>JAUPFN010000022.1:8842500-10042500 GCA_036924255.1 Apodemia mormo | reverse complement strand
TACCAGACGTGGGCGAGACAATGCAAAACTCTAAGACCTAGTAGCCACGATGATAGTGACTCGCATAGCCAATTGGTCGCCTGTTACGACCTGCCTGGCAGAACGGCAGTTGGCCTATTCTTTAAAGGAACCTAGAACCAACACAGGGATGACATGAGCTAGTACATAGGGTCTTTATTATCACGAAATATTGCTTTACATTATAAGTTAGCAAGCAATGCAAGCAATAGGTCTCCTGTTATTGGTGTGTTGCTATCTTGTCGCGAGGTCTAATGCCACATGCATAAGTTTAATAGCTACCTTAGGTACCCTCCAAACCGGAACACAACAGTGATAAACATTGTCGCTGTTACGGCAGGAATAGGTAAGGCGGTGGTACTAGACCCAGGCAAGACAATGCAGAACTCTACCACCTAGTAAACATTAAGTTTTCCCATATGGTTCTCCAAAATCTTTTATAATACAGGGAGCTGCAACCGATATAGCTAGTTTTTATATTGCTGACACATGAACATAAATTATTAGTGTGTTAACATACTTGAATAATAATTTGAAAGCTTTGTTCAATTGCTTTAAAGGTAACGCAGCCATGAGCAATAGACCGGAAACGCTACCTGCACCCGCCATACTCAAACCAGGATATTATTTCTATGTGAATACAATGCAGGTGGTTAAAAACGATACAAGCAGAATTAGGCTTTCTTGTATACATAAAGAGATCATATTAGCATGCAAACATATAATTTATAGGGAACACGTTGACGATTGTTCTTGTAACAAAAAAGCAGGAATCTGACTATAATGGTTCTGAATCGATCATAAGACAGACCTGGGAACATTGCGTGGGTATTTCAAAATAGGAAATGAATGATATACAATTGTACACTTCAATACGTGATGATAGGGTTCTATTTTATAAATAAGGTTTTATTTGATTCGGTCAATGCATCAAACAAACAAAGAATATAGAGAGTATTTGTGATTATTATAAAAAATGAACAGACAGGTCGAATCGATAGTCAGCTGATATTTTAATTGTAACGTATTTTTATTTCATTCGCGTGATTGAAAAATATTAGTTTATTTTGCTCGATCAAGTAAAAATAGGGCGAGTCGGACTCGCGAACGAAGGGTATCCTACCATCATCTATAAAAATGGCAAGAAATTAGGTTTGTTGTATTTTCCAGCGTGTTGGTCTGAGCTCCTATGAAAAAAAGGCCAAATGCTGTTCTGCCAGGCAGGTGGTAAAAGGCGTCAGATTGAATACGCTATCAATGTACATTTTACGTACATTGACAGCGTATTTTCAAATAACCCTTTATTTACAAAATATTAAATCGATTTGAGCGTTTATTTATATTTTTCTATAATTTTAGTGTGTACCTTAAATCTATACAAATAAATAAAATTGGAGTGTTTGTTTGTAATATTAAAATAACCGCTTTTTACTAAATGCATATGGATGTATACACGGTACGTATAACAAAATAACATTGTTTAAAATTTTTGTCTATCTGTCTGTTTGTTCCGGCTAATCTCTGGAACGGCTGGACTGATTTTGACAGGATTTTCACTGGCAGATAGCTGATGTAACAGGGAGTAACTTAGGCTATTTTTTTCGAAATTTTTCCACGCGGACGAAGTCGTGGGCGCAGCTAGTCTAAAATAAAAACTAATTGTTAAAGTAGCATGCCCAATTGCAATATAATTTATCAAGTGTTATGTAGACAGTAAACAGCTGTTCTTAAGTCCGCCATTACTCGGAACGAAATTACACGGTTTTCCTTCAGTCATTTCATATCTAGTAGTAGTTTCTTTTATCTAAGGTTCGTAAACAATAAACTTTGCTATTTATGCACGGGCACTTAACATTTTTATTGGATCACTAGATCAACACTAACTGCAGCGCACGCTGCATTAAAAAGGTTTTTGGCGAATCCCGCGGGATAACCTAATTTTTCCGGGATAAAAGGAGCTATGTGCTATTTTAAGTCACCAGCTACCTGTTTGCCAAATTTCATTCAAATCCGTTCAGTGGTTTTTGCGTGATTGAGTAACAAACATCCATCAATCAAAACATTCAAACTTTCGCATTTATAAAACTAGCCGCTGCGTACAGCCCGCACATTCCGAACTGCGTGTGCCTTAGCGCGCATATAACTTTGGGACGATAGACGCAAGTGCGGCTCCAGCATAACAGACACCCATCCAAACATCCAAACTTTCGCATTTATAATATTAATGTAGATATTGATTATCTGTATTATGCTATATTATCTTTATTAATCTGTAGATATTAATATAGAAATATAGATTACTAAACATGCATTTCTATTAACAATATAAAGTTGTTACAATATATAATATCTGTTCAATAAATATTAGAATATACATAACAATAGTAAATATTTTATAGTTTGAGCTAGCAACACTTAATTGGTAACTTATTTTTTACATAATATAACAATTTCCAGTTCTCTCTTTTCAACTACCTCGCTGGCTAAACGTTGCACTGTAAAGTTGCTCTGTATGTTTACTCAATTTGCACTTAATAAACCCAGTTTGTGATATTCTATACTTGCATTTTATTTATACAATATCAATATGAACACATATATGAAACAACTCAGCAACTTTATATCGGTCATCGTTCATGAAAGCAGAACGTGAGCAACATTGTAATTGTTTCCGTCAACGATTACTTTCAAATGTCTACCTAAAGGGTTCTCCGTTTGTAAGGTCAGTAAGCATAGTTTGTTCCCCATTAATTTGTTCTACAATCTATTCAGTATATTAACACGTGAAGAGAAAACTTTGTACCACTTTTTAAGACAATAACGTGAACGTTGGAGTATGAAATTCGGCATGGTTAATACATTGCGGACAATTATTTTTAAGATACGCTTTTTTATTTTTAGCAGATGGCTCTCCCGATGGAAAGATAAATCATTGCCTATGGACATCCAAGATGTAAACACTGTCTATGCAGCATGGCATAAGCCTGCCGGCTACCTTACCCTTCAAACCACAAGACGACAATAACATACCTATTTAAGACCTGTCTGGCAAAACGGCAGTTGGTCTATTCTTCAAAGGAGCCTGGGCCAACACGGGTGAAGTTTTATTTTAATTAATGAAGATACTGATAAATATAATATAAAACGAATATAATATTAAATAAAAAGTTTTGTATAAAGTTATTACTTATTATTTTTAAGATACTCTGATATATTATTTTAAATAATGACAATAATAATTGCACACACTTCAGGTTACAAAATAAATAATAGCTCAGCTACTAGGTACTTTCACGGAAAACAGTTATTAGAGTGTGAGAAACAACATCATAGTTTACCTACTGTGATACTACTTTAATTAAGATGGTAATAATATATTATAAATTATAATTATGTGAAAAACTATAAGAATTACTTTGTTATACAGATCTTATAGATCTACCCATTACATTTGTAAATTTTCTACATTTTTATTATCTCTGTTGGTGAGGTATGTTTAATTCAAAAAGAAATGCAATGCCTCCTGCGCATCATTTCCTGGCAGGGTACTGTTGACTTTTTCTATACCATATGATAGCATACGAGCAGATATGGTGCTCCTAATGAGTAGAAACAAACATCGCCTATACTATAATTATGCATTTTTTTACCATAAGATAGCAAATAAGCAGATAGCCTGATAGAAAGAGACACCATCTATATATATAAAAATCAATTGCTGTTCGTTAGTCTCGCTAAAACTCGAGAACAGCTAAACCGATTTGGCTAATATTGGTTTTGAATTAATTGTTGAAGTCCAGGGAAGATTTAAAAGGTGATAAACTATAGAAAAAAAGGAGTAGTTAAAAAGGCAGAACAACGTTTGCTAGGTCAGCTAGTCGCTTATATAATAAGCACGAAATAGATGTTCATGGTGCGTTGCTCTTTGTGTAGCAAGGTAATATGTTTACTTACTATCCAAATTAGTATTGTTCAAATAAAATATTTTATTATAGCGCGTTTTAGACAATAAACTATATTTTTCTAGCGCGCTACGTTATAGACTATATTATAACGTGTAACTGGAACACTGATCGCGCGGACCGGCCGAGATAGCGCGTGACTCATCACAACGTCATACAGCGAGCGATGACCGAGCGCTATGACGCTATAAACTATAATGTCTAGCGTCTACGGTCTAACCCGTTACTCGTTAGATCGCGTAGTTCGTAACTTCGTAGGTTATAATGTTATAACTGCGGCCTACGCTAGTCGCAAACTATATAGCGTGGCGTTATGTTATAGCGCTGAATGTGAATCTAAATAGCGTACGCTATACGTTGCGTATACATAGCGTGGCGTTATATTATAGCGCCGAATACCTATCTAAATAGGGTACACTATACGTTAGTATACATAGCGCGTTATAATTTAACGTTAAGCGTTATATTAGCCACCATTAATCCAAATCGCATTACGACAGTGACAAGCATGGACGATATTGCGGCAAGAATGGTAAAGCAGTGGTACCAGACACAGACGAGACGTTACAGAACTCTTATCATAAAGTAGCCACGATAGTATTAACTTGTATAGCTGTTATGTATGCTCGCCTTTATATTTTGGAGTTAGTTTAATAATAAATATAACGTACATTATAATTCGGAGCTAGTTTAATACTATCTAGGATCAGTCTTGTATCGTGTGAAAGTTGATACACATTACCGCCGTTAAGGCATACATACATGACAATAGCCCACTGTTTGTCTTTCAGAACTGCCTAGTAGTATGACAGATGGAGAATTTTTGTAAAGAACACGGGTAATTTAAATGTAGTATACTGTCTATCTTGTGTTCCAAGCCGGAACATCTCGTTGACAACCATTAGGCTTAAATTGAGTTTTTCTAACCACTCTAGTAATAATTAGAAAAATTATGTAGGTACCAACTTTTCACTTAAGTAAGCACAGGTCACTAATAGTGAAATGCAAGTAAGGTAATACCCAATAAGAGATCGAATGCTCTCTGACTGACTGACCTTAATTTCTTTGCTCAATATTTTATACAACTATAATAACTAGTCTGTAGTAAATTTCAATGCATTTTTCGAGACAATGGTACATGTAACTGACATTTATTTACTGAACATCCTGTGTAATGGGTAGCTTTTTGTAAACTATATGGTGTTGTTTTTGGTGGTTGGTGTTAATGGTGCGTTGCTATCTTGTGGCGAGGTCTAATGCCACATGCATAAGTTTACCGGGTACTTTACCCTCTAAACCGGAACACGACAGTGACAAGCACTTATGTTATTGCGGCAGGAATAGGCAAGGCGGTGGTACCAGACCCGGGCGAGACAATGCAGAACTCTACCACCTAGTAGCCACAATGGTAGATACTCGTACGTACTCGTAGCCAATCGGTCGCCTTTTACGACCTGTTTGGCAGAACGGCAGTTGGTCTTTTCTTTAAAGGAGCCCGGAACTAACACGAGGAATGGCACTAACCAATTTGGCTAATTTTTTTTTTGAATTTTGAATAATTTTTCTCTAGAATAACACTTTTAATGTAAAATAATGGATTAGGCCTCTCTTCCGACGAGCGACTCATTTTGTGTATTATAAACTACTAGCTGACCCGGCAAATGTTGTTCTGCCTTTGTAACTATTCTTATTTTTTCTATATTTTCTCACTTTTAAAACCTTCCCTGGACTTCAACAATTAATTCAATACCAAAATTAGCCAAATCGGTTCAGCCGTTTTCGAGTTTTAGCGAGACTAACGAACAGCAATTGATTTTTATAACTTGACGCTTGAAAGGCAATCCTCACTAAGCGACAATTAGTAAACTTTACAGGAGAGTGATTTAAAGTTCAAATATAAAATTAAAAAGAAAAACATAAAAAATCACCTAATTTAATTGTAATTAAATTTATTGTAATTCATTGTAAATAAAACTATTACAATTGTTTGTAATTAAATTTATTAAAATTAGGTGATTTTTTTAAAATTATATGAACTTTAATTCACTCTCCTTTAAAGTTTACTTAATGTCGCTTAGTGAAGATTGCCTTTCAAGCATCGATATATAGATTTGTTTATAACATTTCACAATAATAAAAAATAACGGAACCCTGAACTCTAATGTGTATCTCTCGTACTTTGCAAGTTTTCTTAGTTAATCCGCAATTATAATGAACTGTCTTCACTGCAAGTCACGCTCCACTGAGGTCTAATAGACTTAGGTTTATAACGTATATATTAGGTATTCTAGGTATTATAATAAATTACATTCATTTAACCTTCACTTCTTCCTACCGTTTCCATATTATAATAATATTTTTAATTGCGTTTTATTTATACAAAGCTAACTGTACCTTGCAATCCACTGTATTATAAGAGTTGTCAAGTTAGCTTTATAATAAAGCTTTATTTCTCCGTGTTGGTCCCGGACTCCTCTGAAGAATAGGCCAACTGTCGTTTTGCCAGGCAGGTCGTGAAAGGCGACCAATTGGCTATGCGAGTCACTACCATCGTGGCTACTAGGTGGTAGAGTTCTGCATTGTCTCGCCCGGGTCTGGTACCACCACTTTACCTATTTTTCAGTGAAATCGTAATTGATATGATCTATATATATATATATATATATATATATATATATATATATATATATATATATATATATATATATATATATATATATATATATATATATATATATATATATATATATACATATATATATATAACTGTAGGTTTACGTGTATTGGTGTGACTGTGGCACTTTCCATCAGAAGACCAGTCTGCTTATTTGCTATCTTATGATATAAAAAAAGAAGAAGAAGACAAAGAAGAAAGACCTTTAATTTGCAAAAATCTGGGTGTTACCAATATATTTTATCAATATGTTGTGAAAATAAATAAAAATCGCTGGATAAATCACACATATTTATTAAACCACAATGAGAAAATTTTTTGCTTGTAAAAAAAACTTTTTTTCAAAGCCCGACTCAGGAATTGAACCCAGGATCTCATTTGGTCAACGCCGACACCGGACCACTAGACCACAGAGGCGAGTTAACACTTCACTGTAAAATAATCATATAAGCATGTAAGGGAGATTCATTAAAATATAATCCCTTTTATGTATCGTCTGTTTCGTTTTCTAATTTTCTGTATTTAATCATAAAAACATTAAAATAAATACGGTGTTGTAAATTGAACAAGTTGACCCGGCAAACGTTGCCATATAAATTATTAAATTACTAATATCTCTATTAAATAATAAGTTTTAATGGTAGAAGGGTGATTTGTAGGGTTATATGTATTGTTTAATAAAATAAATTAAAAAAATATCCAAAAAATAAAAAAATGGGGTGGACCACTCTTATGACTTAGGGTATAAAAATAGATAACAACCTGTTCTCAAACCTACTGAATACACGTATAAAATGTCACCAAAATCAGTCAAGTCGTTTCAGAGAAGTATGGTAACTAAAACGGTGACATGAGAATTTTATTTATATATTGAATAAATTATATAGCTGAAGATTAATTATATCGATATTTCGTTTTATCAGCAAAAAAATCATAAAATTTATAGTATATTTATTTTTATTATAATTTTTATAAATATATAATATTCGTTTTATAGTAAGTCAGATAGGTGATTTTTTGTTATTTAATTGAATTTCTTAAAACGAATCGCTTTAAAACTATCAGGAATATGGTCATATATACTATTGCCAAGAAATGTGCATTTTTAAAAATATTGGTCCTAGGTTAGGCACATACAATTCCCCACTGTTATTAAAACATTAGTTCCCTTAAAAGTTTGTTAAACAAATACTGAAATGAAACATTTTAAAAACTACTACCTGATCGGAAACGCGGCCACACACTGAGAAGATCCGGCGGAAGAAACTCAACGGGCTTGTCTTTTTTTTCTTCATATCATTGATTTTTTTACAATATCACAATGTTACAAAAAATATATATGAGATCGGTATAAGGAGCCATTTCTCCCAGGCTTTTTTGTCTTCTAAATAACCTGAGATTTTATAATATACTTTTTTACACAGTTTTATTTTAACACATTTTTTAAATTTATTGACTTGTAGATCTCTTATAGTTTCGGGAAATTTATTGTAAATGCGTATATATACATTGCACCATAAAAGAGTTACTTATGCTATGGAGACGAGATGCTAACAGACATATCCGTGATATGCTAACAAAGCAGTAGATATTTAAGTTTGCTATATCTCTCGTTGTTCTTAAAACATAGGCAAATCTACAAGTTTTACTACATAAAGAACCAATGTGCTCTTTCCAATAGCAGTGTTTGTCAATTGAAATATCCATAAAAATGTAGTAAATTCAGTATTTTTAAATAGATTTTACACTTTTATAATTATTAATATTTATTTTTTGTCCTATTTTCAGGTCAAATTCATTTAAATGGATCCAGTAGTTTTCGCGTGATTGAGTAACAAACATCCGAACAATAAAACGTAAGTACAAACTTTCACTACTAATTATAGATATAAACCTTCCTAGATATGAAATAACTGAGGGAAAACCGTGTAATTTCGTCCCTAGTAATGGCGGACTTAAGAACAGCTGTTTACTGTTTACATAACAATTGATAAATTATATTGCAATTGGGTATGTTACTTTAACAATTAGTTTTTATTTTAGATTTAAGATACATTCTTCAATAAAGTTAATAGAGAAATACAAATAAACGCTCAAATCAGTTTAATATTTTGTAAACAAAGGATTATATGACATTTTACGTACATTGACTGCGTATTTTAGTAATGGCGTATGGACCGCAAGCTGTTGAAGGTGACGTTATTTTCTTAAATGATTTGAAATTAGTGCAATGACAAAAATTTTGTAGCTTTGTCTATTATGAAAACTCGAACTTGTTAGACAGAGATAAAGCCATTTTTATATGTTCAGCGTTGGAATACATGCAATTTTATAATGCCAAGTCTTTATCTTTCTCTTGTCAAAGATATAAACACTAGCTCCAGCGTGCAGCGAGATGATTTATAAAAGTTTTTGGTGAATCCCGCTAGAATACCTAATTTTTCCAGGATAAAAGTTAGCCTATGTGTTATTTCAGAACATCGTCTAGCTGTGTACCTTTCATCTAAATCCGCGTAGCAGTTTTGACGTAATCGAATAACAAATATCTATCTATCCATCCATCTAAACCCAAACTTCCGCATTTGTAATATTAATACAGATTAATTAGGATTTCGATAATTTTACAAATTTCTATTTTCATAAAAATGTTTTAAAATAACACTGGAATTAGAATATACCTGACTACTATTATCTGGGCGTAAGTTCATAAAGATATAAAAATTGATATTGACAAAAAGCCAAAAATTAGATGTCATCAGGTGTTCTAACTTATATCTCTTTCTGTCAAAATTTGTCACGCCGTTCACAAGTTCTAAAAGGATATACATACAAACAAAAAAAATCAATAAAAATAGTAAAAGTTATAGCAAGTATGTCATTAAACGAATATTTATCACGAACCTCGACAAAAATATTTTAAGCCGCACGCTACAGATTTAATTCTTAGATTAGAACAGATCTACCTTATCGTTCAAACTAGAACACGATAGTGATAAGCAATAACGCTGTTGCAGCAGGAATATGTAAGATGGTGTTACCTTTGTGCGGAACATTGAGGAACTCGACCACCTAATAATACAATGAACTAGCGATATATATAATGTCTCTATATATAATATAATGTCTCGCCCGGGTCTGGTACCACCGCCTTACCTACTCCTGCCGCAATAGCGTCAGCGCTTGTCGCTGTCGTGTTCCGGTTTGGAGGGTAAGGTAGCCGGTAAACTTATGCATGTGGCATTAGACCTCGCCACAAGATAGCAACGCACCATTAACATCTTTGGTGTCTATAGGCGATGGTTGACTCTTTCCATCAGGAGACCCATCTGCTTGTTTGCTATCTTATAATATTAAAAAAAAAAAACAAAAAAAAGCGACCTGCCCGCGGTTTCACCCGCGTAGCTTTTGTTCACGAGGGAATATCGGATAGGTTTATATACTGAAACCTTCCTCAAGAATCAGTATATCTATTAAAAAAAAAACCTCATCAAAATCCGTTGCGTAGTTTTAAAGATTTAAGCATACATAGGGACATAGGGACAGACAGAGAAAGCGACTTTGTTTCATACTATGTAGTGATAATATAATAAATCCAAACTGGGATTCACATTTAATATATAGGTTTCATTATATTATTATAAGTTTTACTGTTTTATCTTTTTTTATATCACAATAATGAATTACAATTCAATATAATATTATTATACATATTGTTATGTGTTATGTTTTGTATGTGATTCCTACAGAAAATAGCACGCAACATTTTATATGTATGTTAATTTTTAAATATTTTTTTTTTTAAGTCTATCCGACTTACTGTCTTATGAATTGGCCCTTACGGCCATATTAAAACGTCCATGTAATATGTTCATCTAAGTTATGGTCTTGTCACTGTCGTTCAAGTGTCATATGTCATAAGAATGAAAGTGACAAGTTGAAATGGATATGAATTATACATCTTACCTACTTAATTAGACACCGATTTGTGCTATTGCAGCACGAAAGGTAAAGCAGTAATACCAATCTTTGAACGACGTTATTTTTAAAATAGGTAGAGTAGTTTTTGAGTTAGAAAGAAGAAAGAAAGAAAATATTTATTTGCAAGAATATGGGTGTTACAAGTTGTTAAAAATAAATTAAGTTACCAACATATTCTACTATTATATGGTGTGCAAATATTTAAAAAGAATATTATTATAAAATATTACATTTAAAAGATTCTATCGAATATTTAGAATTACTACCGGATCGGAACGCGGCCACACACTGAGAAGATCCGGCGGAAGAAACTCAGCGGGCTGGTCTTTTTTCTCTATTTTATGTACTTGTTATAAATGTACAATTTCATATTACAAAAGAATTTTTTATAATTACAAGTTTCATATTTTGTGCAATTAAATTTTTTATAATTTACAAAATGTTCACTATTTACAAAATTTTACTAGGTACATTGAAATTTTTTAAGGACAATTCAACAAACTTATATTTCTATCCATTAATATTTAATTTTATCGGCTAAAAATTCTTTAATATCATAATAAGTTTTATCTAACAACAAATCAAATAACTTTTTGCGAAATTTATTTATAGGCAATGATTTAAGACTATCAGGAATATGATTGTATATAATAATAGACATACAATACACATTTTTTGTAAAAATATTTAATTTTTGATTAGGCACATATAATTTTTTACTATTCCTAAAATATGAGTTACCAGTGACTTCAGCATTTGTTTTAAATAACTTTTGATGCTTTTTTACAAATACGCATACCTCTAAAATATACAAACATGGTAAGGGAAGTACCTTAAGAGACTTAAAAAGTGGTTTACAGGAATGTAACTGATTAACACCACATATTGCTCGAATACATTTCTTTTGGACTCTAAAAATTCGTATCAATTCAACAGAATTTCCCCAAATAGGAATTCCATATTGTAAATTAGAAGAGACATATCCATGGTATGCTAATAGGGAGGCTTTTATGTTTCCTACTTCTCTTAGTCTTCTTAAGACATAGACAAATCTATCAATCTTAAATAATTAAATAGTAACAAACCAAGAAAATATAAAAAAAAATCTTTCCTCTTTATAATATTAGTTTAGACAAGCTTTTGTCCATGATTTCGTTCATATGACCCATAATCATTACTATTTTATGCTCACTCGGGTAAACAAGTAGCTCATGTTAAAGTAGGAAAGTATAACTTTTGTAATCTATACATATAATAAAGGCAAAACTGTACATTGAATTTTTTTTTTTAAAAAGAATACTTGGGGCGTGATCTACGATCGATATCGAAGCCAAAAATATAGTTTTTAGAATTTTTGTCTGTTTGTCTGTATGTATGTCCGGGGCAAACTCGAAAAGTACTGCATGGATTTACT
Organism: Apodemia mormo; assembly: GCA_036924255.1. Classification (NCBI taxonomy): domain Eukaryota; kingdom Metazoa; phylum Arthropoda; class Insecta; order Lepidoptera; family Riodinidae; genus Apodemia; species Apodemia mormo. Next base: position 10,030,454 of record JAUPFN010000022.1, on the reverse strand, counting down.
TCAAATTTTGCATGAATATTACTAACAGGTCGGGTCAATATATAGGCTACATATTATCACGCTATCATCTACGGAGGAGGAGCTGTGCGGAGTAAACGAAGTCCGCACGGACGAAGTCGCAGGCAACAGCTAGTGGTAAAAAAAATTTCAAGACTGGTCCAGAAGTTTTTGAGTTTATCCATTACAAACTTACAAAGAAACAAATCTTTCCTTTCTTTAAATTAAATGCGGACTGGGCAGGAAGGTAGATAGACTATCCTTCAAAAGTAAATTTATTCTCAGCCAACATGGACATAATGGTTAAGATGGCTTGTCATACAATCGCGCCGTTGGTCGACTGGCTGACGACCTCGACTACTCAATAAATGGGACTTGGATTCGATACCCACACAAATAATATTTTGTGTGATGACCGATAGATGTTTTCAATTCAAGATCTTGGTTTTTATTAAATAAATTGGAATATTTAAGACTAGCTGCAGTGTGCAATCCGCTGCATTTTAAAAGTTTTTGGCGAATCCCACGGGATCACCCAATCTTCCGCGATAAAAAATGAATAAAAGCCTATGTGCTATTCCAGGTGATCATCTACTTGTGTGCCAAATTTCATACAATTCCGTTCAGTAGTTTTTGCGTGATCGAGTAACAAACATCCATCCATCCATCCAAACATCCAATTTTCCAAATAAAAAAAAAAACCAACTTTGCATTAGTATCGATGACTATATTATATCTCAAGAAAGTTATTTGCTTGCAATCTATCACATTGTGGTACCAAGTACCATCGGCAAGTTGTGGCTATACCTCTGCCTACATCTTCGTGGATACGGGCTTGAAGATATTTATTAAAACGTATGTCAAATAAACTTGTACTATGAATATTTAAAGGTGTCACTTATCATTGAACACAATACAGAACAATTTGGAGGTGACAGTCCTGAATTTGAAAAAATAGATAAAAAATGTACTTCATCAAAATTGGTCACCCATCTGATTTATCGGCGTGAATTCACCTTCGACGTGACAAAATCAAAATAACATAATAGAATTTGTAAATATTATCATTATAATAAACGCCTACTGAAATTAAAGACTAATAAACTGATCACTGCAAGACATGCTATACGCATCGACATGTCATACGAGTAACTACTTTTATGAATGAGTAAGAAATTGAGATTGCTTAGTTAAAATTTCTCTTAACATTGGGGTTAAGTATCTTTTGTTCTTGTTTCCCACTGAAAGATATATATTAATAATGATTTTTCTTTAGTATTAATGCTCTAAAGCGATATATGGATATTTCAATCCAATTCTCTCAGTAACTTCTTATTGTATTCTGTGGCTACCAATCAATGTATTTATTGTAGTTTTACTAGCAAAATTCGTTTATGTTTAACTTTTATGCCGGAAAAACGCACGTAGTTATTTTTTCCGAATAGTAAAATTTACTAATTTTTAGATTAATCACCTTTAACTTTTAAAATTAACAAATACGGTGATGGAGATTATGATTTTGTATATCGCCAATCAACGAACTGATAAATTCTGGTACACTAAGAGCGCTCTTTGCCGTCTTTTTCACTATACCTTTCTTGCCTATCTGGTAAGAAATTAAAGTGATGATGTTTATTTTATCAAAGGTTTTCTTTTTACGCACTTTAAGGAGCATCATGATATTTAGATGCTGTGTATACTAAAATTATTTTGGTGAGAACATGTCTACATTAGCAAATAAAAGTCATTGCCGTAAATAGAGCAACATGTTTGGGCGGCGAAGGTTTTGTCACAAGGTTGATCCACTTCTAGGACATAGTAATAATAAAATTGTAATTTATGTGTAATGAACTGAATTGCTAATGTCATAATGTTTTTAGGGTACCGCATGAGTTTTTTATTTGTAAGTCAACAGTGCATATCACATATAAATAGTTAAAATGTATCAACTGCAGTAACTGACTTCAAACCTCTTATATTTCTGGAACTCTGAATCAGATCTTCACCAAATTTGTATGGAACAAAATTGAAAATATACTGTCTGAAGTAAAGAAATAATTTTACAAACTCGTCTATGTATTGTGACGGAGTTATGACCAAACATGAATAAAAAAACATATAAACACCCGAACCACCATTTTGGACTGCCAGTTGAAAAAAATATATTTTTTTAACATACTGATGACGAATTCCACTATAACTTATCTTAAAACAAACGAATAATAATAATTAGTCTCTAAAACCTCTTGAAAAAATGAACATACGTTAATTTTTTTTAATTAGGCAATGGATGTTAGTGCAGTTGTGATTAATAGATAGTGATTCAACACAAACGTTTATATGTATAATACATGTATATTACACAAGAAAAAGTCGAGAATTTAAAATATTTGAAGCCGGGGCGGGAAAAATGTGTATACATTGTTAGTAGCAAATTAATTTAAAAAAAATAGGTGCCACAACGAAATTTAAAAAAGAACCACTGAAATACACGACGGGCTTACTTCTGGCAAGTTCATTAAATTTGCTCGCGTGCTGGCATTTACCTTTAAGGCCTGCGACCTACTATTTCACAAATATGTGAGTTGTTAATAATATAGCTTCACTATTCTTGGCAATACAAAAAATATATGTACATGGTATTTAATATTTTATTTAAATTAAGAAAAGTCAAAAACATTGTTAGTCTTGGAGAAGTGAACAAATATTTATTGTTTGTTAAAAAAATGGTGACATACACTCACTAAATACAAAGAACAAAAACAATCTTGCACATGCATCTTGTCTCCACAGAATAAGTAACTCTTTTATGAGGTAATGTATACGCTTTTACAATAAATTTCCCGAAACTATAAGAGATCTACGAGTCAATAAATTTAAAAAATGTGTCCAAACAAAACTGTGTAAGAAGGATACTTATAAAATTTCAGATAATTTAGAAGACAAATAAGACTGGGATCAATTGCTCCTCATACCGATCTCATTTATATTTTTCGTAATATTGTGATATTGTAAAAAAATAGATGATATGAAAAAAAGGATGATTGAAATTCCATCCTCACCATCTCGATGTCTGGAAATCCACAACTGTGCGTTTCTCTCGACACTTTTTGCCTCGCACTACTTTGTTGTGGAACCAATTACCGGCAGGGGTGTTTCTAAGCGGTTTTGGTACGACTTGGAGGCCTTCAAGAAAAGAGCTTACTCATTCTTAAAAGGCCGGCAACGCAACTGCAAGACCTCTGGTATTGTGGATGTCCATGGGCGGCGGTGATGCCCGCTTTCTTCCGCCGGATCTTCTGTGTATGGCCGCGTTTCCGATCCGGTAGTCCGGTAGTAGTCTTAAAAAATATGTTGACGTGTCAAAAAACTTGTAAAAAGTTTTATTAAATAAAATACTTCTGATTTATGAAATATTTTCATTGCACTTATAACTAGACAAAACTATAAATAAACCAGTGCTAAATATAAAGAACTAATCAATATTTTAATATTACCTATAGGCTATAACATCTACTGGTCAATGCGGTACAGCTCTTTTCGTCACCGGGAGTTGTCCGGCTAGTTTAAGAACGGGATAATATTATGTAAATTAATATTACTCAATGGGCATGGTTATAAAATATACTTATCACGAAAAACCGTTCGAAAGCAATAAACGTATTTTACACCTTGTGGAAATTACTTGAAATATAATAAATACCGTCTTTAGAAGGTCAGTCAACTGGTGGTGATATAAACATAGTATATTTCTAGTTAATAATGTACAGGTTGATTAGAAATCACTTTGGTGAACATATACATACATTTTTTTTATATCACAAGATAGAAAACAAGCAGATGGGTCTCCTGGTGGAAAGAGACAACCATCGCCTATAGACACCAAAGATGTTAATGGTGCGTTGCTATCTTGTGGCGAGGTCTAATGCCACATGCATAAGTTCACCGGCTACCTTACCGTCCAAACTGGAACACGACAGCGACCAGCACTGACGTTATTGCGGCAGGAATAGGTAAGGCGGTGGTACCGGGTGAGACAATGCAGAACTCAACCACCTAGTAATCACGATGATAGTGGCTCGCAAAACCAATCGGTTGCCTTTTACAACCTGCCTGGCAGAACGGCAGTTGGTCTACTCTTCAAAGGAGCCCGGGACCAACACGGGGACATATTATCTTCACGCTAGATCCCTTACGGGGTAGGCAGAAAGAACCGAGTGCCTTACGATTTACAGACTTGTCTCATTTCCTCCACATACACTTTGTTGAATAAATATTAAAAAAAGTATCTTTACGTCCGTACTCCCGAAGATGCAGGCAGAGGTATAACCAGTGCACCCACGATTAGCAGAAAATACTTAGCCCTACAATATGATAGTTGGCACGCCTAGCACTTAGGCTTGGGGCAAACGGGCCACCGACCACAGCCACTGGTGGCCAGCGACCGTGACTTAACATTCTTTTTCATATATTTTGTAGCTGTAGCGAGTGGCCGCCACTGAATATGCGCGTGCGGCGCCGTCTATACAAAATATGTGATAAAGAATGTTAAGTCATCGCTGGCCACAAGTGACTATGGTCGGTGGCCCGTTTGCGCCGAGCCTTATCCAATCCTTGGCAACTTTGTTTTTATCAGAAAACTGAAAAAAAACAACAACATTTTTGAATTGCCCGGGTCGGACATCAAGCCTGGAGCCTCGAGTAGTCAACAATAATTTTAATAATTTAATTAATTATTAAATAATTTAATTTTAATAAATAAATATTTTAATGAACTAAAACAGAGCAAAATTGCAAAAACCAACTTCCTATTTCCTGCAATTCTGGAACCATTTCTTTTAATTAGTCGGGTAAAAATGTTAAAAGAATGTTAAAAAAAGTAAAAAGTATCTTCACGCCCGTATTCCCGAAAGCACCCACGATTAGCCAAAGATTAGTCCCACAAAGTTATAGATGGCCAGCCTATGGCTAACCGGGCAATATTTCCAATCCCGAGCAACGTTGCTTTTGTCCGAAAACTTTTAGTTGCTCGACTAGAAATCGAACGCGGAACCTCATGTCAATTCCAACACCGGACCATATTTGTGGGATCAAGTATCTTCGGATAATCGTGGGTGCACTTGTTATGCCTACCTACTGGCAGACTGGCATAATGTGACAAATACGGAAAATGATTACAAATATTTATTATTTATTTACTTATTTATTTATTTATTTATTTAATACTTTATTGTACACAGAGAACAGCACAATAAAACTAGGGAAAAAAATAAACGTACCATAAGTACAATGGGTGGGCTTATCTCTACTTAAAGAGATTTCTTCCAGCCAACCCGTAAAAGGAGATAAGAAAAAAACAAATGATTAGACTTGGTGTACAAAAGAATATTATGGTTACATTTATTAACTAAATATATATTGCTAGTAATGAAAGAAAAAGAAAAAAAAAAACACATATGACATAAGGGAATCTTACAATTCAGCTAGTAAATGTTCTTTAACGCGTTTCTTAAAGGAATCAAAAGTCTGACAGAGGTGAATCTCACTAGGCAGAAAGTTCCACAAATTTACTGCATGTACCGTAAAAGAGTACGAGAAGGTAACAGAGTTACTAGGAGGAAAACGCAACAAGGTTCTAACGTTGGAGCGAAAAGGTGAAACAGGAGAGTGCAAAAATCTAAAAGAGTTACGGATATATTGAGAAGCTACAGGATTAAAGAGAATCTTATATGTCATATCAAAACACAAATCAGTGTTCAAAGTATCATGTATGTGAAAGGTATATTATATAGTGTTTATGTATGTGAAAGGTTTGCAAGTGGTTTGCAGCAAACGTATTAAGCTTATAATTTATTTTATAACGCGCCAATTTCAGCTAAACGTGTGGAAAGTGTGTGCAACTCGTAATCTATTGCGTTTTCTGTTGTCACCTGTCCATGTACTTTCTATGATATATGACCCATGAATGTCAATCATCATGATTATAAACGGTGTGTACGCGTGACAAAAGACAATGACAACCCTATGGGAAAACACTTGCTTACAAGTGGAAGCTCTCACGAAGAATGGAACATCTGCTATTCTACCAGGCAGTTTATAAAAGGCGAACGATTGGCGAAAAGTGTCACTGCCAACATGGCTACCACAGTATACTGGAGACTAACAGTAGTCAATCTACATACATGTGATATTCGAGCAACGCACACATAGACAACTTTCACAAACGCGATATCTCGGAATGGTTCGGGACAGTTTGTTCCGCACCAGTCCGAGATATCGCGTCCGTGAGAGATGTCTATGTGTGATTATGCTCGAATATTACTTGCATGTAACATTGGCTTCTGTTAGTCTCTAAATATACTGCAACGTGTCGCCCGGGTATTTACTACCACTGTTTTACCTATTACTGCCATAATATCGTGAATGCTTGTCGTTGTCGTGTTCCGGTTTGGAGGGTAAGGTAGCTGGTAGATTTATGTATATGGAATTGTTATTTTGCTATACGGATACATAGATAGCAACGCACCATTAACATGTTTGGTGTTTTCGCCGTGTTGGTCCCGGCCTCCTTTGAAGAATAGGTCAACTGCCGTTCTGCCAGGCAGGTCGTAAATGGCGACCGATTGGCTATCGAGTCACTACCATCGTGTCTACTAGGTGGTAGAGTTCTGTATTGTCTCGCCCGGGTCTGGTACCACCGCCTTACCTATTCCTGCCGCAATAGCGTCAGTGCTTGTCGCTGTCGTGTTCCGGTTTGGAGGGTAAGGTCGCCGGTAAAGTTATGCATGCGACATTAGACCTCGCCACAAGATAGCAACGTATCATTAACATCTTTGGTGTCTATAGGCGATGGTTGTCTCTTTCCACCAGGAGACCCATCTGCTTGTTTGCTATCTTATGATATAAAAAAAATGCGGTGGTTTCTCCTTCCATCAGGAGAGTAATCTGATTGTTTGCCACCTAATGATATTAAAAAAACGGTCAAGTGCGCGTCGGATTCGCCCACGAAGGGTTCCGTACTATCATAGCAAAAAAAAAAACGAAAAAACACGTTTATTGTCTGAGGTATTTATTGCATGTACCCTCCTTAATCTTTCCATTTTTTTTATTTTTAGTATTTATTATTACACTGGCAACGGAAATACATAATTTGTGAAAATTTCAGCTTTCTAGCTATCACGGTTTATGAGATATAGCCTGGTGATAGCAGACAGACAGACAGACAGACAGGAGAGGCTTAGAAATAAGGATCTATTTTACCTTTTAGATACGGAACCCTCAAAAGTACATTTAATCCTTAACTTAATAAATTATTTATTCACATTAATATCGCTAAATCGGCATAATCACTAAACCGATTTTAATGAAATTTAGTGTGACATGACAAACTAAGGCTAACTTTTTTCCAAAAATCAACTACTAAAACGCTGGAATATGGTATAAAAAAAATTATACAAAAATGTATATGAACATGTTATCTACCATGTCGTTCATATAAAGGATGTTCTCGTGGGCCGAAACGGCAGGGAACAGCTACTAGAAAATATTTCAAAAATGCGCCTAAAATCAAGTTACCGCGTAGACGTGTTTCTTAAAAAAACACGTAGAGTTATTTATGTGCCTGTTAATACTTTTCAATTCTTTTTAAAATGCGATGAATTTGAAATGCATTTCATCATAAAACTATAAACAACAAGTAGCTGATTACACAAAAATACGTGTCTTATTTTATCACTTAAGTGAGAAATGTTCAAGGTTGTCTACATTATCACCTGCACTAGCACATATACATAGACTAGCAAACATGCGCAGCTTTGTCCGCAAGTAAATTAACATGTTATGAGTATAGTTTTTTATAGACATGTTCATTCCCTATTTCATCCCCTTAGGGAGTGATCGTTCTTTAAAAAAAATCGGTTGTCTGTAAAGTTGGTTTACAGACGATAGTTGAACGTGACAACGTCTTAAGCTCTCGCTTGTACTCCAAGCCTTAAACGGAACGCCTCAGAGCGAGGTAACGCCGCATGAGTCATGTTTTTTCGTGCGTGCAGCCAGCTCTATCGAATTATAAGACGTTGTCACGTCAAAAGTTAGCCTAAGTGGGTAGGTAAGTATAAGATTAAATTTACGGTTGAATTTCGACTAGTGGGCAATCATTAGTATATACAACGTGTAACGGAAATATAAAACGTGCCATTGTTTTGTGCTATGCATGATAGTAATTTCTTTTCTTGTGGAAAATGCAAAATTTGTGAGTGATTTTTTTTTTAAATTTTTACGCCATGCAACGTAAAGCGTACATAGTTCGGACTCGTCGCACCCGCAGTACCACAGCAGCACTCTCGAATCAGCCGTTTAACTTGCGCGGCATTATACGTTGTTTATTTTGTGTATTTCCTTTAATTTTACTGTGTTTTTAGAAAAAAACACCGTGGAGTATTAGAATAAATCTATACAAATAAATAAAATTGGAGTGTCTGTTTGTCATATTAAAATAACCGCTTTTTACTAAATGCATGTGGATGTATACACGATACATATGCCAAAACAGCATTTTTTACAATTTTTGTCTGTTTGTCTGTCTGTCTGTTTGTTCCGGCTAATCTCTGGAACGGATGGACCGATTTTGACGGGACTTTCACTGCCAGATAGCTGATGTGACAGGGAGTAACTTAGGATACTTTTTTCGAATTTTTTCCACGCGGACGAAATCGCAGGCTCAGCGAGTAAATTATAAAACGTTAAGTTGAAAAAATGGACAAAAAAGCAAAAAAATCTCACAGATTTTTTTTTGTTTTGATTTTCGATAGACCGTCTCTTACACCCTGTATTACATAAAACACAAGAATGTTTCTATCTCTGTCCGTTATAAACTTTGAAACTATCCAAAGAACCTATGTGCCGAAACGTTAATTTAATGATCTTCGCATTACTGCCATCAATCTAGAAGGCAGTAATGCGAGGGTTGTTTTAGACCAACATAGTTTACTTTTTACCCGACTAATTAAACGGAAATAATATTCTTGGGTAACGAGGAGATCGAAGTTGCTGGCAACACCTAGTAAAAGATAAAAGTCACTATCTACAATCGAACATGTTGGCATGTACATTAGTAATATGTAAATGAACCTATGACGAAGAATATTACATATATTATGTAATATACGCTTCGTAATAACTTTGGATGTTTATATTCTGATACTTCACCAATGCTATTTGATACTTATATAAATTTATATAGCTACAAATATGTGTGTTTCAGTGCCCTATAAAAGTTATAAAGTCAAATGTATAAATAAAAAGGTTCTAACTGTTCGTGTTTAATTTGTGGTACTGATTTTATGAATACTAGCGATCGCCCTATGGTCGAAATTCGGTCATAGATTAAAAATTGCATTCAGGATAACACAATTGAGCCGTAAATAAAACAGTATACGTGATGTATGTAGGTAGTATATTTGAATGAAAGGACATAAACCACGTTGTATAGACCTTTGGGCTAAATACGGACAGTAAAACCAGGAATTGGTTTTAGTTATATTAGGCAGCTTGAACTATTGCGATAATATTTGTATACATATTTTTGTGTACAACATTACACTTTTTTTATTACTATTTATTAGAATATTGAACTTTATACCACATCAATCACTTTGTAAGTAACATTTTTTAAACATTGATAGTAAAATACCCATCTCTAGTATAATAGATGACAATTAACACGAGTACTTAAGTATTATAATAATTTCTTCCTTGAGTAATGTTAGATTCACAATTGATGCAATACACTGATTTGTGTAAAATCGTATCCATCTAAGTAGTCATTAGTTTTCGTAAGTCACAACGGGTGCAGTGTCTCGGGCATACGGGACTCGTCAAAAAAGGCATTATGAGAAATCACCAGGAAAATCTAGTAATAAAAAGGACACCGAAAACAGTAAAATCATACACAAGCGCATGTATCTAAGTGAAAATATAACAATTTAAAAATTGACATTTGATAGCCGTCAACAATTAAAAATGTTGTCATTGTAAAAAAATTCAAACTCGATTCCAGTAATCGAGAAATAAATATTTTATAATAACATACTTCATGTTGATATTTCAGTAATATATAATAAGTAACGGTATAAAAGACGTTTATTTAATGATAACTATTATAATTGCAGTGTTTCAGTATTTATGTTATACTAATTTCGAATGAATGTTTTCTTAATTAAGCAATATGTTTTTTTTTCAAATGTTACATACTGTATATTATAGGTAAAATGGTATGTGTTATCTATACATTTTAATCCAGTTTCTACTTACAGGTTCCAGCTACTTTTTTTTTATTAATAAAAGATTAATTTAATTGCTTTAAAATTAATATTTTATTTATTTGTATGTAACAGCTACTAGCTATTGTTAGATACTAGTAAATAAGTAACATACTAATTTTACTTGTAGTTGACAGCAGCTAGAAGCATTAAGTAGAAAATAACTTTTTTGCGTTATTGCAAAAACGTTTAATATGTTGCATATACGTAATGTAAATGTCGTTCAAATTCAGAAATACTTCTCCAATAAACGAATATTATAAAAATCTTGATTAGAAATAATATTAACAGTACAGTCTAAGTAGAATATTAGTTAAAACCTAAGAAATAGGTCAAAATTATAAGACGTCATGAAAATCGATTTCTGATTGATAAATCGATTTTGATTTATGAACTAAAAGTTTGGCTAGCAACATTGGCAAATAGAATGGTAGTCTATACTCATCACTATTTTGATGAATATCAGTTTATGTCCTTTAAAATAATGATTTTTAATATAACATGTGGTCACTCCATAATTAAGACAATATTTACAAAAAAATAAATTACAATTTTTGGCAAATATTACTTTTTCATAGAGTGCTGTTCGCTAAATAGCCCATAATGGCTTTACTCCTTTGGCACACACATAAATTATGACCTGGAACAGAATTAATTTAATTGATTAAATTAAATAAACATTATACTTTTTTGTATATTAGTTCAAATTTTAAGTAGCCAAAAAAGGTTCTTCGATGGCCAAAAGCGGTACTTCAACTACACATTTTCAACCAACTTGCTTGAAGATCTGTGCCTAAAATGTTAGTGTATTCTATATTTATATTATTGAAAAATATGTTTATTAGATTTTTTATTTTTAAGCGACTTCCCAAAATCGGTTATCAATTCGGCTGTTTGTTATCTCATAACTCTGTCATTTAAAAACCGAATTTGAAAATTCTTTTTCTATATGAGCGGTATACTTCTCGTGTAGTCCAATTTTAATTTGGTGAATATCTAATGTAAGGTTCCAGAGAAATAGCAAATGAAAAGTCGGTTGCTGCAGTTTTACTGCGTTAAAAAAATATTCCACAGTACAAACATATCAATACTAATATTATAAGTGTGAATGAAACTCTGTCTGTCTGCCTGTCTTTTTTTACGGCTAAAACACTGAAGCGATTTAAATGAAATTTGGTACAAAAATAGTTTGAGACCCGAGAAAGGACATAGAATTTTATTCCGGGACTCCGACGGGAACGGGAACTATGTGAGTAAAACCCTGGGACTATCTTTTAAATTCGTTATAAAGGGTAACTTAGGCTACTTTTATTTTAGAACTAACTTTGCCCGCGGCTTCGCTCGCGTTACATTGGCGGCAGATTTCCAAAAAAAATGACGCAATTTTTTTTGTTAGTCACAAATAGTCCGCATACCAATTTTTAGCTTTCTACCTTGAAAATTGCGGAATGGTCCATACGAACTTCCACCCGCCATTTTAGGGAAGTAGAAGGTTATAAAGAGACAAAAGTAGCCTATGTCACTCTCTCTCTTCAACTATTTCCATTTAAAAAATCACGTCAAATCATCGCTTCGTTTTGCCGTGAAAGACAGACAAACAAACACACACATACACTTTCCCATTTATATGATTAGTATGGATTTTTTCCACCCGGACGAAGTCACTTGTACAGCTATTTATAAACACTTCTTACCATGCTAACCTCATTTTAAACACACTCTCTACTTGTCACATTAAATACCTTAAAACTACATGAAGAAGTCAGACAAGCTTCCATCCGGTCATATAAAAGCTAATCGTTTCTAATAAACCATATAAAAATAAAACCTCACCTAATAGAAACGAACACTCTGTATATGGCAACCAGTTGTCGCTTCCATCCGTCCGTTAGAAATATAGATCACGCTTGGAAAGTCTACTGGTTTGAAGGTGATCATGTGCATTTTTAACCGATTTCTCAATAAGGAGGAGACTCGTAATTCTGTTACTTTTTTTAATATTTATTTGTCCCCCGGTCCGGCAGGGTGATCACGTAACTCGCAATGCGAAATTATCATCATTGTTTAGTTATTGCAAGACACATAACAGCCTTGTACATTAGTGGTAGTCGTTGCCGCTTGATTAGTTTTAATGCTGTGATATTGCAAAAACTGCATCTAGGGACCACCAAGCAATTGGTGACGTTTTTGATGATTTTTTCAATACGTTTAAGAGTCATCGCTAATCGCTGGCGAATCGCAAACTTTAGATGATACGCTTACGGGCCTTCTTTGAAGAATCGACCACCTCACGTTCTGACAGGCAGTTCGCAAAAGATTACTTGTACTAATAGGCAGTAGAGTTCCGCAACGTCTTCGGGTTTAACACCACCGCCTTGCCTTTTCCTGCCACAGTAGCGTCAATATCTGTAATCTATACCATGCCCATACATCAGACAGCTTTCTTCGGCCGTTTCTTCACATTTTTAGAATCTTTGTGCTATAATCGTATCAACAATCTATATACTCACTTTCTCGACATTGTTGTAAAATTACAATAAGTAAATACTTGCTAACTCTAGATTACAGTCAGACCAAGCGATACTTAAAATAGTTATGTAAAATTATAGTCTTCGTAACAATATAGATTATATATATGTTACTGTAAAGGCCCGAACTGTGGTAAATCCTAAGATTTTCCGGTAAAACCTAAGATTTACCAACTCTCAATGGTAAATGTCTAATTAATTCCTTTGTTTCGAATTTTTACCACCATTCACTTGGTAAATCTTAGGATTTACCTCAAAGGCACGGTAAATGTTGAAAAATACATTTTTTTACTATTAGAATTTTGTATATACAAGGTTTTACCAGTGATGGCTGGTAAATATTGGTTTTGGGAATAAAACAATGAGTAACTCTTAATCATTTATTTAAATTAATTATTAATCGGAACCTTACATATGGATTTATGTGTATCATATGAGTACTACGACAAGGAATGGAGTACTTTATTTAGTAAGAAGGTAAACTTATAAATGTATAAAATAACATTACAAATAAACCAAATACTTGGGAAGGCGCTGGCATCTGTTATACAGATTTTATAATCGTTGGAAAAAAATTAGTACCTGTATTACATAGTTTTAATATGTCAATATTGTCAAATGTGTTATTGTCAATAAAGATTATTATTATTATTATTATTATAAATGTTCATTGTCAATAAAGATTATTATTATTATTATAAATGTTCTATTTTGGAAAATAAGGTAGCCGGTAAACTTATGCCTGAGATATTACTGTATTGTTACATGGCATTGCACCGCACCATTAACATCTTTGGTGTCTATAGGGTACGGTGATCTCTTTTCATAAATGCCTGACCATCTGCTGTGTGTAATCTTATAATATAAATAATAAATCTAATTCTACAACAATATTTCATTGAGATACATATTTTTATATTGTGTGAAAAACTTTCATACTTTTTTAAAAACAACTCTATCCGATCGTCAAAGGCACTATTTGTTGGCGTATCAGTTACTACAATCATATCTATGTCATTATTTTATGGATATTTAAGGGTTTATTTTCAAAATATATATGCTTTATTTAAGGGGAAGTTCCTCACGTTTAGTACTAATAAAAGGCACTTTAAAATACAATATATTTATTTTAATAAACAAATATTTTATTAAAGTTAAAATATCTTTAAGCCCGTATCCCCGAAGAGGTAGGCAGAGGTACAGCAAATGCATCCATGATTAGCCGAAGATACTTAGTCCCACAATATTGTAGGTGGTAAACCTATCGCCAACCGGGCACTTACCCAGGTTATAAAGCTGTAAAAACACTTTTTTGAATTGCCCGAGCTGGAAAGCGAACCCGGGACTTCATGTGGTTCAACGCCGATACCAACCGCTAGACCACAGATGCGAGGAGATTTTTTTAAATATTTTTTTTAAAGAGTCATTGACCTGCCTGTATTCTGTAATACCTCTTTCGTATCAGACAAAGTTTCTTTACACATTGTGTATTTATCAACAACATTATTATCCTATATGACTATCTGCTTATTAAATCTTATCTACAGGAACATATTACCGGTTCGGTGTCCGACATGTTAATGTGTGTATGATTATGTGATCGTAATCGTTATGACCTTTCAAATTAAGCTCAGTGCCGACATTTAGGTGCAAAAGTCACGCTGTCAAGGGCGAACGAGGTACGACGAGGATGCGCACGCGCAGATATTTTAGTTAAATCTATGTTGTTAGTGTGATATGATTTTATTTAATACTAGCAGTTGCTAGCGATTTCGTCCGCATGGCCGAAAATCATTACTACTCTATCTATTCTCAGTCTGGTAAAATGGCCTGTTATTTAAAGGGGCACGAACCAACAAAGGATTTTTGGTGATTGATAGTTATATGCACTATTGATAAATACAGTGCTGTATTTCGTATGTTTTTAATAATAATAAACACAAAAATTGCTAAAGTGCGTGTCGGGCCACGCGCAATGTAGGGTTTCGAAGTTGCCTATTCAATAATGCAAGAAGAGGACTTTTACTGTTTCATACTATGAATATTTAACCTATTCAACGTCAATGACAAATACATATCCGCACCACAGGTTCACCGCCTGTAAAAACTTTTCAAAGTACATTTTATAAGTTGGTCGACTGTTACTCAAAAATTTGTAATGACTTCTAAGCCGTGATAGTTTTTCGTTTTTCATTACATTTACTACTACCATAATTTTTTTTCCACCTTCAAAACCAACTGTTTAGCCTGCAGAGGCGGGGGGGGGGGGACATTTGACTTTAAAAAATAAGCTCTTAAAAGCATAATATTTAATAAATGAGTTCCTTGATCGAAAGCTTGTGCTCACTAACCTACAATATTTTTTAAAACCTATATTTATTATAACCTATTTTATTATATACCTATTTTACATACAGGGAAGCTACCCTAAAATTTTTTTTTCAAGTATTTATGGTACCAATTTATTGGCCTGACTAATATGTATATTCGTACCAAATTCCAGCTTTCTAGTAGGTACTAGGTATCTCTGAACTATTAGCGGATGGGATGGACGGAGGGAAGGATGGATAGACATAGCGAAACTATAAGGGTTCCTAGTTCTCTTCAGAACCCTAAAACCTACCTACTGAACAAATCTTAAAAATTTTTTCACCGTTAAAAGTACCTAAGAGGTACAGCCTATTTTTTTAAGTACTAGAAATTAATGTATGTAGTCGGAAAAATTTATGTATAGCCTATGTCATTTTTACATAATTGTGATGAATTGAATGACATCTCATCTCCTATGTCAATTTTGTTATATCGTTTGGGCCACAGACCTACAGGGCTTTCAGGACCTGCTACAAAAATTGTCATACACATTCTAGAAAAATACTTAGGTATATGCCAGTCGAATAAAATTTCCAAACTTTGGAAATCAAAAAACTTGTGACAGTAGGACACGCTTTTAGAAAAATCAAGCATTTCCATATCATTGTTTAAATAAACAGGTCAGTATAAAGCGAATAGAAAACTCCACTCCACATTCTATTGTGGTAATTTTATATTTAAAATTTATGTCAAGAGTCTTTTTTTGATAAGGTCTGAATTGCATTAACTTAGTTTTTGAAAAATTCATGTCGAGATTGTGGTCATTCATCCAATTAACTATATTATATATCTCCTTCTTTTCCCCCGTGTTGGTTCCGGGCTCTTTTGTAGAATAGACCAACTGCCGTTCTGCCAGGCAGGTCGTAAAAGGCGACCGATTGGCTATGCGAGTCACTACCATGATGACCACTAGGTAGCCCGGGACCAACACGGGGAAATCAGCAAATTGAGAAATCAGCTAAAAGTGTCGTATTTATTTCGGAAAGTAAATTCTGTTTATTTATTACTATGTACCAGCAATTGCACGCTAGTCGAAATTCAACCGTAAGTTCAAACATACGCGGCCGACTTTCAACCATCAATCATAGACTATATTTAAATGCCTTCTTATTTTGACAACAGACTTTATACCGTAAAGAAAATAATATACATGAGTGTATATTATCTTGTCTCACATAAATGTAGAGTAAAATGTTTATTTTTGTTAATCCATACTAATATTATAAATGCGAAAGTAACTCTGTCTGTCTGTCTGTCTGTCTGTCTGTCTGTCTGTCTGTCTGTCTGTCTGTTACGCTTTCACGGCCAAACCACTGAACCGATTTGGATAAAATTTGGTACAAATATAGTTTGAGACTCAAGAAAGGACATAGGATAGTTCTTATCCCGGAAATCCCACGGGAACGGGAACTATGCGGGTTTTCATTTTAGAATTTTTTCCACGCGAACGAAGTCGCGGGCACAGCTAGTTTAATATATTTCTAATGCATATTATTTTTAGATATTAGATTTCTGCAATTTTCCGCAGTGTTCCGCAGTTAACTTTACCAAATCATACTTCACCATTTGCGCAATTTTCTTTAAAATGGGTACAAAGTTTTCACCTTACGCAATATTCAAGGATTAAATGGATACGACTTTCAAGACAATTTCTCAGTTTGTCAGTGTAGCTTGCAATTATATACAGGAATAAAGTGTTATACAACTTACCAATGAAATAAAATCATTTCAAGAGTAATTTTCAAACCTTGTCATCTCATTCAGTACGACATTTTATATTTCTATTTTTTTACAATATAATATAACCTACAAATGTATGAAATTTTGACAGTAATAGGAGCGTTTGCTCATTTGCGCGGCGACACGTTTCCTTTTCAATGGCGTGTCTATTAGTATCCATATGGTCTGTGGTAATATTGATATTACTATCGAGTAAAATAACATTGACATATAAACAGTCAAGTAAATACGACCATGAAATACCAAACTAATGTATACAATTACACATAATTTGCCAATTAATTCTATTACAACATAAACTAATGACTATAATGAGGTTATAAATCTTAATATCTGGTTGACCGAGCATTGCTCGGTTTTTCACATACCCATATCTTGGGAACCGAGCTTTTCTTGGACCTGGAACCTTGATAAATCGATTCCTATAGAATATATATACATCTATATATTTTTTTCTGTACCTGGTTGACCGAGCTTTGCTCGGTTTTTCACATACCCATATCTTGGGACGGTTCCCAAAAAAGCTCGGTCGGAAAAGCTCGGTAGCTTTTCTTAGACCTGGAACCTTAAGAAATCGATTCCTTGGCCCGAAAAACTCCTAATTTGTGACTTTCATGAAAATCGTTGCAGCCGATTCCAATTATATATATATATATATATATATATATATATATATATATATATATATATATATATATATATATATATATATATATATATATATATATATATATATAAGCTATGCTCGGTTTTTCACATATTTTTGGAACCGATCTTTTCTTAGACCTTGAACCTTGATAAATCGATTCCTTGACCCGAAAAACCCCTAATTTGTGACTTTCATGAAAATCGTTGAAGCCGATTCCGAGATTCCAATCTATATTAATATTATAAATGCGAAAGTTTGGATGTTTATTTTGTATTGATGTATGTTTGGATAGATGTCCCCAATCCCGCGGGATTTTCCAAAAACTTCTATAATGCAGCGGTCTGCACGCGGCAGCTAGTTATATATATACAAGAATTGCTCGTTTATTATTTTTTTATATATATATATATATATATATATATATATATATATATATATATATATATATATATATATATATATATATATATATATATATATATATATATATATATATATATATATATATATTTTATTTTATTCGGGTCAAGGAATCGATTCATCAAGGTTCCAGGTCTAAGAAAAGCTCGGTTCCTAAGATATGGGTATGTGAAAAAACCGACCAAAGCTCGGTCAACCAGGTACAGAAAAAAATTTATATAATACCTTTAATTCTTGTATATATATATTTAATATATATATACAAGAATAAAAGGTATTAGATATAAAGCAAATGTACCTAACTACATCCTTTAAACTAAATCCAAGCCTGCTTATGTACACTTCTATACCATATTGAAAAATCCCTCGTGTTGGCCCCGGGCTCTTTTGAAGAATAGGCCAACTGCTGTTCTACCAGGCAGGTCGAAAAAGGCCGATCGGCTACACGAGTCACTAACATCGTGGCTATTAGGTGGTAGAGTTCTGCATTATCTCGCTCGGGTTTGGTGCCACCGCCCTACCTATTCCTACCGCAATAGCGTCAGTGCTCGTCACTGTCGTGTTCCGGTTTAAAGGGTAAGGTAGCCGGTACACTTATGCACGTGGCATTAGACCTCGCTACAAGATAGCAACGCACCATTAACATCTTTGGTGTCTATAGGCGATAATTGACTCTTTCCATCAGGAGCCCCATCTGCTTGTTTGCTATCTTATGATATATAAAAAAAAGTTATCTAATGTTATTAAAAATCCGAATTGAGAGTCCCCTTTATTAGGAACTCGCTTGATAAAGTCCAGTTAAAAAATATGTTGAAATTGCACGTTCGGTTTGATTTATCTTCATGATATTTTCTCTCACGGTAACTTTATCAATTGGGTCATGAGATAAATGGTATTGACAAATATTTTTGGCTTTGAGTAAAGCAAAATTTTTTCAACTTCAATTTTTATACTCACAACTTGCCTACGACTTTTTAGTCAATTGCGCTGGAAGGAGGGTTAGGTTTTCAAGTGTATTTATGTACATTTCTTTGTCGCCTCTGTGGTCTAGTGGTCCGGTGTCGGAGTTGACATGAAGTTCCGGTTTCGATTCTCGGGTCGGGCGACTTAAAAATGTGTATTTTCAGTTTTCTGGCAAAAACAACGTTGCCCGGAATTGGAAAAAGTGCCCGTTCGGTAAAAGGCTTGCCACCTATCACATTGTGAGACTTAGCATCTTCAGCTAATCATCAGTGCACTTGCTGTACCTCTGTCTACCTCTTCGGGGATACGGGCGTGAAAATACTATATATCCGGGCGAAACGTTGCGGAACTCTAACACCGATTGACTATACGTGTCACGATGGTAGTGAGTGACGAGAATAACCAATCTGACCTGCTAAACAAGAGCTGCCTGGCAGAACGGCAATTGGTTTATTCATAGGAGCCCGGACCATCACGGATAGCTTAAAAACTCATGCATGTGGAATTCCAATTCCGACGCACGGATAGCAATGCACCATTAACATATTTCCATGCCTTAGTTCAAAATTATTGTTCTAAATTTTCAATTTTCACTTTTTTAGTGACACATACAATAAATGTTGTGCTCTTTCGTTTGCGCGTATTGAAATATCGATAATAGTCTTGTGAATAGATGCATATTTTTTTTTATTATTTTACTTTGTTTTCGGACTGTTCACGTCTAAACTATAAAAAACTTTAAAACGCTCTCCACGTAATTACCAGTTTTGTAGCTAGTTCAATTGTGAAATAAGGAGTCAATTTGGTGTCTACAGACGATGGTTTTTCTTTCCACCAGCAGAACCATCTTATTTGCTTTGAATTAAAAATTACGTTATTCACAAAATGCCGCCATACCCACATCCTTAATTAATCAAACGCGGATATATTGGACCAAACTGGATAATCGCCGAATTGCAGACTAATTCCTAGCAATTTTCTTGATTAACAATAATACTTGATTGCCCTGAATAACTCTTAATTTGCTTAGGACGATTAAGGATAATTAAACTCTTTGGCTCTGTATTTAAATTCCAATGAAAATCAATCATACCCGCGGTGTAGCCTTCGTGGCAAATATATTCTTTAGATTAGATAATATTTATTATTATTACTTATTTCTAAAGTACAGTACAATAACAAAAATTCTATTCGACTCCACACTAGGGTAGGCCTGTGGCGGAGGTCCCATGCAGTGATTTCCGTAGATAAAATTAACAACAGTTTCATGGGAGGAAATAAAATCTTATCTATACTGTCTAAAGACTAAAGTCAAAACTGCACATTGAATATTTTTTTTAAAAAATACTTGGCCGTGATCTACAATCCATATCGAAGCCAAAAATATAGTTTTTAGAATTTTTGTCTGTTTGTTTGTTTGACTGTCTTGTCTGTATGTATGTCCGGTATAAACTCAATAAGTACTGCATGGATTTACTTCAAATTTTGTATGAATGAAATTACTAACAGATCGGGTCAACTTATAGGCTACATATTATCACGCTATCACCTACGGGGAGGAGCTGTACGGAATAAACGAAGTCCGCGCGGACGAAGCGCGAACAACAGCTAGTCAGGTTGAAGTTCAGGGAAGGTTTAAAAGGTGAGAAAATATAGAAAAAATAAGAGTAGTTAAAAAGGCAGAACAACGTTTGCCAGGCCAGCTAGTTAAATAATAAAACAAAAAGAAAAATAAAAAAAAAACATTTGAAAAAGAAATAAAAATGATAACATCAGGCACAATAAATTAATTTTGGTTTCTACTAATATATACATATGTACATACTAATAATATTATCAATGCGAAAGTATGTCTATCATTTCCGATCCGATGGCATTTAAAAGAATGTTGATTCGTCAAATTAATTTGTAAAAAGTATTTTAACTTTCCGCTACGTATGTAGATAATGAAGTTACTAATTTTGCCCTGATTTTTGAAAATCGTGTTTTCACCAGACCTCCATGTTTTGAAGTTTTAGGAACCTTTTCCGACTATTTTAGTAATGTCGCGAATAGTTGTTATAGCGAATAGTCGAATACCGATTAATCGTCATTCTCTAGGGCAAATAGTCAAATACCTCTCTTTTAGTATTCGACTTAAAAATTAAATATGAAAAATTAATTATTTTTTATCAAATAACTAGTTGTTTCCCGCGAATTCGTTCGCGTGACCCACAAATATTACTTACTTTTGAGCAGTCGGGTAGAAAGCTAGCCTATAGCCTTCCTCGTGAATGTGGCTATCATACACAAAAGATTTTCTTAAATCTGACTGTACATCTAGAGATTAGCGCGTTCCACCAAACAAACAAATAAACTCTTCAGGTTTATGATATTAGTATAGATACCTACATATCAAATAAACATTTTTCAAAAATACATACTCTTCAGTTGGTTTCAGAAAAACTAGTTTTTTTTGCACCACAATCTGTACTCTTAGGATTTTAAAAATCGTTAGAACTGTTTTCGAGATTCAGATCATATATTTATACACATACAAGAATTGCTCGTTTAAAAGTATTAGATAGATTAAATGAACAGTATATATAGCTCATACTTATTTTAAATATAAAAATCTGTATGTGAGATGTTTGTTACTCAATCACGCACAAACGACTGAATTTTTCCCGGGTTCAATTCCTGGATCGCGAAAATCAAAAAATGTATTTTTTCCAGTTTTCTTACAAAAACATCTTTGCGCGGGATTGGGAAAGTGCTCGGTTGGCGATATACTGGCCACCTATCACATTGTGGGACAAAGGGCCAATTGCACTAACATTGATTTAGCTTAGGAATATTCTGCCACTTCTTGTCTTAATTGAAGAGAATGAGATTTCATTCTCTTCAATTAAGACAATCGCCGATTGACATTCGCCGGTTGGTCCCGGCCTCCTTTAAAGAATAGGCCAACTGCCGTTCTGCCAGGCAGGTCGTAAAAGGCGACCGACTGGCTATCGAATCACTACCATCGTGGCTACTAGGTGGTAGAGTTCTGCATTGTCTCGCCCGGGTCAGTTACCACCGCCTTACCTATTCCTGCCGCAATAGTGTCAGTGCTTGTCGCTGTCGTATTCCGGTTTGGAGGGTAGGGTAGCCGGTAAACTTATGCATGTGGCATTAGACCTCGGCACAAGATAGCAACGCACCATTAACATCTTTGGTGTCTATAGGCGATGGTTGACTCTTTCCATCAGGAGACCCATCTGCTTGTTTGCTATCTTATGATATAAAAAAAATGTCATTAAAGACTGTACCTGGCTAAGAAAAGGTTAGTGCAATTGGCCATTAGTATCTACGGCAAGTCGTGAATACACATGTTGTACATCTGCCTAGCTTTTCAGGGATACGGGCATGAAGATTATTTTATTTAAATATATCCATACTAATATTATAAATGCGAAAGTCTGTCTGTCTGTCTGTTACGCTTTCACGGCTAAACCGCTGGACCGATTTTCATGAAATTTGGCATGAATATAGTTGAAGATCCGTGGTCAAACATAGGCTAATTTTTTTTTAAAAAATCAGTCCCTGGAGGACTGAAATAGAGAATGAAATTTTTATTAAAAGCTATTTGGACGGCTTATTAATATACTCGCCGGCGAAGCTGCGCGGGTCAGCTAGTTCTAAATAATATTAATTATTGCCTTTTCTCCGCTTTAGTCTGGGATCCATAAACCATTCTGCAAAACAGCTTCTCAAATGAAAGAAATGGCTAAGTGGGTAATAAAATCGTGTCTACTAAGTCGTAGAGTTCCACAAGTTCCCGCCCGAGTATTATTACTACCGCTTTTCCTATTCCTCTTGGAACAACGTCAAAGTTAGACCGCCCCGTTGGTCGAGTGGTTAGCGATCCTGACTACGCAATCGATGGGGCTCGGGTTCGATTCCCGACGGGGACAAGCATTTACGTGATGAGCATTTATGTTTGTATTTCTGGGTTTCAGTATTTATATATGTATTCCTATGTAATAGTATCGTTGACTAACATCCATAACACAAGCAAATAATTTGCTCACTTTTGGGGTTAAATCAGTAAGTGTAATTATTTGTCCGGTGAATATATTTATAAAAAAAACTTGTCTGGTTTGGAGGATAATGTAATTTTAATTTTATGGCATTTTAATTCCGCTTCAAGGATATCATTCATTAACATTATTGTTGTCTATATGCGATAGATTTCTCTTTTCATTAGGAGAGCCATATGCTCGTTTGCTATTCTAGAATTTTAAAATTTTGAACCAACCAAAACTACATGGTAATCTTTACATAGTATAAAACAAAGTCACTTTTAGTGTATGCTCGTTAAGAATTAGATGTTTTAAATTACGAAATGGATTTTAATGCATTTATTTTTATTACATAATCGCCTCTGTGGTCTAGTGGTCCAGTGGGGTTGACCACACGAGGTCCCGGGTTCGATTCCCGGGTCGGGCACATTAAAAAAAAGTTTTTTTTAGTTTTCTGAGAAACACAAAGTTGCCCGGGATTGAAAAGTGCCCGGTTGGCGATAGGCTTGCCACCTATCACATTTGTGGGACCCAGTATCTTCGGCTAATCGTGGGTGCACTTGTTGTACCTCTGCCTACCCCTTCGGGGATATGGGCGTGAAGATACTTTTTTTTTTATTTATTGATTCAAGAGGACGGTTTGTATGTATATTAAGAATATTATAAATGCGAAAGTTTGGATGTTTGTTACTCAATCACGCCGAAAACGTTTGAATAAATTTAAGCATACAGGTAGATGATAGCCTGGAATAGCATATAGACTAATTTTTATCCCGCAAAAATTAGGTGATCCCGCGGGATTCACCAAAAACTTTTTAATGCAGTGGGCTGCACACTGCTGTTAGTGTTTAATACACGCTTAAAATAGTAGAGCAAAGCTGAGAATTCCAAAGATTTTTACAACATATTATTAAACACCCATGTGAAGTCGGAGTCGCTGGTAATAAAGGCTTAAAATCTAATCACATGATTTATTTCGCATTCATTAAAGACACCGAAGGAACTTAATTAGTAATAAATATCATCTTCAAGGCGATCCTGATTTAAAAAGAAATTAATCATTCGAATATTTGACCTACAACGCATAACGCAACATCCGATCGACCTTTAGCGATATATTATCTCGCGAACGTTGATTTCCTTCAATCAACTTATAACTTTTACTAGCAAAAAAACGCATTAAAACTCGTCGTTTCTTGAACACCTGACGCGGAGTGAAAGTAGGTACAGCAATTGACAACAAAACTAGTCAACGAAACATCGTATCTGCAAAAAAACGATAGAGCATTATATCCCTTGTGTATATATATACAGAGTACATATTTATGACTTTAAATATATCTGTATTGTCACAAGTGATTGTTATTGACAATAATTTGGCAACATAACAACTGAACTACTTGATAGACGATTTGTACTCGTTATGTATTACGAAATTCTAATAGCATAGTCCGATTTATGTGAATATTTCAGAATAAGTTGTAGATCATTTTGATAGTTGTAGTTTATCTTATTATTTACTTATTAATAGGAAATACCAACGTGTTTTCATAATACATAGTCCATTAAATATGTTAAAACTTTAGGCTACTTCAAAATGCATTATAAATACAACCCTACGCCTAAAGCCTTATAAAATTATAGCTTCGTCCGCTAGTATTCGTCGATATGATAATAATAATAGTAATAATACTCTTCATTGTACCGCATAAAGAAACATTACATCGATAAAGAAACATTACATCGATACAGATCGATGCGCGCGCATCGTGATATCAGCTAACTTCACGTCGCTGGCTGTCGGTGTGCGTGTGCATCGCAATATCAGCTAACTTCACGTCACTGGCTACACTGGCTACATATCGTGATATCAGCTAACCTCATCACACTGGCTGCCGATGTGCACGTGAATCGTAATATCAGCTAAATTGATGTCGCTGACTGCCGGTGTACGCGCGAATCGTAATATCAGCTAACTTCATAATGTCATATTTTGGATGTAAGCTGCCGGGTGTACGCCATCGTAAAAAAAATACTCGCATATTTTTTCCGAACAGAGAATAATTTCAGAAGTATTACGTATAAAATGAATGGACTAACGGAAAAGTCACAATTAAAACATCTCAATGAATCGTGTTGAAAGAAAACCGGCCACGGTTGTTATATCACTGGACTTTGAAATCAAACTTCGTGTCTTCGAATATGATCTTATTTATGAACGCTCTTATTATCTATACATCTATAAAAATAAATAAAATTGAAGTGTCTGTTTGTAATATTAAGATAACCGCTTTTTACTAAATGCATATGGATGTATACACGGTACATATACCAAAATAATATTTTTTAAATTTTTTGTCCTCTGTTTGTTCCGGTAACTCTTTGAAACGGCTAGACCGATTTTGAACGGACTTTCACTGATAGATAGCTGATATAATAAGAAGTAACTAAGGCTACTTTTAGTAAAAAAAAACAAACGGACGAAGTCGCGAGCACAGCTAGTATTATTCTAAAAAAGCTTCCATTCACAAAATTCAATTAGAGAATATTAATAAATTAATAAATGGTTGAGAAAATCCAAGAGTGCACGCTGCAAAAAAACTAGTTTCGTGATATCTTTAAGTGGGGTTCGATTTTTATATTATTCTAAAAAAGCTTCCATTCAAAAATTCAATTAGAGAATATTAATAAATTAATACATGGTTGGGAAAATCCAAGTGTGTACGCTGCAAAAAAACTAGTCTCGTGATTATTTTTACAAGGGGGATTCGATTTTTATATTATAACCGTCAAATACAAGCTGGAGACACTTGAGGCGATAGAGAGGCGTGCCAAGAGGCTCCTAAACGACGATGATCTGGTAGGCAAAAACTCTAGACCCTCGCTCATCGCCGCAGAATGGCTAGTTTATCAGTTTTTTATCGGATACACTTTGGAGAGTAGAGTGCGCTGCGGAATTGCACGACTTGGTTCCGCCATCCCTGTTTTTCTACCGATCGTCGAGGTGCGCAGATTTTAGGCATCGCCATATGGTGGACGTTACACGTACCCGGACAAAGCGGTTGGACTCGACATTCTTCATTCGAACCGCAAAGGACTGGAACATGCTTCCTGAGTCTGTTCCCTGACGAGTACAATCTAATGATCTTACAGAGAAGAGTGAACAGGTACCTTCTAGGGAAGCGCGTTCCATCTTAGGCCACATCTTAGCTTACCATCAGGCGAGATCGTGGTCAAGTGCTTCCCTATCAATAATAAAAAAAATAATTAAAAAAGCGTCCATTCAGAAAATTCAATTAGAGAATATTATCTATATACATATAATAAAATCGTAGGAAAGTCAATGTATGTCCGGGGTAAACTCAAAAAGTACTGCATGGATTTACTTCAAATTTTGCATGAATATTACTAACAGGTCGGGTCAATATATAGGCTACATATTATCACGCTATCACTTACGGGGGAGGAGCTATGCGGAGTAAACGAAATCCGCGCGGATGAAGTCGTGGGCAACAGCTAGTAATATAATAAATTAATAGATGGTTGGGAAGATCCAAGAGTGCACGCTGCAAAAAAAAATTTCGTGATTATCTTTATAAGTGGTATTCGGCTTTTAATAAAAATAATCGTGTAGTCCTGATTTAAACCAATACAGCTAAGAATCCAAATTAAAATAAGTTGAATGCTTCTATGTTACATATGTAAATACACAACGTACGTTGGCTGTTTATTGATAGATAATATGTGCTATTTATGTCATAAAATCAAAGGTCACAAATTGCTCAACAAATGTCAGTTACTTAATATTTGAAATGCTGCAAATATTATGTCGATTCTATATATTAACACATGAAGCAAAAACTTTGTATCCCTTTTTATGACAATTACGCAAACGGTGAAATATGTTTGGAGGACTAAAGAAACCTAATACTTTTGTTTATTATGCATTAGAATTACATTAAATAAAAATATACATCACACTCTAAAATTTTTAGTTCTGAGTGCTAAGTGTGAGTTTTTCTTTTCGCATTCGATCGTGAGCGCGTTTCGAGTTTACTAGGAATTTGTATGTGATTTGTACAGCGCCACCTAATGGTAAACTGGTTTCTCACGTTTACCACTAGATGGCGCTGTACAAATCACATATAAATTCCTAGTAAACTCCAAACGCGCTCACGATCGAATGCGAAAAGAAAAACTCACACTTAGCACTCAGTAGTTTTTGCGTAATTGAGTACGAAACATCCATCCATCCAAACATCTAAACTTTCGCATTTATAATATTAACTAGCGACCTGCCCGCGGTTTCACCCGCGTAGGTTTTGTTCCCGTGTGAATATCGGAAAGTTTTATATACTAAAACTTTCCTCAAGAATCAATCTATCTATTTAAAAAACTGCATCAAAATCCGTTGCGTAGTTTTAAAGGGACATAGGTACAGACAGAGAAAGTGACTTTGTTTTATACTATGTAGTGGTATAGTTTCTCAAGCCATTTGCTTGGGCTTAGTTTGTAGGCAACACTGAATCTCAAGGGCTGTGCCCTTTACAATAGGAAACTGCGCGCTGTAATTCTGAAACTAATAAAAAATATCTGCATGTGTTAATTTTTGTAGCCGTAATTGTGTTAGATCCGCAAAATTCGGAAAAGCTCGTTTTTTATCAATTATTTTTTACACTAAGGGCGGCTTGCACCAAAATTCTTATCATTTTAAGTCACTAAATACGTTTAAAGTGACAGCATTTAAGGCGTTTTGACATTTGCTAGACATGTTTAAGGGACTAAATGCATTTAAGCATTTTTCGTGCAAGTCGCCCTAAATACAATAAATGTCTTTTGAAAATACCAAATACGTTAATACGAGTGATTTCGTATTATTCTATAAGTGCAATATAAATAAAATAGTGTCATTTTAGTTAATAAAGTTACTTGATTTTGGTAAGTTGAGACTAATACATACGTACTAGTAAGTGCACTACGTCGCATCGCGGAGGCGTGCAGTATCTTAAGGTTTATTCCAAAGACCGATAGATTGTAAAGACATGTTGTCAAGTCGCCTCTGAGTCTGAAACTATTGCCCGGATTTTATTACCCCGTCAAGTCGCCTCTGAGTCTGAAACTATTGCCCGGATTTTATTACCCCGTCAAGTCGCCTCTGAGTCTGAAACTATTGCCCGGATTTTATTACCCCGTTGATCAAGTAGTTCGCCACTCCGACTTCGCGCAATGTCTCAACCATTGGCTAAGGTTTGATTTCCGACTAAACACTAATGTGATGAGCATAAACCCAAGATGCTCGCTATTAGTTAAATTAGATAAGTTGCCCTCTCTTTCAAACGAAGAGACCCAATACTGTTGGCTAATCGTGGTCACTTTAGTTGCACCTATGATTGTAGTTTTTTTTTATACATAAGATAGCAAACAAGCAGATGGGTCTCCTAATGGAAAGAGTCAACCATCGCCTATAGACACCAAAGATGTTAATGGTGCGTTGCTATCTTGTGGCGAGGTCTAATGCCACATGCATAAGTTTATCGGCTACCTTACCCTCCAAACCGGAATACGACAGCGACAAGCACTGACGCTATTGCGGCAGGAATAGGTAAGGCGGTGGTACCAGACCCGGGCGAGACAATGCAGAACTCTACCACCTAGTAGCCACGAAGGTAGTGACTCGATAGCCAATCGGTCGCCTTTTACGACCTGCCTGGCAGAACGCCAGTTGGCCTATTCTTCAAAGGAGGCCAGGACCAACACGGCGGAAAGTTCAGATAATAGACGTATTGGCATTTTTTATTTTATTTTTAAAATTAGAATACTATACGCAAATCACAGCGCTAAATTCATATGTACAAACTGAAGAACAGAAAGTCAGAATATTTAATCTTCAAGCGAATAAAGCTTCAGGCAACACTTAAGTATCCAATGCATTGTATACAAAATTACCCGTAATTGTAGCTAGTGCTATGCCATTTTGCGTGCAATTGGCAAATAACTTGGTAATTTGTACAAAAACAAAAATATCATTATAAAGGCATTACATAAGAAATTATAAACAATTTATGGTACATATTTCTAGCTCGCCTTTGCGACATTTTTGCTACATATCCGTTCTGTAGTTTCCGATGACTGGTTATGGTGTCGTAAGTAGGATAATGGGTAATTTTGTCGCCATCAGATTATCTCTAAGTAACTTTAAGAATAGATACATAGGCTATGTTAGTCACTGCCATCGGTAGTACTAGGTGGAAGAGTTTGGGGTTTGTTCCTACGTGTTGGTTCCCCAATGTTGGTCCAAGTTCTCTTGGAAGATCTCTTGGAAGAGGCAATTTCGTCAGGGCAGAGGCAGTCACTACCATTGTGGTCTATAGGCGGTAGAGTTCTGCATTGTCTCGGCCGATTCGCCGATAGTCCTGCCGCAATAGCATCTGTTCGTGACATTGTCGTGATCTGGTTTGTAGGGTAAGTTAGCGGCTAAACTTACATATGTTGCATTAAAAAACCGCCATTTGGATTGCTCGCGACTGTGAAACTGTGAGGCCTTCGCGGCTTCACGGTCAAGCAGAAATTCAGAAATTCCGAAAAAAAAAGGATTGCAACACATCATTAACATATTTGATATCTATAGGCGATGGTTGCCTCTTTCCATCATTAAAGCCATCTGCTTGTTTGCTACCTTATGATCTATATATATAAAAATCAATTATTGTTCGTTAGTCTCGCTAAAATTCGAGAACGGCTGAATCGATTTGGCTAATTTTGGTTTTAAATTAATTGTTGAAGTCCAGGGAAGGTTTAAAAGGTAAGAAAATATAGAAAAAATAAGAATAGTTAAAAAGGCAAAACAACGTTTGCCGGGTCAGCTAGTATGACAATAAAAATATATCTTTAACGCAAACATAACGAACACAATTAAAAATGTTTATCCAATTTGGTGCATTTATTTCGAAGTGATGCGTGAACAAACATTTCAGCGATTCATTTTTACTAGCGATCGCCTGTGACAACAGACTTTAGTCCTAAAGAAAATAGTATTCATTTGTGTGTATCTTATCGATTGTAGTGCGTGTAATGTTTATTTTTATTAGTTTAACCTATTTCTAATACATTTTATTTAAAAATATTAGGTTTCTGCAGTCCTCCGCAATCTCTAAATTTCGCAGCTCTACTAAATTTCATACTCCACCAGTCACGCAATTGTCTTAAAAAGGGGTCCAAAGATTTTCCTTACGTACTTGGTATTTTGATTGTTTCACATAATAAGGACTATGCAGAAGCTGATGACACTGATGATTAAACTGTACTACCGGTTGGCTGAGAACGATAAGAGATTATGATTAATCAGACAATGCCATACGTTATTTTATTCAAAGGTTAAAACTGCCTCATTGGTCTAATATCTAGTCTATCGGACAGGTGGAAATGTACAGTTCTGGACTTATGAGGAACATGAACAGAAACGGCTAAATTGATTTAGTTGCAATTTGGCACACACATATAGATGATGATTTGGAATCGTACATGGGCTACTTTTTATCCCGGAAAAAATTAGATGATCCCGCGGTATTCGCCAAAAACTTGTATAATGTCGCCTCTGTGGTCTAGTGGTCCAGCGTTGGCGTTGACCACATGAGGTCCCGGGTTCGATTCCCGGGTCGGGCACATAAAAAAAAGAAGTATTTTTTCAGTTTTCTGAGAAACACGAAGTTGCCCGGGACTGGAAAGTGCCCGGTTAGCGATAGGCTTGCCACCTATCTCATTTGTGGGACCAAGTATCTTCGGCTAATGGTGGGTGCACTTGTTGTACCTCTGCCTACCATTTCGGGGATATGGGGGCACGCGGCTGCTAGTAATCTTTAAAATAAAAATTGTTGATTATTATCTTGATTATCTTTGATATATTAATTTAACTCATCTTGTTTGATATTCAATCGTTTTATAAGTCAACTGTATATTGCTTAAGTAATTTATATAGTGCTAACAAAGTGCTTAAATATTATATAACATTTTTGGCAAAAACTATAAACATCTCCATGGTTCAAGAGGTTCACGCAATCCAATTGGTATTGAGAAATCAGTCAATACCATGAAAAACTTCTGAGGCTTTATTACTTAACATTAATAACTGAGGATATTGTACGATTTGTCAACCATTGCCTAAGGTAATGACACTCCTCAGAGTGATTGACGTCTCTGTTTGGATTTTAAAAGTAGGTACAAAGTATAGTAACATTTTATAGGTATGTATTTGCACTGACATAACCTACAACGTTTTAAAGAATGAAAATTTGGCGAGTTTTTTTAAGTTTTTAAGTTCGTAAACGTAACATCAATGATGTAAAATTGCAATTTTATCCAAGGCATATATATTGTTTTTCCCCATGTTGGTTTCGGGCTCCTTTGCAGAATAGACCAACTGCCGTTCTGCCAGGCAGGTCGTAAAAGGCGACCGACTGGCTATGCGAGTCACTACCATCGTGGCTACTAGGTCTTAGAGTTCTGCATTGTCTCCCCGGGTCTGGTACCACCGCCTTACCTATTCCTGCCGTAATAGCGTCAATGCTTTCCACTGTCGTGTTCCGGTTTGGAGGGTAAGGTAGCCGGTAAACTTATGCATGTGGCATTAGACATCGCCACAAGATAGCAACGCACCATTAACATGTTGGTGTCTATAGGCGATGGTTGACTCTTTCCATCAGGAGACCCATCTGCTTGTTTGTTATCTTATAATATATAAAAAAATGTTTTTAATCATAGCAATAAAACAAGGTCTTTTTATATAATCTTTTTTTTTCGCTAGGCAGAAAGTTAATGCATGCAGCTATAGAGCCACGCCATTTGTACCAATACTTTTAAACGACATTTTCTTACATCCAGCCTTTCCATATAAATTTGTTCTAAATTCAAAAAACGCGATAGCAATGGCTTAGGACTTCTGTGTATGTACTTACAAATACCATACTACGCGTGTTCTTTTATAAGTAAGTACCTAATTTCATAAATTCTGCGCATGTATGAGAAAAGATTGTTCAATGTTTATAGATTAACTTTACAGAAAACGTCAATTTAGATGTATCAAGGTTATAATTATATTATAGTCTTAACGATGATGTTAAAAGCGAAACTGGTTGGTATACCTATAAACTTAAAAAAAAGTGTCTCATAAAAATTAATCTTCATTCAACTCGTTCAGTTAAAAAGTTCTCTTGTCACTTAAAAAAGGTAGAGAAATTAATTAATGCCGAAACTAGTATATACTTATACTATGAGTGAGTATCATCGCGCTCGGTTTCCTTGCAGGTTGGCAGAGTAAAACAAACAATCCTTTTCAGTTCGCCATGATTCACCGGTTTGTCGGTTGGAGAGATGAGTGGTGATCCCTTCGCTGCATTTTACCGGCCTGATAACGATTATTGTCTATTTTTAGCGATAACCAGCACCGATATCTTTACGTGTTCATCCAAGGTACCGGAGTTGTTACACATCACTCTCCAAACTCGAAGCTCCTACTAAGATTTCGGATTTTTGGAGAAAAATCGAAATAACACTAATAACATTTTTGCCCGACCCGGAGGTCGAGCCTGGGACCTAACGGGAGGGGGTAAGTGATTTGCTAAATCACTTACCCCCTCCCCCTTTGCTTACGTAAACATTTGTAAATTTATTGAAAAATCTGTTCCTTAGTTTTGTGACTGACTCACGAGTAGCAGTTTTTAAGTATAAATGTAACGTTTTTTACGCCGTGCTGGTCCCGGCCTCCTTTGAAGAATAGGCCAACTGCCGTTCTGCTAGGCAGGTCGTAAAAGGCGACCGATTGGCTATCGAGTCACTAACACCGTGGCTACTAGGTTGTAGAGTTCTGCATTGTCTCGCCCGGGTCTGGTACCACTGCCTTACCTATTCCTGCCGCAATAACGTCAGTGCTTGTCGCTGTCGTGTTCCAGTTTGGAGGGTAAGGTAGCTGGTAAACTTATGCATGTGGCATTAGACCTCGGCACAAGATAGCAACGCACCATTAACATCTTTGGTGTCTATAGGCGATGGTTGATTCTTTCCATCAGGAGACCCATCTGCTTGTTTGCTATCTTATGACATAAAAAAAAAACGTAATAAGGTTAGGCAGGTAAGATAAAAGAGTTTAACGCAAACATTTAACGTAGCAAACAGTAAATATACAGAAAACTTGAAAAGTAAAAAAAAATATTTTGCTAACGTAAACACCATTTAGGTCCCCCATTCACCCCCTAAACCCCCTTGTCATCAAAAATAAGCAAAGTGAAGACACCCCCACCCCCCCTTTAGTGCTTTCGGTTTGGAGGGTAAGGTAACCAATAAACTTATATATACATCTGACATTCTAACTCCGCCAGACTACCAAAGCTTCTTTGGTGTTTATGGAATATGGTTAACTCTTCAGGAAAACCGTCAACTCAATCATCAATTGTTTATTGCAACAGATTTTATCTGTACATATTTGCTATCCAATGTAATAAAATAAAAATAACTAAAAAATGTAGGTATTTGTTTTGTTTAGTCGATATTTATTACTCCTTAAATTAAATTAAATCACCTCTGTGGTCTAGTGATCCCGTGTCGGTGTTGACTACATGATCCCGGGTTCGATTCCCGTGCCGGGCAATTAAAAAAAAGATTTTTTTCAGTTTTCTAATTAACTTTACTTTGGGATATGAAAATTGCCCAGTTGGCGATAGGCTTGCCATCTATCACATTGTAGGACTAAGTATCTGCGGCTAATTGTGGGTGCACTGGTTACAACCAACACACCTCTGCCTACCTCTTCAGGATACGGGCGAGAGGATACTTTTTTTACTTTTTATAAAATTAAAGGATCATAAAATTTAATGTCACAGACATGGGATGAATAAAAATATTTGATCGATAAAAGTCGTTTCAAGTAGAATCAAAGTAATATAAAGGACGTTGTTGCTACGAAGTAATAAACTTTCGGTCCCACGGGAACACATTGCAGACATTCCCTTACTTAAGATCATCAATAATGCTTTTGTAAGGCCAGTCAATATGTCAATAGGCTGAGTAATTGGTAATAATGACTATATATAACTAGTTTTGGAACGTGGCTTCATTTGCGTGATTTTTTAGACTTAAATATAGCCAATGTACTGATAATGTATAATATAGCTGAAATATTTTTTTTTTATTTATCGTTCATCATTCATACTTCCATATTAATGTGAAGGTCTGTCTGTCTGTTTGTTAAGTTTTCACGTCTAAAACTGTTATATCTACTGATAATACTGATAGTATGAGATTTGCTAAGAAGATAGTCAAAAAGCTCGAGGTCATATAGACGATTGTTTTTAAAATTTGGATGATGGGATCTCAAGGGGATGAGATAAGGGCTAAGCTTTTATGAAA
Source organism: Apodemia mormo (assembly GCA_036924255.1). Taxonomy (NCBI): domain Eukaryota; kingdom Metazoa; phylum Arthropoda; class Insecta; order Lepidoptera; family Riodinidae; genus Apodemia; species Apodemia mormo. Next base: position 9,996,025 of record JAUPFN010000022.1, on the reverse strand, counting down.
AGTAAATAGATTATATTGATGGTATGAGTATAATACACTAATCGCTGGCGAAACTGCGTGGGTCATTTTTTTTTTGATAATCGAGACCAACAGTTACCATCACTACCAGATTCTGGACTGATATTGAAATCAATATAGACAGGAAGTATAATACTGCCCGATACGGGAATAAAACATAAGACTTCATAATTTGAGCCGATAACACTAACTATTGGATTGTAGTTTTTTTACTAGCTGTACTCTGCAGTCCGCTGCATTATAAAAGTTTTTGGTGAATGCCACAGTCTTGACTCATTTTTTCTGGATAAAAATTATCGTATATTCTATTCTAGGTCATCATTTACATGAATTTTTTCTTATTGTGTTGAGAGAATTTAATTTAAATTGGTTCAGCCATTTTTGCGTGATTGTATTATAAACATCCATATATCCAACATACACACTTCTACATTAATGGTATTAATAAAAATTAATTAAAAGAATACAGGAAACGAAACTTGTTTCTGTGGTCTAGTAGTCTGGTTAGTGTTCACCACATGAGGTTCGACTCCTGAGTCTGATAATTTAAAATGTATTATTCAGTTGTCCGATAAAAACAATTTTGCCCGGTTGGCATTAGGCTTGTCTCCTAAGGACTCTTCGACTAATCGTAGTTAATACAGGAAAATTTAGTTTGGTAATTAATGACATTCTGTATAACACATGTAATTTTTTTGTAAAATAAATAGTAATATTCTTAATCTTATAGATCAATCTGTCAGTCTTGAACTTTAACCTTTTTAAAATTTAAGTATTAATAAGCAAATTTTCTTTACAGGTGTAAAAGCAACACGGGAGAGAAAGAGGACAATCGTGCGCATTGCTGACCCAGTCTTGACACCAAGCGGAACCATTATGGCGTGCAAATTATAACACTGTGTAAATCAAACACCTGACTTGAATTAAACAGCAGCACCGTTAGACAATGTCAGTTAATTAGCTTGTGTGATGGAGGAGCCGACATCTCGGACTAATCTTGCCTACATTTCCCAACTTCCAGCTAAAATGATTCAAAGGACCGGCTCGACTACTTTTACACACATAACAAGCGACGATACAAAGAGAGTAAACGGATTCACCGATAGTCGATCTAACATGGACTCTCTAAGTTCGATGCCCTCTGTTGTCCTTAATTCTAAAACACCATCTACAACGGTATTCGTAGCGACGACTCAGACAGACCGGCTCGCGAATACACCTAGCTTAGACGCGACCAACGGTCCGCATGTGGTGACAATCAAAATAAACACGGAAACTGAGAGACCTAGAGCACCGAAAATTTCAAGTGTCCACTTAAAAAGCGACGCAGACTTTGAATCTTTTAAATACAATGACACAAATAAAAAATGTAGCAGTTTAGTCCGTCTTAATGTTGAAGACTCTCGACCGAAAATTCTAGATAATGAGGATTTATCAAAAATGGATAAACCCCCATTTATTTATTGCAACTCGTATGTGAATCAGATGTCTAATATGGTATTATCTAGTGGACAGTGTTCGCCTAGCGATACTTTAGACTCTGGTACATGTAGCGACCTTGATGGTACACCTCCGCCGCTTCCAAAAAAGAAGACATCTAAATCGAGTTCCACGAAGAAAGTTGTTTCTGTTACGGTAATTAACTCAACAAGAAATCAAAGCGAGGTCGATTTTGAAGATAACGATTCAAACATATCGTGTGACTCGCTAAATAGTAGTGAACTTAATGGAAGCGTGCACGCTGAGGAAAGTCACAACGACGATATAAGTAAAAAAGAAATGAAACTGTCTTCCGAGCCTCCGTCGCAAACGCTAATCAAAGTGAACAATAAAGACAGTAGCTTTCTACCGCAAGGCCTTCTACAAGATATTAGAGATCGTTCAGCGAAACTCTCAATCGCAGATAGTGAAAGTGAGAAGAACGAAGAAGATACTTCAGAAAAATTTGTACCTATTGATATAACGAAAGAGAGTGCTCAGCTAACCTCATTTTATTTGGTTTCTCAGTTAAATAAGGAAGTGCGAAAAAATGATTTAGAGTCGTCGCCTATTATAATCAACAAATCACCATTAATCAGTGAAAGTACTTATGAAGAGAGAAAACAGTTAGAGAAGATGAAAGAAGAAAGTTTGTGTTACAGCAGTCACTATTTTGATACAGACAAATATTACGATTTCCATTTAAATGAAAAGCAATTCGATGATGTGCCAATTAAAAGTGTTAGTGTTGACAAAAGTGAACATGAACTTTCGGATATAGAATATTTCGCGGGTGTAAAGGATTATAAAAATGAAGAAGCGCCATCTACAATAAGAAGTTCAAAAGGAACAATTCGGGGTGTGAAAAACCGAGTTCGAGCAGGCATCGCAACATTCTTACAAATTCAGAGCACAACCAAGGTAATTTTCATATTATTTTATATTATATTAACTGTTTATTTTTAAGAGAACCTGTTGCTGACCGTATTTCACAAGGATGTTCATTAAGCCAACATCCTTGTGAAATACGGTCAGCAGTATTTTTCTCTTCTTTTCATATCGTTTATTTCCCAACACTAAAATCCGAGATTACAAAATAGATTTCTGTACATTGATACTATATTGACTATTTTCTTAATAAACCTGTTTAATAAATAACTAGCTGCAGCGTGAAGTCCACTGCGTTATAAGAGTTTTTGGTGAATCCCGCGGGAATTTTTCACGGGATAAAAAGAGACTATTTGCTAGTTCAGGTCATCATCTACCTTTGTGCCAAATTTCATCCAAATCCATTCAATAGTTTTTGCCTAAATGAGTAACAAACATCCATCCACACATACATTCAAACATCCAGACTTTCGCATTTATAAAATTAATATAGATTACGCATTAAGGTTATAACAAACGACGCCAAACTGATCTTTGTCTCGAACTATATATTTGGAACTTTTAATCCAATTTTCCCCTTAATTATATGCGACTAATTACAGTATAAATTTTCATTAAATATAATTAAAAATATAAACTCTAAAGCATGCTTGTATTAAGTAAATATTCATTTCGTTATCAGATCCTAATTCAGTATCTTAATACAGAAAAATATATTATTACAACCAACAGCACATATTTTTCTTCAAAACTAGTCCACAGTTGCTTCAAAATGCATATACGTAGATGTAAATAGAATCTGTTCTTATTAAATTTAATTTGAAAATAATGCATTGAACAATCAATAAAGCATCTACACGAATTCATACGCCCATTGGTTAGAACTAATGTATTAAGATGTGTTCTACACACATCGTAATTATATGGTATTCATTGTCGATTGCATTATAATTTAAACTAGATGGAGTTAAACAATGACATTTACATATCACTGGAATTAAACTGCAACAACCAAATCAAACCTTCTGTATCTCTGGAAATCTGAATTTTATTTTCGCCAAATTAGATTAGACTTTTTGGCAAGTCGGCTCGAAAATATAATCTTTTTAATCCAATCTTTATGTGATGCCTGAACGTATAAAATATATCTAATTGGATAAACCTCCTCTATTGGAAAGTCGGTTGGAAAACGCCGTAACATAATTTAAATTATTTATAAAACGCAAATGCTTAAAATATACTGAACTTAACAGTTCATGTCTCAGTCTACTAACTTGTTACATATTTTAGAGGTAATAAACTTTCTTAAACAGTTAAAAATGCGCATGTAGTTTCTAGAAATCATTATGTTATTGTATTTATTAATCATATGCAAGCTGTTTTCTGTCGTATTTATGTGTTTCTCTGCTTATTTATATATTAATACGTGAAGGAAAATGTTTGGATTCCTTTTTTAAAACAATTACGCGAACAATAGGGTATAAAATTTGGCACCAGTTTACATTACAGAGGACTGCATAATATTTTTAAGTAAAATGCATTAGAAATATTATGTTAAATTAATAAAAATAAACATTAGACCATTGATACACAAAATCCCAAGATACACAATCATTGTCTCAAAAACGTCCTCTAAAAATGAGCGCAAAATTTAAATTGTACGCTCATTTCAAATAGAATTGCGTCGGTCGCGATACTGTCAATTTTATTATTTTTTATACATTGATTTCTAAAAACAGCTTTAAATCTTGCGCTTAAAGTTGGATTTGCCATATCTATAACTACTTGTATGAAATTAGGTTCAGTTTTGAGTGTCAGTTTTGTTCGGGACTGTGCCATGAAGTATTAGGTACAGGTGGAGCTAGTACTCGTATTAATCACTTGAAACACACATTTACGTTACATCTCTGTCTATGAGGTTTTTACGTCTCTTTTTATACAGCTATGTTAAAAAGAAAGGATAAGACCTCATAGATGACAGCAATATTTAAAATTGTGTTTCAAGTAAGTATTAGAAGGCAGCACTTGTATATATAATCCAGACCGAAATACAGATTCATGGACTGTGCATCTTGGATTTTTTATATCAATGCATTAGAAACACTTTATTTATGTGACATGCGTGATAATATACACACATGTATACTATTTTTTTCGGCTAAAGTCAGTTATGAAAATCAAAAAAGATTTTGTTGTTTATTTAGTCTGTTGTCGAATTTCGGCCACAGGCGATCGCTAGTCTTAATTAACTAGCGATCGCTCTTTGATCGAAATTCGACCATAGACTAAACCAAACAATCTCTTTTAAGTTTGACAACAGACTTTAGCCATACCACAGAATCTATATACATATAATAAAATCGTAAGAAAGTCAAAACTGTACATTGAATATTTTTATTTAAGCAATACTTGGGGCGTAATCTACAATCGATATCGAAGCCAAAAATATATTTTTTAGAACTTTTGTCTGTTTGTCTGTATGTATGTCCGGGGTAAACTCAAAAAGTACTGCATGGATTTACTTCAAATTTTGCATGAATATTACTAACAGGTCGGGTCAACATATCATCACGCTATCACCTACAGGGGAGGGGCAGTGCGGAGTAAAAGAAGTCCGCGCGGCCGAAGTTGCGGGCAACAGCTAGTACCTAATAAAGCTAAGCTGTATTATATCTGGAGGCAGCACTTCTCATAATATAAATTTAAATATAATAATATATTCCCGGGACAAATTACACTCACTGATCTAACCCCAAAGTAAGCAAATTATTTGCTTGTGTTATGAGTGTTAGTCAACGATACTAATACATATATAAATACTAGAATACTAATACCTACAATTTTATTTTATGTGAAAGACAATTTTAAATACTGCTGTCATCTTCTGAAATTTTAGCCTATCTTTGTAACACAGCTGTATAAAAAGAGACGGAGAGACCTCATAGACAGAGATACGTATAACGTAAATGTGTGTTTCAAGTGATTAATACCAGTGCTAGCTCCACCTATACCTAATACTTCATGGGTAATATAATACAAGTACTACCGTCATACACATAATAGAACACATGGGTGTTAGACCGTGGAACCAGGACCATTTTTATTTTTGATTAATAATAAACTGAATTTTTGTAAAAAGCTTCGTTCGACGAGATGCCCATCTTTTCTCTTTTCGAAAAAATCGCGAATTGGATAACTAATAAAGTTAGGGAGCTTTGAATATGTTAATTTGGTGACGGAAAAATATTATTCAATAACAATATTTACCTTTTTACTTTAAAGGCTTGATTATTTTATGAAAAAGCGAAAAAACTTTTGTTCTGCAAATTCGATGGTTTTTTAACGAATCCTTCACTCTGCAGATATCGGAAATATTAGATTTTTAATATAGGTGATGGTTTCTCTTTCCATAAGGTGAACTACTTGCTTTTTTGCTATCTAATAACATACAAAAACTAATTTCTATAAATATGATACGTACATTCATAAAGATGTTACGTTTAATCATGTCATAAATATTTAAATATTAATTGCAAAAGATTTCTATTTTATGTTGCCGCGTTATTAATAGAACGTTGAAACGTATTTTAATTTATTTGAAAAGTAAGTTTTATGTGTGATAATCTTTACATTGCATTTATAAATCTGAAAGTTTGTTTGAATGCGTAATAAGTTTCGGAGGTCAGATAAGGTATTTGAAAGTGTTTTATAAATGTTCTTATATAAAATACACTTATATTAACATTTTTTCTAGGATTTCAAAGTGTTATTGTTAGCTTTAAGGTTGACTTTTCGCTGGCTCTGAATTACTTTAGTTAAAATTAAACATAAAACACCTAGTCTGTGCGAGATCTTTATTACGACTGATTTTTACACCATATCTTGTACCTGTTAGAATATTGGAACCCAACAGTTATTGAGGTTTTTTCGGGGTTTTTTCGAAAATCTAATCCTCAGTAACAGCTCGGAGTCTGGCGGAGTGGTGTGTTACTATTCCCGTGCCTCGGATGAGCACGCTTATTCCGGTTATCGCTAGAAATACTCGATAATCGTTAACATATCGGTAAATACGGCGATGAGGATCACCTCTTATCTTGCCAACCGACAAAACAGTGAATCGCGGTGAACTGTCTATAGACGTTCGGTTCAATCTTCCTACCCCGCAAGGGAACCGGCCGTGATGATACTTTTTTTCTGGGATTTTATATGAGTAGCTAAACTCTGTAGCCCACTGCATTATAAAAGGGTTTGGTGAAACCCACTTAATTTTTCGGGATAAAAGTATCTTGGGTACACATAGATAGCAACGCACCATTGATAACTTTGGTGTGTCTTTCCATCAGGAAAGCCATCTGTTTTTTTATAAGATAACAAACAAGCAGATGGGTCCCCTGATGGAAAGTCAACACACAAAAATTATTAGCGGTGCGTTGTTATAAATTGGATTGTTTCCATCGTCGGCACTTGGTGACACTGCATTTTAAATTACGTATTACAACAAAACTCACTTGTACTTCCAGTTCACGTATATTTTTAATTTTTTACTATTCACATCCAACCGGTTTCGCTTATTAAAGCATCATCAGGGATGTTTTACACATATTTTATAATATCTTAACATATTTTTTTACATTTCAAGTTATATTATTGCTACTCTTTATAGGTGGGTATTAAACAAATATTGTTAATTAAATAGTGCGTTGTTATCTTGTGGCGAGGTCTTACACATGCATAAGTTTACCGGCTATCTTACCTTCCACACCGGAACACGATAATGACAAGCACTGACGCTATTGCGATAGAAATAAGTAAGGCGGTAATACCAGACCTGGGCGAGATAATGCAGAACTCTACCACCCAGTAGCCACGATGTTAGTGGCTCGTATAGCCAATCGGTCGTCTTTTACGACCTGCCTGGCAAAGCGTCAGTTGGCCTATTCTTCTAAGGAGCCCGGGACCAACACGGGAGTAATTGTTTGCTATTTCACTAAATAAAGTCCAGTGACGTAAAAAACATGGCCGGTGTTCATTGTTTTCATCCTTATCGTTAATATATTAAAAAATAAATTATTTTAATGAATTCCTTACAACTAAATACATTTATGCAACAGCTTACACAACTATTACTCATTAACAATTACATATTACAACGGTATAAACTACCATCTCTTAACTGTATCAGATTTTAATTAACTTAATAGTAATTAAGTTTTAAAAACAAAATGTTTAATATAACATCCGGTAATTATTAGGGGTTATAACTGTAAAACTTAAACAGTAACTGTATGTAAGCCGGAGTGTTTTAACTGTATTATCTAAATTTTAATACGTGAAACAAAAATTTTGTACCCTTTTTTATGATAGTAACTCGAACGATGGAGTATGAAATTTGGGGCATTTAAAGTTTACATTGCAGAAAGCTGAAGAAACACACACATATACATAAAATTAATATATATATATATATATATATATATATATATATATATATATATATATATATATATATATATATATATATATATATATATAAAACAAAGTCGTGTTAGTAATACTATACATAACTCAAGAACGGCTGGACCAATTTGTTGTTGGATTTGTCTTCGTCGGGAATATGATTATAAGTATTAAAATATAATATTCAAAATGAAAAAAAATATCAATAAAAAAATATCTTAATGTAATTTTTTATCACTTATGTACTTGTACTGTTTCACAATAAAGCTGTTATCATTTATTTCCAACCGGTTTCGCTTACACAAGCATCATCAGGGCAATACAAACTGAAAAGTGTAGAATATATAAAAATTATCTTGATGGCACGTTATTAAAATACTTGATTTTTTCATGTTTTTATTTTATTCATAATTATCGTAATGAAAAGAATTAACTGAATAATTTTCTATTAATGTTGAAAACTCAAATCAGTCAATTTATTGACTGTTATCCGGAACGAACTTCGTTGGGTCAGCTAGTATGACCTACATACCTATATAGGTATTATATTTATTATACACATGTATTATAGCTAAAATTTGTTGACAAACATAACAAAGATTTTCTTGTTTAATCTATGGTTAACATAATCACAGAATTGTGATCACTGTGGTCGTAATTTGACCATTAGTATAGGTTAATGTTTGTGCGCGTAATTGATGCGCAATAAAACACAGTAAATTTATTCATTTACCGGTCATTTCACACGTAAGTACATTCGATCAATAATTAATTGGTTTCCGTGCGAATTTTCTAATTTGCTTAAGAGTGAAATGTACATCCAAAGATTCATTTGCATTATTTTTAATTTTTTTTTCTGAAAACTACCGTTCTCGTTTCTGCTACAATAACAATACTTGTCATTATTGTTTTCTGATTAAATACGTAAGGTAGCTGATAAACTTGTACGCATCGTATTTTATCTATACCACACACAGGTGAGAGCGTTTTGTAAATATATTTTGTATCTATAGAAGAAGGTTATCTCTTCTTATCAGAATAATCATCATCTTGCTCTTATATGATGTGATGTAAAAACACAATTCCCATGACATAAAAACATAAGAAAATAGCAAAGAAATGCTTTCGTTGATGTCTTTGACATAAAAGTTATAAAAACTGAGATATGTATTTTGTACTCGTAGTACTCTAGTCGTATATGTATCGTATACTCATACATACATACATATCTTCATACCAGATCCCTTACGGGCTAGGCAGAGAGAACCGAGTGCCATACATCACGATCCTTGCAGGCTTGTCTCGCTTCCTCACTCTCTTCATCACTCTCTTCATACACACACGGTGGTTGCGAAGACTTGACATAACCTTCGGACAGTATACTATATATCGTATACTCGTAGTTTATAATATATATGTCTATATAAAAGAGGACGTATTCCTACACTAAATGGCTGAGTTTTTTAATAGATAGGTTCAATGTGATATACTGAAAGTAAATGTACAAAATACTTACAAATCAGGAAGTACCGCCATTTAGCAAAAACTACTTATATCTCCATAACCGTGAATTTGAGCAAAAAAATGATTAGAATCTTTATTGTAGATAATTAATTAAATTTCCTATCGTTTTTGTTAAATATTTTTACATCACTTACCGTGTTTGACTTAAGAGACTATTGCTATTTGACTTTTTTATTATATTTATTTGCAAAATTAAAATACTGTTGATGTAATTTTTCATATGAACTTTCATCATATATTACTTTTGAAGAAAAAAAGCGTACTCATGTATGTACGTAAGAAGTTATACTTCTTTGGCATAACGAGATAAAAATCTTTTCATGTGAACTTTCATCATATATTACTTTTGAAGAAAAAAAACGTACTCATGTACGCACGTAAGAAGTTATACTTCTTTGGCATAACGAGATAAAAATCTTTCGCATTTATAAGTATGGTAGTATTAATTTAATTAGTACTAAAATAAACGTATTGTAGTTAACAATAAAATAAACGTGTTGTGAGCCTTATTTTAATTATTTTTAGTGTGATCGACAAACATACAGAAAATAAACACTGACAGACTTTCGCATGTATAAGTATGGTAGTATAAATAATACTAAAATAAACGTGTTCTACTTAATACTAAAATAAACGTGTTGTGAGCCTAATTTAATTATTTTAGTGTGATTGACAAAAATACAGAAAATAAAGAATGATAGACTTTCGCATTTATAAGTACGGTAGTATAAGTTTAGTTAATAGTAAAATAAACGTGTTGTGAGCCTTATTTCAATTATTTTTTCTTGACCTTATTATTTTGGCATTGGAATTAATACGCTTAATATATGAAAGAGAGTGTAAAGGGTATTTAAAATCGCGTTTACAACATCTATAACACTCAAAGTCGATCAGAATGGTGAAACTGTGTCTGCCGTGAAACTTCATTAAAGCAAATACGGCACGCTCTCGTTTCTACAATTCTGATATTTTTATCTATATCTACTAAAAGAGATTGTTTTTAGAATTCCGCGCCTCACTAGGAGAAATGAGAACCCTTTGTTGTTCGTCTGTCTGTCCGTCAAGACCCTTTATCTCAGAAACACATGACATCATCATGAAATTAAAACTATATACTTGAGTCTACAGTCCTTTGAAGCTGTAAAAAAATTCCAAGTTAATGTTAAAAAAGATACAGCCGTATATGTCGCAAAAAATGCATATTTTGACAATCTTAAAAAGTACCTTCACGCCCGTACCCCAAAGAGGTAGACAGAGGTATAACCAGTGCACCTACAATTATCCGAATCACTTAGTCCCACAATGTAATAGGTGGCAAACCTATCGCCAATCGGGCACTTATCTAATACCAGGCAACGTCGTTTACATCAAATAACTGGAATAGTACATTTTTGTATTGCTTGACCTGAGAATCGAATCCGGGACCTCAGGTGACCACAGTACAATATTAATAGAATACTTTCCGTTATAAAATTTGGAAAGTAGAAACTAATATTGTCTTATTCTGTAAGCACAAGAAGAAATCTGTAAAATATACATGTGCAATTAAATCATAAAATGTAATCTCAATTTAAAGTACATAGGTTTCGGATACTTAATTTCGGGAAAAGTTACGAAAAAAACTCCGAAACTCGATTCCTGAACTATTTATAATATATTGCCGTGTTGGTCCCGGCCTCCTTTGAAGAATAGGCTAACTGCCGTTCTGCCAGGCAGGTCGTAAAAGGCGACCGATTGGCTATCGAGTCACTACCATCGTGGCTACTAGGTGGTAGAGTTCTGCATTGTCTCGCCCGGGTCTGGTACCACCGCCTTACCTATTCCTGCCGCAATAGCGTCAGTGCTTGTCGCTGTTGTGTTCCGGTTTGGAGGGTAAGGTAGCCGGTAAACTTATGCATGTGGCATTAGACCTCGCCACAAGATAGCAACGCGCCATTAACATCTTTGCTGTCTATAGGCGATGGTTGACTCTTTCCATCAGGAGACCCATCTGCTTGTTTGCTATCTTATGATATAAATAAAATAATATCTAAAAGTTTATACAGAACCTTCAGTGAGCGGGTTCAAATCGCACTTGGCCGGTTTTTTATAAATGAGTAATATTCCCACATTCAGCTGCTTAGCAATGTTTAGGTCTCTGTTTTACTGCGCAATTATATCATTGTTTGTTATCTCATATTATGATCGTAACTGAAACTTTGCTTTTGAAATACTTAAGTTTAAATAACACCATCTCCTCAATTAGGGTAGGCAGAGAGAACTTTCTCCTCGTATTGGTCAGAGCCACCTTACCACCACAAAACACCACACCACCACAAAAGAATATACAATCTGCCGTTCTACCAGGTAATTTATACAGTGTAGCTAATCATTGGCATTTTACGATTTCTCTGGCAGAAGGGCAGATGGTCTATATTTCAAAGAGAGACCGAGCCATCACGAAGCAAATTTTATACTTTTCCGTTCACGTAATTGTCTTAACAAAGGGTACAAAGTTTTTCCTTCACGTATTAATCTATAACTATAAAAAAAGTCAAAACTGTACATTGAAAATTTTTTAAAAGAATACTTGGGGCGTGATCTACAATCGATATCGAAGTCAAAAATTTAGTTTTTAGAATTTTTGTCTACCTGTTTGTCTGTTTGTCTGTATGTATGTCCGGGTAAACTTAAAAAGTACTGCATGAATTTACTTCAAATTTTGCATGAATATTACTAACAGGTCGGGTCAACATATAGGCTAAATATTATCACGCTATCACCTACGGGGGAGGAGCAGTGCGGAGTAAAAGGAGTCCGCGCGGCGCTGGCAACAGCTAGTTTATTAATATATACAGTACTTCGTCGTTAGTGTGTCAGACCTAACGGATCCTCATAATCTCTTCAGAGTTTACACATTATAATTTACATATACAAGGACCGTCGCCGCCGGCGCCGACAAGGTCCTTTATTACAGCCCGTCAAATCTCGAACTCAAGTCAAGGGTCAGTAACGAGACGAGATCGTAACGACTTTTTCGTCCTTCTAATATACAAAATACTGCCCTAAGCTGACGTTACTATCCGATTACTCCCATCACGGCTTATTAATTTAAACTAGCGATCGCCCTATAGTCGAAATTCGACCATAAACAAAACAATATTTGGCTGCCCCGTTGTTTGAATGGTTAGCGAATTTAAGGCGAGGCATTGGGACAAACGGGAAATAACTGGTTTGCTAAATCACGTTTTTTTGTATTGATTGTTAAATAACAATTTTACAAAAATTACATGATATACCTGAAGACATTATCTAAGGAATGTGCTAACTTATTACATGATAGAATGTACTTTACTTGATCATATAAATTAATAAAACAGGCTAAAAAAATCTCGAAAACAAGTAATTTATTAATAATATTTCTAATCTTCCACATGATTTTTATATGGTGATATTTAGTTTTAAATACAAAAAAGAATGTACTAAATTTTAGTTTTCAGTTGATGTCCTATATTTATTTATCCGAAAATTAACACGTTTCCCAGCAGTTTCATAACATGCCATGTCACCCATTTCTCTATAGAACTGACGCGCGTGAAAATACCTCGCCTTAACAATGATACGATGCGGTTCGGGTTCCATTCGCGACCGGGACAGGAATTTGGGTGATAAACATATATTGTTGTATTTCTGGGTTTGGGTGTTTATTGTGTATGTAACAGTATATATATATATATATATATATATATATATATATATATATATATATATATATATATATATATATATATATATATATATATATTTCTATGTACTTGCAATTGTCTATGGCCGAAATGGGACCATAAAATTTTTAATGTATTTTAATTAAAAATCTTAGGTTTTTGCAGTTCTCCACAATGTAAACTATAGTTGTGTCTTTCATACGTCGCCGTTCACGCAAACTTATGCATATGGCATTAGACCTCGCCACAAGATAGCAACGCACCATTAACATCTTTGGTGTCTATAGGCGATGGTTGACTCTTTCCATCAGGATACTCATCTGCTTGTTTGCTATCTTATGATATAAAAAAATTGGCTTAAAAAGGGGTACAAAATTTTACCTTCTCGTATTAATTAAAATTAAATGGATATTAATTAAAAATATTATGTAAGCAGGAGGAATGGTTAAAGCAGGTAATTAACTAAACAGACATGCCCGCAGGCAAGTCTGCAGACATGCCCGCCGGACTTTGTTAATTAATTGTTACTATAGGTCTGTGCAATGTCTGTCATGTGTATTACCGTACACTCCACCACAAATACAACTGTATTTATGGTGGAGTGTACTAAATGTAGTACAATAACTGCTATATTAAAATATCAATATAAATAGTTAAACGTTCGTGAGCTGCAACTAACGTGACCATACGCCCCGTTTTAAACGGGATAGTTACTTTTTGGTAGATTTTATGCTTTCAATCGTCGGCACTTGGTGAAATCCCATTCTTATTAGTTGAAACTGGGTTAAAATGCTTGTAGTTTTATACAATATGCTATATCAAAAACACTTGTACTGTTTCACAATAAATTATTTTTTTAGTTTTGTTTTTAGTTTTAAGTTGTAATGCCTATAGAAGCGAAACCGGTTAGAAAATATGAATAATAATTTATTGTAAAACAGTACAAGTGTTTTTGATATAAAATATGGTATGAAAATGGAGTTTCACCAAGTGGCGACGACAAAGAGTGTAGAATATACTTGTAGTTTTATTTCACTGTAAGTGTACACAAAAATATATTAAATTAAACGGCTGTTTTTGCTTTTAAAACATCTTCAGGACATAACATCGTCTATCAGTCCGCCCGTCATCAATCTATATATATAAAAGAAAGTCGTGTTAGTTACTCCACTTATAACTCAAGAACGGCTGAACCGATTTAGCTGAAAATTGGCAGGGAGGTAGTTTAGAGCCAGGAGAAGGACATAGGATATTTTAGAATTTTTTCCTCGCGAACGAAGTCGCGGGCACAGCTAGTTTTGTATATACATACAGTGACACAAAACTACAAGTGGATTTTAACATACTTTCAACTTTTTTTATTCTCTATCAGGCTGTCCCCGAGAAAAGTATTGGGAAAAATTGACACTTTTTTTAGACTATACGAAAATTGGCTGTCTGCTTGAGTGGACAATCGGACGACGATACGTAAAATTATCACCAATTGTTTTTAAAAAAAATTTGCTCCTTTGACAAAAATAAAAAGTAAAAGTTTCCTAACATTATATTTATAAAAAATATTTTGTTGATATATATTTTTTGTTTACTGAGTACATAGACAGGTATTATAAAGGAAACTTACATTTTCCTTTCTTTATTAGACCCTACTAATTAAAGTTAATAAATTGTTGTCCCGTTTTGAGTAGAAAAATAAGTGGTCAGGTTAGTTATAACTCATGTTCACGGAACAAAAATATTAGCCTTGACATACACGAGCACTTTCATTTGGCTTGAATAAAAATTCAATTTGCATATAATTTACATTGAAACACTTGAATGGGCTTGTTTGTGAATCGTTTCAAATAATTGTTGAATCGTTTTCTCTATGCTTCGCGGAGTCTCCCTATCGTGCTATTTGAATTAATTAAAACATGTGTTCTGACTTGTCGTGTTACCTTAAGGCGAGGGATCGCAGACAAACGGAATAAAACTGGTATGCTTAATCACATTTTTATGTATTGATTGTTAAATAACGGTTTTACAAAAATTACACGATATACCTGAAGATATTATCTAAGGAATGTACTAACTCATTACATGATAGAATGTACTTTCGATCATATAAAATTCCGAATATAGGTTAAAAAATCTCTAAAACAAGTAATTTGTTCATAATATTTCTAATTTTCTTTAATTTTTTATATGGAGATATTTAATTTTAAATGCAAAAAATAATATACAAAATTGAAGTTTTTAGCTGAAGTCCTATATTTATTTATCCGAAAACTAAACTGTTCCCTATTGGCGCGCGTCAAAATACCTCGCCTTAAATAAAACTTTAAACATATATTGTTGTATTTCTGGGTTTGGGTGTTTATTGTGTATGTAACAGTATTTATATAAATATATATATATATATATATATATATATATATACACACTATGAGCACCTAATAAAATATCATCTATATAATGCTTCCAAATTTTGCTAAATACAAAAAATACAACTAAAGAGATTTAAGGGCGCGTATTAGATTCGTAATGAAAACTTCAGGTTTTCAAGTTTTTTTCAGAGCAATATCGTAATAATGGTCATATTTGGACCACAGAACGATCGATAGTATATTACATTATATCAATATGTTTTGTTTGTATATATATATATATATATATATATATATATATATATATATATATATATATATTTCTATGTACTTGCAATTGTCTATGGCCGAAATGGGACCATAAAACAATAAAATCTCTTTTAATTTTGACAACAGATTTTAACCGCAAAAAAATACCCAGTTTACATATGTGTATTTTATCACGTAGGTATGTCACATGAGTGTAGTGTGTGTAATATATACTTTTATTAATTTAATATATTTTTAAAGTATTTTAATTAAAAATCTTAGGTTTTTACAGTTCTCCGCAATGTAAACTATAGTTGTGTCTTTCATACGTCGCCGTTCACGCAAACTTATGCATATGGCATTAGACCTCGCCACAAGATAGCAACGCACCATTAACATCTTTGATGTCTATAGGCGATGATTGACTCTTTCCATCAGGATACTCATCTGCTTGTTTGCTATCTTATGAAAGATATTTAATTTTAAATGCAAAAAATAATATACAAAATTTAGGTTTTTAGCTGAAGTCCTATATTTATTCATCCGAAAACTAAACTGTTCCCTATTGGCGCGCGTCAAAATACCTCACCTTAAATAAAACTTTCTTTCTAATTCTCAAATTCTCAGCCTTTTATATTAATGCTAGAGTCTATATCTAAATATTAATATGTGAAGCGAAAACTTTGTACCCCTTTTTAAGACAATTGCGCGTGAGGTGAAGAATGATTGCAGAAACATAATATGTTTAAATAATATGCATTTGAAATATATTAAATTAATAAAAATAAACATTACACGCACTACATTCATATGATATACATGATAATATACAAACATGTATACACAGTATTTTCTTTACGGCTAAAATCAGCTGTAAAACTTGAAAGAGATTTGTTTAGTCTATGGTCGAATTTCGACCACAGGCGATCGCTAGTACATATACATCTTTAGTCTAAATCCCGAAAATAGAACAAAGTGGAATATGTCACGACCTTTGAGATTTGTTTGCTTCCCCCACGTTGTTATCTGCTTTTTTAACAAAATAGCGGTTGCTACGACTCTTGACACTACTTTCAGTTAACACTCAATCTGTCAGATCATCTTGTATATGTATATAAAAATGTAGGCCTTGAAACCAGTTTAAAAAATACCGGTTGGTAGAGATATGTAGCGGTTCTTACAAAAGGTTTCGCTCGGTGCGCATCTAAGATGACAGCGCTTCATAAACCGGTTTAAGCCAAAACCGTGGAATTGCACGTCACTTACAGTGCGGACAAAAATTTAGAGCGGTGAATGTAAAACAAATATTTTTAAAAGCCTCCATAAACCGGTTTATTGATTCAAAACACTTATAAATCTGCTCCTTAAAGAAATGGGTATTTTTGAGGTTAAGGTATAACCGACAAAAAACACACGGAACCTTAAAAAAACGTTCTTTATGTACTTGCGCTGATTTAGGTTTGAAAATTAACCGGTTAACAAGCCCTGATAAAAATACAACAGGATAAGTCTACCGCCAAATGCATAAGTGGCGGTATTACCGGTTAATTTTCCAAGCCGGAACACGATAGTGATAAGCATTGACGCTCTTGCTGAAGGAATAGATAAGGTGGTGATACCCGAGCGAGACGTTGCAGAAATCGACCATCTTATGACCTGCGTGTCAGAATGGTAGATGGTCTATAAAAACATACGAACTTTCATATCCATATCCATACTAATATTATAAATGCGAAAGTCTGTCTGTCTGTCTGTGTGTGAGACCTGCGTGACAGAATCTCAATAGCAGCTCTGAGTATGATGTTGGTGTGATTAGATACCCGAGCGAGACGTTGCAGAAATCGACCATCTTATGACCTGCGTTACAGAATGGTAGATGGTCTATAAAAACATACAAACTTTCACATCCATATCCATACTAATATTATAAATGCGAAAGTCTGTCTGTCTGTATGTTACGCTTTCACGGCTAAACCGCTGGACCGATTTTCCTGAAATTTGGTATAGAAGTAGTTGAAGAGCCGGGGTCAGGTTAGCTAATTTTTTTTTCAAAAATCAACCGTTAAAGGGTTGAAATAAGGGATGAAATTTTTATGAAAAGCTATCTTGACGACATGGTAATCGACTCGCGGGCGAAGCTGCTCGGATCAGCTAGTTTAAAATATATGTGGGATACTAGAGTAGCATTAACCCAATTTGTAAAAGAACTAGCAATTAAACTACTGCGCGTGATATGACCCTTAATTTATTACAACACTAGCTGACCCGCGCAGCTTCGCCCGCAAGTATATTAATAAGTCGTCCAAATAGCTTTTAATAAAAATTTCATCCCCTATTTTTGCCCTCCAGGGACTGATTTTTGAAAAAAAAAATAGCCTATGTTTGACCCCGTATCTTCAACTATATTCATGCCAAATTTCATGAAAATCGGTCCAGCGGTTTAGCCGTGAAAGCTCAACAGACAGACAGACAGACTTTCGCATTTATAACATTAGTATGGATAAATAATATAAAAAGTTCTACGAGTTATATGTTTGTTTAAAATATAGGCTAAGAGAATATTTTAAATTTTAATTCGTAAAAATTACAAAAATATGAATAATTCACTTATTCATAACATAAAATACAATTACTACCCATTCGTAATTCAGGTCACATTAAAATTATAATATATACTTATTTAATTCTTGTAATAATTATATAAAAAATAATGATTATCTTTTGGCGTATGTGTAAGCTTATTTGGCTCAGTTCATGAGGTCCCGGCTACGATCCCTAGGCCGGAAAAAAGGATATTGAGATTTTTTCGAAATATTTTCTCCAAAACTCAAATCTCAACAGCAGCTCTGAGTATGATGTTGGTGTGCTTAGGATGAATTATAGAAAAAACGGATAATAATAATTATTGAGTCAGTAAAAGGCAATAGAGATCACCACTCATTTTGCCAACCGACAAACCGGTGAATCGTGTGGAACCAGAAAGTCTAAACATTTGTTTTAAACATTTAAAAACATTTGTCTTTACTCGTTACGAATCGCTTGTCACTGACCCAAATAGTCCTAACTTAATAATTGAATTTGAAAAATTCAACCTCTGAATGTCTCAAATTTACTATACATGATTGGACGTCAAAATAGATCATCATACTCAAAAATTTACCAATTCCAACAATGTTACATACACACATGTCAAATTGATAACCTCCTTTTATTCGTCAGTTGAAAAGGACCCGAACCTTCAAGATACTATTTTGTTACAATTTATGCTTTTTAAGAAAACTATAAATACTAGCGATTGCCTGTGGCCGAATTCGACCAAAGACTAAACAATAAAATCTCTTTCAAGTTTGGCAACAGACTTTAGCCATAAAGAAAACAGTAGGTATAAATGTGTGTATAATATCATGTATGTAAAACTATAAATACTAGCGATTGCCTGTGGCTGAAATTCGACCAAAGACTAAACAATAAAATCTCTTTCAAGTTTGGCAACAGACTTTAGCCATAAAGAAAACAGTAGGTATAAATGTGTGTATAATATAATGTATGTAAAACTATAAATACTAGCGATTGCCTGTGGTTGAAATTCGACCAAAGACTAAACAATAAAATCTCTTTCAAGTTTGGCAACAGACTTTAGCCATAAAGAAAACAGTAGGTATATATGTGTGTATAATATAATGTATGTAAAACTATAAATACTAGCGATTGCCTGTGGCCGAAATTCGACCAAAGACTAAACAATAAAATCTCTTTCAACTTTGGCAACAGACTTTAGCCATAAAGAAAACAGTAGGTATATATGTGTGTATAATATAATGTATGTAAAACTATAAATACTAGCGATTGCCTGTGGCCGAAATTCGACCAAAGACTAAACAATAAAATCTCTTTCAAGTTTGGCAACAGACTTTAGCCATAAAGAAAACAGTAGGTATATATGTGTGTATAATATAATGTATGTAAAACTATAAATACTAGCGATTGCCTGTGGCCGAAATTCGACCAAAGACTAAACAATAAAATCTCTTTCAAGTTTGGCAACAGACATTAGCCATAAAGAAAACAGTAGGTATATATGTGTGTATAATATATGTCACGTGAACTTAGTGTGCGTAATTTTATTTTTATTAATTTAATGTGTTTCTTATGCGTTATAATTAGAAAATCAGTACCGTTAGATTATAATTTACCTAAGTGACTAAGTGATATTATAATGTAACTGCTGACCTAACCTAACCAAATTATAAAATCCCTTGGTAGATTATAATGTAACGGCTATTGACAATTTCACTGCGACATATTTATATATTATTAATGCGTGTAGGGAAAATTTTGCATCCCTTTTTAAGACAAATGCGCTATCGGTGTAGAATGAAATTTGGCACAGTTAAAGTTAGACTGAACAACAAAATCTCTTTTTAATTTTGGCAACTGACTTTAGCCGTAAAGAAAACAGTTTAGTATACATACATAATATGTATACTAAACTCTTTTCTTACATATCACATTAATGTCACATGAATGCAGTGTGTGTAATGATTATTTTTTTTAATATCATGTATTTCTAGTGCATATTATTTAAAAATATTAGGTTACTGCAGTTTTCCACGATGTAAACTTTAACTGTGCCAAATTCAGACTCCACCGTTTGCGCCATTTTCTTAAAAATGGATCCAAAGTTTTTCCTTCACGTATTAATATATAGATTGGCATCATAAAAATTGAAATATTAAGTGAGCGATTAAAATATTTCACAACTACAAGACAATAAATAAACCTGTTAACTCTAAACATAGCAATTTTCCAAATCAATGTTCAATTAAGTCATGAGTTCTATTTATCGCCTCTAAGTCAGTTTAATAATGCCATCAACTAGAGATGTACTTCCTACAACATCGATTAGTAGATCGCAAGAAATGTGTTTCGATGTGAAAGTTAATCGATTTCCACCAACAATTGTGTTAATGTCAACACATTACGACCAATGATACAATTGATCTGAGGAAGCATCTAGATTGACTATAATTTTTCCTATTGTTCTAGGAAAAGAAAATACAACGTGTATATTACCATATACGTGACAACATATATATATATATATATATATATATATATATATATATATATATATATATATATAAGAAAAGTTATCGTCTCTGTGGTCTAGTGGTCCAGCGTTGGCGTTGACCTTATGAGGTCCCGGGTTCGATTCCCGGGTCGAGCACTTTAAAAAAAAAGTGTTTTTTCAGTTTTCTGAGAAACACAAAGTTGCCCGCGATTCGAAAGTGCCCGGTTGGCGATAGGCTTGCCACATATCACATTTGTGGGACCAAGTATCTTCGACTAATCGTGGGTGCACTTGTTGTACCTCTGTATTTATAATATTTGTAATATTATAAATACAGAGGTACTCTGTATTTGTAATACTGGGGGTATTGCAGCTGCGTTGCCGGCCTTTTAAGAATGAATAAGCTCGTTTCTTGAAGGTCCCTAAGTATATATATATATTTATATGCAAGTGGATCATCAGCTTTTTGGCTGACCGGAGCATCAAGGTCGTTGTCGACGGTGCGTGCTCCGACCTTAAATCTGTCAATGCTGGTGTTCCCCAAGGCAGCACGCAGCCTATCAATCAATCAATGATATGATGCGAATTAGCAACATACATTGCTATGCGGATGACAGTACTGGTGATGCCACATACTCCGGCCGAAGCGGTATTTCTCGGGAACACGTCGAAGAGTGCCGAAACAAGCTTGTGTCTGAAGTCGAGAATCGACTTACCGACGTCTCGGAATGGGGTCGCCAAAACCTGGTTACATTTAACCCCAAGAAGACACAGCTTCGCGTGTTCACCGCAAAAAAGACGCCCTTTGTCGTATCACCTCGATTTGAGGATACTCTCCTGACAGCCTCAGCTAGTGTCAAAATCCTGGGAGTTGACATATCGAATCACGTTCAGTTTCGCGGTCATTTGGAAGGCAAAGCTAAGCTAGCCTCCAAAAAGCTCGGTGTGCTCAGCAGAGCGAAACAGTACTTTTTGCCGGTCCATCGCCTTCAACTTTATAAGGCACAGGTTCGGTCTCACATAGAGTACTGTTCGCATCTCTGGGCCGGAGCTCCCCAGTACCAGCTTCTTCCTCTTGATCGCATTCAGCGTAGAGCGGTTCGAATCGTTGACGACCAGGCTATTTCGAAACAGCATGACTCTTTGGCATTACGCAGAGATGTAGGTTCCCTCTGTGTCTTTTATCGTATATATCATGGAGAGTGTTCCGATGAGTTGTTTGGATTAATTCCTGCCGCCGAATTCCACCATCGGACATCGCGTCAACATTTGAAGTTCCATCCTCACTATCTCGATGTCTGAAAATCCACAACTGTGCGATTCTCCCGACACTTTTTACCTCGCACTACACTGTTGTGGAACCAATTACCGGCAGGGATATTTCCGAACGGATACGACATAGGGACCTTCAAGAAAAGAGCTCATTCTTAAAAGGCCGGCAACGCAACTGCAAGACCTCTGGTATTGCAGATGTCCATTGGCGGCGGTGATCACTTACCATCAGGTGCACCTCTTGCTCGTTTGCCCCCTCTTCTATAAAAAAAAAAACTATCCAAAATTATTAGTTCACGTATATCTCCCCGTGTTATCTCCCCGTGGTTCCGGTCTCCTTTGAAGAAAAGACCAACTGCCGTTCTACCAGGCAGGTCGTAAAAGGCGACCGATTGGCTATACGAGTCACTACCAACGTGGCTACAAGGTAGAGTTCTGCATTGTCTCGCCCGGGTCTGGTACCATCGCCATGCCTATTCCTGCCGCAAAGCGTCAGTGCTTGTCGCTGTCGTGTTCCGGTTTGGAGGGATATATATATATATATATATATATATATATATATATATATATATATATATATATACACACAAAAGTGTTAATGATGCGTTGCTATCTTGTGGCGAGGTCTAATGTCACATCTTACCCTCCTTACCTTACCCTGTACCAAATGTCATACTACGAGTACCGTTCGCGAAATCTTCTTAAAAGGGGGTATAAAGTTTTTCTTTTATGTATTTATATATACAATATAGTGATCACCTGTGGCCAAAATTCGACCATAGACTATACAATCACATCCCTTTTGTGTTTGAGAACTGACAGCTTTAATGAAAAATGCACAGGTAGTGCATGTGTGTACAATATCATGTATGTCACATGAATGTAATATATGTAATGACGTGTTAAGTATTATAATATTACAACATTATACACGTCATTGAATGTGTGTAATGTTTATTACTTTAATGAATTTCTAATGCTCTTTATTTAAAAATATTACTGCTGTCACTTCTTGTCTTAAATGAAAAGAATGTGGCAGGATAGATTACTATTTAGGATTGTCTTATTCAGTCCCTTCATTTAGGTATTAACATATAGATATATGAAAAAATGCAACCCAAAGGTGACAATCTTTCTTTGAAATCCACAAACCATATGTCATTACATACGAAAAACAAATATTATGTTTTATATATAAGAAGATTAATGAATTAGTCTTAGATAAGTAAACTCGCTAAAAAGTAGGAAAAGTAAGCTAAGGAACCTAAGTACATGTATTTTGTAAGGTACAAGATTTAAAAACACGTAAACATGTCGTAAAACAAGGAAGCAAGTATAGCATGAATTTGTGTAATATTTAGATAGTAAACAAGTGATGAAAGACCAGTGATCCTCGATAAAAAGTGTTAATGCCTAGTACGTCGCAATAGTGATTTCGATATTACGCCCTGTGTACTACATTACAGTTTAATTACTTTCAAGAACATGATATAGTCTAGGATCCAGCGTTAAAAAATCTATCTTCATCTGTTAAATGAGTACAATGTTGTTTCAAAGCCCAATTACAATTTTATAAATTTATGAGAATAATAGCTGACAACGCAGTTTTACTACATTTAACATTTTTTTTTTCATAGAATAGCAACAAGCTGATGGTTCTCTTGATGGAAAGAGACAACCAACGTTTCTAGACACTAATGATCCATTGCTATACATGGGACGCAGATAGAATGTCGAATGTTTACCGGCTACGTTACTCTCGAATCGGGACATGACAATGACAAGCAATGACGCTATTGTGACAAGAATAGGTAAGGCGGTGATATCGAACCTGGTTGAGATACTGCAGAAGTCCACCACTAGTTACTCTTAGTAACTATGATGTTGGTGACGTACCCTTTTCTTGCCTTTAACGAGATGCCTAGTAGTAGGATAATTGATTTATTTTTCAGAAAAGGGGATCAACGTGGAAGATTTTTTATAGGCTATAAATAAATTCATCGTGAATGTCAGTTATTAAATGTTCATTCATTCATTCAAATATTTTTGTAAGCTTTCCACATGGCTTAAAACCTTTTAAGCAACGAATATTGAAAATAAACTCAATTTATCTACCTGTATGAACCTGGTGCAGGTAACTGTAACGGGTACATTATATTTTGCTGTCTGTTGTCATAACATCTTAATATATCTAAATTACGTGTCACGTTGTTTGTTCGCGATGAACTCCGAAACTACTACAATGAAGAAATAAACTCCAATTTCAATTAAAGTTTGTGGATATGTATTGACGAGTTTAAATATAGGATAGTGATAGCAGGAATACGGTGACAGTGATAAGTAATATTATAATTATAATGTATTGAGACTTTGAAACATTATTTTATTAATTTAACAGATGAGAAAGATATTTTAATGCCGGATCTTAGACTAAATAGTAGCACTGATGGTAATATAAATCGCAAAATGATACTCTTGTAAGCATTGTATAAAAAACTGTTTCCCCGCATTCTGAAAAATACGTTATTAATGTGTTTTAAAGAAAAACATGTCAATAGAAGTTCAGACCATGGTGGTTGTGTGTTAATACCTACAGCCTTTAATGATAAACGTTATGTTGGATACGGTTGTCTTAACAAAGTTAAAGCCATGTTCGAAAGGTGAAATTTCCTTGTATTACTCCAGACTCCAGGAAGATAGATTATCTGCCTTCCTGCTATGTATTTTATAAAAGACTAGCTGCCGCGTGCAGCCCGCTGCATTATAAAACTTTTTGGCGAATCCCGCGGGATCATTTCATTTTTCTGCGATAAAAAGCCTATGTGCTATTTCAAATAATCGTCTACCTGTGTGCCAAATTTTATTCAAATCCGTTCAGTAGTTTTTGCGTAATTAAACTTAAGTAACATAATATTAATAAAATAAATATTAATAAAATAAATATTAATAATTAATATTAAGAACGATTGGCCAAACGTGTCACTACCATCATGAATACAAGGTGCCAGATTTTCGTTTTTAGGGTTCCGGAGTAAACTAGTAACCCTTATAGTTTCGGTATGTGCGTCCATCTGTCTGTCGGTCCATCCGTCCGTTCGTCCGTCTGCACAATTGCCCAGAGGTGCTTATTACTATAAAGCTGTAATTTGACACGAATATACATATTAGTCACATCAACAAAGAGGTATTCTTTTTTTTATATCATAAGATAGCAAACAAGCAGATGGATCTCCTGATGGAAAGAGTCAACCATCGCCTATAGACACCAAATATGTTAATGGTGCGTTGCTATCTTGTGGCGAGGTCTAATGCCACATGCATAGGTTTACCGGCTACCTTACCCTCCAAACCGGAACACGACAGCGACAAGCACTAACTCTATTGCGGCAGGAATAGATAAGGCCGTGGTACCAGACCCGGGCGGGACAAAAGGTAACATAAAATCTTTAAAAATATTTTTTTTCAGGGTAGTTCCCCTACATCTAACGTGGGGATGTTAATTTTTTTTTCTCACGTATTTCACTGTGTGGAGTATCGTTAGATAGGTTTTTAAAGGAAGGTTTGTGAGGACAAGTTTTCGATTAAGGAACTGAGTGCTAAGTGTTTTTCTTTTCGCATTCGATCGTGAGCGCGTTTCGAGTTTACTAGGAATTTGTGTGTGATTTGTATAGCGCCACCTAGTGGTAAACGTGAGAAACCAGTTTACCACTAGGTGGCGCTGTACAAATCACATACAAATTCCTAGTAAACTCGAAACGCGCTCACGATCGAATGCGAAAAGAAAAACTCACACTTAGCACTCTGCTTTGTAAAATATTAAGCTTTTAAACGCTAATTTTTGTTAGAATCAAGTGTGTCCCAAGTATATATATATATATATATATATATATATATATATATATATATATATATATATATATATATATATATATATATATTTACTTTAATCGCTTGATTATTGAATGAAAAATACGAAAAAACTTTTGTCCTAAACATTCGATGGTTTTTAGGATGAGCCCTCCACTCGCAATATTCGGTATTATGAGATTTTTAAGTTTATATTAATCAGCTTAAAACTAACCTAATTTTCTCACAACAGCTTGTTGATTATTTTTATAATTCAAAGATTACTTTATTTTACACGTAAAGTAGAAACTTTCCTTAGTCTGACACTTTGAAGTTTTCTTTTTTATCTATCTTTATTAATTACCCGATTCGAGATTCTTCGATGATAGAAAACATGGAGACGCCCATCATCGTCTCGTCAAAACGAAGCTGTTCACAAAAAAAAGCTTGTTCCTGGGACGACTTTCTAGAATCTTAAGCGTGTCACTATCATCGTGACTACTAAGTAGGTGATATAGGTTTTCTTTGCAATACAATTCGTGTCTTAATAGTAAGATTCCGTTTGTATCCTTTGGGTAAGAAAGGGAAAACAAAGAAGCTAAATTTGTAAGCTAAAATCGTTAGACTTTCGACTAAAATTTGTCCAAATTGCTTCGCAATCATTGATATAAAATACCCAAGATACACAGTCAGTGTCTCAAAAACGTCCTCCAAAAACGCGCTCATTTCAAACAGAATTGCGTCGGTCGTGACACTGTCAATTTTATTATTCTTATACATTGCTTTGTAAAAACAACTATAAATCTTGCGTTTAAGGTAGGATATGCAAAGACATATCTATAATCATATCTATAACTACTTAAATGAAATAAGCGACACTTTTGTGTCAGTCGAAGATGTCAGTTTTGTTCGGGACTGTGTATCTTGGATTTTTCATATCAATGTTCGCAACAGTAAAACTTTGGCCCCGTGGCAGCAGTAATTGGTAGATAGGTTTTATTGTTTTTTTCATATCAGAGACTGACTATGTATATTAATTAATACTTCAAAGATAGCAAACCCTGTAGGTAGAAAACGCGTCTTCTTTTTTAATGGACGGTTGCAGTCTATACACTAACCTTTCTAGTTTTTCGTGTTTCAGTTTGAAGAGTGAATTATCCAAAATTATTTATCTTGCATTATATCTCTGCAAGGCATCACAATACTATTTAGTATATTTGGTATATATGTCGCAGTGAATTTGTCAATAGCCGTTAGATTATAATCTACCTAGGGATTTTATAATTTGGTTAGGTTAGGTTAGCAGTTAAATTATAATATCGCTTAGCTAGATTATAATCTAACGGTATTGACAATTTCACTGCGACATATACAAGCTATGTTTTTCTTTTCCCATGATGACACCCATGTGTTTGTTACTATTTTCTATTTTTAGTTACTATTTTCATATTAGTTAATACTCGTTATGATTTATTTAATAACATACATACATACATACATATCTTCACGCCAGATCCCTTACGGGGTAGGCAGAGAGAACCGAGTGCCATACATCACGATCCTTGCAGGCTTGTCTCGCTTCTTCCACATTCATCACTCTCTTCATACACACACGCCGGTTGCGAAGACTCTTGACACCACCTTCGGACAGTACTCGATCAATCTGATCGTGGTATGTCAGTCTTGTCTTCCCCGGTACCTACATCTTTCCACATTCGCGTTGTATATCTGTTTTGTTAACCTTTCATCTACCATTCTTTCTACATGTCCGAACCAACGAGCATTATTTAATAACATATTTTTATAATTAAGAAAAATATTATCAAAATTACGTGAAAGTAACTCAATGGACACGCATCGACAAATTTAGGTCTAACCATGAGATAGTCAACATAGATTTAGAATAACGGTGGTCTGATTATCTGCCACGGTTTATAGATTATGTGGTTAAGACACACATACTTTAACCACAACATCGATTGTCAGAATAAAACAATCGTGGTCATAGAAAATTGATTTATGTACAATAATGCGTACAGCGTTGGCGTTGACCACATGAGGTCCCGGGTTCGATTCCCGGGTCGGGCACATAAAAAAAAAGTGTTTTTTCAGTTTTCTGAGAAACACAAAGTTGCTCGGGATTGGAAAGTGCCTAGTTGGCGATAGGCTTGCCACCTATCACATTGTGGGACCAAGTATCTTCGGCTAATCGTGGGTGCACTTGTTGTACCTCTGCCTACCCCTTCGGGGATATGGGCGTGAAGATACTTTAATAATATTCTATCAACTTCTAATTTTCGAAGTGAAAGTATCTCATATCACGCCCGAATCTCCGGAGAGGTGGGCAGAGGTACAACCAGTGTTTAACATAAGTTTTACAAGTAAATGACCTGATAAGCACAGTTTAATTGCTTGTTAAAATTAATTTGCTTTTCAGAAACCGGCCGTTAGTCCCACAATATGATAGGCGGCAAGCCTATTACCAACCGGACACATACAATCCCGGGCATCTTTGTTTTTATCAGAAAACTAAAAAAAAAAACAGATTTTAGAATTGCCCGACATGGGAATCGAACCAGGTACCTCATCTGGTCAACACCGACACCGGATCACCAGACCACAGAGGCGATAGTCAGCAGAGGAGTTTTGAAGTAAATTTTATTTTGGAATCGTTTTGATTTGAAACGAATTGAAAGGAAAATGCGTCATGTCACGTCACGAAATGTAAAGAAACCCATAAATGTACAGGATTAAGCCGAAGAGAAAATGATTAAATTAGATTATACAATCCATAGTATCCATAATCCATACTAATATTATAAATGCGAAAATCTGTCTGTCTGTCTGTTACGCTTTCACGGCTAAACCGCTGGACCGATTTTTATGAAATTTGGCATGGATATAGTTGAAGATCCGGGGTCAAACATAGGCTAATTTTTTTTCAAAAATCAGTCCCTGGAGGGCTGAAATAGGGAATGAAATTTTTATTAAAAGCTATTTGGACGCCTTATTAATATACTCTAAATATGTATAAATAAATAAATAAATAAATAAATAAAATAAAACTCGCGGGTGAAGCTGCGCGGGTCAGCTAGTAATATTATAAATGCGTAAATTAACTCTGTTTGTCTGTCTCTTCTTCACGCCTGAACTACTGAACCTATTTGGATGTAATTTTGTATTAATATAGTTTGAGACCCGAGAACGGACACAGAATAATTTTTATCCCTGAAATCCCACGGGAACGGGAACTATGTAAAACTTCGGAACTTCTATTTTTGAAATTTTTCCACGCGGACGTAGTCGCGGGCAAAGCTAGTATTTTATATTTAAAATACTACGAGCACCTAATAAAATATTATCTATATAATGCTTCCAAATTTTGCTAAATACAAAAAATACAACCAAAGAGATTTAAGGGCGCGTATTCGATTCCTAACGAAAACTTCAGGTTTTTTTCAGGGCAATATCGTAATAATGGTCATATTTGGACCACAGAACGATCGCTAGTATTTTACATTATATCAATATGCTATATATATATATATATATATATATATATATATATTGTTCATAGCAAGTTTTTTTTATAGAAGAGGGCCTTATCACCTCTGTGGTCTAGTGTCCGGAGTTGATCACATGAGGTCCCGGGTTCGATTCCTGGGTCGGGCAATTCCAAAACGTGTTTTTTTCAGTTTTCTGATGAACACAAAATTTCCCGGGATTGGAAAATGCCCGGTTGGCGATAGGTTTGCCACCTATCACATTCTGAGACCAAGTATCTTCGGCTAATCGTGGGTACGCTTGTTCCTCTGTCTACCTCTTCGGGGATACGGGCGTAAAGATACTTTTACTAGAAGAGGGGCAAACGAGCAGGATGTACACCTGATAGTAAGTCATCACCGCCGTCCATAGCCATCCGCGATACCAGAGGTCTTGCAGTTGCTCTGCCGCCCCTTTAAGAATGAGTGAGCTCTTTATTAAGAAATCTCTGGACTATAGCTAGGACCCGGTTATATTTAGAATTAGTTGATAAGTTGTTATTATAGCGGTAAATTGTGGCAATCGGGATCACCGCTCCGCACCGCACACCGGACTCAGCACGTCAACTGGCAAACCGGCGAACTTATGCATGTGGCATTAGACCTCGCCACAAGATCTTTGGTGTCTATAGGCATTGGTTGACTCTTACCATCAGGAGACCTCTGCTTAAATATATATATATATATATATATATATATATATATATATATATATATATATATATATATATATGTATATATATATATATATATATATATATATATATATATATATATATAATACCTTTAAACGAGCAATTCTTGTATATATATAATTGGAATCTCAGAATCGGCTCCAACGATTTTCATGAAAATCACAAATTAGGGATTTTTCGGGTCAAGGAATCGATTCATCAAGGTTCATCAGAAAACTGAAAAAACACGTTTTGGAATTGCCCGACCCAGGAATCGAACCCGGGACCTCATGTGATCAACTCCGGACACTATACCACAGAGGTGATAAGGCCCTCTTCTATAAAAAAACTTGCTATGAACAAACCTACAAACTTACCACTTTATAATATTAGTGTACAGGGATACTTTTAACGGTATGGCCAAATTTTAAAATTAGGAACTAACTATTGAATTTTAATGTAAAATTATTACAAGGTAATATAGACCGGGATCCCAGGAACAATATTTTTTTGATTACTAACAAACTGAATTTTTGTGAACAGCTTCGTTTTGACGAGACAACCATCTTTTCTATATTCGAAAAATCTCCAATCGGCTAACTAATAAAGATAGCTAAAAAAAACTATAGAGTATTGGACTAAGAAAAGTTTCTACTTTACGTGTAGGACAATGTTACACTTGAATAACAATAATAATTAAAAAGCTGTTGTGAGAAAATTAGGTTATTATTAAATTGATTAATATCAATTTAAACATCTCATAATTCCGAAACTTTAGAGTGGAGGACTCGCCAGAAAAACCATCGAATGTGTAGGACAAATGTTTCATCGTGTTTTTCATAATATAATCAAGCAATTAAAGTCAAAAAATAATTATCGTTATTAATAAATCTTTTTCCTTCACCGAATCAAAAATTTTTAAAGCCCTTTAACTTTATTATCTACCCAATTTGAGATTTTTCAAAGATATAAAAATGGTTGTTTCGTCAAAATTAAGCTGTTTACAAAAATTCTGCTTGTTATTAATCAAAAAAAGTTTATTCCTGAGAACCCGGTCTAATATAAAAATATTCATTTAAAAATATCCCACTGAATTCATGAATTGTACGTAGCGAGTCTTGTGAATGAACTTAGTAATGCTGGCAGTGGCAGTCACTTTACATTCTACTAATATTATAAATGCGAAAATTTGTGAGTATGTATGTATGGATGTTTGTTACTCTTTCACGCAAATACTTCTGAACCGATTACGATGAAATTTGGTATGTAGGTAGCTGAAGACCCAGAATAACATATAGACTACTTTATATCCCGGAAAAATTAGAAGATCCCGCGGGATTTGCCAAAAACTTTTATGATGCAGCGGGCTGCACGCTACAGTTAGTTTAGCTATACTTACGATGGTAACTTTTATGTAATATGTCGTTCTAAATACATTTTTCCCGATTACTTTTAGTTGAAGGCACTAAAATATTTTAGTTCACATTTTGCATAATTGAAATTACATCCATGAGTTTTGTTTTTTATATCGGACAAAAATGACATTTTGAAGTTTTCAAATTATATTTACTACTAGCTGATCCGGCAAACGTTGTCCTGCCTTTTTAACTACTCTTATTTTTTTTCTATATTTCCTCACTTTTTAAACCTTCCCTGGACTTCAACAATTAATTCAAAACCAAAATTAGCTAAATCGGTTCAGCCGTCCTCGAGTTTTAGCGAGACTAACGAACAGCAATTGATTTATATTTATAAAGAAAGTTTGAGTCTTCATAATCTAGATTCATTATTGGTGACCCACGTGTTCGTCCGGGTCCCCTTTATAGAAAATTCTACTTGCCGTTATCAGGAATTTCATAAGAAGCTATCGATTGACTATGCGAGTTGGAGGATAAGGTTTTGAACTTATACATGTGGCACCAAGACACACACGTATAAAAACGCAATAATAACATCTGTGGTCTTTATATGCTTTTAATCAGAAGTGTCAACTTGTTTGCTGTTCTTATGATATAAAAAAACTACACCAACAAGCTTAATAAACTTGTGGTTACTTCCTTTATTAATTTGCGAGTAACTTTCTTACATTGTTATGTTAACGAAGAAATTAAGATAATTTAGTACGCAACCATCAACCTATTTTAAAAATTCGTCAAAACAAGTTGCAAATTTTTACTTTCTTTTTATTATCTGTGTTTTGAAAGTAAAGTTTTGAGTCATAACTAAATGTTTTACTACGAATTGAGTAATATTGTTGTAATGGAGAAAGCTATAAAAATATGAAAAAAGTGGTAAAGTGCACTTTCGAAATTTTACTACTTCAACTATTGCCGTAATTTGCATATAAGTAGAATTACTAGACAATAATATGCTGCATTTAAAAAACGTATTTTTATAGAAGTTGGGATTAAAATTTTTGAATCAGAGTAATGGATAAATTATCTTCAAGTCTGTGTCAGAGATACAACAAGTGCACTAACGATTACCCGAACATACTTAGTGCTACAATGTGATAGGTGGCAAACCTATCGCAAACCGGGCATTTATCTAATCCCGGGCAAAGTTGTTTTTTATCAGAAAACACATTTTTGGATTGCCCGATTCAGGAATAGAACCTGAGACTACATGTAACACCTTCATACGAGCAATTTTTTATAGAAATAAATGTATTATCTGAATCACGAAACGGTTCCTACGATTTTCACGAAATTTAGTATGCAGAGGGTTTTTGGGGTGACAAATCAATCTAGCTAGGTTTCGTTTGTAGAAATCGTCGTTTTAACCAAAAAAAGTACTGAGTAAGCTTAGCTCGTCCATGTATTAATATTATAAACTAGCTTTTCCCGCGGCTTCACTAGCATAAAATAAGTGAAAAAAAGGAGCCTATATCACCCTCGATCCCTTCAGCTATCTCCACTTAAAAATCACGTCAATTTGTCGCTCCGTTTTGCCGTGAAAGACGGACAAACAAACACACACACACACACTTTCCTATTTATATTACTCGTATTAGAATGGATGTGTCTGTCTGTTACACTTTCATGACCAAACTGGTCATATGTGTTTATTAAATATTAGATATAGATATTAGATTTGGGGTTTGGCTGTTTATGTGTTTTTCTATACATACAATAAAATCGTAGAAAAGTCGAAAGTGTACATCGAATACTTTTTTAGAGAATACTTGGGGCGTGATCTACAATCGATATCAAAGCCAAAAATATAGTTTTTAGAATTTTTGTCTGTTTGTCTGTATGTATGTCCGGGATAAACTCAAAAAATACTGCATGGATTTACTTCAAATTTTGCATGAATGTTACTTATAGATCGGGTCAACATATAGGCTACATATTATCACGCTATCACCTACGAGGGAGGGGCTGTGCGGAGTAAACGAACTCCGCGCGGACGAAGTCGCTGGCAACAGCTAGTTAAATATATTTCAGTACAGCTGCCGCGTGCAGCCCGCTGCATTATAAAAGTTTATGGCGAATCCCGCGGGATCATCTAATTTTTCCAGGATAAAACGTCTATGTGCTATTGCAGGTCATCATCTGCCTGTGTGCCAAATTTCATTCAAATCAGTTCAGTATGCGCAATTGAGTAACAAATATCCATAACAAACCTCACAATGCCTTGCTATAAAACAAATATTATGACATAAAATCCTATATTATTGTTGTTTCGTGAAAGTTTTAACCAGTATTTTATTAGCTTTCGTTATTTTATTAGTTTTCGTTAGCTAGACTTTCGTCTTACTTACGAACAGGTTTATATGTGTTAACTAAGTAAACCCAAGAAGACGGATACCTAACGTTGAAAAATAATAAATGGACGTGAAAAAACGTACAGATCTTACAATCAATACTACATATCGATGATATCGACGCCGGTAATTTCGGTAATGGAAGAACACAAATTGTTCAGGAAAAAATAGAATAGTATTGTTTATATATTTTATAATAGTTTTGTATCTCAAAAGAAAGCTAATTTTTTAATCTGTCTTCATATCGAGATAAAATACACTTGCTCACAAAAGTGCGAAATGTTTTTCGCCGATGGAGAGTATAAATTAGATTAAAACCGTATTATTCGTTTATATAAAGATAAATAGTACTTTCATATCTTTGTAAATATTAATGGAAAAATTGTGGAAAAAATTGACAAGGTGAATCATGAACTCTAAATGTTAAAAAACGCATAACACGAAAAACTCAGTAATAGCTTATTACCGGAATATTCGCGGGGGGCGTCGTTATCTAGTTTATTTGACTGTAGGAACACAAATAATTTTAGACCATGGTACCACGTACAAACTTTTTTGATTAATAACAAGCTGAATTTTTGTGAACAGCTTCGTTTTGACGAGTCAACCATATTTTCTATTTTCGAAAAATCGTGAATCAAGTAGCTAATAACGTTATGGGGACTTTGAAAATTTTAATTCGGCAAGGGAAAAATATGTATTAATTTCAATAGTTATTTTTCGACTTAAATCGCTTGATTATATTACGAAAAACATAATAAAACTTTTGTGCTACACATTCGATGGTTCGATGATAGAAAATATGGTTGTCTCGTCAAAACGAAACTGTTCACAAAAATTCAGCTTGTTATTAAGAGAAAAAAAAAGTTTGTTCGTGGGACCACGGACTATTATATTTGTGAATTTCAGAACGAAACTTTCAATTTTCCTCGCGTTTGTCTGGGCTCCCTTTAAAAAATAGACCATCTGTCGTTCGGCCAGGCAGTTCGTAAGAGACGAACGATTTTCGCCTTTTTATACTTATGGTATAGGTGTTAGTCAACGATACTAATACATAAAAATATATAGATATTAATATCGGAAGAAAAATTTTGTGTTTACCCCTTTTCCCGACAATTACGCGAACGATGGAGTATGAATTTTGTTACGACTAAAGTTTTAGATTTTTTTATATCATAGGTAGCAAACAAGCAGATGGCTCTCTTGATGGAAAGAGAAACCATCGTCTATTGACACCAAAGATGTTAATGGTTCGTTGCTATCTGTGTGGCAATGCCACGTGCAAAAGTTTTCCGGCTACCTTACCCTCCAAACCCGAACATGATATTGACAAGTATTGACGCTATTGCAGCAGAAATTAGTAAGGTGATATTACTAGATATCCAGGCGAAACTTTGCGGAACTCTACCACTTATTAGTCGTAATGGTGGTGAATGGTGGTGACACGTATAGCCGGTCCCCATTTACGACCTGCCTGGCAGAACGGCAGCTGCTCTATTTTGTTTTGTTTATTTATTGTTATTAAAGATATTCGAAAAATACGAGTACAATCTGGGGATCTTCAAGAGAAGAGTGAACAGGTACCTTCTAGGGAAGCGCGTTCCACCTTCGGCCTCATCTTAGCTTACCAAATAATTTGATAATAAAATTTGAATTGATTTCAATTGATAATAAAAAAAGAAATGGAACTTTATATTACAGGACGTAGAAAAATGAATACATTCATACATAATTGATGCTAGTTG
Source organism: Apodemia mormo (assembly GCA_036924255.1). Classification (NCBI taxonomy): domain Eukaryota; kingdom Metazoa; phylum Arthropoda; class Insecta; order Lepidoptera; family Riodinidae; genus Apodemia; species Apodemia mormo. The sequence goes on along the minus strand of JAUPFN010000022.1, from coordinate 9,960,427 downwards.
GACTAGAGCTGGAAGATGAAATGCAGCAGGAGTTTGAGATTTGAAGTAATTTTCTAGAAATTTCAATTTTCAATCGCATACTGCATATGTTTTGTTGAATATATTCTTGTCACATTACGTGTATCCATTCTGTTCATAATAAAGGGCTTAGCTTTGTGCAAATTGTGTTGCCATTTATCAACAACTTTGGTGTCTACAAGCGATGGTTTTTCTTTCCATTAGGGAATCGTTTTCTTGTTTGGTTTTTAATAATATAGAAAAAATGAGCTAAACTCAGGCCCTCTAAGTATATTTAACTTAACAATCCAATCAATAGCAATAAGGCCATAGTCAAAGGTGATCAAGTTTTGTACGTGTATATTATAATGTAGCGCTGAATTAATGGCGAAGAGCCTTCCGCGTTCCAGTTATCGTGATGCCTGTCACTGCGAACTAGTTTAGCCCGCCTTCCCACCTGCGCGCTCGGTTTAAGTTATTTTTTAGAAACTAATCGAAATATCTTCTTAATAGAACAAGTAATAGAACAAGCGAAGTTCTTTAGCAATCAATTTATAAAATTTAATCTCTTGTTCTATCAAAATTTATACAGTCCACAAATATATTTTACCATTTACAAAATTTACTATTCATTTTTTTATTTCATTTAAATTTTAATATAAATTGAACAAACTTATATTTATATTTATGTGGTCGCCTCTGTGGTCTAGTTGCCACCTATCACATTGTGGGACCAAGTATCTTCGGCTAATCGTGGATGCACTTGTTGTACCTCTGCCTACCTCTTCGGGGATACGGGCGTGAAGATACTTTTCTTACATTTATTAACATTTAATCTTATCTACTAAAAATTATTTATCATGGTATGTTTTATCTAAATAGTAAATCGAACAAGTTTTTGCGAAATTTATTCATAGGTAATGATTAAAGACTTGATAGTCTTTAATCATTACCTAACTCATCTGATGATGAGTGGTAATACTCTGTACCTGTCGCTCATCAGTTATAAATGTACTATTATAGTCACAAAGAAGCATTATCCAGCCTACATGATGCAAGAGTGCCATTGAAACAGTTAACGTGATTTACACTTCGCATGTTTCGAGTAATGCTCGAAACGTGGATATGATATTAAGTTACGAAGGTCTTTAGATGGTAGATGTGCTATAAGCCTATATGGGACTCACACATCTTTTAAATTCAGCACCTTAGATAACAAATACAACTGCTTTTAACAGCTTCGCCCGTTTGAATCAATTTAAATCTATCTATATCTATAAAAATCAATTGCTGTTCGTTAGTCTCGCTAAAACTCGAGAACGGTTGAACTGATTTGGCTGATTTTGGTTTTGAATTAATTGCTGAAGTCAAGGGACGGTTTAAAAGGTGAGAAAATATAGAAAAAATGAGTAGTTAAAAAGGCAGAACAACCTTTGCCAGGTCAGCTAGTATGTAATAAAATGTAATGTTATAAGATCAAGACTGACATACCACGATCGGATTGATCGAGTACTGTCCGAAGGTGGTGTCAAGAGTCTTCGCAACCGGCGTGTGTTTATGAAGAGAGTGATGAATGTGGAGGAAGCGAGACAAGCCTGCAAGGATCGTGACCACCTACCCCATAAGGATTCTGGCGTGAAGATATGTATGTTTTATTTTATTTTATTTTATTTTATTGGTTTACCAACGTTTGAATACAATAAATAATTAATTTTAACACTTGTCAACAACCATGCTAACTGTATCAAACATTTACAGGTAAACACCACATGCTTATAATATTATAAAATAACTTATTTAACTTAACAAAAAGAAACAAGAAATTACAAAAAAATGAGATAAATAAACATAACAAAATTTAAATCTTAACATATACAACTCAATTCATTTCAAAATTTAAAAATCATATTTTTGTAATATTTTATGGAATTTGTTAGACGAATCAGCATAAATGTCAATGTGGTCACTGAACTCATTGACTACTTTAGATAATCTAGCTAGAGGAGAGTTTGCACCTGCAACAGTTCTACGAAGTGGCGGGCAGATAGGCGTAATTTGACTTCGAGGACGTCCCCTGGGTACACGAAAATCTATTTTACTTAGCAAAAGGGGGCAGTCTATTTCATTTCTAATTATTCTAACCATGAATAAAAAATCTAAAAGCTTCCTACGGCATTCTAATGATGTCATTTTAAATTTAAGTAGCCTAGTTTTGTAGGAATTATATTTTCTTGCTATGCCGTTACTGTATGCCATGTTCCATAGGAAACGCTTTTGCACTCTTTCTAATCTTAAAGAATGAGTAGCATAATGAGGCCTCCATACGACACTACAATATTCTATTAAACTTCTTACCAGGCTATAATACAAACAAACTTTTGCTTTATTAGATTTAAACACTTTGACGGTTCTAATTAGGAACCCCAAAATCCTTGAGGATTTCCGAACAACTTGCTCAATATGGGGTACAAATGTGAGTTTTTGGTCAAAGGTAACTCCAAGATCTTTGATTTCCTCCAAACGACGTAGTTTGTACTGGCCAATATAATAGTTATAATGCTGTGGATTAAATTTCCGTGTAAACTTTATGTAAAAGCATTTGTCACAATTAAGAATCATTCCATTAATCTTACACCATTCACTCAGATTATTTAGATCTTTTTGGAGTAGTAAAGCGTCGGCTTCGGATCTAATTTCCTTAACAAACTTTAAGTCGTCCGCATACAAAAATGGTTCTGAGGATGAAAAGCAAGTATTAACATCGTTTATAAAATAGTTAAACCACACCGGACCCAAATGAGAACCCTGAGGTACACCTGAGGTAATAGGGTAATATCGAGATCTATAACCGTTAACAACAACAGAAAAAGAACGACCACTAAGGTAAGAATTAGCCCATTTAATTAGTGATCCCGACACTCCATAACATGATAATTTTTTTACTAACAAGTTGTGAGGAACTCTGTCAAATGCCTTACTGAAGTCCGTGTAGATAACATCTACCTCACTATTAGAGTCTATAAACTGGGATAAAATTTCAGTAAAACACACTAAATTTGCAGCCGTTGAACGACGCTTCACGAATCCAAATTGATTAGCACTCAAGTACAAATCCAAATGGCATTGAAAATATGGGCAAACTAGAGATTCCAGAACCTTGGCAAAGGTAGGTAAAATGGATATTGGTCTATAATTAGATATCATGTCATGTTTGTCAGATTTAGGTACAGGTACTACTTTAGCTATTTTCCAGGCACTAGGGAAAATTCCAGAACTCAATGACCTATTGTAAATTAAGCATAGAGGATATGCTAGACATTCAGCGCATTCAATAATAAATATTGGTGGAATCCCATCTTCACCAGCACCTTTGTATCGATCAAGTGACTTTAATTTTTTAATAACGCATTCACTATAAATTTGGGGGGCATTCAGATTTTCACTATAATTACACAATTTGCTTAAGGAATTAAGACTTTCATCTATAACTATAAATTGCTGATCACTGAATGAAGAAGAGAATGATGATGCAAACATATCACAAATTTCTTTTACATCGGTAGTATATTTTATTCCATTTGTAATACATGATGGATAATTGCTAGTACCTCCGCGTTTTGCCTTAACAAAAGACCAAAAGAGTTTTGTATTTTCGGGAATTTTATTTTCTATCGTTTTAATATATGTTTTATAGCAATCCGCAGCCAATTTCTCACATCGCTTACTTAGTACATGTAATTGAATTTTATCCATCGGATTTTTGTACTTTTTAAATCTGACAAACATGTTATACTTTTCCTTTAGTGCTCTTTTAAGATTATGATTAAACCATACTGGATATTTTTTATTAGGTGGTTTGCGAGTAGGTACAAAATCTTTAATAGTTGTGCGAATTATATCGTAAAACACAGACACCATTTGATTAACGTCCTTTGTATTATGGAATTTATTGTTCCAATCCACTGACTTTAGATGGTTACGAATACTGTCATAATTTGCTTTAAAAAAGTCTAACTTTGTTTCATGAATATTATATGGAAGTCTATCCTCAATTATTTTATTAATAGAGGCTAATAAAGGAGGGTGGAGTTGATCAACTACTGACAGTGCTACATGTGCCTCCCTTACTTCACACGAAGGAAGGTCTGTTATCACGAGGTCTAAAATATTACCCGATTTATTTACAATGCGATTATATTGAACTAATTTATTTGTATTAATGAAATCAACCAAACATTCGCCTAACCTATTTAAATTTACTAATTTTGAATCTTCTAACAAGTTCCATTTAACGTTTATATTAATGTCACCAAAAATACAGCATGGCAAATTCGACTTATCAAATACCGTATTACAATTACTAAGAAAACTTTCAAGCAAATTCATAGTTACTGGTGGTGGTAAGTAAACGACGCACAGCGCTATCCGATGTACAGTTGTCGAAATATTAACATTGATAGTAATCCAGAGGTCCTCACAATTACTTTCCCAGTTTATCATACGTTTAGAACTTATTCTACTGGATACAGCAATTAATACTCCGCCACCATCTTTTTTAGAATTTGGAGCATTAACGTCTCTATCCTTTCTATAGACAACATATCTTTCATCAAACAGCTCACTGTTAATGATACCACCGTGTAACCATGTTTCAGTTAATATTATTATGTCATAATTTTCACAACATAGGTTTTGATAAAACTCATGGGTTTTGGTTCGGAGACCACGAGAATTTTGATAATATATATTTAAAGAATCGAGTTTCATAATAATTATAACTAAAAACAAATTGAAGCGGAAATACTATTAAAAATCTACTCTACAGAACACTTTAAATTATCTAATGTTAATTTACTTTTTACCAAAATGTATGATGAATCATCAGATCTGCGCATGAAAATGCGTCCGTTTCTAACCCAAACATATTTATAACCTAGCTCTTTAGCTTTCTTTCTGGTAGCAGCATGAAGTTCTTTATAAAAAGTTGATAGATGCTCCATAACATAAATTGGTTCTTTGCTTTTTAGACCAATATCTTCACAGTTGAGCTTATTATTGGCATGTTTTTTATTAAAAGATATTGAAGAAGCCAGAAGTTGATCACGCAGCCTGGGAGAGGAGAGTTGAATAATTATAGAGCGAGGGCGAGTACTATTTTGGTTACGCTTTGCAACTCGTGTGCAGTGTAGAATATCCCTCTCAGCTATTTCAAATCCCACAGCTTTACTCAAGTCTATAGCAATACGCACTAAGTTCTCGGTTTTGCTCTCAGGTACACACTGCAGCTCAATGTTATTACTGCGAGAGTATTGCTCCATATTATTGAGACGTTTGTTTAGATCCAAAATCGTAAAATGTAACTCACTATTTTCTTGTTTTAGGACTTTCATTTCCCGCTGTAGTTCCATATTTACTTCCTTCATCTCCGCGTTTTCCTTTCTTATTTCCTCATATTGTGTGCCTAAAAGACTCAAAGATGTGGTTATCTCGGTTAGTTCATGCTTCAAAGGTTTAAGTTTGTCATCCAATAAATTTGGAATGTTTGATTGAAACTTGAACAATATTTCATTTAATTTCTGGTCAAAGGTTTCTTGAAGGACAGCTACTATATCCTCCTTTGTAATCGGAGTAACTTGAATATTGGTAGCAACTGGTGAAAAAGACGTAGCTGTCTTTTTGCAACCGGAGCCTCTAGTCATGTTAACGTTACGCACAGGTGTACTATCGTTTTTAGATGACTTAGGACCTTGACATAATGGACATTTCCAGGCTGTTGATGCTATTTCCAAATTTTCATCGAGTGATAAACATATTAAGTGATAGCACTTCTTACAAATGCTGCACGGTAGGTATTTCTCATCAGGAGAACCATCTTTACAGCAACCCCATAGTATATTAGAAGTCATCTTGACAGTAATAAAGAAAAAAAAATGTGAAAATAAGCAAAAAAAAAAAAAAAAAAAAAAGTCACTTGGAACCAGATTGGATTTGAACTTGCGGGTCGTCGATGCGTTCCGAAGCTTATACCAATACACCAAACAAGCCACGGAATGGTTTATCGAAATTGTTGATCGCTATATTGCAATAAATGTTTGATTTTATAATAGTCGTTTAGTTTTCTATAATTACCCACAATATCACTATTCACAATATGAAAAGTAAAATTTATATTAACACTTTTTATCGTTATTATTTACAGAAAAATGACATCTTAATTCACAATACACTCATTTTTCCTCATACAATACACTTGTCACCTTTGTCTTTTAAATAAGTTACTTTACTAACAATATGTTAATGTAATGTAATAAAATCCACAGCTAAATTTTTCATGAAAAGCTTATCTTACTGTTTTTTCCCAAGTAGCAAAAATCAGACGCCTTTCTCGATGGAAAGATGTCTTCAAGTGATGGCGCGTTTTTATCTTTCGCCTGTGTTGGTTCGACACATGGTCTGTTCCTTAAAGAGAGCTCCTTTGTTCTGACAGCCGTTCTGACAGGCAGTTTGTAAGAGGCGAATGAATGGCTCTGCGAGTCACTAACATCGTGGCTACTAAATGGTAGATTTCTGCTGTCTCGTCCGGGTCTGGTACCACCGCCTTTCCTATTTCTGTCGCAACAGCGTCAGTGCTTGTCACTGTCACTGTAAAGTAGCCGCTTAACTTATAGATGTGGCATTAAGATCCTACTATAAGGGTGGCAATGCAATATTAACATGTTTGGTAGGTCTATAGACCATGGTTTTCGTCAGGAAAGCCATTTGCTCGTTTGCTATCAGTTTTATTTTTAAATAGTTTATATGTTTTTTTTTTCAATTATAATAATATGGAAATTCTTTGTAACTTCCTATATATATATATATATATATATATATATATATATATATATATATATATATATATCAATCCCTATTTTCCTTGGTCACGACATCACGCCTGAATGGCTGGACCAATTTCGGTACTTTTTTTTTATTGTGTTTGTAATTGTAAGGAGAAGGTTCTTATAAAAGAAAATATTAAGAAAACTGCGCGGAAAAATAGACAATTTAAGAATACTTAACCACCATATAAAGTTTAATGCCATTTTGGATGCGTGGAAGAACAATCCCGTAGACTTATATAAATTATGTGTCACGTTGTTTGTCCGCTATGGATTCCTAATATGAACGGCAAAACAACGTTTGCCGGGTCAGCTAGTTGATAATAAATAGGATCAAAATGCCTCTAGGACATTAAATTCAATTGTATTGGTTAATAATTGTAATTTAATCACTACATAGTATAAAACAAAGCTATTTTCCGCAGTCTGTCCCTATGAATGTTCTTTAAAACTACACAATAGATTTTGATGCGGTTTTGTTAAATAAATAGAGTGATTTAAGGGAAAGTTTTGTATGTATAATAATATCTATTATATAGTAAGAGAAATACTGTTGTAAATATATTTACAAAATAACGTTTGCCGAATTAATGACAAGTTTGTTTGTAGTTAAGTTTGTAGTAAAAAATAAATAAACTTCAAATATCTGTCAACTATACCCATATCTCAGAAACAACTAAACCGATTTTGATGAAACAGACTGAATCGTTAGCCGAAATATACCTTATTTAACTCAAGAAGGATTATTTTAGTGTTAGCACTCACCCCGTGCTTGGGAAACTGGAAAAAGCTCAATGGAAGAGCGTCCCGGCTTTAGGGAGATTGTCTCGATATGGCTTTTAGTTTATGAGATATTCATGGATAAACATACATACGCTTACAAAGTTTAGTATATGTGCTTGCCTAAATAGATCATCATACTCAAATATTATCCAATTCCGACAGTATAATGTATATAAAGTCAAATTGATAACCTCCATTTTTTGTCGATTACTGCTATCGTACTGATTAATATGAGATATAGAGCTATGTTGGCTCGATATGTAGTAGAGCTGACAAGTTCTGTTCGTCATGAGCACTTGTCATGTTCATCGTCCGTTTTATGAGCTTAGGCAACCGAGTGAATTACATGAGTCATGGCATCATTGCCCATCATGTCTGCGGATCTTGGATTATCTGGTTGGTCGACAAGTTAACGAAACTGACGCAGTCCGGTACTTCGCTTCGATTACCGACAGCAGTTTCTGACATTTAATCAATATGTTTCATATTTATATATTATTTTTTAACCTCTTTTATTAGAAAACCCTGCTCATTTGCTGTCCTTAACTAAAAAAAAACGAAAACAAACTTATAACAAGTTGCTAAACCTCAACATCGAAGGTAACGCCTTTCAGTTGTAATGCGTAATTACCCAATGTGATACAGTTCTGTAATTAACAATCTACAATTGTACATTATTGCACCTGTATTCAATTATCTTAGGATTTTAGAATCTAGATGTGTCCTGGTTTTATTAGAGTTATCCGTTATACATGCTGAGGCAAAATTTACGCTTAGGAATTCTCGTAATTATGCTTATCAGTTTAGATGGTCTCACTTATCTAAAGCTACCCTTATTGGAAGTCCCTTGTAAAAGATTTTAGAAAATATATATAAACTAAGGAATGCCAGCGATTACGCGTATAAAACTGTCTTATTTAATAGTAGTACTGCATGCATTGATATAAAAACCTAAGATGCACAGACTCAAACAAAACTGATAACTCAAAACTGTCGCAATTTTTACATAAGTAGTTATAGTATATTCGACCGAGAGTTATAGATACTACAAAAAAATATGTCTGCATATCCAACTTTAAACGTCAGATTTACAGTTTTTACAAAGCAATATACAAAAAGTAATAAAATTGTCAACATCCCGACCACGGAATTATGATTCTATTTGAAATGAGTGCACAGTTTAAAAAGCTAAGTTAAGTAAACTTATTGGCAATAAAAATATCGGACCTTTCCGCATTCTCGTGTAATCACTATATACCCATTTTTATCAAGATCGCTCAAGCTGTTATCTGGTTATAACAGGACATACGGTAAAAAAAATTTGATTGGTCAGTAAATCATTAAACGAATATTTATCACGAAAATTGACAAAAAATTGAACGTGCCAATTGACATTACAGATTTGCAAAAATATTTTTTAAGGTGCACGGAAAGTGGGAATTTTTTTTTCTTGCGTACACCATACAATGGAATATAGTTGGATAGACTTTTAAAAATATTGCAGTTTGTAAAACAGTTTCGAATAAGGAATCCGTTTGTGAAATGTTATGCTTTACAATGCTATTTTGTTATAAAGTTCGCCCCTCTGTCAGATAAACAATTACTTTTAGATATGTGAAAAAATTCACGGTAGTAGTATATATAATGAAGTTAAAAATAAAACTCTTATGGCTAAGTAGACTTTACAAGTTTTCGAATAATAGTTCACTCACTTCACTAACTTCAAACATGTTCTTGAAAAAGTTTTTAAAAGCGGTGAGCCTGTGATGCGGATATTATGTGCGGCGTTAGATTTAAGAGCGTGTATTCGATTTGCAACGAAAACGCCATGTTTTGAAGTTTTTTCAAGAGCAATATCGTAATAGATTATTCGAAGGATATTACAGTTTCTGTTAGTGCACTACAGAGCAAGAATATAATTTTTGATAAGGGTTGTTTAAAACGAAGAGAATCCCTGGATAGCGTTTTACGAAAATCGGCGTCAGATTTATCTTTCAGGACGAATACAAACATTGTAATGTGCCAAAATATTTCATATTATGCATTTTTACCAACGAACTCGGAAAAGCATCCCTCGCCGATTTCAACGAACTCGGAAAAGCATTCCTCCCCAATTTTTACAACAGAATATATGGTCTTAAAGTGCAACACAGAGCCAAAATGACGAAAATATTGTTGTTAGATATTAAAAATAATATTAAAAAATTACAAAATCAGTTCTTTAACATTTTTTTCAGCAGTAATTATTTCAGTACAAACCTAAAATATTTATTATATGTGAATTAAGGTAATGCTTAATATATTGATTTTTTTTAGTCAGTTATATTATGAACTCATTTATTTAGAAGAATTATTTAAAAACACTATAAATCCTCGTGCGTAATCGTTTGCCGATCAAATTTTGAACCTGCGGTAAATCAAATAATCAAGACAACCTTTCAAAAACAGTAACATCCTTTGAATAATCTGCTCACATTATTACGATATTGCTCTGGAAAAATCTTGAAAACATGAAGTTTTCGTTGCGAATCGAATATGCGTCCTTAAATATGGTAAATATTCATAGTATGAATTTATAAAAAAGCTTTTTTTTGGGATGGATACGAAACCCTACATTGCGCGGCGTAACCCGACGCGCAGGAAGCTGATTTTTTTATAATGTATTTAATAGAAAGTATAGATAATAATCTATATATTAATACGTAAACGGAAAAGTTTGTACCCCTATTTAAGACAATTACGTTACTGATGGAGTATGAAATTTAGCACAGTTAAAGTTTACACTACGGAGGACTGCAGAAACCTAATATTTTTACATTAAATTAATAAAAATAAACATTAAATTAATAAAAATAAACATTACACACACTACATTCATGTGACATACATGATAATATACACACAAGTATACTTTTTCTTTACAGCTAAAGTTTGTTGGCAAATTTAAAAGGGATTTTAGTCTATGTTGTTACATGGTCGAATTTCGGTCACAGGCGATCGCTAGTATTAATAGAAACATTACTTAAGGCGTTATAATAAAACGTTCAGCTATTCATAGGCCTTTATTTCAGACAAAAATTCCTAGACAGCGTTCGTGACTGTTCGATGTATTTATACAATGCGGTTCCCCCACTTTCCTCAAACCGGTATCAATGGGTAGAAAACGAGCTTGAGAGCCTTACAAGGTCGAGTACTGTCGTGTCTAAAATAGTGTCGAACGGTACTCCTTCCTCATTAATTTTGTCTCTACGTATTACTTGTTCTTATTTTTAGCGTAGTAATGTTTTTTTGTATTATAAGATAGCAAACGATCAGATAGGTCTTCTAATAGAAATATAACTTCTTTTTGTCACACTCTTGGCAGAGTGGTCGTGGTCATCATGGCGTTAGTGGTGGCAAGCTTCACAATTCATATTGCTCTCGTATTGCTGCTTGCTTCGTGCATTCGTGGAGTGGACCATTTAGCACTGCTTTGATTTGGTCAATGCAGCGCATTGATGCTCTATCGCACGCCTTTGTGTCCTCAATTTTGCTTGATTTACGAGTCGCTCAACAGACGAAATATAACACCAAATACCAAAATAATGGTGCTGTACTATCCGTGGAATGTGACAGTCACAAGCACTGACGCTATTGCGACAGGAGCAAGTAAGGCGGTATTACTAAATACCCCGGGTATTTGGTAGCATACTCTTATATGGCGATATTGCTGGTCATCTCGGGTCATTCATTGTTTATTGTATTAAACGAAGTGACATTTATGTCAAAAGCAAAATCACCGTTCGACTTAATAAAGAACCGAACAATAACAATTACTGCTCAGTCTTTGTTTGATGTTCATACAATTGATTCAGTACTTTCGGTAAATTAATTATGACAGACAGACAGACATACAAGACAGAGAAAATTAAGAAATATATAGAAGTAAGTTACACTTTATAACAAATGTTATCCCCTTTGTTAGTCCGGGCTTCTTTGAAGAATAGGCCAACTGCCTTTCTGCTAGGCAGGTCGTAGGAGGCGAGCGATTGGCTATGCGAGTCACTACCATCGTAGCTACTACGTGGTTGAGTTCTTCATTTTCTCGCCCGATTCCGGTACCTCGACCTTACCTATTCCCGCCGCAATAGAATCAGTCCTTGTCACTGTCATGTGCTGGTTTGTAAGCTAAGGTAGCCGGTAAAATTATACATGTGGAATTAGACCTCTTCACAAGATAGTAACGCACCATAAAAATCTTTGGTGTTTATAGGCCATGGTTGACTCTTCCCATCAGAAGACCCATCTGCTTGTTTGCTATTTTATAATATAAAAAGGTTTACATTGCGTTCAATAATTGTCACTCTGTCACCTAATATGCCCTTTCATTAGGCTACTAAATTTTATAGTTTTTATATTTCAAAACGTTTTAAAAGTTAAAGCTTAAAAGTATCATCTGGGTTTACGACTTGTCCTAAGCTCTTAAGTGCTATAATTACCTATGCACTGACTAATTTACTCACTACCACTTAACTCTGTCCGTTACGAATGCGTACAGTGTACAGTCCAGTTACTCTTAATCAATGCTGTCCATGCCGCCTGTGTCATTAGGGGATAAGAGGTTTATATGTGGCGACATTACATCGTGTCGTTTACGCGTCGTCTGTATATCAAACAAATGATGAATTTGCAAAACTAAGAAAAATATAAAAGTAGACATTTAAAATAAATTATCTACAATATTTTTTTTAAATGCTCAAACGATTACACATCTAAAAAAATTAACATCACCACTTTACATATAGAGAAGTTACCCTAAAAACTATAAGAATTTTTAATTTACTTCAGAAACCTAAAAATAAAGACTTTTTTGTCTCCAATCGTATCATGCGTGAACATGAGACTATTTATACTATTACATTTTATCAAGGCTGAAACATTATGTTTTAAGTAGAAGATGTGATGCCATGTAGCTTTAATATTTTTGTATATAAAATCGGTCAAGCCGTTTCGGAGGAGTACGGTTACTAACATTATGACACGGGAATTTTATATATAACTATCTGACCCGGCAAACGTTGTTTTGCTATATAAATTATTTAATTAAAAAGTAAGGGTTGGTGATAGAAGGGTAAAAATTTAGAGTTGTATGTATTTTTCAATGTTGAATCATAGAAAAATAAAAATAAAAAAAATTGTCCATAAAATAAAAAAATATTTTTAGGGATGGACAACCCTTAGCATTTAGGTTACCTACTCAATATGCTCACAAAATTTCATGACAATTGGTCACGCCGTTTCGGAGGAGTACGGGAACGAACATTGTGACACGAGATTTTTATACATAAGATATATATATATATATATATATATATATATATATATATATATATATATATATATATATATATATATATATATATATATATATATATATATATACTATGTCTGCGGCAGTTAGCCTCTCGTATATTATTTTTTCTTCAAAATAAGCTTAAGAGGCATCTAGCCAGTGGATATTGATCTCGGATCAAGCCCCGCACTTACGGGATGTAAAATTGGATAGAGAAATAAGTAATCATATATTTTTAAAAAAAAATCATTTTTCACACAGTCAGACTACTAAAATTTATCATTAAATTTAGTGACATGAAAAGTAGAAAATACATTTTTCCTGTTTTTTAATACGAGTAAAATGCATCACATTAAAAATCAGTGTAACAAGTGTGATAATATCTTAATACAATGTCGTAATGTATAAACGACATCAAATCATCGGTTTACCTCATAGGTCGTTCTCGTTGATTCCGTTATTCAAATTTATGTTACTGCTGGACTTATTACGAATTCCAAATATACAACAGTATTCTTTAATAACTGCATATTCGCCTTGACATTATCCTTTGTAGAACTTGTGTAATAATTTTTAAATGCTTAAAAGTTACACTGAACGGCTGACTCAACAACAAAAAGGTGGGAATTATTAAAATTAAATGTTGCAAAATTGTATTCTATGTATTCGTGTATTTATGTATTTTGCTGTCCGTCTGTGGCAATATAATGCTTCAAACGGTTGGACCAATTTGAGTGCAGTTTCTTAAATCGAAAGCTCATTAAACTAAGATGTTTCTTTAGTGGATTTGACGACTTAATTTAATGTTATCGCAACTCCTCGATCACTGGCTGCAAATTTGTCATGTTTGAGCTCATTGGATAGGATTGTTGCTCTGCAAACGATTCACGTGAAGCAGATGGTGATTTGATAAAATATGTTGTTAATTAATAGTTATTTATGTCATAATAAATATTACCTTAGACTTCCCATCTACTGAATGAAATTCTATCTAATGATAACGAAACAGATGAGGAAATGATTACTGTAAGTTTATTGAATTTACTGTTTCACACAATTGTGAAACAGTAAATTCAATAAACTTAAAGTAATCATTTCCTCATCTGATGTCAATACACACTTTATAGCTTTTATTCATTAAAACCAACAAATAAAATCAGTTCAAAAAACCAAAATTGTCAACAGATTTCATATTTTACTGGTTTATCAGGGCCATAACTTAATATACACTGATAAACATAGTTTGTGATTTTGATTCTCAAGTAAGTGATTACAATGTATTTTTTGAGAAAATAAATATCTTAAACCAGAGCCCTGATGATAGAGTGAAATTTGAAACCGGTTAATTATTGATTAAATAAAAAATATATTGTGTGTTAATTGTGAAACAGTACAATTTTGAATAATCATTAAGATGGAGTTTATATATTACTAGCTGACCCGGAAAACGTTGTTTTATCGTTTAAATTATCTATACATCTATACAAATAAATAAAATTGGAGTGTCTGTTTGTGTATATTATATATTAAAATAACCGGTTTTAACTAAATGCATATGGATGTATACACGGTACACATACCAAATTGACACTTTTTACGATTTTTGTCTATCTGTTTGTCTGTCTGTCTGTTTGTTCTGGCTAAACTCTGGAACGGCCGGACCGTTTTGACGGGACTTTCACTGTTAGATAGCTGATGTAATAGGGAGTAACTTACGCTACTTTTAAAAAAAAAATCCACATGACGAAGTCGTCAGCTAGTTATACATATAAACCTTCCTCTTGAATCACTCTATCTATTAAAAAACCGCATCAAAATCCGTTACGTAGTTTTAAATATCTAAGCATACATAGGGGCATAAGGCAGACAGCAGAAAGCGACTTTTATACTATGTAGTGATAGAAGAGGAAAATTTATATCGAACTAACACTCACTCACACAGCTAACAGTAATATACCTAACTAGCTGTTGCCAGCGACTTCGTCCGCGCGGACTTCGTTTACTCCGCACTGCTCCTCCCCCGTAGGTGATAGCGTGATAATATGTAGCCTATATGTTGACCCGACCTATTAGTAATATTCATGCAAAATTTGAAGTAAATCCATGCATTACTTTTTGAGTTTACCCCGGACATACATACAGACAAACAGACAAACAGACATACAGACAAACAGACAAATAGACAAAAATTCTAAAAACTATATTTTTGGCTTCTATATCGATTGTAGCTCACGCCCCAAGTATTCTTTAAAAAATATTCAATGTACAGTTTTGACTTTCCTACGATTTTATTATATGTATATAGATATAGATTATGCTAATTTGAGAAAGCGCGGGTAATATACAAAATTCTTAAGCTTATGCCTTAATGTAATGACTGCGCTGTGTTCTGGTAGTCTGCCCATCGATGATTGTGAGGCCCCAGGTGCAAAATCCTAGCTTAAGTAACATTTGTTAAGGTTTTCTATCTAAGCATTAGCTCTAAAACAGGTGGTTATGTGGTAACACCTCTTTGCCTCGGATAAGCACATTAAGTTATCGATCCTGGTTATCGTAAAGAATAAGTCGTAATCTTTACATGGGTGTTTGGGGCCATTTTTGAAGAATAGACCATCTGCCTTCCTTCCAGGTATTTCGTAACAGGCGAACCGTTGGCTGAACTTATCACCACCACCGTGACTACTATGTGATGAGTTCTGGAACATCTAGTCCGGGGTTAGTAGCGGCTTCCTTATTATATCTCTGCCGCTTTAGTATTTCAATTTTCTCTGTTCTGATTTGGAGAGTAAGGTAGCCGCTAAACTAAGAATTGTGGCATAATATCACCGTTATACGTCTAGAAAAGCACGAATAACATATTTGATATAGGTGATGGTTGTCACTTTTTAACGAGAAAACCATGTATGTTATGATAGAAAAAATATCTGGTTCGATTTAATCTCATTATATCGATTTAATCCGAATTGTTTATCTTACTCGTAATTTTAATTCGTATTACCAGAAATATGATGCTGATTTAACACGCATGACCGGCGCAATATGTGTTAAGCTGTAAATATTGTATGTATTGAAAGGACTTGCATCACATTTGAGGCTTAGAGAAAGCGTTAGTCTAGAGAAGATAATAAAAAACCTAAATAAGATATTTTACAGAATCTATCAGAATCCAAAATTAAAAGAATTCAATTTAATTTGCTACTTTTTGCATACTCTGCAATGCTGCTTGCAAATGATTCACTAGGGACCAAATGAACCACAAAATAGGGCCAAATAAAACGAATCTTTGTTTATATCAAAAGATAGCAAACAAGCAGATGGGTCTCCTGATGGAAAGAGTCAACCATCGCCTATAGATGCCAAAGATGTTAATGGTGCGTTGTTATCTTGTGGCGGGGTCTAATGCCCCATGCATAAGTTTACCGACTACCTTACCCTCCAAACTGGAACACGACAGCGACAAGCACTGACGCTTTTGCGGCAGGAATAAGTAAGGCGGTGGTACCAGACCCGGGCGAGACAATGCAGAACTCTACCACCTAGTGCAATAGTAGTAAACTCTACCACCGAGACTCACATTTTTTTGCTTTTTGCACTTTTGCACAACAGCAATTTCGTATGTCCCTTTGTATCAAGAATGTCAATAAACCTAAACAAAAAACTAATAGTGACGTAAAAAGATTACTGTCTTTTAACATAATAGTTACCCCAATAAATTAACAAAAAACATGTAAATATAATTCAATATCTTTCAATCAACATTATGCTTAGTTTATATAACTAAAACTAAAATATATTGTTACATAAATTTTAAGGAAAAATCCACCTTTGTATATATGTATGACTTAATACATGTCAAAAAAAACTCAGAAATAAGCTTTTTTTCTAAACTAACAATGCAATTCCTTTGATTTCAGCATTCACGCTTTAATTCCAATTTTAAAACAGTTATTTTCATTTTTTTATCCTTTTTTTGTCAACAAAAATATAAGTAATTTAATATGGATATTAATTTTTTCATTCTGACCTAATCTTGGTATTTTCTTCCTCGTTTTATAACATATAATTAACTTTATAACATTGCTATAAAAGTTATCACTGCTATTGACATAACTGACAATGTACAATGCTTGACCTCTATAGTATTTAATACTCATTAAGGTTGTAATGGTAATGTTTATGTAAGCGAACAAGTGAATTAAGTGTTTATTCACACATTTTAGGTAACTAAGTTATGACATACATTGTCACATGATGTAGCAATAGTCGATATCCATACACCAAAAGATTCCGAGTATCTTTGTGTTCGTATCGACATGTAAACTTTACTTTCAACTAATGATTCGCCCCTAGATATTAACTTGTAAACTAACATCCACTTGCTTCGAAAAACAAAAACAATAATAGCCTTTCATTTGCGTAACCGTGTTTTCTTATTAACTTATTAATTTTAATTAAGATCGGCTTAGCTGTTCTTAAATAATAACGAAACACTTAGACGGGCAAATAAAATAATTTTGAAATGGTAAAATTGATGTCAATGAGTGACAAGTGAGTGACAATGACTGTTTACTAATAGACAGGTCATACGTCAACATTACTGCGATTTAAAATAGTGCGCAAAGAAATCAAATATAGATAGTGCGAGTGTAAATGTTACTAGTTAGGTACTTATATCATGACATGTGACGTTCGAGACTCGATAAAAGTCAGGCAATACCTTGCTTTCATGATGGCATTTTGGATTGTGAACAACGCATCTATATTTTTTATTTCACTGTAGTGAGATATAAAAATTTGATAGATTTGATAGATGTGAGATATAAAAAACGAAAAAATAATTTTTAAAGCAGAATATAAATATAAAACAAGTTAATAAAAAAACTTATACAAGCTATCATATGATTGACACTGAGTTGGACACACGCGTACCTATATACTCATTGGTTTATGTTTAATGACTCTGGTCAAACTTAAAAGAGATATAATATCACTTAATTTTTATCTAAATTTATTTTTTACTAGCTGTTGCCAGCGACTTTGTCCGCGCGGACTTCGTTTACTCCGCACAGCCCCTCCCCCGTAGGTGATAGCGTGATAATATGTAGCCTATATGTTGACCCGACCTATTAGTAATATTCACGCAAAATTCGAAGTAAATCCATGCAATATTTGAGTTGCATGCATAAAGTGAGTTTACCCCGGACATACATACAGACAAACAGACAAACAGACAAGCAGACAAAAATTCTAAAACTATATTTTTGGCTTCGATATCGATTGTAGATCACGCCCCAAGTGTTCTTTAAAAAAAAAAGACGTGTGGCACTCGGAGACTGCCGCGGTAAAGCTATTGCATAGCATTTTTTATCAACTTATGCAATTACAATTATATATTTATTTTATTTATGCAGTATTTGTTTTTCTTTGTTTTTTTCTTTGATATTAATTCAAGTTACACTTTGAGCGTGGTGACCGATAAAAAATATTCATATTTAAAACACTTTGTTCACAAATTATACGAGTACAGATATTCACTGTTTTACGTAGATGATAAATACCTATACACCTATATACTTTCTCACAAGCAGCTGATTACGGTAGTTTTCCAATACAACCAATGCCACCTAAAGGCGGGTTGCTGAACTAAAGAGACAAGCGTGATATTTCAAAAAGTCATTAAAAGTGCTGGTATTTATCGATAGATGGAGAAACTAAAAAGTATCACCGCTGTGCCGGTCGGAGGTCGGTCGGGGTGTTAGGTTTTTTCGTTACGGAATTACTGGATTCGGTCTCCATGCTCAAGGCCCGCGATAGAAGCTATGCAATAGCTTAAAATATTCAATGTACAGTTTTGACTTTCCTACGACTTTATTATATGTATAGATTAGTTCAGAGTTTAATGATCAAATTTGACCGTAGTTTGTTTATTCTTTAATTTACATAATAGACACGCATATTTTAAAATTTATATAATAACGATCAAATTGTGCCCACTAAGCAATCGCTATTATAAATATATTAAGGCGTGAAACAAAAATTTGTGACCTGTCATCAACTGACGAGCATAATATTTGGTGAATTTGAATAAAGAAGAACAGAAAGCTAGTAAATACTTTTATAGAATATGCATAAGAAATAAATTAAACGCTTGAGGCCGAAATTCGACCATAGACTAAACAATAGATTTTAGCCGTAAAGAAAATAGTTTACAAGTGTGTGTATTATCATGTATGTCATATTAATATAGTGTGTGTAAATGTTTATTATTATTAGTTTAATGTATCTACTTTTAATGCAAATTATTTAAAAATATTAGGTTTCTGCAGTCCTCCGCAATGCAAACTTTAATTGTGCAAAATATCACCGTACGCGCAATTGTATTAAAAAAGGTGTCCCAAGTTTTTCCCTCACGTATCAATATGTGAGTGGTTACGCAAAAAGGGACCTGAAGGGATTGGAAACGGTTTTTTTTTTTTGATAAATTCTGATTCTATGGTCCTTCATCTTTGTTTTGTTCTAATCAAAATAATTTTAGGTGCCGTAGTTTTTTTTTAATGATTTTTTATGTAAGCCGAGGCAGTTTTGAAAATATTACACCTTATACACAGCGCACACTAGTTTCTTTTTCTAGCGCGCACATAAAGACAAGTAAAAGACGAATAAATAAGTCACCAATAATACAGCTATCGCAAACACGTGCTATTTCTCACTGACGAAGTCGCTCACTAACGACACTAACATAAAACACCCCGCGCCTCTCTCATTTCGACTCAACATTTTAAACGTGATTTACTCGAAATCAATTATTTTCCCTTGAGGTCCCTTTTTGCGTAACCACTCACATATATAGATATTTTTGCGTAAATACTGTTTTATTTATAACCTATTGTCAAACTTAGAATATGATTAAATATTTAGTCTATAGTCATAGTCAAACTGGGTATAGTTTGTTTATCCCATAATTTATTTAATAGATATGTGTGTTTCATCATAATTGGAATTACAGTGGAATTTCGACAATTGCTAATATAAATAAACGTTTAAAAACAAAATGCTTCGCTTCATCAATATTTATCCTCATTAACATTCCAACATGAAATCACAAGAAAAGTTCATGCAAGCAATATAAATATTACATCCGAAGTGGGTCGCAGATTGTTCAAATGCAATTTCGTCGCATAACTGTCGACCGCAAAATCGCACGTCTTGCGTGTGCGAGACATTTGCGCAATTTCCCAGAAGGTACTAACTTGTTCACTTATGTGTCTAGCTTTCTCCACAGGAGACTATTCACGGGAATCTTTGAATTGTGTCCCGTGTCGGCCTGGGCTCCTTTTGATAAATTGACTTGACTATCTGCAGGTCTGACAGGCACTTTGTAAGAGGCGAATGATCGGCTATGCAAGTCACTATCTCTTGGCTATTAGGTGATAGAGTTCTGCATTGTCTCGCCTGCGTCTGTTACAACCACCTTTACTATTCCTGCCGCAATAGCGTCAGTGCTTTTCAATGTCGTGTTCCTGTACTGTTGCATTTAAACCCCGCCGCAAGGATAGCATCGCACAATTAATATCATTGTTGTCTATAGGCGATGGTTTTCCCTTTTCATTAGGAGAGTTATCTGTTTGTTATCTTTACATATACTATATACTTATATTAAAAAAAATATCAATCCTCATCTATATTAATTATTCTATATAAATATTATAAATGCGAAAGTTTGGGTGTTTAGATGGATGTTTGTTACTCAATCAGGCAAAAACGGCTGAACCGATTTACATGAAATTTGGCACACACGTAAATGATAATCTAGAATACTTTTTATCCCGGAAAAATTAGTTGTTCCCGTGGGATTCTCCAAAAGCTGTTATAATGTAGCGGGCTGCACGTTGCAGCTAGAATTAGTTCGTGTGTAATTGTTTGTAAGGATATATAATATTTTCTTTTTTATATAATAGAATGAAATAAATGGCTCCTAATGGAGAGGTACAACAATCGCCTGTAGACACCAAAGATGTTGATGATGTTTTGCAATCTG
This sequence comes from Apodemia mormo, assembly GCA_036924255.1. Taxonomy (NCBI): domain Eukaryota; kingdom Metazoa; phylum Arthropoda; class Insecta; order Lepidoptera; family Riodinidae; genus Apodemia; species Apodemia mormo. The sequence continues at coordinate 9,939,399 of JAUPFN010000022.1, read as the reverse complement.
TGTAGCGTGATGATGACACAATGCGTTAATTACCGGCTACTATAAGATTTACGGGAATCTTTTGACCTTAACAATATACATGTGAAGGTTGTTTGTATTTGTGTGTAAACTATATTACATCCTCACGCTGAAACTGCTAGACGAATTTGAATGAATTCTTTAGGGTTAGGCAAGAGTGTACCAAAAGTCGTTAGACATTTGAACAGCACAATGCTTAATAGGTATGGGTTAATTCATACACATTGTTTTATCCTGTTATAAATATTGAGCGAAGTAAATGTAACGACGAATATAAGTGTAAGTATAAGTGTACTGAAACTTTCCTACTTTCCTACTAAAAAAAATAAAACTGTAGTGAACTTCCAGTTGCTGTTTTCCAATGTATAACAATTTTTGCTTAAGAGAAACAAAACAATTGTCATCGTCGTAACATAAATTACCTAAAAATTACTATTTAAATTAGACACTTGTTCTTTTTCAATATATTATATTAAATTAATAACATAATTAGCGTGTCAATTATTGTGAAACAATAAATACTAGTCTAATTTAAAATATTACTAATGAAGACAAACAAAAACTATAAAATTCTACTCTAATTTAAAATTCTATTCTAATTCTACTATAATTACTATAAAATTCTAATTATAAAACTTCTACTATAAAATTCTATTCTAATTCTATTCTAACTATAAAATTCTATTCTAATTCTACTTGACAAGAACATGAACCTAGTTTTAATAATAATAATAATAATATACTTTATTGCACACAATACACAGAATTTACAATAGAAAATAACAATGTACGATAAGGAACGGAGTACAAATAGGCGGTCTTATCACCCATCAGTGATCTCTTCCAGACAACCAGCGACTTTAGAAAATATTTAAATTATCGCGGGCATTGGTGCTTGTCTTACAAAAAAAAATAATAATAATAAATAACTTTAACTTATAAAGCTAGAAAAATACTTTGAAATCATATAAATAATCATTTTAGCTTACAGTTTAAGACATGATAATGTTGTAAAAGCATTATAAAGTCTTTTTACCTGTTCATTATTTAAAGTTGCGCCATCTAGCTATTGCGCGTTAAAACTGAACTTAGTTGTACCTGCAGGTTTCAATTTATTCATAGTACTGATTCAGTATTTATATAGTACAAAAGATGGTGCTATATGCAGTTTATTAAATAAAAACAAATAAATAAGAAGAAAGCCAAATTTATTTACAATGTTGAAATTTTAAAATAATATTCTTGCTCGCAATCATACCAATGATTATTAAAAGCAAACAGGAGCATCTGTCGATGCCGATTTTGACTGTCACAAGAAACATGCTGTAGTCTATCAGGTCAGTAAAATACAGTGATAAGGAAAAAAAAACAAGAAGTTTTTTCCACGGGTTGATCTAGGCCCACTTTGAAGATTAGACCATCTGCTCTCCCAGGCATTTTGTTAAAGGAAACGATTCGTTCTTTGTAGAACTACCATCGTAACTACTAGATGGTAGAGTTCTGCAACGTCTTGCCAAGTGACATGTCTTTTTTAATTGTACAGCTGTTAATGTTATAACTATGTGAGTAAAATCCCCGTGTGCCGTTTTACTATAGTTTTCTTAAACATCTGTTTGAAATTTTTGTGATCTTGGTCAACGTCTCAAGGAAAATAATTCCTGTTAAAGAAACTAAGACCTATCGAATCTTAAACGTAATATATTCTTATGTAACAGCCAAAAACGCATATAACAGCAATTTGATTTCTTCTAATATGTTTATAATGTAGAATAAAAAATTATTTACCCATATTTACTTTTTAATTTTTATTTCCATTCCCAAACTGCAGTAGAAGCTGTGATAGAAATCGAAAGGTCCCTGGTAATGTGGTCTATCACCCACAAAAAACCATATTTTATCTCCGAAGAGGTTTGGAGAAATATTGTAACTTTTTTTGAAGTCATTATTGTATGTCTATGTTGTACCACAGCTTTTTTTATATCATAAGATAGCAAACAAGCAGATGGGTCTCCTGATGGAAAGAGTCAACCATCGCCTATAGACACCAAAGATGTTAATGGTGCGTTGCTATCTTGTGGCGAGGTCTAATGCCACATGCATAAGTTTACCGGCTACCTTACCCTCCAAACCGGAACACGACAACGACAAGCATTGACGCTATTGCGGCAGGAATAGGTAAGGCGGTGGTACCAGACCCGGGCGAGACAATGCAGAACTCTACCACCTAGTAGCCATGATGGTAATGACTCGATAGCCAATCGGTCGCCTTTTACGACCTGCCTGGCAGAACAGCAATTGGCCTATTTTTCAAAGGAGGCCGGGACCAACACGGCGAAACTGAACAGCTGTAACTCTACCTTTTGTAATAGCGTCAATGTTTGTCACTGTCGTGTCGTGTCGTAGCCGTTAAACTGATGCATGTGTTATGTGGCATAATACACAAATTGCAACCCACTATGAACATCTTTGATAGTATGGTTCAATCAGGAAAGCCATCAACTTGTTCGTTATATTATTATAATTTAAAAAACCGCCAATCTCGCCAATCGGAAAAAAGGTCTAGACAAACAAAGCATGATTTTCTCATCTTTATCACAGAGCATATAATACTTACTATCTTAACCTGTGTTAACCTTATTTTAAAACTTAACCAGTAGAGTGTGACTTCGGGCTATTATGTCCTCTTTGGTAAAAAAAGTATCATCACACCCGGTTCCCTTGCGGGGTAGGCAGAGTAAACCGAACGTCTATGATTTCACTGGTTTGTCGATTAGCAAGATGAGTGGTAACGATAACGATTATTGACTATTTTTAGTGATAACTGAGACCGACGGCTTTAAGTGTTCATCCAAGGCACGGAAGTGGTCAGTGGTCAGTAGTCGGTGGTTACACACTACCCGCCAAACACAGAACTGCTACTAACCTTTTGGATTTTCGAGGAAAACCTCGAAAAAATCTCAATAAACTTTTTGCCCAACGCAGGCGTTGAAACCGGGCCTCATGATCTGAATAGGGTACTGCAGTCTCTGTGTTAAGATAAGGAAACCATGCTCCATTTATTCAGAACGGTTTTTCGATTGTTTTGTTTTGTGAACTGTCAGTACGATTTCCCTCAGGCCCGATCCACCTCACAATAATAACATGTTTTGCGGCATATGTTACAATATGAAGAATATTAAAGCAACAAAAGCGACAGTGTTTTGCGTCAACTCCGCTCCTATTACAGATTTAATCACGATAAACTGCGGTTTCTCCAATTACAACGCACCTTATTCTCACTACTCATAGACTATACTATGCATTCCAACTGAGAATAGGACTGTCAAGATGTCATATTGCTGCGAATTTTGCGAAAACTTCATAAGTGATCAGTAAGGTGTGCAAAAAATTCTAACAAAGAAATATTTAAAAAAATATTTTCATTCTAATTGTTAATTGGTATATTTTTTATTTAAGTTATCAGATCATGATACCATGTATAAAAATAAGTTGTAATATATATATATATATATATATATATATATATATATATATATATTGATTGAATTTGAATTGAACGGCTAGATTGATATATTTTACTGTTTTTTTTTATCGATGAATATTATATTTTAATACTTTTTTAGCTTATGGACAAAGACAAAGACAACCCAAACCTACAAAAATCGCAACAAAATTGGCCCCGTCATTTCTGACTTATAAGTAGTGTAAATAACACGACTTTTTTATATAATATATTAATGAACAGCTAGACTGATATTTTACTGATGTTTTTCACTAATGTTTTATTGTTGAAAATAATATTAAAAAATTATTTGTTCTTCAATAAATCAGAAATATTTTTTAAACAAATATTTTTTTGCTGACATTGCTAATTTCACACTTGTTGGTATGAAGTTGATAACAAGCGCGATCCTATTCTCAGTTGGAACGAATATTATATACTTACATCTACAACGTGTCACAGAAAGAGCGCACTCTATGAAACGGGTCAATTAGTAATCTCTATATTAATAATTTCGTCAAGAGTGTAGACTCGATCGAAACCTTCCCTGAATTATAATGCATACAAAAATATAATTTTCAATCGACAGCATACATCCGCAAAATTTGGGTTGTCGAGTATTTTGTTAAAATCGTGATCAAAATTCTTACGGTGCTTTTAGAGAAATCGGCCCTTATTGTATAAAGGTTACAAATATGTGGTGTAGATGACGCAAGCATTTACTATCGTAGAACAGAGCAAGATTATCGTGAAACTTATTTTCTCGTCGTTCATGAGTAGAAAATATTAAAAAATAGCAACAGTCTAGTGCCGTTCCTTTCAAATCAATGCAATAGTTGAAAGAAAACGGCACTACAGTATTGCTACTTTTAAATTTCTATTATTTGAAATCGTGCATAAGATTGTGTATCATGAGTTTTACATTTTACCAAGTTCATCTAGTTTTAAATAAAACCATAAATTTGGCACTAAAATATTTTTTCATGATTTTAAATATCGTTTCTTATGAATTCATTTATCCTAAGTGTAGGCGAAACTATGTTTTTCTTAGATATATTTTGATTAAATATTTGTATATTTGAAGATTTGAATATTTAGGCCCTATTACTTTTTTCAACTTACATTTTGTTTATGTCAACTTTTTATGAAAGGTATCTTTTTTTTTCTTTTTAATCCTTATATATAAAAATCAATTGCTGTTCGTTAGTGTCGCTAAAACTCGAGAAAGACTAAACCAATTTGGCTAATTTTGGTTTTGAATTAATTGTTAAAGTCCAGGAAAGGTTTAAAATGGTTTTCTAAATTTTAAAATATAGAAAAAAAAGAGTAGTTAAAAAGGCAGAACAACGTTTGCCGGGTCAGCTAGTTATTTATAAAAAATATAACATGTTCAAAATAAAGGCAGCCGTAACTGATAGAAAAGATAAAATTACTGGCTTACTTTGCCTTACCAAAAAACGACAAGTGCGCACTACGGCGACAGGAGAAAAAAAATGGCCAATCCCGGGCGAGACGTTACGAAACTCTACCACCTAGTAGTCACAATGGTAATGAGTAATGACACGAAATGACAGATAAGCTATTCCTCTAAAAAGTTCGGACAAGTTAAGGGGAGGCACCGAGTCAAACGGGAAAAAACTGGTTTGCTAAATCACATTTTATTGTATTGATTACTAAATAACAAATTTACAAAAATTACACATTATACCTGAGGATATTATGCTGCTGACTTATTACATGATAGAATGTATATTACTCGATCATATAAAATTCCAAAAACAGGCTAAAAAAATCTCTAAAACAAGTAATTTGTTAATAATATTTCTAATTTTCCGCATGATTTTTATATGGTGATATTTAGTTTTAAATACAAAAAAGAATGTACTAAATTTTGGTTATCAGCTGAAGTCCTATATTTATTTATCCGAAAATTAATACGTTTACCAGCGGTTTGTAAAATGAAATGAAGTGTCCGAATGTTAACAAAATTACGTTTTTTTCCGCATACCGTACGATATAATGTATCACCATAATGAAGGGTGGATTCAGTTTACTCAGTAATTATATTTGGTTTGGTACGTAATAATTTTACTATAAGCTTCGTTTTAAAATACACGAACACATAGTCCGCGATAACAATTCAAATTACATTTACATTTCTTTCTAGCTAAAACTTCATAATATGTAATTAGTTACTTAAATAATTAAAACTTGTGGTTTTATTAAATAACCAATTTGATAATAACCGTAAGTTAGTATTCATTCAATCTCGTTCATTATAACGTATTGCTACGCCGTATCCAATGCGATAAAATGATCGCTTATCTAGACGCGTACTAATAGGTTTTTAATATTATCAGTATTGTTTATTTTCTGTATTTATTATTATTGGAATGAAGTTCTTTATAGAGCGTAGTGGGGGGATAACCTAGTTGGCAAAAAACGTCCGTAACGTAAAAAGAAGCGTAAAATTTTTTATAACAAGGAATTTCATTCGTATCTGGTGTCCCACGACAACACATGGTTTATTTCAATTAGAAACAATTATATTTAAAATTTTAATACATGCCATTTCCAATAGAATAACTTATTATTTAAAATATTACAGCTTAAATTTCCAAGTAATGGGTTTATTTGGGGAAAATTTTAATGCGTTCTATGGTGAACTCCAAAAAAATTCAAACTAATATAAATGTGAAAGTCTGTCCGTCTATCTATTTCATTTTCAAGGTTACGCTGCTGAACTAATTTTTATGTAATTTTTCAAGGTGATAGTTGATGACTCAGGGCCTCTCTCAGGCTATATCTATACCTATAATAAAATCGTAGGAAAGTCAATGTATGTCCGGGGTAAACTCAAAAAGTACTGCATGGATTAACTTCAAATTTTGCATGAATATTACTAACAAGTCGGGTCAACATATAGGCTACATATTCTCACGCTATCACCTACGGAGGAGGAGCTGTGCGGAGTAAACCAAGTCCGCGCGGACGAAGTCACGGGCAACAGCTAGTAGGCAATAAAAAAACTGTTAAGAAATAAACTGTTTAATAAATAACAGTTTTAAAAATAAACACTTAAGTGGCTGAAATAGGTATGAAATATCATACTATGAATGATAGTATGAAATTTTATAAAATGATTGAGCCTAATTACTCCGTAGTTTTACAGTGATCTTTGATTACATGCAAATTTGCTGTTAAAAATACAAAACCAATTTTTAAAAAATCCACCTATAAAGCTGTATTTTCAGCAAAAAGCAATGGCTATATTTTACCTAAGGATAATAATGTATAACCTGTTACAATAACTTTCTTAAATCTATTAGAGATTTACCCGTTAATACAAAGCATGAAAACAAAACAATAATATATAACAATAAATAAGGTTATTACAAAAATCGATTTTTTCATATCATATATATCAAACATCTCTCTTCTGATGGAAAGAAAAATACCATCGAATAATGACATCAAAATGTTGATATTGCGTTGCTATCCATGTGGTGGGATTTTGATGCAATATTTATAAATTGACGCTATTGCGGCAGCAATAGGTAAGGCGGTGGTATTGGGTAAGACGTCAGTGAACTTTGCCACCATCATGACAGTAATAGATTAATTACTTAAAAAATAAAAAAATAAAAAATATTTTTTTCTTTAAACCCTTAACAGCTTTAATTATTGTAATACGACACAAATTAAATATTATATTATATCCTATATTTAGAAAAATATAGTATTTCGAATTCAGGACTTCAGACATGCGACTACTGAAGCGAAAAAATATTTTTCTGCTTTAAACATCAACCAGTTTAATCGTTTCATATTATACATTAAGAACGCACAATTATTTTAAAGTATACTGAGGACTATAAAGTAAAAAAATTAAATTGGAGTAACAAGACCATTATAGCATTTTTTAAGGTTATTATTTTTGACTGGATATCAAAAATAATTATCATCAACGCTACACGGCTACAATGGTATCATATTTCATTTTTTAGGTTGCCATAGATTTTTGTTTGGAAAAACGCCACATAATATTTTTCTTATCTAACCTTGTTATTAAAACCTCATCATTAAATATGGCTTTCATAAAAATAACGACTGCATCTATAAAATAGACATGGGCGTACCGAAGGGAGGGCAGGTAGGGGCAGCTGCCCTCCGTGGTATTTGTTTACCTCCCTACGTTTTTTTTATTTCATAAGATTGCAAACAAGCAGACGGGTCTCCTAATGGAAAGAGTCAACCATCGCCCATAGATACCAAAGGTGTTAATGGTGCGTTGCTTGTGGCGAGGTCTAATGCCACTTGCATAAGTTTACCGGCTACCTTACCCTCCAAACCGGAACACGACAGTGGCAAGCACTGACGCTATTGCGGCAGGAACAGTTAAGGCGGTGGTACCAGACCCGGGCGAGACAATTCGGAACTCTACCACCTACTATCTACTATTGTCGATAAAAATATAATAATATAAAAATATAGTCTTAAAATGTTACAGATTCGGTTTCGGCCGGAACTGGAACAAAAGCTAAAATATCGGTGTCGGTTTCGACTAAAAATCCAGTTTCAGTCGGTCACTATTTTATTATCTGATTTGCCTCCCCTCGCCCCGAACCTAATCACGCCAATGAAAATAGGCTATATAATTTTCACCAGACAGTGTTAGATAAAGGGTTATGTTTTTTCGAATCAGATCGCAGGCAGAATTTTTTTATTAAAATATTTCATTATATCAAAACCAAAATTTTAAATTATTATTTCTTTTCAGAGTTACAAAGAGAAAGATGCCGGAAAAGTCGTCTTATATACAACAACAATGGGCATAGTTCGCAGCACCTACCAGAGATGCCTTCTGGTAAAGAAGATTCTCAGAAACTTGCTGGTGAAGTATGAGGAGAGGGACGTGTTCATGAGCACCGAGTACCAGGATGAAATCAGGGACAGAATGAAGAGTGATGATATTCTGGTGCCACAGCTCTTTGTAGATGGACAGCATATCGGGGTAAGCTTTTTATAGGATTTGTCATGTTGTAGAGTCCTACAACGTCTTGGGTAGTTGGTACCAGCGCCTTATCTGTCCATGCCGCAATATCATTGTTGCGTTCCTGTTTGGAGGATAAGGTAGCAGGTAAACTTATGCATGTGGCATTAGACCTCACCACAAGATAGCAACGAACCATTAACATCTTTAGTTTCTAAAGGCAATGGTAGTCTCTTTCCATCAGGAGAGCCACCCGTATTTAATAATATAAAAAAGCAATTATTTTAATACTCTGTAGTATTTATCTGGATTAGGAATATCCGTGTATTAAATTAAATTAATAGTATTCACTGCTCTTTATATAATATTTGTGCTAACATTCAAGAATGCAAATGTAAAAATGTTTGCAATCCCGCACAAAGCCCGCAATACCCACAATACCCTTACCTCTTACAATAAAGTAGTACTATAAACCTATTCAAATTCCATCAAATACTATTTCTTTCTTGTATCTTGCGACCCAAAGGTAAATAGCAGATGACAATTTTGTTTCATTTAGTTTTATTCAATATTCATTTCTATTTCCTCGATAATAACTTTCAAAATCCAGTAACAGTCTAATATATTTTACCTTACAGAACTTGATACAAACAGTTATCAACATCTGGAACGAGTTTTCAACTTGTTGATCAAAAGTTTTATAACAGTTCAAATGGTTTGAAGTTGGCTCTAAATATTGGTTAGGAATAACTTTTGCAAGAGTCATTTGTATGATTTAGCCCGTGCTACTCGGTTCTTGTTTGACCCCTGGCCTTTGAACTGTGGTTTTGTCAAGATTGAGTACGTTTACATTTGTAGGTTTAATTAAACACATATTATACTAGCGACTCATCCCGGTTTTGCACAGGCAAGAAGCGTATATGTCGGAGTCAATTTATATGTTTCGTCGTTATAAAAATGGCGTCATTTTGTAAACTTAAACGTTCATTGCAAAGTGCCGAAAGCAAATTGTCGATGTTGTAATTGCAACAACGTCAGCTATAAACTCCTTAGTCAACGACGGCGGCTGTAGACAGAACCTCGATATGCGGGGCACAGAACAATATTACTCCAGGGCGAAGAACACTAACTTCATACCAAAAAGGCGGTAACAAAATATGCCAACTAGCGACACTCGTGGGACCCTTTGACAACTTTCTAAACGCGCAAAAATTTGAAAATCTAGGTACTTCCTTGTATGTATCTACCAGATTATTCTAATACCAAAACAAATCACTAATTTCTCAGTAAGCAAATAAATTTCAGGTTTAAGAACTTAAAATTAGTATTATGTTTATTTGGAATGTTTTTTATATCATAGGATGGTACATAAGTAGAGGATTCTAATAAAAATGTCAACAAGCGGCTAAACACTAAATGTGTTAGTTGTGTGTTACTATGAGTGTAGCGTGATCGTAGTGCCACTGCAAACCGAAAAACGACAGTGACACATCGACACTTGCGGCAGCAATAGGTAAGGTAATGGGTACCGAAGTGGCGGGCGGAACTTTGTAGAACTCCTAGTAATCTCGATTATACTATATACGAATAAATATTAAAAATTAAGAGTATGTATGCGAAACGATTCTACTTGGCACACTTTGCGCGGAGAAGCACTAGAAATATCACTGATACTGAAAACATCACCAAAAATACAACGAAGTAGTCATTGCAGTTCGATTGTTGATTTTCGTTTGAATCAAAATGTTGACATTCTCAACGAGTGAGAGTTCTACCGTTTTTGTGACAAGAAAAATATGTTTTTAATGCTAGCCACCCTATAACAAACCCAAACTACAAAACATAACTACAAAAATGTCTTCCTATATTTTGTAAAAGATTGTGAGAAACATTTTACCCGAGCGAAGCCGGGTTTTCATCTAGCTAATTCTCATCTAGATCAATTTCATATTTCTGCCTGTCCGTCTTTATTCAATTTTTAATATTCAATGAATTTACACTCAACGAAGCGGGAGGGTAATAGACAGTACATTACAAAAATCTCTAAAGACTCAGACTACTTAGCATGCCAAGTATACCGATGTGACACAGGAAGCAATTGACGTTTTTCTAGCAGTAATTTTGCTTGGAAATGCGAAGCACATTCCCTGACGTATGATATTCGTATTACATTGAGCATTTCTTCCGTGTTCAGTCATATTATGCGTGAAATTGTTATTGTTTCCTTATGTCTCTTAACTAATGATTATTCTACTCGATAATGATAATCGATGAACCATTACGAGTAATTATTAAAAAAAAGTATCTTCACGCCCGTATCCCCGAAGGGGTAGGCAGAGGTACAACAAGTACACCCACGATTAGCCGAAGATACTTGGTCCCACAATGTAATAAGTGGCAAGCCTATCGCCAACCGGGCACTTTCCAATCCCGGGCAACGTTGTTGTTCAGTTTTCTCATAACTGAAAAAACACATTTTTGAATTGCTCGACCCAGGAATCGAACCCGGACCTCTTGTGGTCAATTCCGACACCGGACCACTACACCGCAGAGGCGACGTAATTAAATTATTGAGAAATGAAGTTTAGACTTTGATAATATATTTGATTTTGATATATATTTGCGATGTTTTCAACATAGAGCTAAGCAAATATTTTACTGATTAGGTGATCGATAGGAAACGGTTTGATTCCCGTCAAGTTCAAGCATTTCTTCATTTTATTGATGAAGTAGGAAAATATATGTTTTGTTTATAGTGTTTTATTTATTTAATTCCATAGGATAGCAAGCAGATGACTTTCATGACAGGAAAGGTCAACGCGTTTGTTTAAAAGTTCGTAATACCCGGATACATTGATGAATCAATCCACACTATCTTTGACAAAGCAAATAAAATTCCACGTGCCGTGAAAGCCTTGACCCCGAAAGCTCGTGCAAGACATCCAAAGACCTCCCACAAGACCATCCAAATCAATACCAACCACTTTAAATTGAAATTCAATGCAATTAAGTATGTATTTCCTTAAAAGTATCAACAATGTGCTTGAATAACAATCCTTGTTTCTATAAGTCATTTGAAAGGCTCGGGTTCGATTTCCGACAGTGACAAACTTTTGCGTGATGAGCACAGATGTTCGTATTTCTGAGATTAGATATTTATTAAATATATTTGAGTATTTATATATGTATAACTATGTATTAGTATCGTTGACTGACACTCATACTACAAGCAAATAATATTCTTACTTTGGGGTTAGATCAATTCGTGTAATTTGTTCAGTAATTATTTATTAATATTGCGATATTTTTATAACACACCTCATTTTAACCATATATACATATAAATAAATAAAAAAAAAGACGTGTGGCACTCGGAGACTGCCGCGGTAAAGCTATTGCATAGCATTTTTTATCAACATATGCAATTACAATTATATATATGATTACGGTAGTTTTCCAATACAACCAATGCCACCTAAAGGCGGATGGTGAACTAAAGAGACAAGCGTGATATTTCAAAAAGTCATTAAAAGTTCTGGTATTTATCGATAGATGGAAAAACTAAAAAGTATCACCGCTGTGCCGGTCGGAGTGGGGGGTGTTAGGTTTTTTCGTTACAGAATTTCTGGATTCGGTCTCCACGCTCAAGGCCCGCGATAGAAGCTATGCAATAGCTTAAAATAAATATATATAATACAAATCTAACTCTAAAATAAGCAAATCATTTGCTTGTGATATGGATGTCAGTCAACGATACTAATACATAGAAATACATATATATTAATATGTGAAGGAAAAACTTTGGATCCCTTTTTAAGACAATTACGTGATTAATGGACTACGAAATTTTGCACAGATAAAGTTAACATTGCGGAAGACTGCAGAAATCTAATATTTTGAAATAAAATGCATTAGAAGTACATTAAATTAATAAAAATAAACATTACCCACACTATATTCATGTGACATACATGATGATATACACACATGTACACTATTTTCTTTAAAATAAAAATTATTTTCTTTCAGCTAAAGTCAGTTATCAAACTCAAAAGAGATTTTATTGTTTTGTCTATAGTCGAATATCGACTATAGGCGATAGTAGTAATATATGAATACTTAAATATATGTATAATAAACAACCAAACCCAGGAATACAAACATTTATGCTCATCATCACACATTAAACGTACCATTAATATCCTTTGATGTCTATAGACGATGGTTTCTTTTTTAGTCATATATTTGCTTATACGCTATCTAATGATATATATCTACACAAATAAATAAAATTGAAGTGTCTGTTTGTAATATTAAAATAACCGCTTTTTACATATACCAAAATTACATTTTTTTAAATTTTTGTCTGTCTGTCTGTCTGTCTGTTTGTTCCGGATAATCTCTGGAACGGCTGGACCGATTTTGACGGGAATTTCACTAGCAGATACCTGATGTAATAAGGAGTAACTTAGGCTACTTTTATTTTAGATTTTTTCACACGCGGGCGAAGTCGCGGGCACAGCTAATACTTAAATCTATATTAATATTATAAATGCGAAAGTTTGGATGTTTGGATGGATGTTTGTTACTCAATCACGCAAAAACTACTAAACGGATTTGAATGAAATTTAGCACACAGGTAGATGATGACCTGGAATAGCATATAGGCTACTTTTTATCCCGGAAAAATGTGGTGATCCCGCGGGATTCGCAAAAAACTTTTATAATGTAGCGGGCTGCACGCTGCAGCTAGTATATATAATAAATAACCAAACACTAAAATACAAACATCTATGCTCATCACACAAATTAAACTTACCATTAATATCCTTTGATGTCTATAGACGCTGGTTTCTTTTTCAGTCATAGATTTGCTTATATCCTATCTAATTATATTAAAAAAAACAGTTCTCATATCCATATCTAATTACCACTCGCTAACATTCAATCAGGGTCAACCTTTCAAACATATTCTCAAGATTATTTCTCCACGTTTAAAGTTACTAAACCGTCTGTAAACAATTCTTCACGCTCATCAACCATATTTAAAAAGGTTTAGTCAATAAATCGGTCATTGTCGACTGCACCAACATTGTGCATTACGAAAATAAGCGTTATTCAATGCCCATTACCGTGGGATAAACTTACTTATGTAATATACTGAAACTGTGTTGTATTTATTACTAAAGATGTTTATAAAATATACACGATTAAAATCTCACCGAAGACTAAATTTTCTAGGATACAATATAACCACTGCTAAGATTAGGCGTACTAGCTGTAGCATGTAGCCCTTTGCATTATAAAGGTTTTTGGTGAATCCCGCGGGAACAAATTATTTTTCCGGGATAAAAAGTAGTATTTATGCTATTCCATGTCATCATCTAACTGTATGCCAAATGGTCGGTCTACCGAAAATCGAAATCGTAGCTTTGGACCATAGTGAAAACCGTCGGTTGAAAATTTGTGTAAGAAAATTTAAATTTTTAATGATTCTTTTATTTGATTTATTTTAATACTCTACAGTGATTTATTTCTCTTTTTGTATATAATATATGCATATTATAGTTGCAAAATGCCGAAAATTTCAAATATTTGTATGCACTTATGTTGCACCCATGAGAAGCCGGGGAGGGTCAAGAGTTCTTGTATGAAACCTTAAAATTAAAAACTTAATACAATTTTTTAATTAGCTTACATTTCCTAAAAGCATTGCTTGAATCAATTCTATAGATTGCGTTTTCATGAGGTTAAAGATCGTAGAGTCCTACTAGTTTAAGTTTTTCTATCAACTCTCTGTTCACTGTGAATCCAATTTTTTAGCCTAGCAGTGTTTACATTCTTATCACGTTGAGTCATAATTTGTTACCGACCTTAGCGCGCCTAGCAACAACCCTGGCAACGAAAACCTGGGAAACTCTCAAGGATAAAGTTTGATTCTCGGAAAATCGTTTACAGTTGCTACGTAACGCGCTATTTCTTACATGTAGCGTAGCGCTAATTTTATTATTAAAGATATATAAACATCGATATATTATGTAATATTTATAAACTATCTTATCCTAAATTAGCAAATTACTTGCTTGAGTTATGGGTGTTGGGAAACAATACTAATACATACGAATATATACATACTGAAATATCTATACATATAATAAAATCGTATGAAAGTCAAAACTGTACATTGATATTTTTTTAAAAGAATACTTGAAGCAAAAAATATAGTCTTTAGATTTTTTGTCTGTTTGTCTGTTTGTCTGTTTGTCTGTTTGTCTGTTTGTCTGTTTGTCTGTTTGTCTGTTTGTCTGTTTGTCTGTTTGTCTGTTTGTCTGTTTGTCTGTATGTATGTCCGGGGTAAACTCAAAAAGTACTGCATGGTTTTGCTTCAAATTTTGCATGAATATTACTAATAGGTCGGGTCAACATATAGGCTACATATTATCACGCTATCACCTACGGGGTAGGAACTGTGCGGAGTAAACGAAGTCCGCGCGGACGAAGTCGTGGGCAACAGCTAGTATTTAATAAAGCGTGCACCCCACTGCATTATAAAAACAAATCAGTCGCCTTTTACAACTTGCCTGGCAGAACGGCAGTTGGTTTTTTCTTCAAAGTAGCTCGAACCATTACTGGGAAAAATATTATTTATAAAAAGTACGTAACTTAGTTAATTTTTACTAGATATATTATTGTAATTGAATTGGCTTAATCCATTCAAGCCGTTGCCATACTACGCCTTCTAAAAAAACTTACTCCCATGAAATTTCATTTCTGCATTTTTTAAGATTAAAATTTTAAAATAGATGTCTAATAATGATTGTTATGATTATATTGTTTTATTTTTTCGCAAAAGTTTTCAAAAACATCGTTCATGTTCGCGCGAAATTGTAATCGTCACTCGTGTCTCTTGTTGGCCCGTGCTTTCGGCTTGGATCAACAAACCGAACTCATGAAGAAATATCTATAATAATCGTATCGTAATCGTAATAAATAATAATCGTAACATTCTTTTTACACTTGTATCGAAATGACGTCTTTCCTTTCCTTTATGAATGTACGTTCATAAAATGAGTTGCACAATAACTATTCGTAAATAAAATATGGATATGGAAATATTACAATAAAGTCTTATTGACTTTGAAACCAGAAATGCAGAATTGTAATATGAACTTGAGGATCTCGGAACGATATGCTCAATTCTACGAAACGTGTAATATTACCTTAAAGTTTATATCAAACAATGATATACAGATAAGATTTGATTATGTAAGTATTATAATGAATCTAAGTACCATCAGTTTTATGATGATTATTTTTCAGTGTTACACATTGTTTTTTTTTTTATATCGTTAGATAACAAACAATCAGAGAGCTAAGTGTGAGTTTTTCTTTTCGCATTCGATCGTGAGCGCGTTTCGAGTTTACTAGGAATTTGTATGTGATTTGTACAGCGCCACCTAGTGGTACACTGGTTTCTCACGTTTACCACTAGGTGGCGCTGTACAAATCACAAACAAATTCCTAGTAAACTCCAAACGCGCTCACAATCGAATTCGAAAAGAAAAACTCACACTTAGCGCTCGGATGGCTCTCCTGATGGAAACAGAAACCATCACCTATAGACACTAACGCACCATTAACAAATGGTGCGTTGTTTTCCTAGTAGAGGGATGACAATGCTACATGCATAAGTCTATCGGCTACCTTACTATCCAAACCGGAACACGACAAGCATTGACGTTATTGCGGAAATGCCCCATTAACATATATCTATATGCAATCGTTTTCTTATCTGCCATCCGCATCTTTGCTATCTTATGATATACAAAAAAAAATGGTAAAGTGCTTTGTCCGGCCACGCGCAATTTAGGGTTCCGAAGTTGCCCATCACAATAATGCGGACAAAGAAGATGGATTTTATTGTTTCGTACTATAAATATTTAACCTACTTAACGCCAATGGTGCATGTATCCGCACCACAGGTTTACCGCCTATAAAAATTTCGCCAAATACGTTTTATAATATATTCTATACTTTCCATCGTCGGAACTTGGTGAAATTCCATTGTTACTAGACACTTTTACTATTCCACTTGTACATAAATTTTACTTTTACACAATTTTTATTATATTACTTGACCGGTTTCACTTTTTAAAGCATCTTCAGGATGTAATATACTTAACTTACTTAATTAATAATAACTTAATATACTTAACTTACTTAGTTAAGTATATTACATCCTGAAGATGCTTTAAAAAGTGAAAACGGTCGAGTAATATAATAAAAATTGTGTAAAAGTGAAATTTATGTACAAGTGGAATAGTAAAAGTGTCTAGTACGTTTTATAAATTGGTCAACTATAACTCAAAAACTTGTAAAGTCTTCCTTTTAATTTCATTATATTTACGATATAGTGAATTTTTTTTTCACCCCCAAAACCAACTGTTTAGCTACTATATATCAAGCTTTAAATAGCGTTTTTGTTTGACTCTAACAAAAAAGCTCTTTAAAACTTGATGTATTTTCATAAACCTGTCCTTTAACTGAAAATTGTTTTCACAAACCTAGAATATTTTTAAAAACCTATCCAACGATAATCTCGCTTTATATAAAAAGAAAACAAAATTTTCAAGATTTTACATTACCACTTTGCTGTCGTAACTAATACCTACGTCGTAGGTATTAGTATATATAATATTCATGCCAAATTACAGCTTTCTACTAACTAACTAATGTCTGAGCTATCATGCGGACGGGCGGACGTACGGGCGTACGGACTGACGGACATAGCGAAACTATAAAGGTTCTTAGTTTACTTCGGAACCCTAAAAGAGATTACGGCTATGTCATGTTTTACCTGAATACGTCCACTAACGGCTAATATTTTGCGAAGGTAAAATTTTTCATTCGTCGTACATATTTTGCCGTCTTTGATTTACCTATTCGGATGCCGTCATCTTTTTGCGTTCTCGGCACTTCACTCTTTTTTGTATGAGGCTCGCTATTTAAAAGCCTTTTCAGAAGTATACGTTTCTTGTATTTTAAATTAGCTTTTGAAAGATTTTTAAAAAAGTATCTTCACGCCTATATCCCCGAAGGGGTAGGCAGAGGTACAACAAGTGCACCCAAGATTAGCCGAAGATACTTGGTCCCACAAATGTGATAGGTGGCAAGCCTATCGCCAACCGGGCACTTTCCAATTCTGGGCAAATTTCTGTTTCTCAGAAAACTGAAAAAACACTTTTTTTGTGCCCGACCCGGGAATCGAACCCGGGACCTCATGTGGTCATCGCCAACGCTGGACCGCTAGACCTAAGAGGCGATTGAAATTTTTTTTGACTGATAACTATTTTTTTTAATATTTCACTTAAACGCTACGTATATTTACTATCAGCATTTAGTTTTGTTTTTTTTTATTCACACAATCGATAAATATTTACAAAAGCTATCGAACAAAACTTAATCCAAAATGATAGCTGCTCCGAGTCGAATACTATAGGCAAATTCTGTAACGTGGCGGCATAACGAAAAAAATGGCGGTGCTTCCTCCTCCACCCACCGCGAAGCATGATGCTTCAAATAAAAAATACGAAGCGAAGGAATTTCAAATAAAAATGTATGTGTGTTTGTGTTTGTATGTGTATTATAAAATATTAACGAAAAATACATCTAAACAATACCCTGTCCTTTAATTATATTTTTATCTAATCTTAAACGAGCAATTCTTGTATATATATATTTGGAATCTCGGAATCGGCTCCAACGATTTTCATGAAAGTCATAAATTAGGGGTTTTTCGGGTCAGGAATCGATTTATCAAGGTTCCAGGTCCAAGAAAAGCTCGGTTCCCAAGATATGGATATGTGAAAAACCGAGCAAAGCTCGGCCAACCTGATATTAAGAATTATGAAGAAAACTTGTCAAGAAAACAAACCATATATAGATTATCTTTCGTTTTTATATCACATAAATCCAATGTCATTTTATATCTCTGTTACAATTTAACAATGGCTAATTATTTTAATGACAATACCTTCTGGCTGTAATTGTTTGTGCGATTGTGGATTTTTTTCACTTTTCTCACAAGTCCATTGTTTAAGACAGAAAATTTCGTATTTCTTTTATTACGATCTTTAAACAATTTCTTGAGTTTGTGAAATTATTATTGTCTTACTTAGTTTGTTAATGAGCTGATAAATTCTTAAGGTCCAGGTTGAATTGCTCTATTAAGCCCGCGCTGAGTGAATTTCGAAATAAATGCATTCGTTAGAGACTGCTATATCGTTACTATTAAAGATTTTGCTTCGCAATCCATAAGTAAGATACTGAAGGATTCACTCGATAAATTATACAACTTAAAAACTTGTAGTTTCCTCAAAAGAAAAAAAATCAAAGTTATCTCTTAACAAAAAGAAAAACCCTTAGTATTAAATATAAATATTTAACGAAAACAACATGTTTTCTATAACGTATACGGTGTATACGTTATAGAAAACATGTTGTTTTCGTGAAACAACATGTTTTTGTTTATAAAACAAAGAAAACAAGTGGAAGTAAATGTGGGCGTGCCGCGTGCATAACTATTATGCGCTGTTACTCTAAATTGCCTTAGTGATATTTACTATATCTTTAGGAGACAGTTGTCGTGCGAAAATCTATATTATAGACTGAATTATGCCGTATTGTGCCATCCTTGAATGCAGAAATGATAGTAGATTACAGATGATTAAAAATGGAGATATTTCATATTATCCGAAAGTACAATTTTCATTTTATTTTAATAAAATTTCTGATTTAATATAATCTCTAATTACACAATAGAAAGTCAAGCTAAAAACAGCCGTACATCTTATATGTAAAGTTCATTTTAGGTTGACCTAATTTTTCTAGAAAGATATAAGTAATGACATTAATTACGTATATCGTTCTAGAAAGTCCTCTACTCAAATATGACCAACTGAAAACTACGGAAAAATCAATACTGCCATCTATTGTAGAATAGCGAAACTATTAAGATTATTTATAGTTTCACTATTGTACAAATAGATGAGTCTATTTTAAATAGACTACAAAAGGACGTAAATTCTCTTTTTTTGTAGCAAAATAAAATTTATTGTAACGCAGTTTGGTATATTTTTAAATTTTCTGTTTGTGTGTTTCGAATTATTGTTGTTTAAAAAGAAAACGACCAATGAAACAATGTTTGCATTAGTAGTTTATTTATATGCAATAATGATTATTTTATGTGTGAGTTGGGCGATTATGGTATTGATACAAATGTTTGTACTTCCCAATTCCGCTTGTTTTCTGTGTTCCATGTATACACCTTACATTTTAAAAATGTGCACAAATTTCTTCCCCCCTCCCCCTTTCGCATATAAAGCTTCCATCTTAAGCATATGAAATTATGTTTAGACGCAAAAAACAAGCGACTGTGTTCGTGAGACTCAAAAATTACCTAGTGCTACGTACTAAGGTATACTCATATTTCTAATGTAAATACATTAATGTGTTTATTTTTACATTGCACTTCTAAATTAGATGTTACTAAAGAAAGCCTTATAAACCCTATATTAAAAACATTAATTTTCGACACAAATTCAACCCTGAGACTTTTAATCGTAATTCACAGTCCGACCAGTGTTTTCGTACTCTTTATGGCCCTTTAGGTAATAAAATGAACAATTTTGTTGGCGGTATTAAAGAAGATGGTTTTGACTTTTGAATTTTGTTACGTCTTTTATTATTCGTTAAAAATAATATTTAAAATGTAATTGGTAAAGCTGCTTAAAATGTGGTTTTGTTTGTAGGATTCAAAAGACGAAATCTCGTTCCTGAAGCATTTATAATAACAATAGATGTTTTTCCGCGACTTCGTTCATTTGACTGAAAAAATACTTTGTTCAGCCAAGAAAATATACTGCATTTGTCATGAAATTTTGTCTTCCACAAAACTATTTTTTCTAATCCACTAGTCCATTCAGAGATTATCGCGTTTAAAAATCAAACCAAAAACTCATTCAGCTTTGGTACATTCTGAATACGAGTATTATTAAAGATCTTATGGTGCTATTTTTGTTTTGAGTGAAAAAGATTTCTATCAACTTAATTAAACTCAAAATATTTATTTTTATAGTTCACTAGACCCTTTTTCTCGTAAGTATCAATCCTACGGGAAAATTGGGTTAAAGTGCAGCTTGTGTCCCTTAGGAATAATGTAGGTTTTTGATGGTGAAGAATTTGCAAAATCGGTTTTGATGGTGAAAGAATTTGCAAAAAAAAACTTACGAACTTGGCCTCCTTATAATATAATTTAGATGTAAATAAAAAAAATAATAAAAATCAGGTAATAAATCAGGCGTGTTTTAATTTATTCATTCATATTTACACAAGTTTTAACTTTGTCCTTGTTTCAAGTTAAAGTAAATTTTAAAGATATCTCTTAAGTAAGTTCAAGTGGGCGCTAATATTTTAAAAATATGTAGAACCTTTTAAAAGAAACATACCAAGGTTCTTTTATGTCAATAATGTAATGAAAATCATCAAATCCGGCTCGATAGATATTAGACAAAATGAAAGTTTATTAGACATCCATCCTATATACGTTCATACATAACAACCCACTCGCATAAGTGTCGTAAATTGTAACATCATTTTATTATAGATATGCCTAATTTGATTTTATATGCGTTTCATATTAACCTTATATTGGTGAGTATTTTAAGAGATTTTTTGTGCAGTAAAGTGTAACGCACATATTGTAATACTAGCTGTTGCCAGCGACTTCGTCCGCGCGGACTTCGTTTACTCCGCACAGCACCTTCCCGCTAGGTGATAGCGTAATAATATATAGCCTATATGTTGACCTGACCTGATAGTAATATTCATGCAAAATTTGAAGTAAATCCATGCAGTACTTTTTGAGTTTACCCCGGACATACATACAAACAAACAGACAAACAGACAAACAGACAGACAAACAGACAAACAGACAAACAGACAAACAGACAAACAGACAAACAGACAAACAGACAAACAGACAAACAGACAAACAGACAAACAGACAAACAGACAAACAGACAAACAGACAAACAGACAAACAGACAAACAGACAAACAGACAAACAGACAAACAGACAAACAGACAAACAGACAAACAGACAAACAGACAAACAGACAAACAGACAAACAGACAAACAGACAAACAGACAAACAGACAAACAGACAAACAGACAAACAGACAAACAGACAAACAGACAAACAGACAAACAGACAAACAGACAAACAGACAAACAGACAAACAGACAAACAGACAAACAGACAAACAGACAAACAGACAAACAGACAAACAGACAAACAGACAAACAGACAAACAGACAAACATACAAACAGACAAACAGACAAACAGACAAACAGACAAACAGACAAACAGACAAACAGACAAACAGACAAACAGACAAACAGACAAACAGAAAAACAGACAAACAGACAAACAGACAAACAGACAAACAGACAAACAGACAAACAGACAAACAGACAAACAGACAAACAGACAAACAGACAAACAGACAAACAGACAAACAGACAAACAGACAAACAGGCAAACAGACAAACAGACAAACAGACAAGCAGACAAGCAGACAAGCAGACAAGCAGACAAGCAGACTAACAGACAAAAATTTTAAAAACTATATTTTTGGCTTCGATATCGATTGTAGATCACGCCCCAAGTATTCTTTTAAAAAAATATTCAATGTACAGTTTTGACTTTCCTACGAATTTATTATATGTAAAGATAAATATTCCTAATACGATTTTGTATGTCTTATACTTTCCCCTAACCATATATTATTGAGTGTTTTAAGAGAAACTCTTCAGTGTGGTAAACTGTAATATAGAGATATGACTATAACACAAAGAACACGGGCAAGACTCCATATTTATTTTTACTAATCATCTTAAAGTTTCATATATTATCCACATTTTTTATATATTTTTTAAGCTTGGGGAATAATAGTTAGATAAAGATAAAGTTGGAATTTATGGTTAGATTAACGTAAACATTTAGTTCTCTCCTTAATACTCTGTGCTTACGTTTCTTATTAACAAATGATAAGTTGTCGCTTGTCCGATGCAAAATATGTAGGTAGATAAGCGACGAGAAACGACAAGACGTGTAGACACTTGACATACCCAATAACCATTTACCATAGATTACACATACTGTTTTCAGAGGAACTCTCAGACACGAACGTCGATAGTAATTGCTGTAAAATAATAAATAAAGCTATTTTGCTTTAAACTATTCCTTTGTATAAAACAGTGAGCATTTTAATTTGGTTATTAAAAGTACATGAAATAAAATGTTTTGTATTTATACAATGGTAACATTTAAGATAGCAGAAGTCAATCAAAGTCTTTATATTTTTTATATAACTATTCCTAGATATATATTTTGTTTTATTGATTTAAAAATCGTATAAAATTATTCCACTTAATTTAATATTTGCCACTCCAAAAGACACACGAGGGATGTTCAAAACTAAAACGGCCCGTGTTCTTTTATGCCTTTTTCTAACCTTATAGAGAATTTTCAAAGAAAATTTTCACTGTGGCAAAGTATTACATACATTTATGTTATAAGTAGATACCTACACTAAATACGATTTTGTGTATATCTTACTCTTTGCAACCTAATATTATTGAGTGTTTAATACGAGTAGTACGTTATTACAAAGACCACAAAATAGGCAATCGCAGATCGGCGGGGTGATCACGTAACTCGCAATGCGAAATTATCGTGATTGTTTAGTTATTGCAAGACACATAACAGCCTTGTACATTAGTGGTAGTTGTTGCCCCTTGATTAGTTTTGATGCTGTGACATTGCAAAAAGTGCATCTAGTGACCAGCAAGCAATTGGCGATGTTTTTGATGTTTTTTTCATTACGTTTAAGAGTCGTCGCTGATCGCTGGCGAACTGCAAACGTTAGATGATACGCCTACGGGTATGAGTTAGAAAGCCAAGCCTCAGGTGGGAACTTTAATAATACGAGACAGGCGATTGCTATTTCCGCTGATGATATATAGAGCTTTTCAACAACCTGGATCTGGTGGATACCACTGTATTTTTAGGTATTAATTTAGATAAGAAATTACATTGGGGACCGCACATTAATAATTTAGCAAAAAGACTTAGTTCGGCAGCTTATGCAGTTAAAAAAATGAGACAGTTAACTTATGTCGACACAGCAAGAATTGTATACTTTAGTTACTTCCACAGCATTATGTCCACTATATTTGTATTGCAGAAAAGAGCTATTAGGGCAATTTACAATCTTAGTCCGACGGTTTCCCTAAGAGAAAAATTCAAAGAAATCAATATTCTAACTGTTATATCCCAACTGATTTTCTTAAAAAAATGCAAGTAAATAAAAAATGTCCTTTATATCATAAATTTTATTATAAATATGATCGATTGACGATCATATTACTATATACGAGAGATACATATTCAAATGATATCCCAGCAGGCTTTTCCATACAATATTGCCGCAACGGTTTTTGTTCCAAATTTAAAAAACGAGTCAACAACGGTTTGATTTTTTTTGTAGGTAAATACGGTACTTTACATGCCTTTTATTTAAAGTAATGACAATGTTTGAGATAAAAAATATATATCGTCGCTGCGCCTGACAAGTTCCATATTATGTCATATTGGTAAGGTTTCGGGCAACAACAAAATACATGATTTTAAATTGTTTATTTTTTGTTAAACTTTTATTAGAAGAAGCCTACGATCCAAAAAGAAGCCTCCTTAATTCCATTTCTAGAATGGTTAACACGTGTGACTTCCTAAGTTTACTCGACACTGGCAGAATTCTCTGATAATTGCCATTCGTATGAA
Organism: Apodemia mormo; assembly: GCA_036924255.1. Taxonomy (NCBI): domain Eukaryota; kingdom Metazoa; phylum Arthropoda; class Insecta; order Lepidoptera; family Riodinidae; genus Apodemia; species Apodemia mormo. Next base: position 9,914,980 of record JAUPFN010000022.1, on the reverse strand, counting down.
GAAGAAGAAGAAGAAGAAATTGTTTATTTATGTGGATACAAATTGTGTATTTATTATGTAATAACAAATAAATTAACGAATAGTATATTTGTTAATTTAATAACAAATATTAAATTAACGAATAGTCTATTTGTGTTATTATCAATACATAAAATACATAAAATGTTATTATCAATACGTGAAGCAAAAACTTTTTACCCTTGTTTTAAGACAGTGAAATTAATCAAACGGTGGAGTCTGAACATAAAAATTACATAACGAAGGTATGCAGAAACCTAATATTATTAAATCTTATAGAATTGAATTATAAATGAAAGTTTTTACGCTGTTCTGAAAATATTAACTATCAATACAAAATCAATCTTCTCCCTTTCGATCGTAACTCATAATCCAACCCGTGTTTTCGATTTTGTTATGCCATTTTAAGTAATAAAATATACAATTTCGCTGTGGGTAATTTATAAGATGGATTTGAACTTGATTTTTTTATAGTAGAGGGGGCTTGATGGTAAGTGATCACCGTCGCCCATGAACATCCGCAATACCAGAGTTCTTACAGTTACGTTGCCGGCCTTTTAAAAAATAATTAAGCTCTTTAACGCCATCTGTTGATAAATAGTTGTATATTAAAATCTAAGCTGTTAGAATAGAAAGTAACCCTTCTAGTATTGTGCAATCTAAGTCTTATCCAAAAAATCCTTATTTTTTAAAATTTTATTAAATGTCTTATAACCTTGCACAGAATATGTTTAATTTATCCAAGATTTCCCTTCCGCGTTATTATCACTGAAATCTTAAATTTCGTGACACCGTATGATACGGGGACTTTGCCCTCCCTAACTCTCGGTAATTCCAGGCTTAATGTAATATTTGGCGCGAAGTAATCTTCCATCTTGCTGTACAAACACTTTTGAAGGTCTCGCCTTTAGAACAACGTGTACTTGATCTTTAATTAATCTCGATATTATAAGCAAGACAATGTCTATATAAATATTTAATTTTTAAAAGATATCATTAAATCTTCTTTATCTATATCTATACATATAATAAAATAGTAGGAAAGTCAAAACTGTAAATTAAATATTTTTTTAAAAGAATACTTGGGGCGTGATCTACAATCGACATCGAAGCCAAAAATATAGTTTTTAGAATTTTTGTCTGTTTGTCTGTATGTATGTCCGGGGTAAACTCAAAAAGTACTGCATGGATTTACTTCAAATTTTGCATGAATATTACTAACAGGTCGGGTCAACATATAGGCTACATATTATCACGCTATCACCTACCGGGGAGGTGCTGTGCGGAGTAAACGTAGCGGACGAAGTCGCTGGCAACAGCTAGTAAATAATAAAAATGAATAACTGTCCCTTTTCAACCGACGAAAAAATGGAGGTTTCAGTTTTACATGTAAGTATAGAATATTGTTGGAATTGGATAATATTTAAGTATGACGATCTATTTAGACGTCCAAGCACGCATACTAAATTTATTGAGAAAAGCAGTTGGTCTATTCTTAAAATAACGCTAATTTAAAGTTAAATCTGACTTTAATTAACCATACTCATATTTTAAAAAATTCTTAACCAATTTTGGTGAAACTTGTACTATCCCTAAGTTCTAATATACCTGTATATTATAGTATATTTGACCCAAATTGGTTAAGAAGTTTTTGAGATATTTAAGAGATAACTAAAGAGAGTTTTTGAGATAATTAAAATCAGATTTAACTTTAAAATTAGTGTTATTTTAGGAATAGATCAACTGCTTTTCTGTTAGGCATCTCTTAAGTAGGATGAGGAGCCTGTACCAACATGTTAAAAGATTATATGAAAGATTCTCGTGAATTTTTAACAAATAATTATATTTATATTCAAAAATACATTACTTACTCCCACTACTCTGTTGTGGAATCAATTACCGGTAGGGGTATTTCCGAACGGATACGACATAGGGACCTTCAAGAAAAGAGCTTACTCATTCTTAAAAGGCCAGCAACGCAACTGCAAGACCTCTGGTATTGCGGATGTCCATGGGCGGCGGTGATCACTTACCATCAGGTGCACCTCTTGCTCGTTTGCCCCCTCTTCTATAAAAAAAAGATATCAAATAAGCAGAAGTTTCTCATGGTGGAAAAAGAAACCATCGCGTATAGACACCAAAACTGTTACTCGTGGGTTGCTAACAATGTAAAATGATGGCAATACCAGGTACACAATTATACCAGCTAGCAGCTACCATACCCTCCAAACCAAAACACGACAATGACAAGCATTAACACTTATTGCAAGAGGAAAGGATAAGCGATAATACAATATACCCGAACGAGACACTGCGGAAATTTCCTCCGTCGTGTTGGTCCCGGCCTCCTTTGTAGAATAGGCCAACTGCCGTTCTGCCAGGCAGGTCGAAAAAGGCGACCGATTGGCTATCGAGTCACTACCATCGTGGCTACTAGGTGGTAGAGTTCTGCATTGTCTCGCCCGGGTCTGGTACCACCGCCTTACCTATTCCTGCCGCAATAGCGTCAGTGCTTGTTGCTGTCGTGTTCCGGTTTGGAGGGTAAGGTAGCCGGTAAACTTATGCATGTGGCATTATACCTCGCCACAAGATAGCAACGCACCATTAACATCTTTGGTGTCTATAGGCGATGGTTGACTCTTTCCATCAGGAGACCCATCTGCTTGTTTGCTATCTTATGACATAAAAAAAAATCTAATAAAAGCTTAATACCATATTTTTTACTAGCTGTTGCCCGCGACATCGTTCGCGCGGACTTTGTTTACTCCGCTCCTGCTAGTCTTTTGGTATTTCTCGATAAACAGGTTATCCACGTCAAAAAGAATTATTCAAATCAGTTCAGTAGTTTTAGAGATTACCGTGTACAACCAAACAAACAAACAAACTCTACAATTTTATAATATTAGTATAGATAGTATAGGTATCAGAAGTTTTCGATGAGGTATTGTTTTTGTTGAATGTTTCTTATTCGTGATATTTTAGTTACAAAAAACAATTGTTACAAACGATTTGATGTAGGCGTAAACATATAAGAATTGGCGTTTACCTGTTTCTTCATAAAGAAAGTAAAGGAAAGGTTAGCGGGGTCATAAGACATGAAAATATATTTACGTCAAAACGCAACAAGAAATAAATTAGTTCTTAATAAAAAATATGAAATTAGATTCCTGTACCTCAATTCTCGGGTATTTCAAGTATAAGTTTATTATTATCTTATTATTCTCTTTTAAAGAATAAAGATTAATGCTTGTGCCGTTTATTTATTAATATAAATTATAAATATTATACATATTTTTTGCGAAGTCATGAATTAATTGTTTACTGTTTGGTCTAACTTTAATGATAGGATAGCATTTATCTTAATTAAACACCCACTTTCCTCTCAAGTACTCCACCAAAATACGCAATACAAGTAATTTGTTCGGCAAAACAACGCTTACCGAGTTAACATGCTTTTTAAACCAATTTCCAAAAATAAGAAGGTTATCATTTCGGCTGCATGTTTTTTAAATTATTTCTTACCTCAAAACTCAGTAATTTATGAACCAATTTTGAGAATTATTTTTTACTAACTGACCCGGCAACCGTTGTTCTGCTTTTTTAACTACCTTTTTTTTTCTATATTTTCTCACATTTTAAACCTTCCCTGGACGTCAACAATTAATTCAAAACCAAAATTAGCCAAATTGGTTCAGCCGTTCTCGAGTTTTAGCGAGACTAACGAACAGCAATTGATATAAGCTGTTGTATAAGACTAGCTAGAGTAAACGAAGTCCCGCGACTTCATTCGCGCGGACTTAGTTTACTCCGCACAGCTTCTCCCCCGTAAGTGACAGCGTCATAATATGTAGCCTATATGTTGACCCGACCTGTTAGTAATATTCATGCAAAATTTGAAGTAAATCCATGCAGTACTTTTTGAGTTTACCCCGGACATACAATGACTTTCCTACGATTTATTATGTGTACATATATATTTTATTACATGTATATATATTTTATTATATGTATATAGACTTGAGAGGATAACTCCCCGTGTTCCATTTTTAATTTGGTTCAAATTCCGGATATTTACCAAATGGGTAGTCGGTTGCCGCAATTATACTGCATTAAAAATTATTCGTTTTGCTTTAATATTTATAAAATTAAATAAAATTTTGTTTATTATAATTTTATACTAAGGACACTACGCTTTAATTAGCAAGAGTATTTTCTGCGCTAAAAACGAAGGTTGTTGATTTGAAACGAGCTATTGTATTTTCTTTATAAAAAAAAATTCGATTCCCGGGTCGGGTAATTAAAAAAATGTGTTATTTCATTTTTCTGATAAAAACAATTTGCTCGGGATTGGAAGGTGCCGGTTGGCGACAGGCTTGCCACCTATCACATTTGGGGGACCATATCTTCGGCTAATCGTGGGTGCGCTTGTTGTATCTCTGCCTACCTCTTCGGAGATATGGGCGTGAGGACATCTTTTTTCTATTAATATTTGTATGTTTGTCTGAGTATTAAATAAATTTTATTTCTGATTCCAGGATGCTGATACTGTCGAGAAATTAAACGAGTGTGGCGAGTTAAGAAAAATGCTGAAACCTTACAAGGTAATTTTATCATTTTATCTTTGTACGGGCGATTTACCTTTTTATTTTTTCCTGGAAGAGGAGGCAAACTAGCGGGAGGTGCACCTGATGTTAAGTGATCACCGCCGCACATGCACATAAGCAATACCAGAGGTCTTACAGTTACGTTGCCAACCTTTCAAAAATAAGTGAACTCTTTTCTTGAATATCCCCAAGTTGTATCCGTTTCCGAATAGGAAAAACCCCTGCCGATAATTGATTCTATAAATAGTAATGCGAGGCAAAAAAGGGTTTGTGGCTGTGTCATGAACACTGCCGTGTATGTTTCACGTGAATACGTCTACGTAACGGGTCATATTTTTTGGTATCATTTTTTAGGATTCTGAAGTAAACTAGGAATCTCATAGTTTCGTTATGTCCGTCCGTATTATTAAGTTATGTTCTGTCCGTCCGTCCGTAGTGTAGCTCAGAGATCCTTAGTAGTAGAAAGTTTTAATTTGGCATGAACAGGTGGATGAATTTGTATATATTGGATGTGATTTTAGCAATGATAGAAGGTACACCGCCGATGCCGAAAGAAGGGTGTATGCAGGGAATAGAGTGAATGGAGCGTTGGAGAGATTGCTTAAAAACATAGTTTTAAGTCAGTATGCCCGTCTTGCCCTGCATAATTATGATCTTAATCGCTATTGTACAAAATATTATTACAAAAGCCCTCTTTTTAGTCCGCCTTATTGTGATGGACAACTTCGGAAACATTCATTGCGCGTGGTCCAACACGCACTTTACCAATTTATCAGTCGTACAGTTGCCGTCGTTGATCGGTTCGGGCGCCTTCATCTTTTTACGTTCTAGAAACTTCTTCACTCTTTCATATGGGGGTTCATGAGTATCATTAAATTGCTATTTAAAATACCGTTTAGATAGTACACGTCCCTTGTATCTTCATTTGGCGTTTGAAAGATTTTTTTACCGATTTTTAACGCCATATATATCTACTTAATAAATAAATACTTAAAAAAACTAGTGCTATATATCTACTATAAGCACTTCTAATTATATTTTTTTCTGACACAATCGATATTTTTTTAAAAGAGCTGCCAAAAAAAACCTTAATGTCATAACTGCTCCTAGTAAAAAGATATATGTAATGTATGCAAATTCTGTAACGCAGCGAAATTACCTAAAAATGGCGGCATTTCCTCCTCCATCCTCCGCGTAGCATCGTAGTCCACACTTGACTCCAAAAATTCTTTGCCTCTTTAGCTATCTAACAATATATTTAGATTTTGGATGTTGATGATAGTTATGTAGCTATACCACCAATTTTATCCCCCAATTTTGTTATCATCAGTTTTCTTGAACTCACCCTCACTATGAAAACAAAATTAAAGTCGTATTCACCTCAACAAGTGCCGAGAGAACTGTACGGTTGTGGATTTCCAGACATCGAAATGGTGAGGTCGGAACTTCAAATTTTGTCGCGATATCCGATGATGAAATTCAGCACAAGGAATTAATCCAAACCATTCGTCGGAACACTTTCCATGATAGATGCGATAAAAAATGCAGAGTGAACCTATATTTCATCACATATTTTTATAGAAGTGGTAAATAATTGAGATTATCGGATACTAGCCAATACTGGCCAGCTTCGCTGAACGTGAATTCACTGACGATAAAAAATATCCAAACTAACTTTTACCAGAACAAGTAGACAGATAGACATACAAAATTTAAATGGCAAATTAAATTAATGGCACTCAAATATCTCTTCTACCCCATAACGGATTTGGCGTGAAGATATGTTATATTATAAGTGTAGATATGTAACTATATGAAATGTTACCTACATCGAATTATACCACTTTGAGGTCTAGTTTGTGATCGGAGGTTGGCACCACCACAGTATACTGGAGACTAACAGTAGTCAATCTACATACATGTGATATCCGAGCAACGCACACATAGACACCTCTCACGGACGCGATATCTCGGAATGGTTCGGTACACTTTGTACCGCACCAGTCTGAGATATCGCGACCGTGAGAGGTGTCTATGTGTGCTATGCTCGAATATTACTTGTATGTAACATTGACTTCTGTTAGTTTCTAAGTCTTCTGTGGCACCACCGTGTTACCTATTTCTGCCACAATAGCACAGATATCACTTTCCCCGTATTGGTCAGAGCTTCTTTGAAGAATAAGTGAACTGTCGATTGGCTATGTGAGTCACTGACTATGGTGGCTACTAGGTGATAGAGATCTGCCTTGTCTCACCCGGGTCTGGTGTCTCCGCCTTACTTATTCCCGCCGCAATAGCGTCAGTGCTTGTCACTGTCGTGTTCCTATTTGGAGGGTAAGCATTGGTAAACTTATGCATTTGATATTAGACCTCGCCACAAGATATCTACGCACCATTAACATCTTTGGTGTCTATAGGCGATGGTTGACTCTTTCCATCAAGAGACCCATCTGCTTGTTTGCTATCTTATGATATAAAAAAAGATAAGAGCAAGTATGCTTGTTGCACAGACCATGTGAATACTAATAGTCACGCCATTGGGAAGGAAATATGTCGCCGCGCATATGAGGAAACGCTCCTATTGCTGTCATAAATTTCATATATTTGTAGGTTACATTATATTGTAAAAAAATTGAAATAAATCATAGGTATTATACTGTTTTATAGTACCGAATGAGCTGACAAGAATTAAAAATTACCCTTGAATGGACTTTGTTTCGTCGAAAAGGAGTATAACTCGATAAGGAGTGTTTCTGTGTGTAATTGCAAGCTACACTGACAACCTAAGAAATTGTCTTGAAATGCGTATCTGTTTAATCGGTGGCTTGTTATCTAATGATAAAAAATGTCAAAACGCCAATATTATGGAATACTTTATACGTGTAGAAGATTTTAATTGCGAATATAGCACATGTATTTTATTGTTAGCATTGTCGTTTGCTTTTTCACGCCCACGTTCAAAGCTAACGGTCAAATGTAATCGCTTGGCAACAAAGGTTTATTGGTCGTTATCGGAGCCGTAAAAGTCGATCAATCCATCACGGATAGTACTCTGTTAGCACAAGGTTGGGCTGTAAGTAGAGTTGAAAACAGATAGTTATTTTTGAACTGTTACTAACGAGGAATAACTGAAGTGTTGGGATAAATATTGACTGCGATTTGGCTATGAGTTATCCAGTTATTTATTAATTTTTGGTAACTTTTTTTGGAAAGTAGGAAACGAGACGTATTTATTCCTATCTAATTTGTGTACAAGTTATGTTTTTTTAAGATAAAAAAAAACAAATTTACCTTACAAGCACTAGCTATCAAATTGTCGACCCGTCCATACGGGTAGAAAATTTGATAGCTATTACTAGATCGTAACGCGGATTGACTTTTTTTATACAGTGTGTAAAGAAAACCCTGTCGGATAATTAATGGTGTTATTTGGTACCGTAATACATATGCGCATGTTACATATGTGCAATTATTTTATGGATATTACTTAATTAGTTTTCCCAATAAAAAAAATCTTAAATGGTATTTTCATACATTAAGTATGACAACACCTACAAATACGTAAATTCTATTATCAAAGAATGCCGCACTAGTAGGATGCTACCAAAGGACATTCGGTGCGTTTGAGGTGCGTTTAAAGATTCTTTGTAAAAAGCCGAAAAACAAATAGCGTGCCTTCGCGTGGTGTTTGTGCGAAAGCCGCCAAAGCGAAACAATGAAACAAACAGCGACAAGGTGTTGCCATTTTTAAAATATTTGCTTAATTCTAGGGAAATATAAGTAAAAATACAATTATTTAAAAAAACGATATCTTTTTTATTTTCAGAAATAAAGTCATTTTACTATTTTTTCAGTAATGCCTTTAACCAACCTATATGCCTCTTTCGGATCGGACGGGGTTTTCTTTACACACTGTATATTCTATTTGTTTTTTGCAACGATGTGCACAATAATTATTAGAGATTGGTATAAGGAGCAATTAATCCCAGGCTTTTTATCGTCCAAAAAATATAGTTATAGATAAATAAATAAATATTAAATATATAAACATCACTGATCAAATTACACAAATTGATCTAACCCCCAAAGTAAGCAATTCATTTGCTTGTAGTATGGGTCTGTCGACGATACTAATACGTAGAAATACATATATAAACACTAAAATAGATTTACTAAACACCCAAACCAAGAAATACAAACATCTATGCTCATCACATAAATATTTGTCCCTGTTGGGAATCGAACCCGAATTGTTGCATTGGCAGTTTTGCCAACCACTTGACCAAAGGAGCGATCAATATGTAATATAATATAGTATTTATTTATTTATTTTTACATTATAAAATAGTAAACAAGTAGATGGGTCTCCTGATGGAAAGAGTCAACCTTCGCCTATAGACACCAAACTATCTTGTGGCGAGGTCGAGGCCACATGCATAAGTTTACCGGCTATCTTACCCTCTAAACCGGAACACGACAGTGACAAGTACTGGCGCTATTGCGGCACTAATAGGTAAGGTGATGGTACCAGACCCGGACGAGACAATGCAGAACTCCACCACCTAGTAGCCACGATGTCAGTGACTCGTATAGCCAATCGGTCGCCTTTTACGACATGCCTGGCAGAACGACAGGTCTATTCTTCAAAGGAGCCCGGGACCAACACGGGGAAAAAGAATAGTAAGAATATAAGAACTAAATGGAATAAATATTCCTCATATCTTTACTTAATTAGCAAAAGTACAAAATACGAAATAGTTAATTTTCAACCGTCTTTAAAAAATAACAAAAATGAATAGTTAAATATTAACCCTAATTCAGATCCATATCGTTCAGATTATTTTAAGTTATTATGTTTCCACCACTCAAATAGCAAAAAAAAATTGTTACATATTCAATCGTTTTTTCTATTATAAGATAGAAAACAAGGAGTTGGCTCTCTTGGTGGAAAGAGACAAACAACCCTCGCCTATACATACTAAAGATGTTAATATTGCGTTGCAATGGTAGTCAGAATATTATATTTACTGCAGTGTACAATAAAATATGAAATAAATAAATAAATATCTCCAATTATGGAGATATTTATTTATTTATTTCATTATCTATTAAGATACGAAAATACGTTCGCTAATTAATAATTTTATGGGTTCAAATATTTTTGTCTCTTCCTTTTCATAACGTCGGCAAAAAGCAATAAATTTAAATTTGGTTATGACGATTCAATAGATTCGATAGCTTTTTGGGTATCGTTGGTTAGTTATTCAGTTAGTTATATCGTAACAGAATCATCTCTGCAAGGTGGGGCCTTAAGTGATATTTGTCTTCGTCAATTACTACATTAGTCACTGTTTATACTTTCACACCAATTTAATTAGGCTTTTATGAAATAGTCGTAATAGTATTTGCTGTTTGCTTGAAATTCCTTCTTAGGCGTTAGAGGTTTTCGTTTCATCGAGAAAATTTTTACTGGGAATCAAGTTTTCCTTTTTTTATGTCACAAGATAGCAAACAAGCAGATGGGTCTCCTGATGGAAAGAGTCAACCATCACCTATAGACACCAAAGATGTTAATGGTGCGTTGCTATCTTGTGGCGAGGTCTAATGCCACATGCATAAGTTTGCCGGCTACCTTACCCTCCAAACCGGAACACGACAGCGACAAGCACTGACGCTATTGCGGCAGGAATAGGTAAGGCAGTGGTACCAGACCCGGGCGAGACAATGCAGAAATCTACCACCTAGTAGCCACGATGGTAGTGACTCGATAGCCAATCGGTCGCCTTTTACGACCTGCCTGGCAGAACGGCAGTTGGCCTATTCTTCAAAGGAGGCCGGGACCAACACGGCGAATATTGAATTTGAATACTTGAATACTTTTACTTGAATCATTTACAAGATTTTTATAACATAATAGGAAATTGGAATAATTTTTTTTTTTTACATCGTATTGCAAATAAGCAGATACGGGTCACTTGGAAGAAAAAGACAATCATCTATATCCTACTTTCTACTAATCCTACTAGTCCTACTAATAATATAAACGCGAAAGTATGTTTTAATGGACAAATGGATGTTTGTTACTCTTTCACGCAAAAACAGTTAAACTGATTTGGATGAAGTTTGGCACACATAATGAGCTGGAATAACACATAAGGTACTTTTTATCTTGAAAAAATAAGTTGTTCCAAAAAAAAATTCACCAAAAATTTTAGATACAGCGGACTGCAAGGCACAGCTAGTGTTCTTTAAGTGCAAAAAATGTCAATGGTTTTATCCCCATGGCAAGGATATGATGTCAAAAGCATAAATTTATGAATACTTTACGCTTCTAAGTTCCAACTGTAACAAAACAATGACAAGTGCCAGGTGCTGTTGGTAAAGCAGTGGTACTAAACCCGGGCAAGACGTTGCAAAACTCTACCATCTAGTGTTCATAACGGTAGCGACACATTTGGTTAATTATTTGCCTTTTACAAACTGCCTAGCCGAGTAGAGAGGCAGATGGTCTATCTTTTTGAGGATCCATTTGAAGATTAGACCTTTATCCTTTCTGCTAACCAATTCACACCAACACATTATATATTTTATTTATATGTTTTCATTTTCTATTCCAGAGTCCAGATGCATGCACAACTTGTAATGTCTGCGGTGGGTTCCGTCTCCTTCCATGTCGAATCTGCAACGGATCCAAGAAGAGCCTTCATAGAAACCATTTTACTGCAGAGTTCGTCGCCTTAAAATGCATGAACTGCGATGAAGTTGGCCTTGTAAGATGTGAAGCTTGCTCTTGAGATGTTAGCCATCACTATTATGGTATTATAGAAGTAGTCTATAAAGATTCGTCACGTATTGTGGAATATGAATATTGTGTTGTTTTAAATAAAAATATCAACATTTGTTGACAGAATACTGATGCGTAAGATTTTCGTGATTCGAATTAGCTAAAAGGCAACCATTAATATATTGTTCTATGATATATGCTAATCCAGTATCTAAGTATTAGAATTTAATCTATCGAAATATTTTAGCTGTCATATTTAAACTATTACAAAACTATGTACAGATACGAATTTATCAGATATGTCGTGAAATGTAAATATAGTATCACTGTGTATGCAAAAATTATTACCTGTTTACGAAAGTTTTGAAACTTATTTTTACTATGTCGTCCTCTACTTGCAACTATTAGAAACAACCTTCCAAATATTAACAGAAGCAACTACTTATTGAAAAAGAAAATTGTATATCATATTTTTCTAAGAATGGCTTAAAGACTTCCTACGTTACTTGATTTATAATGAGACTTAAGCAAAAAAAAAACATTCTAATTAAAATATAGAAAAACCTACAAATTAGTAAGACGTCGTACACTTCTTACGTACGAATAAAAATATGGCGACCCTAGGATAAGCCAGGGGCCCGATTCACGTAACAAAATGTCAATCGAGTCGAAGCGTTCAGGGCTCTTAGGCATGTTTTCACATATTATGCTGCGTCGTAGTAAGACGCGACATTGTATCGTGTTTATCTGTGTATGAGGCCTAAGCGCTTCGAGTCGATTGAAATGTTGTTACGTCAATTGGAGAGCAGTACAATTGTAACTTTTTAACACACCTGGTAACTTATTGCGTTAAGATTTTTAATTTAAATGATTGAACAACATTATTGCATGAAAGTTTAATAAGACGTCTTTACATGTGCTGTCTCTACGTCTGTAATGCAGTGTAATAATCTTTGATATGTGCAATGTAGATACATATATACTGCATAAACATTGAGACTATGTTAAGCAGATTTATTAAACGCAAATTAATGCGATTAATTCAGCTCGTAGGTAAAGCATAAAAAGTAGATAAATGAGCTCTAATAATAATGTTATTACCTAAGTTCGGCCGTAAATGGTTACTACGTATTCGTGTTTCCCAAGAAAACTTTAGACTAGAAAATATATGAAACTCTTATATAAAAATGTAACGTTGTAGAAGAATTTCAAATTAATCTGTTATTTTTCCAGTTTGTGGACACAAACATACGAAACGTAATATAATCGATTTTGCTAAAACACGGTTGAGTAGTCATTTTGGTCTTAGATACCATTAAATAAGATGATTATAACGCATATACCTACGCTGTGTAAAAAAATTTGTTGAAAATGTATCATTGATTGATACGATTCAAAATTTATTTATGTTTATAATCCTACACAAAATCTAATACAAGTCCGTGGTTTGTAGGTACTTTATTTAAATTTAGGTTGATATTATTTCTTCGAATATAATATAATATGTTCGAATAAAATATATATAAAGTTGATAAAAAATCTTCTCAAACGCATCCATTTTGTACGTACAATTGCGCTTTAAGTTATAGATTTATTTATCCTAGTGTTTTTAACGTACGTGAATAGGGGTGCTGTAAACGCAACAAATTACAACAAGGGTGCTGACTGCGTAGTCTTAATATTTAAGAATAATTTAAATACAACCATCATTTAAATAAATTTAGACACATATTTAGTCAATAAGTTCTATACAAATTACTTTTTAGACTTACAAAATATTTTAAATAAAATAAGAAGTAAATGTTTTGAAAATTCTGCAAAACTATTCTTGTAAAAACAAAACTATTTAGATAACTTTGCTACTCCAAACTTCATTAGCCCTTCAGCTACAGTAAGTATTTCCTCGCTGAAGTACCATGCTGCCACATCAACCTGAATCAACGATGGTGATATAAAATTAAGAAAATACTTAAGATAGTTTCTGGAAACAAAATTTTGCATAGCATTTAATGAACGTGTGCACGCCATTCAGCGAGCTGTAATTTTTATTGATTTTAATAAGAGTTATTGGTACTTGCCAACGTCAACGACAATAAATGATTTACATGAATTTCTGAGTAGTAAATTTATCTAATTAAATAAACTTTATTTACAAAAATCGTTATGCTGCAAATAAATTAATGTCTTGTCGATTATTTGCTCAAAATGTAGATGTACTAAAATCTTATGGAAATAAATAAAAGAAAAAAGTGAAGATCTAAAAGAGTTCTGCAAATTATCTGAACAAAAAACTAATTAATAAAAAATTAAAAATGGCGGACGTAAATTGTTCTGTCAAGTGATTTTTGCAAGCATTAAAATTCAGTTTTTCTTTTATTTTCTATGAGATTCTAATAAGTATTTGCTATATAATATAATTAATCTATACTAATGTACTGTAAGCAAAATATATTAGTTGTCTAGAAAAATTCTAACATAAAATTTGCATGGTAATTTTAACTAAGAGCATGGTTTTAGTTTTTAAACAAAATCGAAATTAGTATGCCATACATTAGTTGCAATATATAGATTTTAAATTAATTATTTTAGATTATTTATAAAATATGAATTTTAAAATGAGAAAATTGCATGTTAGAGGTATTTTTATCTGTACTTGATTTTGATTATTTAGTAGTAGTGTAGATGGCGCTAAAATTAATTTTGTTTTGTAATAAGAAGTATGATATGAAAAAGTTAAATATCCATTGATTAAATGAAATTCAATTTACATATGTTAAGTAATAATTATGATTTTATTAAGAAGCATAATAGTAATTGTGCAGATATTAAGTTATAAATGTGATATTAAAAATCATAAAAGGTAATATTGAAATACCACTTTAAGTAATGTAATAATATGGTGTTATTTTGTTATATAACGACTACGTATCTATTAACTGTCAGTAAGATATTTAGGTAACTCCGCTCCCAACACATAATTTTCTACAATATTAATATTTTTATAAAGTCAAGGGGCATTTTGTAAATATTTTTATAATACAGCAATTATAAAATTAAATTGTGTCTGTTATATATTTCCCTATATAAACTTACACAGTCATAACAGAGCTGAAATTATGAAAATTATTTACCAAATAATTCAATTGTTGTCTGATCTCTCTCAGAAAACACTCGAATTATTTTGTTAGGTTGTTAGTTGTAAAGGTTCGTGCAGACATGCCGGGAGACTTCGGCCGTGTTCGTACGAACTATGGAAAAATTTAGCTTCAAGGCAAAGTCAGCCTGTATCGAAATATTTCGCAATCAATTTTCTCGAACAGAAAGGGATTTGAGTGAGATGCGATACGATGGTGGTGGCTAAAACAAGGTCTGATTTAGCTTACCATTTATAGAGAGATCGCAGACGTGAGTGTGCTACTGTTCCTTTATTGTGAAGTTTGCCAGGTACATGCCGAGAAATGCTGAAGATTTCTTCGCTATTGTTAACGCTGAATTACGAGAGCCTTTATTGGTCGTCATGTAGGTTTTATTGCAACTGCGATGAACAGTTATATTGTATCCTTAACTCTAGTTTAAAAATTTTAAATTTTCCATTATCATCGTTAGACCACTTTCCTACACTACGTGCATCATTTGCAGAGCAAAACATGAAAAGAGCTGATGGTCTTCGAATTAGGATCCTGCAGCATCAAGTCAAAATTACCATGCTCTTGTAATATCTGAAGTTCCAGAGTACTAAATTTTGTATCGATCAGGGTCTGTTGAAGTTGCTTCATTTCTTTCATCAAACTGAAAGAGCTGATGATTTTGAAACGGCTGAATAGATTTAATTGAATAATAGCTAAGAACTATCTCAACAGACAGAGATTTCGATAAAAAAACGCAATCAAATTAGATCATCCGTTTGGGAGCTACGATGCCACTGACACACAGATACACACGTTAAACTTATAACAACTCTTATTTTGCATTGGGGATTAATTATTAAATCTTAACTTTGACGATAACAGTTTCACACAAGCTTATCACTAAATAATCTATATAAAAAAAAATGAATCCTAGAGATGTTTGTACGTACTTACATAATTTTGGAATAAATGCACCAAAGAAGGCTGGCCATAATGGCCTTTGTCTTCTCTGAGATCATAATATATCTTAAATAGGTAATTTTTTTCCATATAAACTAGCAATATAGAAATTTTCGAAAGATGTATTAGAAAGTTGTAATACATTTTTTTGTAAGTCTCTATAATGAGCAGTTCGGCGTAATTACAAAAAAAAACAATTCCGCCATGTTGAATACTCTTGTTTTATTCATGGAGTATAAAGAAAGGAGGACCACCTCTGTGAATAGAAGTGTCCATCAAAAAGCATCAAACGATGGTCTCGTCACCGCTGTAAAATAATTTTTAGACAGTAGTAAAAGTATTTATATATTGCTATTTAATTTTATTTATCAAAATATAAAATATTTTAGCTCATTTGTCTATTAAGATACTATTGTGATAAATTTAAATACGAAAAAACTGATAACTTGTATTGCAAAATGTCAGTAATTTATAAAAAGTCAAAATGTTATTTTATTAATACTTTCTTTATAAAAAGAACTTGTTTTTATTAATAAAAAAAAACAATTCTGACACGAATTTCGTTATAAGACATGATATTCAATTTACGAGTCCAAGCGATGTATGAAGCGTGGCCAGTGTTCTTTGATGATTATTCTTATTCTGTTCATTGTTGTCAGGAGAAAGGTTTTGCACAAGTAAATTTTTAAAAGCCCAACGTATTTTTTAGATTTCATATTATAAAGAATGAATGGGTAAGACGGAAGTTATTGGGAAGGATCTTCAATATAGGGAATAAAACAATTACCAACTATTTTTTTTCATATGGTCGTACTGTAAATGAAAGATTTTGTCTCATTATTTTCACTGGGTGGGCTACCAAGCTTCGTTGGAATGATAATATTTTCACGTGAAAACTGATTATCACGGAGATGACAGATCAATTTTTAATCGGGGTGACAAAAATTTACCCCGTATTGGTCCGGACTCCTTTGAAGAATAGGAAAACTGCCGTTCTGTCAGGCAGATCGTAAAAGGCGAATAACTGGCTATGCGAGTCACTACCATTGTGGCTTATAGGTGGTAGAATTATGCATTGTCTCGCCCGAGTCTGGTACCACCGTCTTACCTATTTCTGCTGCAATAGCATCAGTGCTCGTCACTGTTGTTTTCCGATTTGGCGGGTAAGGTAGCCGGCAAGCTTATGCATATGGCATTAAACCTCGCCACAAAATAGCAAGGCACCATTAATATCTTTGGCATATATAGGCGTATATGGTACCGTTGCCTTACTTATTCCTGCCGCAATAGCGTCAGTGCTTGTCTTTGTCGTGTTCCATTTTGGAGGGTAAGGTAAGGGTAAGGCAGTAGACTTATGCAAGTGGCTGCATACCCCGCCGCACGGATAGCAACGCATCATTAACATCTTTGGTGTCTACAGACGATAGTTACTACAATTATTGTTTACTAATCTTAAGTGACATAATATGTGACTCATTATCTATATATATATATATATATATATATATATATATATATATATATATATATATATATATATATATATATATATATATATATATATATATATACAGTGTGGAGCTGACTATACACCAATTAATTAAACTTAGTATATGTAATAATGTTCTCAGCCTGAATACAGAAAATCAGACAAATACATCCACTGGTTTAGCCACAGGACATTAGTTTTCATTTCTAATTTTGCGAACATGATGTAGATTATCAGCTGTACGCATAGAAATATATAGAGGTCAATGGCTGTACGTGACCCGTTCACCCTTTATGGTTTGAAAGAACTCTTATAAGTAAGTTGCCAACTCGCAATACTAGCAGAAAATCCTTGCATTCATTGGTTATTTTAATTTTTTATCCTTTACAACTGACCAATAACAACCCAATCTTGTCATTAGGAGAATTTGAAAAGAAAGCGAAAAGTCGCTTTATCTTGAGTGCATACACAGTGTGTAGTGATACAAAAAAGCACATTTTGCGCTTTCTTGATGAAAGCCGTTGATAACACGTGTCACGTACCTACGATACGTAGGTCACGGTCATTATTGTTTAATGTTATTGTTTAGTACGATCAAAGATTTTGCCGTGGTAATTGATATTACGTTATTACTTGTAATGTACTGAGTTTTTATTTTTTTCTTTTATTATTCTAGACTTATAAATTATGCGAAAGTAGACGCTTCATTTTAATTTTTATTGTGGTAAAATACGAGTTAAATTGTGCGAAAGTAGACGCTTAATTTTTATTGTGATGGCCGGCCATGGCCATGATGTTTGTGCTAATTAGTGCTATTTTGTGATAAGACACGTTAGGTACCTATTATTATTAGTGTGAAGTGAACAACATTTTTGTTTTTTCTTCTTTACTTTTAGTCAATATGTGGCACGAAACCTAGATTGATACGGTCTTTATTCTTACAATATACGCAAAAATAATTCTATAGCTACGTAATTACTTATTGTACAAAATGATTGTGATTAATAATAATAATTTATCAAAATAATTATTGAGGATGAGTGTGGTTTAAAAAGGCGCCTAAATATTATGTCACACGTAAAAATAATAATAATAACATGAGGCGCCAGCCGCCAAGCCGCGCGTGCGGCGTTGCCGTCCTGGTGATAGGTAAGTCAAAGGATGTTTTATCTTTATTATATTTTCGTGTCATTAATTTTGTTCGAAATTTTTGTTTTTTTAATTTCGATGTCAGGACTGATTTGATAGACTAAAAATACTAGTACTAACTAGTACTACCTTAATTCTCACTTATTGTTGTATGGCCAGCGCCACACTGTATATATATATATATATATATATATATATATATATATATATATATATATATATATACATATATATATATATATATATATATATATATATATATATATATATATATATACATATAATAAAATCGTAGGAAAATCAATGTATGTCCGGGGTAAACTCAAAAAGTACTACATGGATTTACTTCAAATTTTGCATGAATATTACTAACAGGTCGGGTCAACATATTTATTTATTTATTTATAGGCTACATATGATGAAGCTATCACCTACGGGGGAGGAGCTGTGTGGAGTAAACGAAGTCCGCGCGAACGAAGTCGCGGGCAACAGCTAGTATTATGATATCTATTATGATAACATTGTTTAGGTTGACGTAATACTAGATTGTAAGCAAAATAAAGATAATAATATCATTAATTGCCACCATCGTTTTAGATTTTTATTAAAAGAAATACAACAAAATTTAGTTAGTAAATAAAATATAAAAAAAAGTATCTTCACGCCCGAAGGGGTAGGCAGAGGTAGAACAAGTGCACCCACGATTAGCCGAAGATACTTGGTCCCACAAATGTGATAGGTGGCAAGCCTATCGCCGACCGGGCACTTTCCAATCCCGGGCAACTTTGTGTTTCTCAGAAAACTGAAAAAACAATTTTTTTGTGCCCGACCCGGGAATCGAACCCGGGACCTCATGTGGTCAACGCCAACGCTGGACCTCTAGACCACAGAGACGAAGAAATAAAATATGTATTAGAAAAAAATATTTTGTGTCAATGTGACAGTTTTTTGGCTTAGTATTTTTGTGTACGATCGGTACGGTACGACAAAGAAACGCTTGTTATTTTCATAAGATAAATCAATGTACCAGCTACAGCTATTGAGTTTTCTTCGAAAAAAAACTCAATAACAGTTTCCTGTGCTCAAACGATTGAACCCGGGACCTCAGATCACATATTAATCTGAAGAGACTACTAATCGTCGATGCGGTATACTTAACAACGCAACGTTTTAATATGCTCAACGTATGGAGGCACAAGCGATTTGTGCGACAAAGTAACGCCTGTTGCTTCCATAAGAGAAATCAATGTACCAACACATAGACACACGCCTGTTGCATGCCCTGTAGATACACAATAATACGACTCACACTAATACAATTTACGATAGTTTAACGTTCAACGTAGGGTTGCCTGTTGTAACGCTTTATTTTATTACACTTCATTTTATTATTATAGTTTTGATGTCAGATATATATTTCGCTTTGCCAGTAAATCGGCTCATATGCCTTAAAACGCAAGTCTAAACTCATTTATCAAAGCGATTCCGTAATCGCATGTATGCGACGTTATTTTAATAAAAAACTTATTGGCGTGAGAAAATAATCCCAAATAGTCTGCCCTGCAACAATGACCCGGATCAACGCGAAGTGTCTGCTGTGGTCCCTCTTTAAAGAATAGACCAACTGCCATTCTGTTAGGTAATTCGAAAAAGGAGAAAAATTGGCTATAAGATGTGTCACTACTGTCGTGACTACTAGATGGTAGCGTTCTTCAACGTCTCGCCCGGGTATTTGGTACCTCCGCCTTACCTATTTCTGCCGCAATAGCGTCAATGTTTGTCACTGCCGTGTTTCATTTTGGAGAGTAAGTTAGCCGGTAAACTTAAGCTTGTAATATTAACATGCTATTTTATGATATAAAAAGTAGAGTTTACAAAGCAAAGGCTTATTATACATAAAAACATTTGAAATAAAATATGTTATCCAAATGTTTATAATAATAATAATTTTTTTTTATAATAGTGTTTATTTTTTTAAATCAAAATTGAATTAATTAGTACTTCGATTGGGTTTCAAAGTTGACAACCCTGATACGACATACAAGAGCACTCACACAAAAATAATTCAGGGTCTGGTTCACGCATACACATGGAAGTTGCAGCTAGGTCGAGAATGACGTCACAATACACAAGGTCAATACCACAAGGCTGTACTCTTCTAATGCGTAGTATCCATCTGCTGTCTCTCTCTAGCTGGCTCGTCGTCCCGTCTGGGCCAGCATGCAAGCCACGTTCCTTAAATGTGTGTGAGTGTTTTCAGTGTATGAGTGTTTCAATATTGTAATTCTGTAATATAGCGATTTCCTTCCGAACTTTTGTAAAGGTCGATTGAAACTTATGAAGCTTTTAAGTGTTAAAAAGTAATATTTTTTACTTAATAAAAACTTTGTTATAAATCCTAAATACCTTATTTCGACTATTGATTTAAATAAAAGAGCTAGGTAGGAGGGAGCAGTTATACTTGACGGTAGAGTTCTGCAAAGTTTCGTCCGGATTTTTTCAACACCGTCGTCCCTTTTCCAAGCCTCAGTTTTATTGAATCATAATTAAAAGGAAACCTTTATTATTAAATTATGTTTTCAAACTTTTTGCGTTGCCTCTTTCTTATGTTGACATCTATGCGACAAACCCCAAGTACCTGACCGCCCCGTTGGTCGAGTGGTTAGCGACCCCGGCTACGCAATCAACGGGACTCGGGTTCGATCCCCGACGGGGACAAGCATTTGTGTGATGAGCATAAATGTTTGTATTTCCGGGTTTGGGTGTTTATTATATGTATTCTGGTATTTATATATGTATTTCAATGCATTAGTATCGTTGACTAACACCCATAACACAAGCAAATATTTGCTTACTTCGGGGTTAGATCAGTAAGTGTAATTTGTCCCGTGAATATTTATTATTATATTTATTATTATTATTATTTACCTACACGGAATTATAATAGAGATTTGTTGTGGGCTCAAGAGAGTTCCCGTGTTGGCCCGCGCTCCTTTGAAGAATAGATCAACTGTCGTTCTGCCAGGCAGGTCGTGAAAATCGACTGATTGTCTATTACGTATCACTACCAACATGACTTTACAGAACTCTACCAGCTAGTGAAAAACCGTGTACTTTGTACCCTTTATACAAAAAT
This sequence comes from Apodemia mormo, assembly GCA_036924255.1. Taxonomy (NCBI): domain Eukaryota; kingdom Metazoa; phylum Arthropoda; class Insecta; order Lepidoptera; family Riodinidae; genus Apodemia; species Apodemia mormo. The sequence goes on along the minus strand of JAUPFN010000022.1, from coordinate 9,893,712 downwards.
TACGCAAACGCAATTAGGAAGGAGTGCAGAAACCTAATATTTTAAAAATTATGCATTTTCCTCGCGTTGGTCTTGGGCTCCTTTGAAGAATAGGCCAAATGCTGTTCTGCCAGGCAGGTCGTAAAAGGCGACCGATTGGCTATACAAGTCACTACCATCGTGACTACTAGGTGGTCTACCATGTCTCGCCCGGGTCTGGTACCGCCGCCTTACTTATTCGTGCCGCAATAGCATCAGTGCTCGTCACTGTCGTGTTCCGGTTTGGAGGGTAAGGTAGCCGGTAAACTTATGCATGTGGCATTAGACCTCGCCACAATATAGCAATGCACCATTAACATCTTAAGTGTCTATACGACGATTTTTCAATTATGGGATACTTTTACATTTCAATTATGGGATTTTTCAATTATGGGATATTTTATAATTAGAGGATAGGTGATGGTTGACTCTTTCCATCAGGCGACCCATCTGATTGTTTGCTATCTTATGATATATAAAAAAATAGAAATACAATATATTGACTGCTTCATGGTCTAGGGGATAGCATATTCATCTCAGATTATGAGGTGCTGGGTTCAATCCCCAGGTTAGGCAAAAGTGTCATTCTGGTATTTACGAGGTTTCTTAAAAATCTAAAATTTTAGTAACAGCTTGGAGCTTGGCGGTTGGTGTGTTGTGACCATTCCTGTGTCTCGGAGGAGCACGTAATAACGTCGATCCCAGTTATCGCTAGAAATAGACAGTAATCGTTATCATGTCGGTAAAATGTGACGATGGGGATCACCGATCACCTCGCCAACCGACGAACCGGTGAATCATAGTGAACTGGAAAGTCTATAGATGTTCGGTTTACTTTGCCTACCCAGAAAGGGAATTGAGTGTGATGATATTTAGAAAAATAGTCACGATGGTAGATATTGGATGATGTGATTTTTTTTTTCTATACGAGGGGGTAGAGTTTTGCATTGTCTCGCCCGGGTCTGGGTACCACCGCCTTACCTATTCCTCCCGCAGCGTCAGTGCTTGTCACTGTCGTATTCCGGATTGGAGGGTAAGGTAGCCGGTAAACTTATGCGCGTGTAAACCTCGCCACAAGATATCAACGCACCGTTTTCATCTTTGGTGTCTATAAGCGATGGTTAACTCTTTCCATTAGGAGACCCATCTGCTTGTTTACTATCTCATGATATAAAAAAGAAATATTAATAAATAAATAAACTTAAAAAAATGTAATTCTCAAAAAAAGTGATTCAGACTGCGCAGTTTTACTCGAGTGATTTGCTTTCTTGGAGGCTAAATCAATTGGTGTAACTGTAAACTTGTCAACTAATATTTATTATTTATTTATTTTCATTCATTTGTACTGGCAATACCAATTACATTTTGAAGTATCGTTTTATAAATGTGCTACTCAATTTCCCGAAAATACATGGTATCTGGACCAGATGTTTGCGGCTTTTCCTAAGACCAATATTTTTAATTCAGGCACAATAATCTAACGAATGAGCTACGTCCTTTTCGATTAAAAAAAGTAGCAAGAGCTGAAAGCCGACGTTTTCTCATCGAATTCATAAGTTTTAAATAAAAAAAATATGGTCATAAAATCTATACTAAAATTTTGTTTGGGTTGTTGCGCGAGGCCTCTGCAAGAGCGAGGCCCTGGGCGATTGCCCTGTTTACCACCCCCTAAGGCCGACGCTGTATCTGATACCCGGTAAGCTGGGTGATGCCTATTAGTAGTCACGATGTTATGACATATATGTCTAACAAAAACCCTAAGGGTCTAAACGAATGAAGAGCCAGAAAACCACTACTTTATTCAAAACTGGTGAAAAAATCTATCAACTTACTCTTTGTTTGAACTCTTGTCTCTTCATACCACAGACCACATAAATACAGACACGCTATTGGGAAGTAAACGTGTCGCTGCACATATGAGCAAACTCTCCTATCACTGTCAGTAAGTCCATAGATTTGTAAATATATCGTGAAAAATAGAAATAAACCATGTTCTACTGTTTTATCGTAGATACCGAATGAGATTTTGTTTGAAATCTTGTTTGAAAATTACCCTTAAATAAGTACTATAACTTTCTGTGTATAATATCGCAAGCTACGTTGACAAACTAAGACATTGTCTTGAAAAGCGTATCCATTTAATCCGTGCTTTATAAATCCCGTCCCGCTTTATCAGTCCCGCAAATAATAATACATTTACTTACTATAACGTGTGTTAAAATAAATGTTTTATTATTTTTCTACATTTTCACGCTAGATCCCCTACGGGGTAGGCTGAGGAACCGAGGACCATATTTAACGATCCTCACAGATTTGTGTTGTTTTCTCCACATTCATTACTCTCTTCATACAAACAAATTCCGAAGACCCTTGAAACCACTTTCGGCCAGTACCCGATCAATCTGATCATAGTTTGTCAGTTTTATCTTCTATGGTACCTACATCCTTCCAAATTCACATTGTTTATCCGTTTTGTTAACCTTTCATCTACCATATTGTTTCTATAATCTATAACAAATTCGAAATTTTGACTTGGAATCTCCTGATGTAGGTATAAACGAATAGACTAATAAATAACGCGATACTTTGGTATAGCATTGTTTGGACAATGTAGGTCATGTATCAATTTAAATATAGGACTATCGAGGCTGTCTTTTCTTAAGAAGTTCTGTTCAGATTATAAGACCCCAGTTTTTATTTCGGGAAAAGGGTTATGCTTTTATTGTTGTGAAATATCAAATTAATATCCCAAAATACAACAGTGGAGTGTAAACAACTTGAGTATTGATTGAAAACAAGTTGCTGTCGGTCCTAATATCACAAGAAGCCGTAATCATCACAAGTCAATGATATCACTACCAATCTTTGTACACATCTATTAGTCGAAATAAACTAAAGCGTATCTAGACGTATAAAATACTTCTTACCCGGTAAGAGAATTGGCGTAGGAATGTTCATTTATTCTTTCAAAATAAAATAATTTCCCACAGAAATGTAGTTCGCTTCATAAAATCTGACTGTCGATCTGAAAACCGAAAATTTCCAGAAGGTTCTAAAATAAAAACAGAAGTAATGAAAAGGAATAATTTATCTATACATATAATAAAATCGTAGGAAAGTCAAAACTGTACATTGAATATTTTTTTAAAAGAATACTTGGGGCGTGATCTACAATCAAAATCGAAGCCAAAAATATAGTTTTTAGAATTTTTGTCTGTTTGTCTGTTTGTCTGTATGTCTGTTTGTCTGTATTTCTGTTTGTCTGTTTGTCTGTTTGTCTGTATGTCTGTATGTCTGTTTGTCTGTATGTCTGTTTGTCTGTATGTCTGTTTGTCTGTATGTCTGTATGTCTGTTTGTCTGTATGTATGTCCGGGGTAAACTCAAAAGGTACTGCATGGATTTACTTCAAATTTTGCATGAATATTACTAACAGGTCGGGTCAACATATAGGCTACATATTATCACGCTATCACCTACGGGGGAGGAGCAGTGCGGAGTAAACGAAGTCCGCGCGAACGAAGTCGCGGGCAACAGCTAGTATTATGATATCTATTATGATAACATTGTTTAGGTTGACGTAATACTAGATTGTAAGCAAAAGAAAGATAATAATCTCATTAATCGGCACCATCGTTTTAGAATTTTATTAAAAGAAACACAACAAAATGTAGTTAGTAAATAAAATATGTATTAGAATAAATATAATAATAATAATGTATTAGAATAATAGTCTGTAATAAAGGAATGAATAATGAGAAATGAAATGGAGCTATCCATCTACAAGTTTCAACCAATATTAATTTTCTCTTTAAACTCGTTCAATTTCAAACCTGCAAAAAGGCAGTAAAATCACCTTGAGCGAGTTTCCCTCTTTATTAAACTAACATTGACATGGAGTTATTATATAAGACGTTTTATAAAGGTTTAGTGGAACTTGTACAGGAATATGACCTTTATTACTCTACCAGGAAAAAAGAAAATGGTATGACTATAAACAAATTTGAATAAAATATTGTGTCCGTTACAAGCTCTCTATGTAAATCGCCAACAATACCAAAAGGAATATAATGGATGGAGTTTATCATTTAGTATTAAATCATGTTTTGTGTATTTTCCTACATATATTTTTGATTGGGATGATAATAGTAAAGTATATTATGAGGTTTACGACCGCTCTAGTTTAAAACAAAAAAATATGTTATTTTGCTCTGATGCAATATAATAAAAGGTTTTTCAACAATAACTTAGTTTTGTGAATCAAAATAAAACAATAGATTTAGATAACAACGCTTATTTTTTTTGTATTAATAAAAGTTAGGTCTCGTAATTATAAATGAAAAAATATATCTGATAAATGTCCACCACAGCTACTGTTATAGATGTCGATTCTTTTTTCAAAGTTTTTAATCACGTTTCAACAAATTGGTCTTTTTCGTTAATTAATTCATGAAATTTTAGTTCAAAGGCTACAACCACGGCTGCAACCGATTGGTTGCGTATAGACTCTGTCTTTAATATAGCCCCACAAAAAAGTTCAATGGTGTTAAATCACACGATTAAGCTGGCCTCTCAACAGCTGGACTTCATGAAATACGATCGAGAAATTTGGATTGGAATAAATTCATTGTTTTGTTGGATGTGTGACTTATGGCACTGTTTTGTTGAAACCATGTGTTAGTGATATATATCACCAACATGTGGTTTCAATAAAATTCAATGTAAGCCTATCATTAATAGGCTAACATTAAGTTGTTAACACCTCTCGATAGTCAATAGATTACATTGACCGTAACCACAATTCCAGACGAATTGTTCATCGTTGCTCACGACTGCGATGTTCTCACTTAAACCACGGTAATATTATCTATACAGAGTGCTAAGTGTGAGTTTTTCTTTTCGCATTCAATCGTGAGCGCGTTTGGAGTTTACTAGGAATTTGTATGTGATTTGTACAGCGCCACCTAGTAGTAAACGTGAGAAACCAGTTTACCACTAGGTGGTGCTGTACAAATCACATACAAATTCCTAGTAAACTCCAAACGCGCTCACGATCGAATGCGAAAAGAAAAACTCACACTTAGCACTCAGTATTCCAACTTCATACAAACGGACGAAGCGCGAGCTATGACTAAGCGCCTCGATCTCTTCATTGCGCTTGGCATGTAGACAGTCGCGACTGTGCAGTGAAAAACGGACGGTGTGTTGTTTTCATAACAATAACTGCCCGATTTTTTTAATAAAAATAAGTTCAAGTACATATTTAATATGAAGAGTGTAATTAAATCTACCAGTCAAAAAACAACACATTATAATTCAACACTTCCTATTCAATTCACAAAGTATTTTATTTGTTTATATAAAAAGTATATTTACAAACACAAAACTAAATGGAAACACAAAGTAGGCCCATGTAATTAAAATGCCGGAGGCGGGCAGCCCTATTGCATGTTTACGTACCGCGCGGCTGTAGGCATTTATTTCAAAAATACGGTCGAGTTCCAATACTGTATAGATAATATTACCGTGCTTTAACGAAACGGTTTAACACGCGTTGGTGTTGGCACATTATAGTACAAGAGCCCACGACACTAAACCAAGTCCCATAAGACTACCGGATGGTAACATACATATACATAGTTAGATTACATAGTTAGATTCGTCGTTAATTGGAGAATACGAAATGGCTATGCTGCAATGCGAAAAACTGGATGGCGCTATTAAAAAAAGCAAAAAGAATGAAAAACAATCGATTTTTAGTACGATAAGACTACCGAATTTCGTTTGTTCCTCAATATAGGCGAGGGGTAGGACTATACAAAAATGCGGTGCTGCATGTCCCGATCCTGGCCCTTACCAGTGGCAGCAGCATTATAAGTGACGCCTTGTACCTAAGTATCTAGCACCATCGGACTACCGAACGAACCAAAGCGCATCTGAAAGACCATCCATTTCTGTGTAAGAAAAACCACTGTTGCATCTTCGAAACAGTGGATGAGGTGGTTGTGCAGCGATTAAAGGTCGCCCACTGCACATCTGAAATCAGCGTTTCTACTCGTTTTTATCAGCAAACATCCAGTTTCCTTCGATTGGTACTGATTGAATAACCATGCCACGGTCAGGTAAGAATAATTTTAATGGTCGCTGAATGAACAAATAAAATCGTATATTTTATGTGATATTGTACGATTTTTCAACCGTTTTCATTAGATTGGTTTAATTTTATGTACTAATTAGAGATTTATAGGGTTCTGAAAAAACAAGAAACCATTATAATTTCATATGACCCTCCATCCGTCAGTCCGTCCGTCCGTCCGCAGCTTAGCTAGAAAGCTGTAATTTGGCAGTTGTACCTATACATATTAGTCATGCGATCAAAAATGGTAAAAAAAATAAAACATATATTTTTAGGATACCAATAGTGAGGGATATTCTATTATACGCTAATTACAATTACTATTACTCGGCTATTAATAAGTGTCTTTTGCTCAATACTAAGCACCTGCATTAAACACTCGCACTCGCGCTAATCAAAGTGTAACCGGGACCTAGTTCTTCGAACTACATATAATACTAAACCAAATTGGGGATTTTCTTAATAAATAGAGCCGATAGCGCATGGAGCATAAAATCAACAGGGTTATCACTTATCACATCAAGTTATACTTTACCCTAAAATTTCATAAATCCTTGTTGCAGAAAAAAAATCAAGCGTGTGTTGAGCCACGCGCAATGTGGGGTTTCTTAGTTGCCCGAAGAATTTTAGTTACACGAAGAATTGAAAGTCCGGAAACTTTTTTGCCGTTGGATCCCTCATGAACTGACAGCGGAGCAGAAGCGGGCTCGCGTGGAATGGTGCTCACAGATGCTACTGAAGTACGACCACGGACATCCTAATGCTGTTTATGACATTGTCACAGGAGACGAAACGTGGATTTATTGTTTTGAACCCGAAAAAAAACAGCAATCTTGTGAATGGGTGTTTGAAAATGAGAAACAGGCCAACAAAAGTGAGACAGGCGAGAAACGTTGGTAAAAAAATGATCGCGTTTTTTTCTCAGCTACGGGTCCCATCTGTACAATTTCACTTGAAGATCAAAAAAGTGTTAATGCCGAGTAGTATTCTACCATTTGTTTACCCAGTGTGTTAGAAAAAGTTCGCGAAAGATGACCCAAAAGCCGCATTCTCCTACACCATGATAACGCTTCTTCACACACGGCCAACAATACAAAGTCATTTTTAGTTTCCGAAAAAGTACATCTCGTCACTCATCCTGCGCATAGCCCCGACTTAGCCTATGATTTCTGTTTTTTCCCCAAAATCAAAGATTTGATGAAAGGTTTTACTTTTACCAACTCCGAAGAGGCAGTGATAGCGTTCAATCAGCACGTAGAAAACATGCCTTCAGATCTGTGGTCCTCCTGTTTTAAAAAATGGTTCGATCGCATGAAAAAATATTTAAAATGTAAAGAAGATTATTTTGAAAAGTAATAAACATAATATTTTGGTTATAACATGTTGTTATTTTAAGTTACGTAAAGCTTATAGTGTGACCTACGTATTTGAAGTCAATGATATATCCGCACTACAGATTCACAGTCACAGCCTGTAAAAATTTATCCAAGTACATTTTATCAATTGGCCGACAATTGCTCGTAAACTTGTAAAGCGTACTTAGCCTTACTCAATTAAATCCTTTTTACTTCGTTAAAATATATTTTAATAACGCAAATTGTTCCACAAATCCAAGACCAACCACCTGCTGCAACTAGCTGGCAGAGGTGGGGTGGAAGACACTTGAATCTAAAAAAAGTTAGCATTTTTAAACTTAATATCTTACAAAGGGATCCCATAATTGAAAAATCGTCGTATAGACACTAAAGATGTTAATGGTGCATTGCTATATTGTGGCGAGGTCTAATGCCACATGCATAAGTTTACCGGCTACCTTACCCTCCAAACCGGAACACGACAGTGACAAGCACTAACGTTATTGCGGCAGGAATAGGTAAGGCGGTAGTACCAGACCCGGGCGAGACAATGTACAACTCCACCACCTAGTAGCCACGATGGTAGTGACTCGCATAGCCAATTGGTCGCCTTTTACGACCTGCCTGCCAGAACGGCACTTGGTCTAAATTCTTCAAAGTAGCCTGAAACCAACACGGGGAATATTTTTTTATTTTATTTATCTATCAGTAAGTGAAATTTTTCGTTTTTTTCAAATGTGATTGTTCAAATTCCTGTGTTACTACGTTATCATTTTAAAAACTAACTTTGCTAATCAATAAATATGGTGATTACTACATTACAGTGTTATTTTTGATACCACAATGCTCACTTAAAAGTTATCAAAAGTATCATCACGCCCGGTTCCCTTGCGGTTTAGGCAGAGTTAGCAAAGCGTCACTTTTGGTTGACCTGGGAATCGAACCCGCGACCTCATGGTCTAAGCCGAGTAAGCTAGCCCCTAGACCGACCAAGCATACGTGATTTGTTACACTTTTTTCAAAATATTGTTACGAATAATCTAGAAGCGTGTAGAGTTGGAGCGCGCGCGCTAATTATCTAGAAATAATAGAAAGAGATAACTACTCCTATTGACAAACAAATAGTTGACCGGGGCTATGCCATAACGGACTTTGTGGGATATGGCATAAGGTTGAAAGTAGCGTGTACTAGGATTTATGACTCATAACATGTTTACGATAAGAAGTGATTTATTGTTTCTGGATTATGTTTGTATATATGTTTTCTGGATTCAGCTAGGACTTTCCCCTGCCTATAAATACAGAGATGTTGACAAACACAAAGCAGTTTTTATCAAGCGATCGAGAACGATACATCAAGTGACCAAGTGCGAAGCGAGAAGTGTTTTATTGTGTAGTGTTCTAAGTTCAGTGATAGTATAGCGAGTGACCAGGGTGTAAAGTGTATTTTAGTATTACGTTGTGTTGTGTCGTGTAAATACACGGATTTAATATAAGTGGTGTTTTTTTACAAGTACGAACCCGAGTACATAACAATATGTCAAATGTAGAATCTGTGAATTGTAGAATGTGTCGTATGTAGAATCCGTCTAATGTAGAATCTGTCGAACATAGAATCTGTCAATACTAGAGCATGATGTCAAAAGTAGAATCTGTCGAATGTAAAATAAACCGATTGTCCAACTAGTTGCCTGATTAGTTTCTCAACGGGTTGTTGTTAATTGCTTATACTAAATTAAACTTATGTTGTAATTGGACATTACTTTTCCGACTGGTAGTCTTGTGGCGCAGCTAGTTCGTACCGCTGAATAGTCATAATGATGGAACCAGCGGGCCAACTTCTTGTTAGTGACATCATAACTGTGGAGGTTGATGACGTCACACAAGGACAAGGAAGGAGAAAAGGAAGATCTTCCCAGCCAGGCCAGGTGTATTGCCTGGGGACCGAAGTCAGACGAGCAGAATATGCGCGGTCCTTGGTGTGTCGGGACGAGATCGCTCCGCTGTGGTTCGCAATGAGTCGGAACGAGCGGGACAGGGTTACTGCATTGAGGTCCAGTGAATGTAGGCAGTTCGAAGTGAATTTCGGAAAGCGTAGATGAGGCGTAGCTTGTAAAGCTGGCTGATGCTGTTGCAAGCAGACGGAGGTATCAGGAGGTGCTGGTGGTCAGAATGTTGTAGCGTGCTATTTTGTCGAGGGTCACTACTGTGGCGCGTTGATGGCTGTTAGTGGAGAAGATCACGTCGGGATGACCACTGTAGCGCCGTTTGTTCGTACCGCTGAAGGGTCATATAAACGGAACCAGCGGGCCAATTTATTGTCAGGTGACGTCATAACTGTGGAGGTTGATGACGTCACACAAGGACAAGGAAGGAGAAAAGAAAGATCTTTCCATCCAGGCAAGGTGTACTGCCTGGGGATCGAAATCCATTTGAAAAGCGTTAATACTTATATATAGTGTGTACAAGATAAATAATTATGATATTGCCATTCAGGATTTCGTTTTTGAATTTCATTATTGTGGCACCGCTGGTCCCGTACCATTGAAGGGTCATAGTGATGGAACCAGCGGGCCAGCTTCTTGTCAGGATGACGTCATAACTGTGGAGGTTGATGACGTCACACCAGTACAAGGAAGGTGAAAAGAAAGATCTTCTCAGCAGTACACCTTGCCTGGGTACCGAAGTCCATTTGAAAAGCGTTGAAACTTGTATTTAATGTTACAAAATAAATAATTGTGATATCGCGATTCAGGATTTAATTTTGAATTTTATTTTTTTCCATTTTTTATTATTTTTTCTGATGGCGTTTTTGTAGAGAGCTTTGAACCGCTACAATTATTTTTTATTTTTTTTATTTTTTCTTGTAGCGTTTATGATTGCTTGAACCGCTACAGTCCCAATGGTTGCCTAACCTAACCCAGTATACTTAGAAACTAGCAGAAGTCAATGTTCCATACAAGTAACATTCGAGAATAGCACACATAGACACGTCTCACGGACGCGATATCTCGGACTGGTGCGGTACAAACTGTACCGAACCATTCCGAGATATCGCGTCCGTGAGAGGTGTCTATGTGTGCGTTGCTCGAATATCACATGTATGTAGATTGACTACTGTTAGTCTCCAGTATACTGTGCCTAACCTTACCGGTTGTTCGTGTAATGTCTCCGTTTCGTTCGTGTAATTTTCAACAAATTGCTCAAACACATGACGTATCGTCAATCAATTGAGTACTTAATGAATAATTTAATTTAATTTAGTCCCTACCAATACAGGTAAAGTAATTTTTTATTTCAAATTGGGTTCAATCAGGTTTGGCAACCAAATCTACGATATGTATCTATCATGATAATCACTGATTCTTTATATTATCTCTACATAGAAACAATTAAATGTGTTACGGTGTAAAAGCATTTTAATCGAATATGTGTAAATAACGGTAGTAAAATACAGCCATCCGCTTCTTTGTTATCACTTATCAGTATCTGGGTGATCGAGTTTTGCATGGTACCTACTTTTTTGTTCTAACAAATTAAATTTGTATCACTCATTAATATATAATTACGAAATCTAATTTTTTTGAGGCATCCGAGTCCAGTACAATAATGCGTTCAGGATGCTACCTCGTTTCTGTAGTGCATCAGGGATGTTCGCAACAGCGCGTGTCGATTATTTTCATACAACGATGCGCAAAAGACGTGGGTCTCTGGTGCGCAGATTTTGAGGGGCCACCAACAGCATCCTGAATTTAATCGTAAGCAGATTATACTGCAGGTATGTGGGTCATTGCTGTGCGATTTCCAATGGAATGGAGCAGCAATGATTAACATTACAAACTATTAGTGATATGGCCTAAAGATAAGTACTGACATAGTAATTAAGTTCATGTGTATAACAAATATGAGCCTGGTTACTTGAAATAAATGTTTAGTATTTATTATTATTAATTATTTTGAATTTCCCAAACTCCTTTCTTCATGGTTTAAACGTGTCACTCTCTGAATGAAACTGTCAAATTTGAAAAAACTTTTTGTGTTTGATAGCCACATATTATTAGGAAAGCTATTTGTTACTATTTACACAACAACTAAATGAAATGGTTGATGCCAAAACGTAATGATTGTATACTGTTTGGCCATAGGCTACTATTTTACCCGACTGAATTAAATGAATGAATGTTTGTGGATCATGCGAAAGGAACCGCGGGTAACAGATAATATCATACATACATAGCCTACCCGCCATATTTACGAACTTGTTACAGTATGTTTTGAAGCTAGAATCTTATGTTTGACTTACATCTTCAGTTTCACTTTTCTCGACAGTGTTTTACTCTCCCCGTGTTGATGTTACGTTGAAGTTTTATTTGTCTTGCAAAATACATAAACCATTTTACTATCAAAACTAACCTTCAAGATATACTTTACTTTATATAATTTTATTATATTCACCATAAAAGCCTTTATTGCTACCACATAAAGCTTATTCTGCCATACATACCATATGTTGCCTATGTGGTCTCGTGGTCCATCGTTGGCTTTGACCACATGAGGTCCCGGGTTCGAATCCCGGGTCGGGCACATAAAAAAGTGTTTTTTCAGTTTTCTGAAAAACACAAAGTTGCCCGGGATTGGAAAGTGTCCGATTGGCGATAGGCTTGCCACCTATCACATTTGTGGGACCAAGTATCTTCGGCTAATCGTGAGTGCACTTGTTGTACCTCCGCCTACCGCTTCGGGGATATAGGCGTGAAGATACTACTACCACATAAAGCTTATTTTGCTGTAAATATAATTGTTATTGCATAATTTTCTTTAACGTTCGTGTATAAGGCATCAATCATCAATTAGCAAACTTGATTATATTAACTTCATCGCCATATTACCATATCGTAAATCAATAATTATTATTTTTAACACGCTTTTATTAGTTTTGTTCGTATTTTTGTATGTTAGTAGTTATGTTGGTATGTAAGTATATAACGGAAACTTTGAAACATAGATTTGACGTACTTTAAAACGTACGATCAATTTGAAATTTGGCAGCCTCATCAAGGACCGATGACAATGCAATCAAGGATGGATTTAGCCTTCGGGTCAGATGGCGGAGGGGGGAAAGGGTCACATACTTAAGGTTCAGTCGAAATTGGCTCTAATCCTTATTTGTTTGCAATAAATCCATACCTAGACCTCTGCCTAGGGCAGGGCATCATTATCCCATGTCCCCCCACTGGATCCGCCCTTGAATGCAATATATATATTATTAGTTAGTCCTGCTATACTTACCAGGATCTTCAGGATTAGATGATTTTTTTTTCTTTACCCACGGGGCTATCACGTTAGCAAACTTTATTGCCATTAACTTTATTGCCATTTTACCACATTGTAAACCAAAATTTATTTTTAACACGCTTTAATTATCTTTGTTCGTATGTTTGTATGTAAGTAGGTATGTTGGTATGTAAGTATGTAACGGAAAGTTTGAAGACGTACTTTATAACGTCGGATTAATTTGAAACTTCGTAGTCTTATCAAGGACCGATGACAATGCAATCAAGGTCGGATCCAGCCTTCGGGTCAGGGGGGGGGGGGTCACATACTTAAGGTTCAGTCAAAATAGGCTCTAATCCTTCTGCTTGCAATAAATCCATACCTAGACCCCTGCCTACGGTAAGGAGTCATGACCCCATGTCCCCCCACTGGATCCGCCCTTAATTTTTTTATATCATAAGATAACAAACAAGCAGATGAGGTCTTATGCCATAATTAATATAACCTCGCCACAAGATAGCAATGCACCATTAACATCTTTAGTGTCTATAGACGATGGTTGACTTTCCATCAGGAGAACCATCTGCTTATTTGCTATCTTAAGATATAAAAAAAAATCGAATGCTACAAAAATCGCATTATTATGACTAAGGTTACAAATGCTATCACTTTCAAATAAAAATACGCAATACCGTCCAATGTTGATATTGCGTTATATTTTTTTGAAGGTAATCTCAGCTATAAAAGTCGAAGAACGCGTACAATTTCAACAATCTGTGTCCACCTTGGACATTGCAAAAACAGTAAGAAAATGATAACGCCCGGTTCCCTTGCGGGATAAGCAGAGTAAACCGAACGTCTAAGAATTTTCCGGTTCACCACGATTCACCGGTTTGTTGGTTGGTGAGATGAGTGGTGATCCTCACTGCAGCATTTTACCGACATGATGAAGATTATCGACTATTTCAAGCGATAACTGGGACCGACGGATGTGCTCATCCGAGGCATGCAAGTAGTAACACAGTACCCACCAGACTTTGATCTGTTATTGAGATTCTAGATTTTTGATAATTTTTCGCCGTGTTGGTCCCGGCCTCCTTTGAAGAATAGGCCAACTGCCGTTCTGCCAGGCAGGCCGTAAAAGGCGACCGATTAGCTATCGAGTCACTATCATCGTGGCTACTAGGTGGTAGAGTTCTGCATTGTCTCGCCCGGGTCTGGTACCACCGCCTTACCTATTCCTGCCGCAATAGCGTTAGTGCTTGTCGCTGTCGTGTTATAACTTATGCATGTGGCATTAGACCTCGCCACAAGATAGCAACGCACCATTAACATCTTTGGTGTCTATAGGCGATGGTTGACTCTTTCCATCAGGAGACCCATATGCTTGTTGGCTATCTTATGATATAAAAAAAAACCCTCAAAAATCTTAATAACACTTTTGCCCGGCCTAGCGATTGAACCCGGGATCATATGAGCCAAATAGGTCTGGACCACGAGGCAAATATTATATTATGTAGTCGTTAATTAGCTCCGCCAGTTCTGCCAGGCAGGTCGTAAAAGGCGACCGATTGGCTATACGAGTCACTACCATCGTCGCTACTAGGTGGTAGAGCTATGCATTTTTATCATTTCGTTTGCTGGCGACTTATTTTGTTTTTATTTTATGTGAAACCGTACTTAGAATGAGGATACATCCTTGAATATTCTTTATAATTTCTCTATAATTTAGGGATTTTGCACAAATTCATATTTCGCAGAAGAAACTAGAAACTATACACAAACACCTAAGATAATAATTGCCTCTGTGGTCTAGTGGTCTGGTGTCGGAGTTGACTACATGATGTCCCGGGTTCGACTCCTGGGTCGGGCAATTTAAAAAATGTGTTTTTCATTTTGATTATAAAAACAAATTTGGCCGGGATTTAAAAGTGCCCGTTTGACGATAAGCTTACCACTTATCACATTGTGGAACCAAGTATCTTCGGCTAATCGTGGGTGCACTTGTTGTACCTCTGCCTACCCCTTCGGGGATATGGGCGTGAGGATACTTCACTCAACGCAAGCATAATACTTAGTTTGCGGAGACTAGCAAATTAAATATTAAAATTAATTTTACTTTTAATTATGGATTTTCGCAAAGTAGGTAACAACTGAATTAGTAAAAATATATTCTACGTACATATATAAATAACCTGTCACGTTGCTTGTACGCTATGGATTCCTAAACTATTAAACCGATTTCAATGAAATTTTGTAGATATGGGTATTATTTGAGGAGCTGGCAAACAAAACCGGTTAAGTCCACTAAAATTAGAACATACTTTTTTAAAATATGATAAAAAAGCGGATATGTCCATCAAAAATAAAATATTTAGTAGAAAATAGTCATATTTTTGTATTATAGCACTAGCATTAATCTGTTAACACTAGAAAAAAAGACGTGGATAAGCCGAAGATACTTGTTCCCACAATGTGATAGGTGGTAAGCTTATCGCCAACCGGGCACTTTTCAATCCCGGGCATTGTTGTTTTTATAAGAAAAGTGAAAAACACATTTTATTGAATTGCCCGGCCCAGGAGTCGAACCCGGGATCTCATGTAGTCAACTCCGACACCAGACCACTAGACCACCAGATCATTAGATGTTTGTGTAGTTTCTAGTTTCTTCGTCGAAATATGAATTTGTGCAAAACCCCTAAATTTATAAAGAATATTCAAGGATGTATCCTCAACGTAATTATGGTTTCACATAAAATAAAAAGAAAAAATAAGTCGCCAGCAAACGAAATGATAAAAATTTCCATTACGATAATATGGATTCCAGAGCACGTGAAATGCGATGAACCTTTCAATCGGTTTCGATCAATACACGCAACAATGGACTCATTCGTTTGCGATAATCTCAAAAAAGTAGTATTCATCGCCCTATACTATTTAGTTTTGTCATCTCTGTCCGGTGGTCCGGTGTCGGTGTTGACCACATGAGGATTTGATTCCCGAGTTACAGGGATAGGAAACAATGTTTCTATAGGGATTAGGTAAGTATCCGGTTGGAGATGACTTGCCACCTACCTATCGCATTGTGGGCCTAAGTATCTCCGGCTAATCGTGGGTGCACTGGTTATACCTCAGGGATACGGGTGTGAAAATACTTTCTACTATTTATTATTACCCATGTTGGTGTCGGTCACGTTCTTAATGTTACACATTTTACACGCGCATAGTTGTAACTATAATTTGACAATAACCGGCATGGGTAGCGTGGCCGAGCGGTCTAAGGCGCTGGTTTAAGGCACCAGTCTCTTCGGAGGCGTGGGTTCGAATCCCACCGCTGCCAATATGTTTTTTACATATTTTTCTAAATTTCATGCTATTTATATTTTGAAAATCCATGAACACATAATAAATAGTTTTTTCTTCATTATCTGTATATTATAAAAATAACAACTTGTTTTTAGTAAGTGATAAGATACTCCTAATAATCGCAAGTTGAAAAGATCACGTTGAAGCTATTGCAATAAGCATTTGCAAGTATACATATACAAAAAACAGGCTAAGTGAGAGTCGGACTCGCGCACGACGAGTTCCTTACCATCCCTAATCAAGTTTCTACCTGTCTATTAAGATCGATAAAAATTGCTTAAAAATAACGTTTATTGTATGAGAGCCACCTTTAATATTTATTTTTATTAATCATTTATTTTGACAGGTAATATACAACTAAATATCCTGCGAAAGGTGCGCCTACCTGTTACCGTTATTAATATTAAGCAAAAAATACGAAAAAACACGTTTATTGTAATAACCTTTTATTTTTTTATTTTTAGTATTTGTTGTTATAGCGGCATCGGAAATACATAATTTATGAAAATTTCAGCTCTCTAACTATCACGGTTTATAAGATACAGCCTGGTGACAGACATACGGACAGACAGACAGCGGAGGCTTAGTGATAGGGTTCCGTCTTACCTTTTAGGTACGGAACCCTAAAAATTATTAACAGTCTAACTTTTTATTTGCATCTACTTTGTAAAAACTGCCAAGGCCATAAAATCCAACGAAATTGGTTCCCATTATGTAGTTCAAACTACATTTACTACATAGTGCAGCGCATAGTGGCGCATTTGTTTGCAAAATCATTTTAATTATAGCGATCGCCTGCGGCCGAAATTCGACTACAGAGTGCTAAGTGTGAGTTTTTCTTTTCGCATTCGATCGTGAGCGCGTTTCGAGTTTACTAGGAATTTGTATGTGATTTGTACAGCGCCACCTAGTGGTAAACTGGTTTCTCACGTTTACCACTAGGTGGCGCTGTACAAATCACATACAAATTCCTAGTAAACTCCGAAAGCGCTCACGATCGAATGCGAAAAGAAAAACTCACACTTAGCACTCTGACTAACCAATAAAATCTCTTTTAAGTCTGACAACCAACTTAAGCCGAAAAGAAAATAGCATAGGTACATGTGTGTATATAATCGTGTATGCCACATGAATGTTATGTGTGTAATGTTTATTTTAATTAATGTAATGTATTTCTAATGCGTTTTATTTAAAAATATTAGGTTTCTGCATCCTCCGCTATGTAACCTTTAACTGTGCCAAAGAACAGGGGCGAAACTTCATACATCGTTTTTTTTTTAGTTATTACCTTAAAGTTTAATATATTCCTTAAGATTCTATATCAACTCCTTAACTTATAATAATAGCTAAATAAGTTAGAATTTAGGTAAGGTTAACGTAAACAATCAGTTCTTTACTTAGTAGGCTGTGGTTAGGTATTTATCTTGTCATTGGGTGTCTTCAGTATAACAGCTGCTAATCTCAAAAATCTAAGTTGAATTAACAGAATTCTGAGCTAAGATTCTGCGAAGACACTTTATAGGTACTTAAAAAAACAAAAAATAAATCAGCATTAACTATTCTTTAATACAAAATCAGAGAGAATTTTTATTTGATACTTATAATAAAAATTATGATATATAAACTTATTGCTGTTTTAATGAAAATGTAATTAAATTTTTATATTTTTTATTATTTATTATTATGGTAACACTTAAATATGAAGATAGAATCCAATCAAATAATAGTCTCAATATTTTTTATATGATTGTTCCTAGCGATATATTTTATTGATTTAACTGATTAACTGATTTAAAAATCGTATAAAATTATTCTATTCCATCTAATATTCGTCACTTCGAAAGACACGCAATGATGTACAAAACCAATACCGCCTGTATTCTTTCGTGCTTCACCATTCGCGGAATTATCTCAAAAGTGATGAAAAATTTTTCCTTCACGTATTAATGTATAGATTCTTTTTCGCATGCTTCCCTTTTTTTAATTTTTTTTTTCATTATCAATCGATTTCTTGTTAAAAAGTAGCAAAATATTGTTGGGCCGCGCCTATTATGACATACCTACATAGAGTTGAGAATGAGTTACCGATACTGCTATTTTCAAAGTGCATGAGCGTGAAGAGTAGGTATATTGTTAATGAGATTAAACGATACAATATTGCAATTTAAATCTATATCTATATTAATAGGTATTATATATGCGAAAGTTTGGATGTTTGGGTGGATAGATGTTTGTCACCTACTCACGCAAAAAACTACTAAACGAATTTAAATGAAATTTGGCACACAGGTATATAATGACCTGAAATTCTCCTTTTTTACAGCTGTACATTCAATAAAATAAAAGTAAGCGTAGAATTGTTTTGGGGAGACAGGAGTCCAAACTGAGTTGTGCTCGTATTATGAATCTGCTGGCCGCCGCCTCTCAAATAGATACAATATTTTGGAATACAATTAAATTACAAATTGGAAGATACAAAAGAATCGTGGTATTACGTTAGTTTTCAAACGTATGCAAGCTGTCGTGTGTATATCTATATGTTTATGATATATATGTATTTAAAACAAGAAAATCACAATTTTCGGCGAATTTTAATTTTTAAAAATTCATAAAAATTCATGGTTGAAGATACGATAATGGGTACTAGGACTTTTTTATCCGAAATAGCCTAAATTCATTATGGATAATAGCAACGGGCTCTTCTACTGCCTGTGTTTATTTGTGCCGAATAATATTCGTAAAAACAATCTCAACATTTGTTACATTTAATTGGTTTTTTCTGCAAATACGTTGTAACACAATAATATAATTAAAACCAAATCTAACCACGTGACAAAATCACGCGACGACTGAGCTGGCCATTACAGATGAGAAAATTGGTTACAGAGTAATAAAACACAGAGCGACCAACTTTACAAGAATTTTCAATCAATTGTATTTTTTATGTTTATTTTAAAATAATTATGGCTAGTTGCAACAACCTCAGCTACGACAGCCAGTAAGGCTTTCATTTAAGACACATTTCACGAAAGAAGAAGTCACATTCTTTTCATTTAAGAAAATTATGATATATAAACTTATTGCTGTTTTAATGCAAATGTAAATAAAGTTTTATACTATACTTACATATTAACAACTTAACTTACTTACTTACTTACTTAACAACTTAAATATGATGATAGAAGTTAATCTAATTAAAATCTCAATATTTTTTATATGATTGTTCCTATATTATATTTTATTAAATTAAAAAACGTAGAAAATTATTCTATTTTATCTAACTACTCCGAAATACACGCAACGGATGTACAAAACCAAAATCACCTATGTTCTTTATGTGTAAGTTAAAATATTATTATTAGGTCTGTTTCCTGAGAAAGTCTTGACGGACAGACAGACAGACAGACATACAATGAAGTAATCCTGTATGGGTTTTTATTTTTCCCTATATAAATTAGATCAAAATCGTTAGAGTCGATTTATCAACGAAGAAAACTAAAATAAAATCTTTTTAACATTACTTTGACATTTTTCAACCAGTCGGTTGTGTACTTAAGACAACATTTTAGATCTCAAAAATTGCGAATGCTGAATTTGAAAGTTTAAAAAAAATTGGTCATCGTTTCCAAAATGAACGACCTTTCCAAAATCAAAATATATAATATATAACTAGCTGTTGCCCGCGACTTCGTCCGCGCGGACTTCGTTTACTTCGCACAGCTCCTCCCCCGTAGGTGATAGTGTGATAATATGTAGCCTATATGTTGACCCGACCAGTTAGTAATATTCATGCATAATTTGAAGTAAATCCATGCAGTACTTTTTAAGTTTACCCCGGACATACATTGACTTTCCTACTTTTATTTTCTTCTTTTCTTTCTTTTATTTCTACTTTTATTATATGTAATAATATATAGATAATAGGGTTATTTGTTTGTTTCAACATGCTAATCTCTGGATGAATTATGTTATAAGATAGCCAACGGGTAGATGGCTTTCCTGTTTGAAATAGAATCCATCACTTATAAACAGCAAAGATGTTAATGGTGCGTTGCTATCCATATGGCGGGATGGCAATACTACATGCATAAGTCAACCGGCTACCATACCCTCCAAACCAGATCACGATGGTGGTGCCACATACCCGGACGAGATGTTGTAGAACCACCTAGTAGTAGTCACGGTGATAGTGACAGGTATAATAGCCAATCGGTCGCATTTTACGACTTACTTAGCATAACTGCAGTTGGTCTATTCTTCAAAGGAGCCTGGACCAATACGGAAAAAATTTAATAGTTCGCCTTTTACGCGCTGACTAATCTGTGAACTGAGTCTCTTTCCAGGAAAAAATTAATTACCTTCCTGATAGGTATCACATAAAAAATTAATTATCTTCCTGATAGATATCACATAAAAAACAAGAAATTGCTAAACATGTTACTACCATCATGTCTTGTTTCGGTTTGGAGGGTAAGGTAGCCGGTAAACTAATGCATGTCATATTAACACCTCGCTACACGGATAGTAAC
The DNA here is from genome assembly GCA_036924255.1 of Apodemia mormo. Classification (NCBI taxonomy): domain Eukaryota; kingdom Metazoa; phylum Arthropoda; class Insecta; order Lepidoptera; family Riodinidae; genus Apodemia; species Apodemia mormo. The sequence goes on along the minus strand of JAUPFN010000022.1, from coordinate 9,873,036 downwards.
ACACCATTAACATCAAATGAATGTATGAATTTTTAGCCGATAAAATTAAACGTCAATGGATAAAAATATGAATGTGTTGAATACGCCTTAAAAAAATTCAATGTAATATAATATTGTAAATGGTGAAATAAGTTTGTAAATTATTTAAAAAAATTGATTACACAAAAAATGTAACTTGTAATTATAAAAATAAATTTTGTGAAATGAAATTATACTTGTACATGTGTTAGCTGTAATCTATATTAATAATTTCGTCAAGGGTTACGGTAGACTCAATCGAAACCTTACCTAAATTATAAAGAGTAAAAAAATAAGAATTTTGAGTCGACAACATACATCCGCAAAATTCGGATTGTCGAGTATTTTGTTAAAATACTGAGTAAAAATTCTAACGATGCTGACAGACAAATCGGCCATATTTCTTTAAAGGTTACAAATATGTGGTGTAGATGGCGTGAGTATTTATTAAAGTATCGTAGAACGGAGCGCAGATTATCGTGAAACTTATTTTCTCTTCGTTCATAAAAGAGTAGAAATTAAATAATTGCAACACTATAGTGTTGTCTTTATTAAACCAACATAATATATAGTTGAAAGAAGACGTCACTACAGTGTTGCTACTTTTTAATGTCTACTAAATATTTAAGTTAGTATATAAGATTGCGTATTATGAGACTTCCGAGCGAAGCCGGGTTTTCATATAGTATAGTAAGTACATAAAATAGAGAAAAAAGACAAGCCCGCTGAGTGTCTTCCGCCGGATCTTCTCAGTGTGTGGCCGCGTTCCGATCTGAGTGCTAAGTGTGAGTTTTTCTTTTCGCATTCGATCGTGAGCGCGTTTCGAGTTTACTAGGAATTTGTATGTGATTTGTACAGCGGCACCTAGTGGTAAACTGGTTTCTCACGTTTACTACTAGGTGGCGCTGTACAAATCACATATAAATTCCTAGTAAACTCCAAACGCGTTCACGATCGAATGCGAAAAGAAAAACTCACACTTAGCACTCTGGTAGTTATTCTAAATAATCGATACAAAGTTTTAAATGTAATATTATATACCTAATGATAATTTTTAAATATTTGCACACCATATAATGGTAGAATATGTTGGTAACTTAATTAGTTTTTAACAACTTAACACCCATATTCTTGCAAATAAATATTTTCTTTCTTTCATTCTTTCTATCTTTGATGTCTATAGGCGATGATTATCTCTTTCCATGAAAAGAGTCATCAAATTGTTAGCTATCTCATTATATAAAAGTATGTTTCGGAAATAAATATTAAAACAAAAGATTTACTTCTGGGCACGTGTTGTGCCCTACGTTCCACCTACGCCTTTACGACTCATTTGACATCTAAAATAGCTTTGCGCAGACTAATCAATAATACAACAAAGATAAACTTTATTACTTTAGCTACAAGATATATAATGCTTTAATATGAACGCAAAATCAAATATTGTTTTAGCTGCTGGACCATACCAATTACCGTAAAGTACAACAAGGTGTTCTTGTTTCGATTTAATTAAGGTTGATAATTGAATGACAAAAGGTCGAGTTACATTGGTTATAAATACTATTATTCCCTTTACGCCATTGTACGTTGATAATAATATACCTCAAACTACTTGGTTCGCGAGATCTATGCGTGAATTATTAAAGTTATTATGCTCTAGGATTACAATTAGTGGAAGACCTTGTCCATTTTTGGTCTAATTCCTGTGCATTTTTTTTTCGTTTTAGTCCCGCTCTATTTAAGAAAATAGACCATCTTCTATTCTGCAGTTTTAAAAGGTGGACTATTCGCTGTATGAGTAAACTGACCATATAGTTTTTATCTTAAAACGGGACGCTAAGTTTTTACGTTAAAATTTTAACTACGCAAACAGTAAAAATCATAGAAGTTATGTCTGTAGGAGTTTCCCTCATTCGGGGGAAAGCATTCGGGGGAAACTAGGAATAGACCCTGTAGGGTCGATGTGTCTGTTTTCATAAAAAGAGAGAAATTGAATATTGGTGTTAAGTTAGATCTACCAAAAATTTTGAATATTTTGAAATAAATAATTTTCCTATTGAAAAATTTTAAGCGCGATTTTTGTGTTCGGCTCATATCTTAGCAAATAATTACCGACGAATTGGTATACAATTTAAAACTTGTTGTGCCATTATTGTGTATACTTTTCGGAGAACAAGACATTTTCACGTCCCTGAAATATACTTGGGGCCACCGGGACAGAGTACTTGAAAACGGGACAGCCCCGTTCAAAACCCAACGTATGGTCACGTTATGTATGAGTCACTACCACAGCCCATATGAATACTAATAGACACGGTATTAGGAACGAAATGTGTCGCCGTACATGTGAGCAACCGCTCCTATCTCTGTCAAAAGTGTCATACATTTGCTTAGTTGAACGCAATTTAAAAATGTAGTGAAAAAAAAATTACGAACCCTATTTATGTCTGAGATTCAGGCTGGTAGATGATTATAAATACGCTGCGTCATAAAGGCAACACTCGTACCGTAAAAAGCAGTTTTATAAGTATAGATAAAGGCATGAATTCTAAACTACGTTTCTGTCGTTTCCTTACATTGTAGGTTACATTGTGTAGCGGACACGTGTCTGTAATACAAATTACATTCACTGAATAAACCCTAGGATTTCCTAACAACGTCACGTGTAACCTGAAATCCTAAATAAGTTATATAAACTAGTGACTAGCGGCGGCTTTGCATTTATCGAAATTGTATATTAGTACTACTAAAATTATAATAGCTGTGTGATCTTATATTTTTTTTATATTTAGCATTAAATAGCAAACAGCAGCTATCCGGATGGAAAGAAAAAACATTGCCTATAGACACCAAATATGTTTATGGTGCGTTGCTATCCTTGTGACAGGGTCTTAAGGCGAGGTATTTCGACGCGGGTCAATTCTATAGGAAATGGATAGTAGGATATGTTCTGAAACCGCTGAGAAACATGTTAATTTTCGGATAAATAAATATAGGATATCGCCTGAAAACCAAAATTTAGCACATTCTTTTTTGTATTTACAACTAAATATCACAATATAAAAATCATGTGAAGATTAGAAAATATGATTAACAAATTATTTGTTTTAGAGATTTTTTTAGCCTGTTTTCGGGATTCTATATGATCGAGTAAAGTACATTTTATCATGTAATAAGTTAGCACATTCCTTAGATAATATCTTCAGAGTGCTAAGTGTGAGTTTTTCTTTTCGCATTCGATCGTGAGCGCGTTTCGAGTTTACTAGGAATTTGTATGTGATTTGTACAGCGCCACCTAGTGGTAAACTCATTTCTCACGTTTACCACTAGGTGGCGCTGTACAAATCACATACAAATTCCTAGTAAACTCCAAACGCGCTCACGATCGAATGCGAAAAGAAAAACTCACACTTAGCACTCAGATATATCGTGTAATTTTTGTAAAATTGTTATTTAACAATCAATACAAAAAAAACGTGATTAAACAAACCAGTTTTTTCCCGTTTGTCGCGATGCCTCACCTTAATGCCACATGCATAAGTTTACCAGCTACCTTACCCAACAAACGTGACAATGACAAGCACTGATACTATTGCGACAGGAAATGTAAAGCGGTTGTACCAGACCCGGGCGAGATAATGCAAAACTCTTCCACCTAGTAACAACGATGGTAGTGATTCGCATAGCTAGGCTCGTTACTGTCATAGCTAATCGTTAGGCCCTTACAAACTGCCTGGCAGAAGGGCAGGCGGTCTATTATTCTAAGGGAGCCGGGAACAACACGGGGAGACCCGTATCAATACGGGGAAAAAAATATTCTTTAGTCTGGTTCACAAGTTCAACATCCATACTTTAATATTATAAATGCGAAAGTCTGTCTGTCTGTCTGTCTGTTACGCTTTCACGGCTAAACCGCTGCACCGATTTTCCTGAAATTTGGCGTGGAAGTAGATGAAAAGCTGGGGTCAAACATAGACTAATTTTTTTTTCAAAAATCAACCCTTAAAGGGTTGAAATAAGGGATGAAATTTGTATGAAAAACTATCTTGACGACATGCTAATCTACTCGCGAGCGAAGCTGCTTGGGTCAGCTAGTTTATAATAAATGAACGAGGCTCATGGGATTCGGAATAATTCGGAGTAAAATGTATTCAAAGAATTTTCTAGCAGAATCTATTAAAGATTTATTCGAAAGTAAACGGCATTTCGTTTTTAACTCTGAAAATATTCGTTTTTAGGAAATGTTTGAGTAAGAAGAAATTCCCAATAAAGAAGTCCCAGATCCCGGAATTTTATCTCTTTTATAACTAGCTGACCCGCGCAGCTTTGCCCGCAAATTGTTGGATATGTCATCAAATGCTGTAACAAATATACTAGCTGCAGCTTGCAGCCCGCTGCCTTATAGCTGTTTTTGGCAAATCCCGCGGGATCACATAATTTTTCCGGAATAACATATGTGCTATTCCAGGTAATAATCTTCCAGTGTGCTTAATTTCATCCAAATCCTTCCAGTAGTATTGGCGTGATTGAGTAACAAACATCCGTCCAAATATCCAAACAGCCAAACTTTCGCATTTATAATTTTAATATAGATTAGTATTACATATTTTTAGTATAATAGAAGTTCACCAGAAGTAGAGTTGTTACACACCACCACCAGAATCCGGCTGACTTCTTAGGTTTCAATTTCGGAGAATAAACACGAATAAACCTCAATAACACATTTATCTGACCTGGGGGTCATACTGTGGAACTTTTTAATATAATAAGATAGCAAACAAGCAGATGGTTCTCCTGACAGAGATAACCATCGCTTATAGACCCCAAAGATATTAAGGCGAGGCACCGGAGACAAACGGAAAAAACTGGTTTGCTTAATCACATTTTTATGTATTGATTATTAAGTAACGGTTTCACAAAAATTACACGTTAAAAATTATACCTGCAGATATTATCTAAGGAATGTACTATATGATAGAATGTACTTTACTCGGTCATATAAAATTCCGAAAATAGGCTAAAAAAATCTCTAAAACAAATAATTTGTTCATAATATTTCTAATTTGCCACATGATTATTATATGGTGATATTTATTCTGGTTACGGATACGATACGATACGATATTATACGGATACGACTTGGGGGGCTTCAAGAAAAGAGCTTACTCATTCTTAAAAGGCCGGCAACGCAACTGCAAGACCTCTGGTATTGTGGATGTCCATGGGCGACGGTGATCACTTACCATCAGGTGCACCTCCTGCTCGTTTGCCCCTTCTTCTATAAAAAAAATATATTTTTAAATACAAAAAAGGAAGTATTAAATTTTGGTTTTCAGCTGAAGTCCTATATTTATTTATCCGAAAACTAAACCGTTTCCCAGCGGTTTCAGACCATACCGCCGCACACTTTCTATAGTATTGGCGCGCGTCAAAATACCTCGCCTTAATAGTGCGTTGCTATTCGTTCGGCAGGAATAAAACGCTACATTCATAAGTTTACCGTTTAACTTCCGTGAACAGGATACTGAAAAGCACCGACGACGCTGTAACAGAATAAATTAATCGCCTTAAATGTCGTTATTATACTAAAAAGTAAGATTTACTTTTCAAGTGAGAAGTAAACAGGTCAGTGAGCAAAGTAGAGAATACCAAAGGAAATCAGGGTCAAATGAAGTTAAATGATGAGTGAACAGATTCGCTTGTTGCTGAGCTACGCGGACTATCAATAATTCACGCTTTTCAACACACTTTAGGTTTTCTGTACTAGTCTGTGGTTAATTTACTAGATAGTATTTAACATAAATAAATATATCACTAAGTAAATAAATGTTATTCCCCGTGTTGATCCCAGGCTCCTTTGGAGTATAGGCCAACTGCCGTTCTGCCAGGTAGGTCGTAAAAGGCGACCGATTGGCTATTCAACTTACTACCATCGTGACTACTATGTGGTAGATTTCTGTATTGTCCCGCCGTGGTTTGGTACCACTGCCTTACCTATTCCTGCCGCAATAGCGTCAGTGCTTGTCACTGTCGTGTTCCGGTTTGGAGGGTAAGGTAGCCGGTAAACTTATGCATATGGTATTAGACCTCGCCGCAAGATAGCAACGCACCATTAACACCTCTAGTGTCTATAGACGATGGTTGACTCTTTTCATCAAGAGATCTGCCGCCTGTAGTGTAGGTGTCAGTCAATGATACTAATACATAGAGGTACATATATAAATACTCAAATATATTTAATAAACACCCAAACTCAGAAATATTAACATATATGCTCATCACAAATGTTTGTCCCTTGTCGGGAATTGAACCCGAGTCGCCAACCACTCGACCAACGAGGCGGTCAACATAGATATATCCTTATAGATAACGCATATTGCATCACTACATAGTATAAAATAAAGTTGCTTTCTCTGTCTGTCCCTATGTCCCTATGTATGCTTAAATCTTTAAAACTACGTAACGGATTTTGATGCGGTTTATTCAGTAAATAGATTGATTCTTGAGAACGGTTTTAGTATATAAACCTTTCCGATATTCTCACGAGAACAAAAGCTACGTGGGTGAAACCGCGGGCAGGTCGCTAGTTACCAATAAAGTAAAGGCACAACTCAAAAATGCCTTACTCTAGGCTACCCACAGTACAGTACATCAGTACATCAATAATTTCGTCATATTAATTTAGTGAAGATCTAATGCAAAGATATATACAGGAATGGGAAATCGGTTGCTGCAGTTTTTTTGCGTTCAAGAATTTATTTTTACCCTAGTTGCAGCGTGCAGCCCTCTGCATTATAAAAGTTTTTGGTGAATCCCGCGGGATCACTTAATGTTTCCTGAATAAAAAGTACTCTATGTGCTATTACAGGTGTGTTAAATTTCATTCAAATCAATTCAGTAGTTTTTGCGTGATTGAGTAACAACCATCAATCGAAACATCCGTCCATTCGCATTTATAATACTTTCGCTTTCGCATTTATAATACTAATATACAGAAAATACAAATTTTAAATATTCAGAAGCATAAAGATGATGGACGGTTTGTAGAGTGCTTTAAAGTTTAGCGGCCATCACACCTTTTAGAAAATGCTGTGGATTGTACTTTTTGTCATATCCACTGCTTTATGAATCCAATTACGGGCAGATGTGTTTCCGAACCGATACGACTTAGGGGTGTTCAGAAAAAGAGCATACTCAATCCTTAAGAGGCAGTTTACACTTTAAACCGACTTTTGACGAAAAATCAAAATTTTCCAACTCCTAATTTTTGATATTATAAGGTACTTTCATTTAATTAAATGGTACCATTAGATAGTTTAATTTTTTAAATATTGCCCCAATGAAACAGATTTTTTAATCATCAATTGTATTTCTTATTAGGGCGAGCGAAGCGAGCCCTACACTAGGCGACTTTCTATGCACTTTTGTGGTACATTTTACTAAAAAAGTATCGCACTTTTAGGTTTGAGCTTTGACGTGGTGGTTTAAATTCATGTCTAGATATGTTATCTACCATTAAAATGTTATTTCATAAACATTAAAAAAATAGAAGATACATTTTGTATTAGAATTTTATTACCGCTAACGCCATCTATTGTAAAACTAACGAGTTAAAATGCTACAAAGCTACACTAGGCGACGATCTGTGCCCTTTAGTGGTACATTTTACTGAAAAAATATCGCACTTTTAGGTTTAAGCTTTGGCGTAGTAGTTTTATTTCATTAAATTCATTTTCATTCACTCCATTTTAATACAATATTAATCTATCAAAACACTTGTTTTAATAGATTACTTTTATTTTAACTTCCCACTACATATGTAGATAGACAGGTTACCGATTTTGCTCCGATTTTCAAAAATGGAGTTTTCACCATATGTCCACGCTTTGTCGTCTTAGGAACTATTTTCGACTATTTTCGCGATGACGTCAGTATGTCTGTATGTATGTGTGTGTGTTTATGTGTGTCAACAACTCATAAGTTTTGTTAACGCCTGGACCAATCAAAACGCGGTTGATGGCATTCGATTGGATTCCGCTCAACTTATACTTCCTGAAAATTTGAACCAAATGGGCCAAATTTGAACCAGATTTTGAGAAATTTTGAAAAAACCCAAAAAAAAATTGTGGCGAAACAGAATTTTTTTAAATAACTTCCAGATTAATGTACTGTTGAGTACAAAAATTAATCAGCTCTATTCCTCAAAAAAATACGTCTAATGCATAAATTGCCTCAAAATCAGTTTATTCGTTTGGATGTAATCATTGACGAAAATTTTGAAAAAAAGTGTTTTTTCGACATAACTTCGAAATATTTCAATCAATATTTTTTTGGTATTCTACGATATTTTAGTACTAAAAAAATTACGTCAAATGCCCTTTTAAAAATCAAAACCGAATCTTATTTTCAAAAGTTACAGCTTTTCAAATATTAAAATTACGTTTTCTTTAGCAAAGTTACTTAATATTATTGAAATAACTTTCAGGCTAATATACCAATTGACTTCAAAATCTTATCATCTTTTTTCCTTTAAAAACTGCGCCACGTATCGTTAATTGGTTAAAAATCGGTCAATTTGTTTGGGATCTATCAATGACGAAAATTTTTGAACCTACCGATTTTTTAGCTAAAGCAATATTTAAATTGAGTTGAATGCCATTTGAAAGATCAAAATTGATCATCGTTTCCAAAATATACAGCATTTCAAAAATCAATATACTGCCATTTTTATCAAAATAGATGTTTATACTGAAAAAAAACTATGCTTATAGTTATAATTACAGTTAACTATGTACTAGTACAGTTAACTATGCTTATACTAGTACAGTTAACTATGCTTATAGTTATAGTTATAGCTTATAGTTTTTACTATTTTGAGCTTAAAATACGTTAATTTAGCGGGAAGTTTCAGGGATGGCTTGTAAGGTCAACCATTTACAGATTACAGACAGTGATAGGTGAGCAGTCTATCACCAACTGGGTACTTTTCCAATCCCGGGCAACGTCGTTTTTATCAGCAAACTGAAAAAACACATTTTTGATTTGCTTGACTCGGGAATCGAACCCCGAGAGTTTCTCTGAGGGAAAAATTCGAAAAATTTATACGTTGAGTTTCTACCGCCAATTCTTCGTGCCTGCGGTAATCCAATATTAATTCTAAAAATTTTGAACGTTAATTAAATTAAATTTTCTTTATAAGATCAACTTTTATTTTTAAAACTCATTTTTCCTAGAAAACTCTTTTACAAGAAAGTGACCATAAATAAAAATTGATTTCTATCAATATTAAGCTTTAAGAGCGAAGTGGTGGCGCGAGATAGATCTTGAGTTGCTACATATTATAGGTAGGTACTATATTATAGGTAGACGAGAAAATATGGTGTAAAATATGTAGATAACCTTTATAATTGTTCTATGTAGATGACATTGATAATTATAATTATTATAGATATCGTGTTTTTAATAAATGAAGAAAATTTTAAAGAATTTTTCTTATACATAAGTACTAAAAAAATTATCTTAGAAACATTTTATTTTTTATTTTGGTTTTATTTTTCTGCGGCTCCCTAGATACAAAGCCTGACGACGCCTTTGATGCGAATATAATAAATAAAGTCCATGGTACATTAAAAGATGTTAAAGTCCATGACACATTAAAAGATGTAATTCGCATAAAAATACTTTCCTAAGAATATTACTAGGTAATACATATAACTTAGCGAGCCCTTACAAAGCTCTGCTTTTTGCTAGTAATAAATGTCTCTGTGGTCTTGTGGTGTTCTAGTTGTCCAGCGTTGGCGTTGACCACATGAGGTCTCGGGTTCGATTCCCGGGTCGGGCACATAAAAAAAGTGTTTTTTCAGTTTTCTGAAAAAAAAAACAAAGTTGCCCGGGATTAGAAAGTGCCCGGTTGGCGATAGGCTTGCCACCTATCACATTGTGGGACTAAGTATCTTCGGCTAATCGTGGGTGCACTTGTTGTACCTCTGCCTACCCTTTCCGGGATATGGGCGTGAAGATACTTTAAATGTTCTCCAAAATCAAGTTTCGACAATTACACAAAGAAGCTATTTTTCAAAAGATATTGCTAATGCTAGAATCAACAAATTTAATTAGAAAAAATACTAAATAACCAGAAACATCCAACAATTGTGCCTGAATGGATTACTTTTTTCCTAATAGATCTATAACTATATCTAATTAATTAGGCAAATATGCCTATTTCAACGAAAATTAACGAAACATTATCTAGGTTTTTTGTTATCAAAAAATGACATTTTCCTATAGAAATTGGCATAAAATAAAACTATATCCTATTATGCAAAAATAAGTCATTTATATAATATTTATTTATTTTTTATTTCAAAAAGAAATAAAAGAGAATACTATAAAGTCCGCTACGTCCGTGAGACAAAATTAGTACCGCGTAATAATAATTAAAATATTAAAAGTATCAATACTATTTTCATTTTACCAGCACTAGGTGCACTATATATATGGACGATGACGTCTTGCTCTCGCATCGATTAGAAAATATCTAAATTTCAGTTGGGCGATTTTGTGAAATGCCTCTTAAAAGGTAGCAATGCAACTACAAGGCCTCCGATTTTGCAGCTGTTCATGGCCGGCGATGATTACTTACCACCAGGTAAACCTCTGACTGGTTTCCACACTATGACCACTATCCCATAAAAAAACTATTATCATGAATGCCCAAGCCTATTTGTCTGTCTGTAATACTTTTATGGCAAACCGATGCACCGATTTTAATGAAATTCGACATGGAGATAGGTAAAAAACCATGGTCAAAGAAAGGCTACTTTTTGTCAAAAATGAATTACTAGGAGCTGAAATACGGGATGAAAGTTTATATAAAAGGTTATATCGATGACGGGTTTACCCTATTCACGGGTAAAGCTGCGCTGTTCAACTAGTTGTATATAAAATAATTATTATCGGTAATTTAACTTCCATAATACTATAAGTATCAGAGTATGTACTTTATTTCGGGAATGTACTGTTCGCAAAAAAATATGCAAATAGAATATTTCACCCAGTGAATGTCAAGGTAAATTGAAGATGAGGCGTGTTAAAACTTAACATTGAATAGGTACAAAAACTTGTTCTTGTGTCGACAATTAATAATTTATTTTATAGTAGACTAGATGTTGCATGCAACAACGTCCGCGCTTCGTTCGTTTACTCCGCACAGCTCCTCCCCGTAGGTGATAGCGTGATAATATATAGCCTATATGTTAATCCGAGCTGTTAGTAATATCCATGCAAAATTTGAAGTAAATCCATGCAGTACTTTTTGAGTTTACCCCGGACATACATACAGTCAAACGGACAAACAGACCAAAATTCTAAAAACTACACTTTTGGCTACGATATCGATTGTAGATCACGCCCCAAGTATTCTTTTAAAAAAAATATTCAATGTACAGTTTTGACTTTCCTACAATTTTATAATATGTGTAGATAATTGTATTTTATTATTTTGTACCTGAAAAATCGTCCGATCAAAAATAATTGGAAATTCAAAAACACGAAACCTGTTACAAGTTTTCACGTTTAAATGAAAATATGACTTATATATAATTAAAATATTACAAATAAACTCACCTGTACTTCTAGTTCACTTAAGTAATAATATATAAATATTAAATAAATAAAATATTAAAAAATATAATATTAATAAATATTATATTTTAAATCAATAATATTTATGGACTGAAATAAAGTCAACTATTTGATTAAGGTAAAAATTAATTCAATAATCTATTAGAATAAAATATTATTAAAGGCCTTCCAGATATGTTTCGAGGCATTCGTGTTTGTGAAATTGAGAAGTGAAGTGTCATAATATAAAATAAATTGTAATTTAATAATTTCATTGTTTGTTTAAATAGTGTAATAATAGGTTTGTTTTTTCTATTTAATATAATGTTGGCAACCCTTTCCGCTAGACAAAGAAACAAACGTCATTGCATCTATAAAAGGCGTTGCACCTGTGAGTGTGTGGGGCGCACTCACTTTGTGCTCGAGGCACTCACACGTGCCTGATAAGAATTCAGTTCACTTGCAAAATATCTAATTAATTCATATGATTCATATTTCTATTCTAGCCGTTAATTTACTTTCTAGGTTTTATTTTCAGATAAAAATAAAAATAATGGAAGCTGTTTACAATAATATTATTCGATATTCCGTCAGTTGTTGTTTAAATTAATAAATCTTATACCTTTTACCAAGTGGAGCGAACAGTATGCTGACTGTACAAAGTATTGAACAGATTAATACGTCCCCTATGTCCTTAAAGGTATGTAGGTCAGAGACAAAAGTTCGTAAGTAGGAAATCTTGCTGAGCTTCTCCTACTATTATGAAAACGCTAGAAATTGCCTCCGAGTAATATGAACTAATTAAATGCATATTTCATTATCAAGTTCGGATTCAGTACCTACTGATAAATAAGATAGTTTACCCGTATTAATCCGGACTTAGATTTACATACATAAGTGTAAAGATGCCAGTCTAAATCATTATTAATACATCATAAACAAATTATATTTATATTGTTCTTATTGATGAAAAACAGCAACTTCTCCCTTCTTATCCCTCGCCTCGATCCAGCCACAAAAAATAAGTACAGAAGTCAATCTATATACAAAGCAACGCACACAGCTCTCGGGCACGATATCTCGGAATATTTGGGAATATTGCAAACGCGCGATTGCCACACGCTTGAGACATGCATCAATGAACTTTTCTTGTACAGAAAAATTGCAATAGGGATTTATTGATTTGCATTTCCATTCTTCCTGTTTAATTCTCAACAATAAATCAAATAGATACCTAAATACGAGTGCCACTGCCAGTTTTTTGTACATAAGCCAAAGTTAATAACCTTAATGCGACCGTCGCTCGTAAGTATGAAAATTGAAGTACATACATGAGTTTGACTTCTGATCGTTTGATTTGTTTTGTGATCCAGCCGAGAGGGCAGTCAGTGTGTGTTCAAAATGCGACAAAAATGCGGGAAATTTTTAAATGCCTCTCTCCGACCAGCGCCGGCCGTACGCATGTCTAAACCTAAAAGTGCTTATCAAATGCGGCAAATGCCTTTCAGATGATAAGCCTTATTCGGGTCCTATTTTGAGCAATAAATCAACTATCTTATGCTGCGGCCGCACTTGCGTCTATTGTCACAAAGCTTCGCGCAATGACGCAATACATGTAAATGCGATCGGCTATCGTCATAAAAATCCCGACAGCATGTGCCTTAGCGCGCTAATATCTTCGGGATGATACACGCAGGTGCTGCCGAAGGGTTACTTTATCTCGTAAAAGGCGAGAGAAGGCTATACATGTCACTAACAACGTGATTATTAACAGGTGATAGAGTTCTGTAACATGTTTACCTATTCCTGCCGCAACAGCGGTAACATGGCGAAGTTGTAGTAAAAAATTAGTTATTAAAACAATGTGCAAACTAGATGTTAATTATTTAATGAAAAATGATAGCAATTCTCGATATAAGAGATAACTGCCACTTAAAGACATCAAATATGCATACTTAGATATCCTCGTAAATGGAATGTTAATCCTCTTACATACATTTTAAATAAACACCCACATAAGGTATTCTGATATGCACTCAATTCGAACACCAATAGACTTGAGATGTTGACTACATATTAATATGTAATGCGAAAGCTTTCAGCCAGTTTTTACGAAAATTACCCGAACCGAGTAGTATGAAATTCTGCGTGGTTAATATCTTTATAATAATTCTTTTATGTGTGCGTGCGTGCGTTCGTGCGTACATGCGTGCGTGCGTGCGTGCGTACGTGTGTGTGTGTGTGTGTGTGTATGTGTGTGTATGTATGTCACTAAACTCCTCCTAGATGGCTGGACTAATTTTAATTAAATTTGTTGTATATCTTCAGTTTCATTTGAAAAAGTTTAAGATTCACAACTAAAACCGATAGATGGCATTGTAATCGGGTTCGGGTGGCATCTTATATTATGCTTTCATGACTAAACTGCTGAACCGATTTTAATGAAATTTGTCAAGAAAATAGTTGAAGACCCGTAGTCAAACATAGGCTACTTTTTAAATCAACCCCAAAAAGGTTGAAACAGAGGATGAAAGTTAGTATGAATGCTACTCAACTTGCGGGCGAAGCTGTCCATGTCAGCTCGTTTTTATATAATATTCATTACAATTAAAATAATAAAAAAATAGTACACCTACTACCAAATGATCATCGATTATGTTGAAGATCTTATTTTAGATAGAACAAGAAGAAGCATCTCATCGGAACTTAATTTTTTTAAAGATTAAAAACATTGGCTACTTAATTAACTTTAATCAAACAGTGGGTTGCGAATCGGATCGCTAAATAAATCATTAAAATAGATAGGCCCATTGATATAAAAAACCCAACATACACAATCAGTGTCACGAAAACGTCCTCTAAAAATGAGCGCACAATTTTGAATTGTGCGCTCATTTCAAATAGATATCAATGGATAGGCCAGTTGTAGAGTAAATGAGAAAGAAACTGGGCCTTATGAAAATTAAAATTAACTAATATGTGTTTATTTTTTCTGTTCAGCCGTGCTATCTTAATGTCTGTAAAATACATCCAAACAAAAATGTGTTTTTTTTGTAAATATACGTATACATTCATGCACATATGTACGCATGCACACAAATACAGACTGTTAGTGTAAACACCGTTATCCTTGAAACCAGTGGTTTGGTTTCATTTATAGAACGTAAATTAATTTTTTTTAAAGTAAAGACTCCATTTTTTCTCAAAATTAGTTCACCTATACATGTGCACGGCAAAGTGCACGGAGCGCGGGAAACAGCGTTTGATCAGACACCGCAAGCCGTAAATTCATTGTATCCATGAATTTACGGACAGTGTCGGACAGAAACTTTCTTATATTTTTGAAACAAAAAAAACGTTTTTTTATTTTTAAATTCACGTAAACATATTTATAATTAAGTCAACTACCTATGGTTTTAGTGATGACGATGTTTATCCTTACAACTGTAACGTGTTCGATTATCCGTTACATTCCGATTGCCGGCTTCGATGATTCAGTCCCAATGGGCCATCACTAGTGAGACGCGGCGGCGCGGTCGGTATTCCCCCCTTCCCCGCAGAGAGATATAAAAGCGCACTCGCAACGATGACATGCCCTTTTCCTCATTCTGGAACCTTCGGCGCGCTCGCTGGGGTGACTGGTTTGATCGAGGCTGGTGGCGTTTCATCCTTCTACTCCACGTGGCGGTTGTGAATATGGCCTCCATCGTGGTGCTGCAGTAGGAGTGCCGACTAAGGGAACTACCGATTCCTCGAGCCCCAGCTAAGTTCAAGATCATCCCCCATCGCGCCGTTGGCGTTCTAAATTTCCCACTTATTTAAAAAAAAAAGATTTTTTTTGTTTCCGAGATGAATTAATTATTATTATTTAAAATTACATGAAGATTCTGGAATATAGAGTTACGTTTTTTTTTAACTGAGTACGCATTTTTTTCCATTGTCTAAATCCCTATGGACCCGTCACACAACCTTTATACGTATACATAGTAGTTAAAAGAGTTGGAAAGTATGGTCGCTGGTTAATTTTACGAAAATATTAAAAAGTATTATCACGCCCAGTTCCTTTGCGGGGTAGGCAGAGTAAGCCGAACGTCTATAGACTTTACAGTTCACCATGATTCACCGGTTTGTCAGTTGGCGAGATGGATCATGATCCCCATCGTCGCATTTTACCGAGCTAGTAATGATTATCGACTAATTCTAGCGATAGCCGAGATTGATGGCTTTACGTGCTCATCGGAGGAACGTGAGAGGTAACACATCAAACGTCAGACTCCAAACTGCTACTGAGATTTTGGATTGTTGAGAAAAACCTCGAAAAAATCTCATAACATATTTGTCCGACCAGGGATCGAATCTGACATCTCATTCTCTGAGCCGAATAGGCAATCCCCTACTCCACGAGGCAGACATTATATGTAGTCGTTTATTAGCTCCTGCTATATATTCGTTAATTATATTCATGTGAATTAATTCACAAGGGGTAATTAAAGATACAGATAGATTTGGAACGAGTCTTATCGTGATGCACGTCCTAACCCAGTTGACACAATAATGTTAGTATCGTGGTAAAAATATAATCATTATTATATTATATAATAAATCTAAGTTGATAAAATGTGCGTGCCGATAAAACTTAAAAAGCAGTGCCGGCACGATTAAGGGATTTATATAGTGTGATAGCCCTTCATCCCCCCTCGAACAAGAAAGTTCACATTTTAACCTAAAGGGTGTGTTTTTAAAGATATAAGGGCTTTTTCAACCCTTCAATTTGGAAATTAAATGTAGTGGTGCCATCTGTTGTCGAGTATTTGAACTTCATTCAGAACAACGATTATTCGGGTTGCGTTTCGAAAGACGCTGCGACCAATTGCAGCATATGTAGTATTGGCGCGAAATTTAAAATTCCAATTTCAATAAAGACTTAAATAACATTTGTTATATTTCAACTACCACGTAATATCATATCAACTATCAAGCCGGGTATCATAGCTACTGTTTTAATAAAAATATAGCCAGTTAAAACTTACATGGGTTTGTAACAGCAAATTTTAGGCTACAGTTATACTTTTATTTCGTTTGTCTTACTCATCAGTATTTTGACAATCTAACAATGCTTAGAGAATCCTTATACCTCTTAAATTTAGTTTGCCGATTCAATTGAAATAAATCCTTTTTATCTGCGGAGCGATGAAGGCCAAAATCGAGGCCGAATGCAAAGCCTCCGACCTAATGAAGCTTATTTATCTGCATTTCAATCCTTTTGAGACTTACATCGTTAGCCATTTAGTAGCCTTGCTGTTAAATATAGATTATGTAAAAATAAGTTAAAATGCTTAACTTAAATTTATTATTAGGTTCAGCAAAAAGGGCTATGAAGATTCGATTAAATTATTATAATCAAATTGATTAATAATTCACTATGAAACAAAAGAGTTTATTTTTTGTTTAAAAGTGGCAGTCTATTTGCTATTATACAGCTTTTTTAATCGATATATTTATCAATTAAAAAAAAAAGCTTATGTTTTTACATAAGCAAACACGCTGATGTTTCTCTAAATAAAAATGGATAAATCATCGCGTATAGACATCAAAGATGTAAATGGTGTGTTGCTTTTTTTGTGGTGGGGGTCTTAATGCCACATGCATAGATTTACCAATTTCCTTACCCTCCAAACTGGACAATGAGAGAATAAATAAGGCGGTTGTACGAGACCCGGACGAGACAATGCAGAACTCTATTACCTAAATAAAAAGCTTATTTATTGAGAAAGGTTGCAATAGATATATCACTACATGGTCACCACCACACTTAAAGGTCTACATGACGATGACAATGATGAGACAGAAAAAAATGCGAGGCAAACCGCGGCAGATAGGTAGTCTTAAATAAAATAATCTGAGAAATTAGAAGATTTAATTCCTATTATTCTTTCGGGGCAGTGCTGATGAGTCGGCGTTTTTAGTTAATATTAAAGTTCTGGCAAAAGAAACTCATCACTCAGAGGGTTTGTCATTTTTTGCAAGTTCTATAAAAGAAATGTACAATTTGTAATCATATTACCATAATTGAAAGGTACTGGAAAATAAGGAGCCCATTGACATTTTCATTGTTTTCAGTAAGTAACCAACAAACATCCGTTGTTTTGAGTAGATAATCAACAAATTAAACCGCTAATAAATTTACAATGGTAATAAATTTAAAAGCCGTTTATAGGTATGTTCTTTGTTATAAATTATATAATCCACCCATTGTAGGTTAGTTAGGCGGACTTTATGCTAGTTTGGAATGTTATCAGCTCGTTTTATTCTAAACGTTTTTTTATTGACCTTAAAGAATAGGTTCTTTTATCCTGTTTTAGTTTATTAACATTGTTTGATGGGTAATTAAATAATACTTTAAAACATGATTGGTTTTAAAAACATTAAATGGTCGATGAACTCTATGGCGCTACCTTTCAATTACGAAAGACATGAGGTCTAATCAATTTAACATGTTAACCCCAAGCTTTTCGTCATCTAAATAATCTTAATTTTTTAGTAAGCCTTTTAATCGTAAATATCTACACGCCCGTATTCCCGTAATTTTAATCGTAAGTATCTACACGCCCGTATCCCCGTAGTAGGCAGGGTACAACCTGCATTGTTTCGTCCGGGTCTGCCACCACCACCACCACCGCCTTGCCTATTCCTTCTTCGATATCTATTGTAAATGACGTCCCAAGTATTCATTTAAAAAAATAATCAATGTACAGTTTTGACTTTCCTACGAGTTTATTATATGTATAGCTAATAGATATCTATACATATAATAAAATCGTAGAAAAGTCAAAACTGTACATTGAATATTTTTTTTACAAGAATACTTGGGGCGTGATCTACAATCGATATCGAAGCCAAAAATATAGTTTTTAGAATTTTTGTCTGTTTGTCTGTTTGTCTGTATGTCCCTGAACGATCATCTAAAACACTTTTATTGAAATTCCCTTCATACCATTCTACATGTTATAAACTTTCTTTCACCGTCCAGGCTATCAAACTTTGGAACTCGTTGCCAGTTAACATCAGGAAGGCAAGCAGCAAACCCATTTTCAAAAAAATGGTCCACGAATTTTATTTAAAATCTTGTTGTTCATAAGAAATTTTATATTCACTGTAATAATTTAAGTAATTTTAACTTTGTGTTTTGTTTAAATTAAGTTTTTTTTATAGTTGTACCATATCCTTGTTGCATTTTATTGTTTCTTTTTAATTTGGTTGTCTGGAAGAGATCGCCTGTTAGCGATAAAACCGCCCGTTGTATTGGCTGACTGAATTGGTATGTCATGTAATGTTTCTTTATGTGGTACAATAAAGAGTATTATTATTATTATTATGTCCGGGGTAAACTCAAAAAGTACTGCATTGATTTACTTCAAATTTTGTATGAATATTACTAATAGGTCGGGTCAACCTATATGCTACATATTATCACCTACGGGAGAGGGGCTGTGCGGAGTTAACGAACTCCGCGCGGACGAAGTCGCTGGCAACAGCTAGTAGATAATAATTATATCCCGACTTACAAGACAGAAAAAAATATGCGTCAATTTTACGCACTTCAAAATATGATTATGTTTCTAAGGTTAAAATTAAAGTATTACGGAATAAAGCCTCTGTGGTCTAGTGGTCTGGTGTCGGTGTTGACCACATGAGGTCCCGGGTTCGATTCCCGGGACGGGCAATTCAAAATGTGTTTTTTCAGTTTTCTGATTACAAAAATATTGCCCGGGATTGGAAAATGTAACACTGCCTACCTCTTCAGGGATACGGGCGTGAAGATACTTTTTATTATGAAATAAAGACTACGTTACAAACAAAAAATATAATTTACAATGGTAAATAATGGTAATAAAGCAATAGCTAATATAATCAAGTTTACTAATTGATTACAAAGCATACACGAACGTTAAAGAAAATTATGCAATAACAATTAAAGTTACAGTAAAATACACTTTATGTGATGGCAGTAAAGATTTTTACAGTGAATATAATAAAATTATATCAAGTAAGATATATCCTGAAGGTTAGTTTTGATAGTAAAATGGTTTATGTATTTTGCAAGACAAATAAAACTTCAACGTAACATCAACACGGGGAGAGTAAAATACTGTCGAGAAAAGTGAAACTGAAGCTCTAAGTCAAACATAAGATTCTAGCTTCAAAACATAGAATAACAAGTTCGTAAATATGGCGGGTAGGCTTTTGTATATAAAAACTCTTTATTTTACACCATACTAAAAAAACGATACATTAATATGCTAACATGAAAGATATACAAAATGGCGGTCTTGTCGCTAATGCCAAACAAAAAAAAAAAATATGCCGAAACATAATATATCCCGTATTTTTCATTTTGTATTAATTTAACTAGCTAGAAAGTAGTGTTCCTTGGTGTTCTTTTGCTCTATAGATAGTTTAATACCTAGATACCTAGTTTGCTTTCTGTTATGTTTTTCTCTAGTTTGTAGATAGTTTGATAGCTTACTCTTAAATTTTAGGTTAATACGCAGATAGAAAAATAGTTAATTTACTTGGTTATGTTGTAGGTTAGTGTATGCAAATAGTTTATTTAAATATAATATGAATGGTTATTTTTATTGTGAAGTAGTGGCTAGTGTTAAGTTATAAATTTATATTTTATATGCGAGACAAGTGCAAGCTAGCGGACAAACCGGGATACGGTTTTTGCAAAGCTAATTGTTACCATGTGTTGTAATATTTATTTAAATAAATTTAAAAAAAAAACCAGCAAGGCCAAGGGAATTCTGCAACAAAGTAAATCGGCTGCACGAGCGTTTTTTTAAATTGAAAGCTAATAAATATATCATCTATATATGCTAACATATATATTTGGAAGATAGGTAATTAAGGAAAAAATAATATATATTTATTTAGCTTTTACAATTTACTATAATATATCCTTACCTATAGGTTCTATACACGATGACAGGTAGTATTTACACTAGTATATATATATATATAATATAATATAAATATAATATAATATAAACAATATAATATAATATAAATAATATAAATATAATATAATATAATATATTATATTATATTTATAATATAATATAATATAAATAATATAATATAATATAATATAAACAAATATATATAATATATATAATATAATATAATATAATATAATATAATATAATATAAACAAATTACTGTTAAATATTAATTAACTTTAACAACACATGCCTAATCTCTTTAATAATAATATTTATTTGCAAGAAATAGGGTTACAAAGTTGTTATGTCTAATTTAGTTTCCTACCTATTCCGCTACACATTAGCATGCAAATTCATGAGATGCAAACTTTAGAGATCCACTAGCCACAAAAACCTTTTACTTACATGTTTGCGGTGACCAAGACAGCGTACTATTCATTACAATACCAAGATTTTTCACTGTAGAGCAATAAGGGATATGAACATTGTTCAGCAGTAATGGAGGGAGATTTACCCAGTCAACTTTAGAGATTAAGCTTGGACTACTAACAAAATCGCTTGAGTTTTCCTATATACGATACTAGCTGTTACCTGCAATTTATTTCGCGTGATCCAAAAATATTTTTATTTAGTTCAGTCGGGAGAAACATATAGCCAAACAGTATACAATCACTCCGTTTTAGTATATAGCTTTCTCATATTATATCGCTGTCAAATATAATTTAATTTTTTGGAACGATGTCCCTTATGGAGCGTTATTATTATTGCAGTTTGCTATTATTAGTATAATACATTTTTATAAATTATATATTGTAAATAAAAAAAGGTTTTAAGATAGTTTTGCAAAGTTTTTTGTTTTTCTTTTTATGGATAAAAAAATCACAAATATCATGATAAAAAATGTATACCCGAATTATTATTTTCTTTATACCGCGAAACAAACTTGAAATTCATATTTTTATAATAATAATCTTTGTTCCTATCTGGTGTCTCATGACACCGCGGTTTTTTTTAAACTTGCCAATTTTATTCAGAGATTAGTGCGTTCAATGCATAAAGAAAATAGTTTAGAAAACTCAAAAGTGCACTACTCAAAAAATTAGTTTTAATAATTCTTATGTACATATGTGGGAATTAATTTTTAACTTCCCGCCACGTATGTAGGTAAGGAAGCTACTGATTTTAGCCCAATTTTCGAACTCGAGTTTTCACCAGATCTTCACGTTTTGTGGTCATAGGAAGATTTTTCGACTATTTTCACGGTAACGTGTATATAAACATCTCATAACTTTTGAACGGCTTCAAAATTTTTAACTCATTATTTTTTAAGTGCTTAAAAATATTTTAGTACTTAAAAACTACATCGATAGTTGTCCAAAAGTTATGGTTTTTCAAATATCAAATTACGTTGTGAAAAAAAAACGTAATTTTAATATTTTAAAAATATGAAGTGTGTTTGTGAGAACACTAAACTTACTTCACATTTTTAAGATAACTTTCAGGATAATATACTGCTTTATTTAAAAATCTAGTCAGCTCCTCTACTTAAAAAATTGCGTCAAATATGTACCGTAAATCGGATTAAAATCGGTTACTTCATTTAGGATTTATTAATGACGATAATTTTTGAAAAAAGATTTTTTGACATATTATCTTTAAATCAAAAATGTAATTTTAAATATCAAAAATGTAATTTTTCAGTTTTCTGATAAAACAACTATATCCGGGATTGGATTAGTGCCCGGTTGACGATAGCCCTGTCACCTATCATATTGTGGGACTTAAGTATCTTCAGCTAGTCGAGGTGCACTTGTACTTCTGTCTACCTTTTAGGTAGGTAGGTAGGTACGGGCGTCAAGATACTTTTATCAATAAATTTTTTACTTAACAAATGTATTTCTTGTAAAAAGACATTTAAAAAAAAATCGCGCTTTTACAGCTACTCGTTCTTATCTTGACAGTTGCATATTATATCACCATCTCGAAAAATTTTGTAGTATGTTTGTGGGGTGGCATTAGCTAACAAATTAAACTTAAATCGAATCTAAAAATACGTTATTAAAAAAAGTAAGTACCGATCGAAGCTTGGTCGCCCAGATACTCGTGTGTTAACAAACAAGCAAAATACTATTTGAGTATTTTACTTCCGTTTATTACGCACATTCGGTTAAAATGATTTCATACTACTTCACAAACATTTTTTTACCTTTTTTATAAAACTTATGCCTGCTAACTTATAAATCAACACGTTCAATTATCTCAAAGGCTTTACATCATCAGTATCTTGTTGATGAAAAACCGTAGAGAGAATGTAAAGAGTCAGCGATTAGCGAAAAGTTAGACAGAGGTACAAAAAGTAAACCCATGATAAACCGAAGATATTTAGTCCCACATGTAATATGTGCCAAGCTTAATGCCAAACGGACACTTAATCCCGAGCAACGTTGTTTTTTTTTCAGAAAACTGAAAAAACTTTTTTTATTAACTCGATTGACATCGGCCTACTAGACCACAGAGGCGATATCATATTTTTGCCAAAAGTATTTGAACACAATTAAGTAAATATTTCTTTAGCCGCGTTAAGCGATTCTTGGTAGCTACTAAATGTATGGTTTGCATGACTGTAAAGACATTAGTGATTTATTAAATAAACACGCAACTAATTGGAACTTTGTTAAAAATGAACCAATCGAACAAATCACTCAAGCAACCCGTTAGGTTACCGATAAACAACCATTCAGAAAACAAATCAAGTAATTATTCGGAGGATCATTTTGCAATTAGTTAGGATATTAGCTGGATACCCAGCCGGTCAACCATTCGGGTAAATACTCATCCAGTTGAATTATAAGCTGGCCGAGCAACCACTAAGACAATTATTATTTGGATAACCAATCAAGCAACTATCTGGACACCCAGTTTAGTAACTAATTGAGCAAAATGCTGTAAGGATTTAAATGTGACCCAGGGGTGAAACAGTGCGGCAGTCAGTTTAACGAACAGTTCGTCAACTAGTTGGGCGACTAAATAAATAACCGGTTAGGCAATCAGTTGGGCGACCGTATAAATAACGAGTTGGGCAATCAGTTGGGTGGCTAAATAAATAACCAGTTGGGCAATCAGTTGGGCGACTAATAAGTTGCGCAATAAGTAAGGTGAATAAATAATTAACGAGTTGGGCGATCAGCTGGGTGACTAAATATATATCACCAGTTGTGCAATCAGTTGGGCAACGACTTAAGCAATCAAATGTTTAACCAGTCGGGCAGCCAGTTGGCCAACTATTTGGCAATCAGAACTGCAGTCATTAGAATTTGGTATTTATTTCCAGTCGATTACATTAGAACAAATATTATTGCTTTTTTGTCCGTATGACAAAAAATATCGTAAACCTTGCATTCATGGGTACTCTATTATTATTCTATTGAAAAATATCTGGACGAAAATACACAAAACATCATTTCATACTAAATGATAAACTCCTTCTATTATATTCCTTTTGGCATTGTTGATAATTTACATAGACAGCTCATAACGGACAAAATATTATACTCAAATTTGTTTACAGTCATACCTTTTTCTTTTTTTCTTTGAGATTAATAAGGGTTACATTCTTGTACAAGTTCCAATAACCCAATTATAAAATGTCTTATATAATAACTCCATCTCAATATTAGTTTAATTAAGAGGTCACGCAAGGTGAATTTACTACCAATTTGCAGGTTTGAAATTGAACGAATTTAAAGAGAAAATTAATATTGGCTGTAACTTATAGTTTAAAAGCTCTTTTCCATTACTTCTAAAAGATTTCTTTATTACAGGTAAATGGTTGCTTTTCATCTATTTCTATTTAAGAACCTTCTAGAATTTTCCAGTTTTGGGATCGATAATAATATTTTATGAATTTATCTTATTGGCCCGGACTCCTTTTGAAGAATAGACCATCTACCATTCTGCCAGGCAGTTTGTAAGAGGCGAACAATTGACTAAATGTATCATTACCATCGTGATTACTAGGTTATAGGTTATAGTATAGTTATCGACCCAAAAACTTCAGAAAATTCTAGAAGTTCTGCAACGTTTCACCCGGGTCTGGTATCACCGCCTTATCTATTCCTATCGCAATAGCGTCAGTGCTTTTCACTGTCGTGTTCCGGTGTGGAGGATAAAGTAGCTGATAAATAGTATGTGACCTTAAGACTTTGTCACATTTAACATATTTGGTGTTTAAAAGGCGATGATTGTCTCTTTTCATTGGTAGAGCTATCTGCTTATTTGCTATCTGATGATTTAAAAAAACATCTGCTAATTTTTCAGGCAGTCCGTGAAATGCGAACGATTGGCTATAGGTAGCATTACCATCGTGACTACTAGGGGGAAGAGTTCCGTAATGTCTCGGGTATGTGGTACTACCGCCTTATCTATTTCTACCGCACTAAAGTCAATTCTAGTTATTGCTGTGTTCCAGTTTGGAGAGTAAGTTAACCGGAAGATTTAAGTATGTGGTATTGCCATCATACCAAGAGTAAATTACATACATACCTTCACGCCAGACGAGGTAGACAGAGAGAACCAAGTGTATATTACGATCATTTCAAGCTTATCTCGCTTCTTCCATATTCATTACTCTCCTCAAGCACAAACGCCAGTTGCGAAGACTCTTGACACCACTTCGGACAGTACTCGATCAATCTGAGTGCTAAGTGTGAGTTTTTTTTTTGTATTCGATCGTGAGCGCGTTTCGAGTTTACTAGGAATTTGTATGTGATTTGTACAGCGCCATCTAGTGGTAAACTGGTTTCTCACGTTTACCACTAGGTGGCGCTGTACAAATCACATACAAATTCCTAGTAAACTCGAAACGCGCTCACGATCGAATGCGAAAAGAAAAACTCACACTTAGCACTCTGATCATGGTACGTCAGCTGTCTTGGTCTTCCCCTACCTACCTCCTTCCACATTCCAGCAAATGAATTTCCTTAATATCGTATGTATTTCTTTACACAATAAGATAGCAAACATTTCAGTTGGCTGTCTTGATGGAAAGAGATAACTATCATCTATAGGCAGTAAAGATGATGAATAACAAAGTACGTTCAGTTTCACCTGAACATTCCATTTCGCTATACCTCCACGTTCGTATCGACAACATAAATTTCTTATTACCATTAATATCGTGAC
Organism: Apodemia mormo; assembly: GCA_036924255.1. Taxonomy (NCBI): domain Eukaryota; kingdom Metazoa; phylum Arthropoda; class Insecta; order Lepidoptera; family Riodinidae; genus Apodemia; species Apodemia mormo. Next base: position 9,847,210 of record JAUPFN010000022.1, on the reverse strand, counting down.
CGCCCCGTTGGTCGAGTGGTTAGCGAACCTAACTACGAATCTTGAAAAACTTTAAAAACAACAAAGAAAAATATCGACACGCGGGATTTGAACCTGAGACCATCTCCCTTAAGCGCGGACGCTCTACCACTGAGCTAGTGTTGACAGGCTCGACGTGGCAAAATTCTTCTTTGCTATATGATCGATTCCGACGATTGTACTGATTGCTAGGTATACATATGTATAACTAGTTAAATGAGTTCATCGTTACAGATGAAATTCACATTTATAATTTTGATCAGTACTTTATTATATATATATATATATATATATATATATATATATATATATATATATATATATATATATATATATATATATATATATATAATATCTGTTTATTTCACTAAAGAGTATATAAGGCCCTTAATTTGTTTTTGTCAATAAAGAACCCCAAACTTTATTATCAACATAACAAAAGCTTACATATTATTATCCTACAAAGAAAGTTTCTTCGCAAACGTTAAGTAAAATGCTTTCAGCGTTTGGGTCGCTAAGTCATAGAAAAATTAACTTTTTCTTTCAATTATGATATTTTTCGATGAAAATGTTGAGCTAAAACATATTTCGCCGTGTTGGTCCCGGCCTCCATTGTAGAATAGGCCAACTGCCGTTCTGCCAGGCAGGTCGTAAAAGGCGACCGATTGGCTATCGAGTCACTACCATCGTGGCTACTAGGTGGTAGAGTTCTGCATTGTCTCGCCCGGGTCTGGTACCACCGCCTTACCTATTCCTGCCGCAATAGCGTCAGTGCTTGTCGCTGTCGTGTTCCGGTTTGGAGGGTAAGGTAGCCGGTAAACTTATGCATGTGGCATTAGACCTCGCCACAAGATAGCAACGCACCATTAACATCTTTGGTATCTATAGGCGATGGTTGACTCTTTCCATCAGGAGACCCATCTGCTTGTTTGCTATCTTATGATATAAAAAAAAAAAAAAAAAATATTTTCGTGATTTCGTAACTGAGATAGCAGCTTATTATTTATTTCAATATTAGCTTTCATTAATATTCAATTTGATAAAATTATAATAAAAAGAAATATAATAATTATCTATTATTATTATGTATAAATAAATAAATAAATATTCACGGGACAAGTTACACTTACAGATCTAACCCCAAAGGAAACAAATTATTTGCTTGTGTTATAAGTGTTAGTCAACGATACTAATAATTAGAAATACATAAATAAGTACTGAAATATATTTAATAAACACCCAAACCCAGAAATACAAGCATGTATGCTTATCACACAAATGCTTGCCCCCGTCGGGGATCGAACCCGAACCCCGTCGATCGCGTAGTCAGGGTCGATAACCACTCGACTAATGTGTCGGTCACTTTATGTTGGCCTATTAACCAATCAAGTCACTTTCTGATGGCCCATTAACCAATCAAATAACTTTCTGTGGCCACTTTCTGATGGTCCATTAACCAATCAAATAACTTTCTGTGGACCCATTAACCAATTAAATCACTTTTGTTGGTTGATGAGCCAATCAAATCACGTTGCATTGATGACTGCATTTTTCTTAATATTATTATCAATTATTTCCTAACATTTTTACACTATCTATTACTCGCGACTTCGTTCGTGAGATCCAAAAGCATTTCTTACTTTTGTGCACTCTGGTAAAAAGTAGCCTATGTCTTGCCCTATAAACTGCTCTATCTTACAGTGAAAATTCCATCAAAATCGGTCCAGTTGTTTCAGAGATTACCGTATAAATAAAATGACAGGCAGACAGATAGTTTAAAAAATGATTGTTTAGGTATTAGCATCATAAAAATAACACACTGCATTTGAAAAATCTTAGTTATTTTGAAATCACAGACGCACACTTCAATTTAATTTATACCTTTGCATAGAATAGATTTATTGTCAGATATATAATCTCCTTAGTAAGAAATCTTATCTTTCTTGCAACGATGTGTAACCCCTGTTTTACACTTAGATGGCATTAAATTTTTCTTTTACATTTATTTTAAAATAATTTTTCACGCTCATATTTTTTGCAATCAAAAGAACTGTGTATAAGATATTACTTAGTTTCAGAGTGCACGTAATTCGTACTTTTATGTGAAAAACATCAATCCGGCGCCAACTGCTTCAATTGATCGATTTATTGAAGTTATACGTCTTTTGGGGCGTTTGATATTACGATGCGCGCGCGCATCGGCAGCCAGTGACATGAAGTTAGCTGTAATTACGATTAATGCGCACACCGGCCGCCAGTGACATTAATTTAGCTAATATTTCGCACACCGACTGCCAGCAGTACTAGTTAGCTGATATTACGATGCCTACGAACAGAACCGTAGACCTGGCTGTGGAATGTCGGGACCGAATCAACCTTTATATTTTTCAACACTCGATTTTTTTAACAAGAAAATATTCTCGTAACATTTTGAAATTTTTGTACTTATAGTTAAATTTAACATTTAAAGAGTAAAAAAATAAATGACTCAGATCAAATAATTAGTACTCAAACTTCGCAAATTGCTTACAAAACTGTTTTGCAATAAACTTGAAAAAAATTATTTGAGGCACGCTGAACTAGATGTCGATTAAAAACATTCTTAAAAATATTAATATTTTTAAAAATACAGATAATTTTGGTGGAACAATCTATATGTCAGATCGAGAAACAATTTTTATTGGCTTTACGGGCCACTAGTGTCGTTAATACTAAGTGTACAGTTCCGCAACTTCTCGCCCGGGTTTGTGGTAATACCGCCTATCTATTTCTTCTGCAATGTCGTCAATTCTTGTCATTGTCGACTTCCGGTTTGTAGGGTTACCTTACCCGGTGGACTTATATATGTGACATTGCTCTGCTTATCTGACTTGGATGAGCATGCAAAGCAGTACTGGATAGAAACAAGCAGATGACCCTCTTAATAGAAATAGATAATTATCGTCTATATACATCAAAGATTTCTACTTTTCAAATAATAGTAGTAAAGCAACTACTGTTAAAATTTGCAATCAAAAGCACTGTACCAAAATAGCATTTTCTAATCTTTCCAATTCATAAATTGTAACAAAGTGTACATTAAAAATGCGACATTATCAGTCCTAAATGAAATATCTTAGTTATAAAGTTCGTAACACCGAAAATATTTTAATTATATAACTCTTTTATAGCGACATTGTCTAGTGATTTTATAACGTACCTATCTTGTTTATAATCTGCCCAAAATCTACACGACAATATTACGTATTCTGAAATAACATTGGTCTGGTAAAAATTAAAATAAATAAGAAACTATTGCTGACAGGGCATATCACTAATCTACTTCTAATAATTTTCAAGTAATCAAATTTAATGATATGATCGTGAAAAGTACTACAGAGTACTTTGATAGATGTATATTTAAATTTCTCTTCTCTTTTCTCTCTATGTATTTTAAGAATTAAAAATTGAATAAGAAGGAGAAAGTAAAAACAAAACATTAAAAAAATCACTAAATTGATTAGAAGTTAATGCATTAACAACTTTAAGAAGAGAAGGAACAAAAGAATTACTTACGCCATAAGGAAGGAAAGGGACTACAATCTAATGAATAATATATGATACAAATTATAAAAGGAATGGAAAAGTTAGCAAGTAATAACGTCATATTATTGCTTATTTCATCATAGCTAACATCCCTGGAATTAAGACTCATGATCACTTTTAGTACTTTTTACCTCATGTATTAAATTAATAAACCAAATATTGTTACACTTTACCGAATTACGGAGTTGAAAATATAAAGAAAAATGGAAATTTGATTCATTTGAATTGAATTAGAGCTGCATTTCTTTATTAGAATTTGTGTTACAAAATTTATCAATACATTTCCAGATATTGACAGAAGTAGAATACGCTTCGTATTCGGTCTCAGGAAACATGACCATGTCTCTGATTTCAGAACTCGACTCAAGTAGCTTCTCATTCGTGCACGCAGGAATTTACACTCGGTAAAGCTTCTGTACAATATTTTGTATAGTGATATTTCCCCTCAGTATCTCCGCGATTTAATTTTCTACTTTTCTTTGACTCAGATTACCTTTTGAAATTTCTATTTTCTACAGTCATGTCATATATATATATATATATATATATATATATATATATATATATATAATAGCAAATCGCTCCATATTTTTAAGAAAGCGCTTAAAGACCTTTCCTCTTAATTTGAAAGGCATTGATAGCTTATAACTTAACTAATGCAGAGATTAAATTTTTTATTTCTTTTTGTTTATTTTATATGTATATATTATATTATTGTAATCATAGTTTTAAGATATAACGCACTTGTACATTATTTTCTACTTATATTTGTACATTCTCGCTCCTCGGGTCTGCTGATAGACATTTCTTTCAGAGATAAGCTCGCCCTTTGTACATGTTTTATATAATCTGTTTATTTTTAAGAACTTTATTTTATGTACAATAAAGTGTTAAATAAATAAATAGAATTTTTAATATTTTCATAAATATAATGACAATTAACAGCTTTGGATACACCGATTCTCCAAGTTCTTATATAATGGGCACAAATCAAAGGTCAGTAAAAAAATATTTTTTCTTGATAAATTCTTTAACATCTATTTCATTTATAGTATTATTTTAACGATCACTTATTTCATTCACAGGAAACGCAGCACGTATCAATCCATCTCCTGCCTTCACCGTAAACAAAATGCTCCGTTTATTGGAAGAAGCTTGTGGTCAAGTGACCGCTGAAAACCAAGCGAATGTAGTACGACGCGTCAAAGATCCAATATTATCTGACTGGATGTGCGACGTCCATTTCGACAATTTTATTGAACACGAAATAATAATTGAAGTTCGAGATGATGACACAAGCTACGACGAATCTAGTGATGAAGATCTTGGCTGTGCTCCTCTTCCTTAAGTAAAACTGTTTTAAAGATAAAACTAGTTCATTTTTTAACCTTAATTTTTACATACAGGGTTATTTTTAGATTTCCCGTCAAATTTAAATAGGTGGTTCAGACCATGAAACTAAACAACTTTTCTACTTTTTTGTCCGTGAGAGGTGTCTATGTGCGCTATGTTCAAATATTACTTATGTACATTGACTTCTATCAGTCTCCAGTATTCTGTGTTATTAGCCTCTCTAGAGATCTAATCCAGCTCAAAGCAACGTATGCTTGACCTTTAGCAAAATCCGTGAACTTAAATCAACTACAGCTCGGTCCAAAGTAGCTCCTTGGGACTTGACCCCAGCACATATCAATAGCAACATTTTTCGCTGAATTTTACCCTGTCCACGAAGTGCATCGAATTCTGTCGTCGATGGTTAGATTCTGACTCCAACTCCAAGAACATTGCTTTTAATTGGTGCCTTCGAGGAGTTGGCCACTCTATTGTCCTTATAACTCCCATTGCTCTCATCCCATTGTCTAATATAATATTCAATTTACCTATATTATTTATATTTTACATTAATCCCCCCGTTGTAAGGGCAGAATAACGAAACACTAATTAAAGTACAGGTACGTATAAAGTACCTGTTATAAATAGGAAATTAGCGAGTAATTTAAACTGTTGTATGTATAAATATTGTTATAGGTAGGTACGGACCTATATCCTAAACTATTAGCTACCTACCTTTGTGGTACCTATTTATTTAAAATTATGAATAGAACCGGTATCTTAAAAATAGGGCAGCTTGTTAGGATTTCAAAACTCGAGATCTGATAAATACCCAATTTTCGAAAATGGGGGTGAAACCAAGAACGTTCTGAAATTTGAAAATATTTCATTTTCCTAGCAGGAAGTTATATAGACCAACTGCCATTCGGCCAGGTAGGTCGTTAAAAGCCATCGATTGGCTATACGTGTCACTACTCACTACCATCGTGACTACTAAGTGGTAGAGTTCTGCATTGTCTCGCCCGGGTATTTCGTACCACTGCCTTACCCATCCCTGCCGCAAAAGAGTCAATGCTTGTCATTGCCATGTTCTGGTTTGGAGGGTAAGGTAGGTAGACTTATGCATGTGGTATTGTCATTCCGCCACACGGATAGCAACGCGCCATTAACGTCTTTTGTGTCTTTAGGCGATAGTTTCTCATTCCATCAGGAGAACCATCTGCTTCTTTGTTATCTTATGATATATAAAAAAATTCCTGATCGCGCCATTGTTACTTAGGTGGTTAGCGACCCTAATTACGTATCAACAGGGCTTGGGAACATATTAAAATTATATAATGGCTACTATCGTAACTTGGATTCGATTTCCAGTAAGGACAAGCATTTGTTTCAATCGCACGAACGTTTGTATTTCTGGTTTTAAATGTTCATTAAATATAGTTCAGTATTTAAGGTAGAGACGCTGCGAATAGTGATTTTGGTAAATATTAGGCGAAGTATTTGTTTCACTAGCGAGTTCAGAGTTGATCATTTCACGAATCACGTGATAGAAAGATGAAAATAGAAACCATCACCTATAGACACCAAAAATGTTTATGGTGTGGTGCTATTCGTGTGGCGGGATGGCAATGCCACATGCATAAGTCTACCGGCTACCTTACCCTCTAAACCGGAACACGACAATGATAAGCATTGACGCTATTGCGACAGGAATAGGTAAGGCGGTGGTACCAAATACCCGGGCGAGATGTTGCAGAACTCTAACCGTCACGATGTTCTAGTGGTCACGATGGTACGGATGGTGACGGAAATAGACCATAGATCGCCTTTTACGACCTGTCTGGCAGAACAGCAGTTAGTCTGTTCTTCAAAGAAGTCTAGACCAACACAGAGTAAATATTACTGTACCGATTGATGAAATTTAGACTGTTCCATAAGGTAAATTATACCTGATTTAAATCAAAAATAATTATTTCGATGTCTTTATTTACCGAAAAAATCGCGAAACATACAAATATACAAAAACTTACAAAATTTAGTACATGTGCTTGGATGCCTAAATAGGTAGATCATCATACTCAAATGTTATCGAATTCCAACAATCAAACTGATAACTCCGTTTTTTCGTTGGTTGAAAATATTTACCAAAAGATGATAACTACTAATTTATGTAATGAAGACCGAATAATGCAATACTGAAATAGGTATATAGGTATGTATAAAGTACGTATTATATTAATTAGGATAATTAATTTTAAATCGTTATACATCCTAAACTATTATTTGAAATGAAAAATGATGAATGAAACCCAAAATGATTTTTAAATACCTATTCAACGATACCCCACATGATATTGTTCATCAAAATATTTTTTTTTAATTTTGACCATATGGCACCTGGTGGTTTCCATGGTGAATTCTTATAAATGTCGTGTCGCTAGTGACACTCGTAAGGTTAGGACGAATCGACTGACATAAGAATAATCAAAATCGGTCTACGCGTTTGGCCTCTAGAACGCCACATAGGAACAAACATACATACATACATACATATATAGACTGATAAACACAATACCCTCCTGCAGTCGGGTAAAAAGATCAAACTAACTTGTACAGGGTATGGCCACGATGTAGTAGGCTCTCTGCGATGATTCTGAATAGTAATTCCGTCAGTACGACAGGGCATGGTCTTGCGACCGTGGTCCCACAAACAATTCTTTTTTTATCAGGGCGAGCGAAGCGAGCCCTACACTAGGCCACTTTCTATGCACTTTTGTGGTACATTTTACTGAAAAAATATCGCATTTTTAGGTTTGAGCTTCGACGTGGTAGTTTATATTCATGTCTAGATTTGTTATTTATCATAAAAATACCATTTTATAAAAATAAAAAAATAGAAGGTACAATTTGTATTAGAATCTTATTACTACTAACGCCATATCTTATTAAGTTAACGAGTTAAAATTGATACATTTTCTATTAGAATTTTTGAACTTATTAAGAGACTACCAACTTCACGAATTGTTTCTTCATTGACTGGCGGCGCGCGGTTATCGTGCCCTCGTGTAAAGGCGAGGTTCAAGTATAAACTGCAATAGCTATAGGGCCATCAGTTTGATCAGTTTGGCATCGAAGGTGTATGATAAAATCATTGAAAGGAGAATGCAAGGGAAGTTCGAAGTAATATTGTGGGAGGCACAAGGAGAATTTAGGTCTAGAGCAGGGATGTTTGCTGGGAACAAAGTAAATAGAGCGTTAGAGAGTTTCACAATATGCTTATTGAGAAACAGTACAGATGTATTAATTGATTTATATTGTATTGAGATCAATTCCCAATCTTAGCCTGAGGGCGAGGGTAAAAAGCTAAAAAAAGGTATATTTACACCCGTATCTCCGAAGAGGTAGGCAGAAGTACAACGTGTGCATCCTCGGTTAGCTGAAGATACTTAAGTCCCACAATGTGATAGGTGGCCAGTCTATCGCCAGTAGGGCACTTTTCCAATCCCGGGCAAAGTTGTTTTATCAGAAAACTGAAAAAACACATTTTTTCATTTGCCTGATTCTGGAATCGAACTCCGAGGGTTTCTCTGAGAGAAAAATTCGAAAAATGTATTCGCTGAGTGTCTACCGTCAATTCTTCGCACCTGCGTAGTCCAAAAATTTTGAAGGTTTATTTAAATAAAACATTTTTTGATTTTGATTTCGTAAATCGACGTAAAACCCGGAACATCTTGAATTTAGAAAAAAAAAACAATTATTTCAGCAAAATGTCAAAAATGTGTTTTTTATAAGATCAACCTTCATTTTTAATAAATATTTTTCCATGAAAATACCAACAAACAAAAACCAAATATTCCTAGTCCAAAGCCTGACAACGCGGGCCTTTGATGCAAATGTAATGTTTAGGTGAAAATACGCTGAGTTTTTTAGGTTAGATAATTATAAATAACGTCCATACATTAAAAGATGTAATTCTCATAAAAATACTTTTATAACAATATTACTAGATAGTATAACTTTGCGAGCCCTTACAAAGCTCTGCTTTTTGCTAGTTAATAACAAGCTGAATTTTTGTGAACAGTTTCGTTTTGACGTGACGTTCATCTTTTCTATCTTCGGAAAATTTCGAATCGGGTAACTGAAAAAGTTAGGGGGCTTCGGAAATTTCAATTCAGTGTAGAAAATTATTGATTAATAACTATAAAATATTTTTTTTTTACTTTAATCGCTTGATTATTTTATGCAAAATATGAAAAAACTTTTGTCCTACATATTTAATGGATTTCTTTCTTACCTTACTTTCCAAACCGCTACATGACAATGACAAGTGTTGACCCTATTGCGGCAGGAATTATAGGTAAGGCAGTGTTACCAACTACCCGGGCGTGACGTTGCGGAACTCTACATCTCTACATCGTGACCTACACATGGAGAGCCTGGAGGATTTTATAAGAAAACTTGCAAAAGGTATGTTCGACCGAACAGCAACCTCATCCCATCCCCGTATCCAGAGCATCGTCCCTTGGCATTTGCATCCTCCGGACGCGAAGCCTTACCCCACAGACTTCATACTCCATCAATAATCTTCTTACTCTCACCACCCTCTAGCAAAGTCGTCGCTGTGATCGCTGGTCGGTCTTCACTGGGTTTCCCCAACGGGTTTTTTCCGGTGGGGCCGATCGCTCGCGGTGACGTGAAGAACTGGGGTGGGTGAGATATTCCAAAACTCTAAGAAGACTTCCCTCTACACCAACCAGAAATCCAATGAAAATTTTCAAACCTAATGACCTGTCCCTATTTACAGCCAGCGCTTGACCCTATGGTAAGGGGGACATCAGCCACGAAGCCATATCCCCATCTCTGCACAAGGGTTGTGTGAAGACTACGAGAGTCTATCACCTAGTAGCCACGATTGTAGTGACATGTATGGCCTATCGGTCGCCTTTTATGACCTGCCTGATTGAACGGCAGTTGGTCTAATCTTAAAAGGAGCCTGAACCAACACGGGGAAGTGCCCGGACCAACATGGGGAAATTAGCGTAATTTCAACCGACAAAAAAATGGCGGCTATCAGATTAATATGTATGTATGAAATATTGTTGGAATTGGAAAATATTTGAGTATGATAGTCTATTTAGGGCGGGGGGTAAATTTCGTATGTATGTTTTTCCACAAATTTCTTGAGAACTAAAAGCTATTTCGAGATTGTATTTTTTATGATTCAAATTAAGTATTTTCCAAATTAGGGAATAGTCTAAGTTTTATCGAAACCCGTTTAGAAGTTTTTGAGATATGATTGTAGTTCATATTGGAAGACGGTCTTAAATTTGACCCTGCAGGCCATCTCTGATACTTTCCGCTAAGTTGAGGTCTTTTAAGCTCAAAAGAGTAAAAACTATAAGCATAGATTTTCTCAGTTCAAACGAAACTTTTCAGTTGGTTCTAGTTAGTTAAAAAATGACAGTATATTGATTTTTGAAAACTATATATTTTGGAAACGACGAACAATTTTGATTTTTCTAATAGCATTCAACTAAATTTTTGGGATTTAAAATATTGTTTTAGCTACATAATCGATAGGTTGAAAAATTTCGAAGCAAAGTTAAAATTTATTTTTTTCAATAATTTTAACTCAAGATATTATCTTATGGTACAAATAGTTATATATAAATAGTATGGTGAAAAGATTGTAATTTTGTCTACGGAACTACTAACACATAGCTCATAATCTAAAAATTATGCGGATAATTTTAAAAACTGACTTTTTGGTCTCCCAAATTCAGTGTCTCAAAACGTCCTCTAAATTGTGCGCTCATTTCAAAAAGAATCGCGTCGATCGCGACACTGTCAATTTCATTATTTTTGGTACCTACATTGTTCTGTAAAAACAACTATAAAACTTGAGCATAAGGTAGGATATGCAAACACACATTTTTTGTCATATCTATAACCACTTATGAATAATTAGGGACAGTTTTGAGTGTCAGTTTTGTTCGGGATTGTGCATCTTGGGTTTTTTATATCAATGACGTTAAGATGCCCTAATCTATATTCTATACATATAATAAAACAGTAACGAAACCAAATCTGTGCATGAAATATTTCTTAAAAAAATTATTGCTACGTTTTGTGTGTAGGACTTAAAACCCAAAACGATAGAAATTGAATTTTTTGTCTGTTTGTCTGTCTGTTCGCTTTTTACGCAAAAACTACTGAACGGATTTTTACTAAATTTTGTGTCATAATAGCTTATTACCCGGGTCAACATTTAGGATACCTTTTACCGCAGGAAAATCTTTCGTTTCCACAGGAAAATACAATTACTGGTTCAGCAAGTTCAAACAAAAATTTTAATGACATAATAATTACTTATTACCAGAGCCATAATAATATACACGAAACCCTTTAATGAACCACATTTTTGATTAGTTTTTTAAATATTTCACATTTTTATTGATCAGTTTTTTTTAAAATATTTTACTATTTAAATGCAAAATTTAGTTCGAGCTTCAACTGACAGAAACGGATTTCATCTAAATGTTATTCTTTGCTGCACGAAAACGTCGTATACTCATAGACAATAATAAAATATATAGGTATATATTTAAAAATGTTTAAGAGCCAATTTAATTTAAAATGAATTCCAGAGATGTCACTGTTAAGCTCATCACACACGGCTAAGATCTATATCTTCTATATCTATACATATAATAAAACAGTAACGAAACCAAATCTTCGTAGTATTCTATAAAACCCAACGAAGTATGATTTTCTTAATTCTCAAACTTTAGAAGCCCTTTATAACAACAGACAGACATAAACTAAAATTATGATACGAAAGTCACTACAACATGCGTACGAAGTCGCGGGCTAGTTCGAGATATAAATAAGGAACTTTTTACCAAGTTTCGTGAAAAAATCTTTTTTTGTAGCAAACAAAAATAAAAAACTAAAAAGTCAGTTTTTCAAATTTTTCGCATAATTTTGAGAGTATATGAAAAAAGTGAAACTAAAAAAGTTGTAGATCTTCTTATTGCCGATAACTTTGTCATTCAACTTTTTTCGATAAGACTCGCAGTTTTGCCGAAAATCGTGATAAACCGTTTTTCCCCCTTAAAATCCCCCCCTCTCACACTTCTCGAACTCAAATCGCCCGTAATATATTTTTTATCTTATTTTGGCTTTATTTTCTTCCATTTGCAATGGATTTCATCCTACTGTAATTTTCTTTAGTTGCAAAAATTATTTACCCTAGCCTAAAAGCCTTAGACAAATCACAGAACACTCCAAATTCATCCTGTGAATTTTCTTTTTAGCGTCTACAGTATACCATCATGTAGTCAAAATTTTGGTCCAAGCCGGGATTTGAACCCATGTCCTTACAATTCACAATCTATAGCCAAATAGACTAACCACTACATCAAAGAGACACAAATATCAATTGTTTTCCCTGCTTTCAAAGAATACATAACATTAAAACGATAACATTAAATGATCGTTAAATTAATGGGCGTTACAAAGGAAATGTGTTCAAAAACCGGTTGGTAGACTTTATGTGTCTAAGCTGATACAAAGCCGTATATAAGGAACGTTTCTTGGGGTTCCAATAAAACATTATCTAAAATGGCTTCTAAGGTAAGACAAATTCAAAATCAATATTTTGTTCACTTAAACTATAATTATAGTCCGGTCAATTTAGACGTAAAACTAGTAATCAAATAACGAAAATTTAGAGCCAAACCTTTGCTCTACCATTACAAATAAAGTGCCAAAAGGTCTCATCGATCCCATGTGTGCGTTATTCGGGGTCAAAAGTCAAAATTTTAGGTTTTTTGAATTTTCCTCGAAAACGGTTAGTTTTATTGAAAAAGTACTTGAAACCAAAGTTATAGATCTTAAAATTTTCTATAAAAATGTTCTTTTGATTTTTTCTCTAAAACTTACCATTTCCTAGATATTTCGCTTATAAGAATCAAATTTTACATGATACGCATACATTTCCACACCACCTGTGAGGTAGTGTACTCGGCGCGTATTTTTTAACGTGGTTTCCCCGGTAGGCCCATTCCACGAACTTTTTTGAAGTTGTTTTCAGGGATAGTATTTATTTATTACTATAAAGATTACTGATATTGGTTATTGAGTGCAACCTATTCCTGCCTACAACAAAAAATAATAAAAAATAACAAATATAAAACCCTGAATCGCGATATCACAATTATTTATCTTGAGCACACTATTTACAAGTTTCAACGTTTCTCAAATGGTCTTCTTGCCTGGTTGGGAAGACCTTCCTTTTCCCTTCCTTGTCCTTGTGTGACGTCATCAACCTCCACAGTTACGACGTCACCTGACAATAAGTTGGGCCACTGGTTCCATCACTATGACCCTTTAGCGGTACGGACTAGCGGCGTCACAGTGGTCACCCCCGACGTGATCCTTCTCACTTCTACGTCCTTCCATGACGTCATCAACCACTAACAGGAACCAACCCGAAACAGTGGTGACCCTTGACAAAATAGCCCGCGACAACCACAGAATACTTATTATAACAGAAGTCAATGTTACATACAAGTAATATTCGAGCATTGCACACATAGATACCTCTCACGGACGCGATGTCGCGGTCTGGTGCGGAACAAACTGTCCCGAACCATTCCGAGATATCGCGTCCGTAAGAGGTGTCTATGTGTGCGTTGCTCGAATATCACATGTATGTAGATTGGCTAATGTTAGTCTCCAGTATACTGTGCTACAACCTTCTGACCATTAGCACCTCCTGTACCCGCCTCTGCTTCCAACAGCACCAGCTAACTTCATAAACTACGCCTCATCTACGCTTTGCAGAATCCACTTCGAACTGACCACGTTCACTAGATCTCCATGCAGCAAACCCTGTCCCGCTCCTTCCGACTTATTGCGCACCACAGCGAAGCGCACTCGTCCCGACTCATCGAGGACCGCGCATATTCTGCTCGTCTCGACTCACCACAGACTCGAGCACTCAAGGCACATACGCTTCACTGGCTCAACTAGATCGACCTTCGGTCTTGGGGGAGAGTACTGTAGCTGTTCAAGCAATCACAACCGTTACAAGAAAAAAATAATAAAAAATAGAAAATAATAAAATTCAAAAATAAAATCCTGAATCGTGATATCACAATTATTTATCTTGAACACACTCTATACAAATTTCTACACTTCTCGAATGGACTTCGGTCCCCAGGCAGTACACCTTGCCTGGCTGGGAAGATCTTCCTTTTCCCCTTACTTGTCCTTGTGTGTCGTCATCAACCTTCACAGTTATGACGTCACCTGACAATAAGTTGGCCCGCTGGTTCCATCTATTTGACCCTTCAGCGGTACAAACCAGCAGCTTCATAAGTACATACATAAATTGTGTGTTTTTGTGTTTGGTGCCGGCGTGGACGTGGGTGTAAAATTGTGGTGGATGTGGGTGGATAATTATGCCGCTGGGGTCTTCTTTTTGTCTGGACCATCGGTGAGTTTTATCCATTTACTAAACCGACGTCTTTCTTTTTGGTACCATCGCAAAAGATACAGAGAAAAGTTCGCAGATAATAGCAAATTTAATTTTTTTATCAATGTTTACGATTGTTATGTTCTAGTTTATAGGGTAAAATAGCCGGTAGATTTTTGTATATGACATTGCCTTCCATGGTGTTTACTTAATTACCTAACTAATTATATTTTAAAAAGAAATAATGGGAAGGTAGCGTGAAAGTAGCGGTAAGGTAGGGAAACGTAGTGGGAAAGTAGGGGAAGGTAGAGACAAGCTAGGAGAAAGTAGGGGTGAGATAGGTAGGAGAAAGGAATTTTTTTTTTATATCATAAGATAGCAAACAAGCAGATGGGTCTCCTGATGGAAAGAGTCAACCATCGCCTATAGACACCAAAGATGTTAATGGTGCGTTGCTATCTTGTGGCGAGGTCTAATGCCACATGCATAAGTTTACCGGCTACCTTACCCTCCAAACCGGAACACGACAGCGACAAGCACTGACGCTATTGCGGCAGGAATAGGTAAGGCGGTGGTACCAGACCCGGGCGAGACAATGCAGAACTCTACCACCTAGTAGCCACGATGGTAGTGACTCGATAGCCAATCGGTCGCCTTTTACGACCTGCCTGGCAGAACGGCAGTTGGCCTATTCTACAAAGGAGGCCGGGACCAACACGGCGGTATAGGGAAGATAGTGGGAAGGTAGGTAGGAATAAGGTAGCTGGAATGTAACGGAAAGTTAGTGAGAAGGTAGCGGGAAGCTAATAGGAAGGTGGCAGGGAGGTAGCGGGAAAGCAGTGGGAAGGTAGGTTAAAGGTTGTGGAAAGATTGTGGGAAGGCAGCGGGATGGTAGAGGGAAGGTAGCTGGAAGTTAGGAAGAAGGTATCAATGTTTCTATTTAAGGTATAAATCTGTGCTTGTAAATACCGTTTAGAGTTTTCACTACTGTCGGCAGTCAGACTGCTTCCAGTTTTTTGACCTCCTACTACGTATGTAGATAAGGAAGTTACTGATTTTACCTCGATTTTCGAAAATCGAGTTTTCACAAGATGTCCACGTTTTCAGGTCCTAGCAACATTTTTCAACTATTTTCACGATGACGTCAGTATGTATGTATGTGTGTGTGTATGTGTGTATGTAAACATCTCACAACTTTTGAATGTCTGGACCGACCGAAACGGGGTTGATGGCATTCGATTGGATTCCGCTCAACTTAGACTTTCTGAAAATTTGAACCTATTCGGTTCAGGAGATTTTGAGAAATTATGAAATAACACCAAAAAAAATTTTGGCGAAACAGTATTTTTTTAATATAACTTCCAGATTTACGTACCGATTGAGTACAAATACTAATCAACTCAAGCAATTTATATATTAGACGTAGTTTTTTGAGGAATACTCAAAAAACTACGTCTAATATATAAATTACATCAAAATCGGTTTATCCGTTTGGGAGTAATCGTTGACGAAAAATTTTGAAAAAAGTAGTTTTTCGACATAGCTTCGAAATTTTTCAACCAATCATTTTTTGATATTCTACGATATTTTAGTACTAAAAAAACAACGTCAAATGCCGTTTAAAAAGTCAAAATCAAATTAAATTCTCAAAACTTATAGCTTTTCAAATATTAAAATTACGTTGTTTTAGCATACTTTATTTTTTTTAAATAACTTTTAAGATAATTCACCGATTGATTTAAAAATGTTATCAGCATTTTTCCTTTAAAAACTGTTTCAAATACCGTTAATTTTCGGTCGGTCAATTTATTTGGGATTTATCAATGGAGAAAATTCAAAATAAAATGTTTTTTGCCATTACATCGAAATTTTTCAACTTATCGTTATTTAGCTAAAGCAATATTTTAGATCTCAAAAATTGAGTTGAATGCCATTATCGTTTTCAAAATATAGAGTTTTTATAAATTAATTCACGTATTCTGCTATTTTTAACAAAATAGATGTATGCACTGGAAAATCTATGCTTATATTTTTTGCTCTTTTGAGCTCAAAATACCTTAACTTAGTGGAAAGTTTCAGGGATGGCCCGTAGGGTCAACCGTTTACATATTTTTTGTTTATAAATCGTCACACGTATTTTATTTCTGTTTATATTTTTACATGCATATTGTATTAATCATTAATGTACTGTCTTGATATTAGAAGAATACCGGTGCACCAATTATATACATGATCTAACTCCAAAGTAAGCAAATTATTTGTTTGTGATATCCGTGTTAGTTAACGATATCAAATATATATATACAATATATATTTGATATCGTTAACTAACACAATATGTATAGAAATAAAATTATAAGTCTGGAATAATATTTAATAAACACCCAAACTCAAAAATATCATCATGCTCATCATAAAAATTGCCCGTCCCTTTCGTAAATTGAATCTGAGTGCTAAGTGTGAGTTTTTCTTTTCGCATTCGATCGTGAGCGCGTTTGGAGTTTACTAGGAATTTATAGGTGATTTGTACAGCGCCACCTACTGGTAAACGTCAGAAACCAGTTTATCACTCGGTAGCGCTGTACAAATCACATACAAATTCCTAGTAAACTCGAAACGCGCTCACGATCGAATGCGAAAAGAAAAAATCACACTTAGCACTCTGAGCCTCATTAATTGAAATGCGTAGGGACGGTAGCCACTCAACTAATGGAGCGGTTAGTATATTTGGTGTTTAATAAAAAGATTATTTTATGATTTCAGAAACTGATCGTGGTCTTCCTTGTCATCGTCTGCTTGAGTCAATACATAAGTAGCGCAACAATATCAGATAGTAACAGTCGAGATGCTGAACTTAAATTCGAAGATAATGGAGATGGTATTGTAACCAATCCTCGTATTTCTGGATTAGACTTCAAGAGCGTGACACGAGAGAAACGAGGAGTACGAGGAATAATGGACGCAATAAAGCAATTTGAAAACATGCAAAAAAAGAAAAAAGGTTAAATTATTAGTATTTGAAAGCCTAAAAGTTTCAAGGCATAAAATGCAAAACCTTTCATTTGTGGTAACGAATTAAATTATTTTGGTTGCAATAAAAATCAAGTATTTTATTTCCTTAATATATATCCTAATATTATTCTCAAACGGTGCCACAGATTGGGCAAGGAAAAGACTAATAAACCAAGAGCACTCTTTATTAAATTACAAGATTCTGCTGACGAAAACAAGGTGCGGTATGCAAAAAATTAGGTTAAAGGAACTGGCTTTAGATTGTCTGAATTTCTTACGTCTGCTAGATGTACCACTGTTATGGCAGCACGACGGCGTCTTGGTATTACTAACTGTTAGATTAAGGATGGTCTTATCGTTGTTCGTGGACGGGATGACTCGCTTCATCATGTTACTAGCCTGGCGGAGCTAGATGCTGTCTGTACTCCAGAGTCTCTCAGAGTCTCCAGAGAGACTCCCAACGTTGTGTAACCGTCACTTCTAGAAGTGAAGAAAGTTAGAAATGTTCCAATATCAAAAGCCAAAAAACTAGCCAAGAAGTAATAATAATTGGTAGCTGCTTTCATCTTCTAATTATTCTCTTAACACTTACTATTATGTGTAAGTTGCCATATATATATATATATATATATATATATATATATATATATATATATATATATATATATATATATATATATATGAAGGATGTAGGTACCGGGGCAGACCGAGACTGACATACCACGATCAGATTGATCGAGTACTGTCCGAAGGTGGTGTCAAGAGTCTTCGCAACCGGCGTGTGTGATGAAGAGAGTGATGAATGTGGAAGAAGCGAGACAAGCCTGCAAGGATCGTGATGTATGGCACTCGGTTCTCTCTGCCTACCCCGTCAGGGATCTGGCGTGAAGATATGTTGTTGTTTTATATATATATATATATATATATATATATATATATATATATATATATATATATATATATATATATATATATATATATATATATATATATATATATATATATATATATATATACATATATATATATATATAGTTGAACATAAAATAGTTTAGATTTCATTAATACCACTGCGATAAATTTTCATTGTCTTTTAAAGGTAAAATTCGTAGTAGATTTTTCTATTATACGTTTAAATGTTACAGTGGACAGTATTTTTTAACCCCCGACGCAAACCGAGGGGTGTTATAAGTTTCAGGTGTGTATCTATGTATCTGTGTATGTGTGTATCTGTCCGCGGCATCGTAGCGGTCAGGCGGATGGTCCGATTTGGTTGCAGATTTGTTTAATCGAAAGCTCTGTTTTGCGAGATGGTTCTTAGCTATAATTCAATAGAATCTGTTCAGCCGTTTCAAGATCACCAGGTCTTTTCAAATTGATGAAAGGAATCAAGCAACTTGTTGATGATGGAACTGGAAGGTAATCATGAGAACTCCTAAGCTAAATAAGATAAACTAATCGAAATTGGACTCATTTGTTCTGTTTCGACAAACACTCTGGTGTTAGATGATTTCCAGAGTCTCAAAATAGAGCTGGAAGGAAGTACGTTATGGGAACTTTCAAATAAAATAGAGCAACACTATTAACTTTGGGGGTCGATTGATTCGTTATTATAAGGACTTTGAAGCGGAATGGCTTCCAGTGTCTGATGATAGAGCTGGAAGATGTACCCGAGAACTCTTAAGCTGAACTAGGGTAACCCATCAAGGGGACTAATTTGGTTGGTTTTGGCCAACAATTTGGTGTTGGACGATTTTTTGTCTTATATCAGATCATGGAATTAGTAGGTAAAAATAGGAACTTCTAAAGTAAACAAGATAAACCTATCGAATTTGGGATCCTTTGTTCTGTGTTACAAACATGCTGGTGCCAGATGATTTCCGATGTCTAATGATAGAGCTGATGATGAAGGTCATGGGAACTTTGGAATAAAATGGAGTAAATTTTTACAAAGAATTTTGAAACAATATGGTTATCATTGCCTGATGATACTGGAACTGGAAGTCTATAAGAACTTCTAAGCAAATCCAGACAAACTTATTGAGTGTGGGTTACTTCGATTTGTTTTGGCAAACAATTTGGTGCTGGATGATTTTTTTGTCTTATATCGGATCATGCAATTGGAAGGTAAACATACACATAACATAACATAATTTTCGGTACTAGATGATGTTTTTAGATTTAATAATGGAAATAGAAGGTGGCTATGGGAACCTTTAAACTAAACAAGATAAAACCATCGAGTTTGGACTCATTTGGACCAGGGTATTTCTCAAAACAGAACAAATGATTCGAATTCGATGGTTTTATGTTGTTTAGTTTTAAGGTTCCCATAGCCATTTTCAGTGCCCATTATTAAAATTCTAAAAAATCATGTAGCACTGAAAAATATGCCAAAAGAAACCGAAGAACCATCGATTTTGGTCTCATTTTGTTCATTCTAATAAGAACTTTGGAACAGAGTGACTTCCAGTTTTTGAAGGTAAACTGGAAGAAGTCCACGGCATCTCGATAAACCAGATAAACTCGTCGAGTATAGGTTCATTGGGCTTGTTTTGGCTTACTGTTTGCTACAGAGTGCTTGTAAAAATCTGTTGATGTAACCCAAAGGTGACAGGATCTTTTGAACTAAACGAGATAAACTCATCGCGTTCGAACTTATTTATTCTGTTTTGTCAAATAATCTGGTGTTAGATGATTTCTAGGTTCTTGCGATAAAGCGGGAAGAAGTTCATAGGAATGAAACGAACGAATTAATGAAAATTGAGCAGCATCATCGATTTTTTCCGACTTTTTCAAACGACGGCTTTTCGTGATCATCCAAAATACGGGAGTAGTAACACACCACCAACCAGATTTTTTCAACATTTTCCTCGAAAATCCAAAATCCTAGAAGCATTTTGGATTTTCGAGGAAAATGTTGAAAAAATCTCAAAAACACTTTTACCTGACGCGGGGATCGAACCTGGGACCTCATGATTTACGACGAATAGGCTATCCCAAGATCACGAGGCAATCTTGTATACATAAGTTATATGTATAATGTTTCGTTTTTGTAAGTGTATATTGTGATGTTTTATAATGGCAAGAGTGTGGAGTTGGGTAACTTGCTATCAAAATATATCGCTCGGAGTCTGGCTGTGGTGTGTTAACATCCTCGTGGCTCAAATGAGTACGTAACAGTGCCGGTCCCGGTTATAATAAACAAATAATCAAATAACTCTGGACAATTTTACACGAATTGATCTAACCCCAAAATAAGCAAATTATTTGCTTTTAGTATTGGTGCTAGTCAATGATATTATTACATAGAAATACATATATAAATACACAAATGTATTTAATAAACACCCAAACCCAGAAAAACAAACATAAATGCCTGCTCCTGTCGGGAATTGAATCCGAGCCCCATTGATTGGTTGTTCAGGACCGCTAACCACTCAACCAAAGGGGCAGTCACTAGAACTAGAGGACAATTGCTATCATGTCGGTAAAATACGGCGATGGGATCGTTTGGTTTACTCTGCCTACCAGAGGCGGCTCGTGACATTTTTGATGGGTGTTCATAAAAAATTAAAAGAGAAACTAAAGCTTGCTATTTATTTCATTTAAACAGAAAATCCATTCACTGGTCTTTTTGGCGATATAAGATCGCGATGGCGATACAAATGTAATTTAATGTAGGTAATATTTATAATATATTTTTTTTGTCACTCTGACATTGTAATTTAACTTAATTTCATCTACAAAATTCAGTTATGACATATTATTCTGTAATCTACGGGACTTGCTACCTGGAATAAAAATTTTCATTTATTAATTCACTTATTCATAGATACAAAGGATTTTATTGCAAAATTAGTTAGCTACCAAGAATTAAAAAATCAATTGCTATATCAGTAAGCCAACTCGTTTTGTTTACGAGAGAGTATTTATTTGCGGTGTGGACTGGAAATGTTCTTATAAATATCAAATTGCCTAGTGTCCTAACAACTTGTTCAACGCCTCGTTATTGTTAAATGAGTTGCTGCTGCGAATAACTGATCATTGAATGTAGGAATCCGGCATTGATAAGATTATGTACATCCGCTTGCAACTCCATTGATTTTACCTTATACTACGGTTTCACGAAAAATCAAGAAAGTTAAGTTAAAATAATATTATTATATATAGAAATATAAATATTATTTATTATATTGAAATTAATTTTACTAAATATGTATTTTTGAATTGTGAGTTTGTGCACAATAAAGAGTTTTCATTCATTCAATCATTCATTCATTCATTCATTCATTCATTCATTCATTCATTCATTCATTCATTCATTTATTCATTCATTCATTCATTCATTCATTCATTCATTCATTCATTCATTCATTCATTCATTCATACATTCATTCATTCATTCATTCATTCATTCATTCATTCATTCATTCATTAATGCCTATGACATACATACAATCCAATACTCGAATTCGTGTATTCGATTTTCGATTAAAAGCTACAAATAACTCGCTTAGTAAAATTAATCTAGAAAATAAACCCACCGATTTTCCGATCCAATTTAAAAATTTAAAGAACGTAAAGATCGACACCTCCTACGTACAGTATCGTAAGTGCATTTTTGCTACTTTACAGGAGAGCAGTTTAAAGATTCACTCATTGTTTTTTGATAATTGTTCAGTCAAACAAACACCAATAATTACAAAAATTTGCAATCAAGCATGTAAGGAGATGAGAAGTAATTCTGTGTGGTAGTTTACATCTATTTTTTTCGTATTTTCAAGAAAAGTCACTTACGATATTTTACGTCGGATGTCAAAAGTAGTATATTGTTGTATTTTATACTTAGTACTCTTTACGTTGGATTTTATTGAGAACATTTTGATGTAAGTTATAGATACAACTTTTTATTTTGTTAAAAATAAGCAAAAATATTCTGTATATAATAGTTACGACAAATTACTATGTTGATTTTTCTGCATTATTATCGTAAATGTTTATGAAAAATTGACTAAAACGCAAAATTATATGTTTTTATTATAGAATAAAACCTAGTTATATTTGAGGTACAAATGTTTTATAATATTAAAATTTATAATACTAAATCATGTAATTATTATCATATTTTCACAACTATTTAAAATAAATTAACTCAATTTTTGAGAAACATAAATTATAAAATTCTTCTGGTAAATGAGTAACTTTTAGTAATAAGTGGTAATAGGTAAACGAATATATATATATTAATCAGTCATATAAGTCAATCACAGCACTGTTTTGAAGTATTTTTTTTAAATTATTTATTTAAATTCTTTATTAAACTCCTACCGTTTAATACTAAGATTTTACTTTATCACTTAAAATCAGTATCACTCGACGACAGGAATCATCAATAACCAGATAATATGAACTAAAATATTTTTTCTTTTAGTATTATAAAAAAATGAAAAGCCGTATAATATTTTAAACTTAATTGAATTGAGATGAGATTCCGAGTCGTGGTTATCCGTGCTATATCCGTGCACATATAAAGACGATTTGATAGTCTTTTCTTAGCTTTAGGAATTGGGATATTATTTAAATATAGTGGTTCAATAGTACCTGATGTAAAAGTGGCTGATACAGATTATTTTCTTGTATTTTTTTTACCATTAACTTGTTACAGTTTTCAACAGCCATACCATATTTAAAGTATAATTTATTAGGATCAGATTTCACACGCACTTCTCTAATTTTGTGCTACTGAACCTTATCTCCATTATTACTTATAACTCAGTTTCCTTGTAAGAACGACTTATAATTTTAAAAATCTGTAATAAATAGAAACCTGATAAATAGCAGTAGCAAACGTGTACATTGCATAAACAAGACGATTCCGATTTAGACCGACACAATTATTGGACCAATTATTTATGTGTTTTGATATGAATTTAAATAAGTAACTGGAAACCTCGTTGTCCCCTCGTTTTTCTTGTATCTCATGCCACATAAAACATTCGACTTTTTCCAAAGTAGTATAGACAAATTGTTCGCTAATTGAGAATGTATTTAAGAACATCTTCTTACAAATGATTACAAATTCATCTGCATCCACTGTATTCACCTTAAGTCGATAAAAAAAGTAAAATTACGCCTTCAAACCATACCACTGAAAATTCTGTCTATTTTTTTAAGAACTAGAGAAGCCACAAATATCCACAGTTTCTCTCGGTCATCAAAATTCTAAAACTTTTGGAAAATGGAAAGATCGTTATTAATTTTAGCTAAATATCTCTGTCAACAGTTTTAAGGGCATGCAGTTTCCATTGATTTACGCCTTATAGTGCCGTCATGACTTTTATATTCTTTGCCTAAGTTTCTCAATATTGTCCTCTTATTGTCGATCCAATCTGCAACATGTCGATGTCTAATATTACCTTTGTCCTTTCTTAATGTATTTTTTCATTCTTTAGGATAACTTAACTTTGATTATCAAAATGATGCCAGTGGAGTATTTGTATGAAGTGTTGATAATAAATCAGTATTGTGTGTGTTCAGTGTTGTTGTTGTAATCAGTGTTGATAATGAATATACGGAATGTGAACTTTGATTAGATTTTTCAATATACTAAGCACAGAAGTAGTAATCGCAATCGTAGTCCAGGTGATTTATTCCGGTGACGGAAGTGGTGTGATGTTTCCATCTAACTTGTTGTCTTCCTGAAAAAAAAATTGTATATGTCATAATAAGAGACTAAGGTTCTACTGTATTAAGAATATTATTACCGTAGCCCAACCTGAAAAGATTAAAACATTTCTTTTTATAGTGGCAATTTCTATAGTGGCAACTGAAATATATCCGTGGAAATCTTAACTGTCTAACTGTCACGGTTCATGAGAATATACAGTCTGGTGATAGAAGGACAGACAGACCGATCAACAGACACACACATAGACAGATAAACGGCAGGACAGTGGAGTTTTAGTAATAGGATCCAGCTTTACCCTTTGGGTAGAAAAAGTAAATATTAGAAAAATTAAATCAGTACATACTTTCTTGCTGTGTTGTGTTTGAACTAATGCAGATATCATGGTCATTCCAACCTGAATCAGACAACGTATCCATAAGCCGATTAATAACATTCATATCTGCTTCAAGAGGAATAGGTGATTCCAGAAGAAAAAAAAAGGATTAATACAATTTATCACACTTTTTAAAGATGTAAACAGTAGTAAGTTATTTACCAAGATGAAATAAAATATATTAAGTATTACATACGATAAGTAGCAATATTAAATTACCACGTAAAATATCGTAAGTATTACGTACCACACTACTTAAAAATAAATTTACCATGTAAAATATCGTATTTAACACATGCAATATATTTCTGATGTAAGAAAACAATGTATAAGGTATTAAGTCATACTTACGATATTTTACTTTGGGTGAAATTCAAATTGCGGTAAAACACTACTTTTTATAACTGAGAAGAAAGCAAAGTATATAGTTCATTGTTTCTTACCTTCATTTATCTCAGATTCTTGGTGTGCAGACAAACAGTCATTATTTAAAATGTTAACGATCACTTTTTGTATTTCTTCATTTTGCGAAACCGGATTTCTCATTACGAAATCTGTAATTCTTCTTGCTCTGTGTGACATTTTAGATGTAATTAGAATTTATAGTAACAGCATTTATAAAAATAGTAGAATAAACTCAAAAAATCGATATTTTAATAACGTCAAAGCAAGCATTCACTTCCCCCACGTATTCGATTGTTAGTGATAGATACGAAGCGCGTGTGCAGTTTGAGCGCTCTCCTCCACCACGTATTGTGTCTTTAGTACTCAGTACGGTAATTTACATCGGGGGATAATGAACATACGATATTTTACAGTCTGAAATTACGGCTTTCTGGTAGATGCACTGAAATTTTATTGATCACAAACAATAATATACATAAAATAAGGCATGAAAATAGAAAAAAGTGAAAATCGACAATTTCATACTTACGATATTCTTCGTAGGAGGTGTCGAGATATTGTGAGTTTTTCTTTTGAGCGAGTAATTGAGATTGCCTGTATTGAGATTGAGCAATTTGTTGTTATAAGTGTATATAAGCCCCCCTGTGTACCATACGCAGAGTTTGCAAACAAAATGGAAGAGACTATATTTAAAGCTTCCAAATCGAAGAAGAATATTGTTATCTGTGGGGACTTTAATATTAACATTTTAGATTGATATTCATTAACTTCTAAGTTTTTCAAGCTCTTTAAGTCGTATAATCTGCGCAAAACTTTTTTGAACCTACTCAGATTACTGCTACTAGTGCTACTTGTATAGACAATATATTTACAAATATAACCCCCTCAAATAGTGCAGTTAAAAATGTATTAAACTCAGATCATTGTTGTCTATTAGTTCAATTTCCTAGTTACAAGAAAACTTCCAAAGAAAGAAATTGTTTTTGTTGCTATAAATAATTATAGATTGGAATGTTTTAAAAATAATTTAGTCGAGAAGTTGCCCAAGTTGCCCTATCACGAAAATCCAAATAGTTTATATGACGCATTATTTAATTTAATTAATTCAGAATATAAACAAATATTTATTACTAAAACACTATCATTGTGCAATCAGAGAAAATTTAGTGAATGGGCAACAACAGGAATTTATAAAAGTAGGAAACGGTTATGTGATTTATATTATGAAAAATCTTATAACCATAGTTCTGTATTTAAGGAACATATAAAGAGCTATTCAAAAAATTTCAGAAGGGTCTGTGAAAATCCTTGAAGAGAAAATCATTGTACATAAAAAATATTATAAGGCAATCATCAAACAAAATTAAAACTACATGGAACATTATTCACAGTCACAGTTGAAACCGGCAAGCCCAGGACTTTTAATGACGAATATCAGTTGGAAGTAGGTGGATTAATTGTAAAGGAACATTTGGATGTAACAAAGAAGTTTGAAAAATTCTTTACCAATGTAGCTACTTCAACAACTCAAGCTCTTACCTCATCGGCCAGCTCTGCAGAATCACTACTAAAGCAATGTGTGCCGACATGTGAAAAATCTTTTGAATTTTCTTTTGTGGATGTTAACGATATACTTAAAGCTTTTAAAAAAATAGAAATTAAAAAATTTCGACATATGGGGTCACTCCCTAAAAATCATTGCTTCAGTAATAAATGTTATCGCACCATACCTAGCTGAAATATTTAATAGTTGTATAACAAATGGTACTTTTCCTGATTTGATGAAACTCAGTAAAGTTATTGCCATTTTTAAATCTGGGTTTAAATCTGAACCAACCAACTATCGACCTATTTCGGTTTTGCTTACCCTGAGTAAAATATTTGAAAAAATCATTCTCGATGAAATGTTAAGACATTTTAATAAATTTAAATTATTTCATGATAAACAGTTTGGTTTTACAAACAGTCGCTCAACTACAAATGCCGGTGTAGAATTATTAAAGAACATTTACGAAGCCTGGGAAGAGTCGCGGGATGCGATTGGGATGTTTTGTGATTTATCTAAGGCTTTTGACTGTGTTCATCATAGCATATTAATCAGGAAATTACACCATTATGGAATTACAAATAAGGCTCTCGACCTTTTGATTTCTTATTTAAATGGAATAATTCAGAAGGTTGAAGTTAACGGAATAAGATCCTCTGATGCTGCTGTCACAATGGGTGTCCCATAAGGGTCCATACTTGGTCCATTTCTGTTTCTTATATATATAAATGACTAACCTTACTATGTGGGTAACAAACATGGAATTGTATTGTTTGCGGATGACACTTCGCTTTTATTTAAAGTTTTAAAAATTATTTAAAGTCAAAAGACAAATTGGTAAGTATGACGAAGTAAACAATATGATTTCAAAAGTTGTACACTGGTTCAGTGTTAATAATTTTATTCTAAATGGCAACAAAACTAAGTATATTAAATTTTCAACGCCTAATGTAAGGCATGTAGATACCAATGTACAACTTAATGGTAAAAAAATGGATCTTGTGGACTCTACTACATTTTTAGGGGTTACTGTAGATAAAAAATTGCATTGGGGACCACATATCGAGAAATTGGCCAGTAGACTAAGTTCATCAGCATTCACAGTAAAAAAAATGAGACAGTTTACTGACGTTGATACTGTACGCCTTGTTTAGTTACTTTCATAGTGTTATGTCATATGGAATTCTTCTCTGGGGGAATTCCACTGAAATAAATACTATATTTGCATTACAAAAAAGGGCTATAAGGGAAATTTACAATCTTAGTCCAAGAACCTTCCTGAGAGAAAAATTCAAAGAAATCAATATCTTAACTGTAATTTCTCAGTATATATTCGAAGCCTTGATGTACGTTCGTAAAAATATTTGCTTATTTAAAAAGAATAGTGATATTCACTCCCTAAATACAAGGAACAAAAACAATCTTGCTGTGCATGTGTCTCGTCTCTACAGAATAAGCAACTCTTTATGGGGCAAAGCATACGCTTCTACAATAAGCTGCCTGATGCCATTAGAGATTTACCAGTTAACAAATTCAAAAAATGTGTTAAAACAAAACTGTGTAAAAAAGGTTACTATAAAATATCTGAATACATTGATGACAGGAAAGCATGGGATTAACTGCTTCTCGTATCGGCAATCCTTATTATTAATGTAATAATTAGATACTAATTAAATATTATGTAATATTTTATTTAAAAATGTTATGAAAAAAAGACAAGCCAGCTGAGTTTCTTCCGCCGGATCTTCTCAGTGTAAGGCCGCATTTCCGATCCTGTAGTAGTTTAAAAAAATATTGACGTGTCAAAATAGCTTGTAAAAAGTTTTATTGAATAAAGTACTTCTGATTTCTGATTTTGAATATGGGTTGCGGCCATTTATGGTGAGGATGTTGTGTGTGATCCTTGAAAATATGATCGTGTATGGTCCACAAATATGAACCATTTGGAAATACTTGCAGCATATCTCAGATTTAATGTTTGCAATAAAAAAATATATGGAATTAAGCTTATTTCTTTAGGGCAATTATATCGACGGAAGATATTTATCTCCTGCGGCAATATCTTACATAGACCTTTGTTTTGTATATGTTTAAAGAATCAGAAATAATTGGGTTTATGTAGCTATTTTACGTCGAAGCATAATATCGATAAAAATAGTGCGGTGTCAAGTCCCACAGAGCAAACCACTTTCAAGAATGCTGGAAAGTGACGATAGTCACCGACACTAAAAGTGATATGCAATACCAACTCTGCCCTGTTGCTAGTTGCCATCAAATTTGAGTGCTCATCAAATTTCAGTTGATAACTATAAATGTCAATGTTAACTAATAGGCCTGCAGTTTTGTTCAGTGTAATATGCTGTACTCCATCGCATACGATTCTTTATGTTTGGGAATTTTCAATATTTCTGATGATAGTTTGTAATTCAAGATCATCGCTTTGTACAACTACAACCCAGTTTTCCTCGGTGACATGTTGTAACGGCAGGACACAGCGACTTAGTGCATCGACGAGTTGCATCTGCAATCCCGGCCAATATTGTTCCAGGACTAAGAAATGATAGCTTTGCAGTGCTAACCATCTACTTACTATTCTTGGCTACATACTTTTTTAGTCTACGTACTGAGCATGATAATCCGTAAATACTTTAAAATATCGCCCTATTTGATGAACGCAATTTTTTTTAAAACTAAGTACTACTGCCATTGCTTCGAGCTCATAAGAGTGATATTTTTGTTCTGCACGAGTGGTTTGTTTACTAAATTATGCAGAGCAAGACGGACACCTTGAGTTAAAACTATGCTTTTAAGTGGTTGTTCTGTAACGCTCCGTTCAAATTTTCTTCTCTACACACACTCTTCTTTTGACAACAGTGGTATACTTTACAACACTGTTAAAAGCTTACCCAAAGTATACAAACTCATCCACTTTTTCCATCACTACATCATCCAACCACAACACTTACATACGTTTCGGTTACTTTTATAAGCCCATATTCTTACAATCATTCATAGCTATAATTTATACTTTCCATCGTCAGCACTTGGTAAAACTGCATCATATTGATTATATAATAAACACTTGTACTGTTTCACACATTTGTGAAACAGTACAAGTATTTATTATATAATCATTCATAGCTGTGATCAGTATTTGTAGCTCAGACAGGGTACAGCCTAAAAACAGCGTCATCTGCCTAAAGCAGGTAGTTTAATATTATAACACTCATGCGCACTTCCACATTTAATGACATTGCCTTTTTTAGATATAAGTATAGGATTCAGATAGGAGCTGACAGCCCACAACCTTGCTTGACATCAATATAGACACCGTCCCAGGGAGATATGTTTCCGTCCACTCGCATACTTGTTCTGCAATTTCAATATATAGATTGCACAGCACGCAGTTGAGGCCCACCTATTGACCACCCGTTGGTCGAATGGTTAGCGACCCTGACTACGCAACCGATGGAGCTCGGGTTTGATCCCCGACGGGAATAAGCATTTGTGTGATGAGCAAAAATGTTTGTATTTCCGGGTTTGGGTGTTTATTAAATATATTTCAGTATTTATATAATATGTTTTTTTCTATGTATTAGTATCATTGACTAACACCCATAACACAAGCAAATAATTTGCTTACTTTGGGGTTAGATCAGTAAGTGTAATTTGTCCCGTGAATATTTATTTATTATTATTATTATTATTACCCTATAGCTGGGTAAGTTGCCCTCAAAGGTTTTTTTTATCATACGCTTTCTCCAAATCCATAAAACCGCAGTAAACCTTCTAGACAATAGACAATTTCACATACGATCTCTTGCAAAATAATATCCAGGGATTCTAAATCATTTATTGAGTCAGAGAAGGAGGTAGCATACTGGCCTGGTTCATACATATCTTTAAATATTTACTCTATCGTTCAAACACAGTTTCGGTACTTGTGGAAATATCACCACCTTCCCATTAATTCTATTGCTAGGCTGCCGAAAAACTCTTAATCTTCTCCGCTTCCCTCCAAACGTTTGGTGTTCGCCTCGAAGCTATACGACAGTCTCTCTTCCGCTTTCAGACATTCTCTTCACGTTTTTCTTTCACAAGGGTTTTAGTGGAATTCACACAAAAAATAATTGAAAAACAATTCTGTTATTGTTACAATTCTTTACTAAAATAAATGTTAAAGAAATATAATACGTAATAATACGTGATTTATTTTGCAACCAAAATAATTTACTTCATTACTAAAATTAAAGGTGATGTATATTATGTTTTCTATTCTTTATTAAGCCTTCTAATACAATTTTAAATTTATTTATCTTTATGTTTATTTAGTTTAACCAATTTATGCATCATCGCGGCAAGTGTTCGTTTTTCTCGTGGCATGCGCTTGAAGTCCAATCCAGAAACACCAGGATTGGTAAAAGTACTATTTTTATTGTCTTCTAAAGTAAGTTTAGCATCCCAACTGGTACGATCCGACATTGTTGCATTACTTATGTATTGACTCCAGCAGACGACGTCAAGAAAGACAATAATCAGCTTCTGAAATCAAGAAATTATATGAGTATATTAATTTTTAATATAAAAGACATATAAATTTACATATTCGTTATGTAATATTTTACTTGAGCATGATGATGACTTAGTATGCAAGTCAAGCGAATGTAATATAAACGGAGCAGGCTTTTAAATATTGAAACCAGGCTGATAAAGTGATTTCAGATGAGTAATATATCAGTAGCCTTGTTGATTACGATTTTAAGTTATCTCAGATTAACTGAACCCTCAACGGGTTCAATTAATCTGATACATAAAAATACATAAAAACTCTGAGCAGTGTAAGGACGGACAACTTTGAAGATTTTTAAGCATGTGCGCATAGTCATATCTGTCACAAAACATATACGATTGTCGCTTTCCGATAGATTCTGGTTTCTGGTTTAAGACATTTATTTCTCAAAAAAAAATACATTGTACTCACTTACTTGAGAATCAAAATCGCAATGCGTACAACATAAGTTGTTTTATTTGTGGCTTACCAAATTGACGGGTCATTTTATTAAATTTTTAGTAGGGAAACACAGTATTATACCCATAAACTTCAAAAGGTATGCTTTGCGTATTCAAGGCACATTATCTTAACGCAGGAATTAAGAAGTTCACAGTGATTTTAGAATCTGCATTTTTAACTTCCCGCTACGTAAATACGAGTAGATACAGAAGTTATTGATTTTGCCCTGATTTTCGAAAATCGAGTTTTTACTAGATCTCCACGTTTTAAGGTCCTGGGAACCTTTTCTGACTATTTTCACGATGACGTCAGTATGTATGTATGTACGTGTGTATGTGTGTGTGTGTGTGTATGTGTGTATGTAAATATCTCATAACTTTTGAACGGCTTGACCGATCGAAACGTGGTTAATGGCATTGAACTGGATTCCGCCCAACTTATACTTCCTGAAAATTTGACCCGTTTCAGCCCTGAAGATTTGAAAAACTTTTGAAAAAACGTCGAAAAAGTTTTTGGCGAAACAGTATTTTTAATATAACTTACAGATTAATGTACCGGTCGAATACAAATCTAATCAGATATATTCATCAAAAAACTGCGTCTAATGCATAAATTGCATCAAAATCAGTTTATCCGTTCGAGAACTATCGTTCAATGACTTTTTTGACCTTCAACAATATTTTAGTATTAACTACGTCAAACGCTGTTTCAAAAATTAAAATCGAATTAAGTTTTCAAAAGCTGTAGCTTTTTAAATATTAATATTCACCCCCCCCCCGTTGGTCAAGTGGTTAATGACCCTGACTACGTAATCGATGGGGCTCGGGTTCGATTCCCGACGGGGACAAGCATTTGTGTGATGGGCATAAATGTTTGTGTTTCTGGATTCAGGTGTTTATTATGTATGTAACAGTATTTATACATGTATTTCTATGTATTAGTATCGTTGACTAATACCCATAAAACAAGCAATTTTGTTTACTTTGGGGTTAAATCAGTAAGTGTAATTTGTCGCGTGAATATTTATTTATTTATTATTCTTTTTTTAAAGGGCAATGGGCCCACCTCTCGTCCCCACCACTGTAACTTCTGTAAACCAGAATCAATAGCGGCAACCGTCTTGAGTTGCGTGCTCAGGGTGTCCTGGGGAAAAGCTAAGTTGTCTGGATTCCGCAACGACATTAATCAAAAGTATATAGGAGGAGTAGGAAAATACATCCTGTTTCCCTCCCTTTTTAGCAGGAGACAGAAAAATGTTAAAAGCATAATAATGCTACGAAATGAGACTTTTACAATCAGGTTAAGCCTGATTGCTATTGTACCACGGAAATTTGGAAATTAGGGACCTACCAGATTGGCCTACTCAACTTTGCTTCCAGTAGTAAGTATGACAAAATCACTTGAAGGCACGGAAGTTTCCACGTGTACCCACTAAGTCGGAGTAATAAATTACACCGGATATACATTGGATACTATCAAGCATTTGGCGACATTCGTTTCGCCAAAAATTACACACCCAAAGAATATGATATGCAGTTTGTTCATATTTACAATTTAAACTCGAACTCAAACTCAAACTCTTTTATTCTGTGGTAGTAGGTGAAGGAGTTAAATGTTAATATTATACATAATGTTAATAAGGACGCTACGACCTGCCGTTTTGGCGTACAGATAATTATAAAATAAAATTGAAATTTTAATTACATTGTCATTTTAAAATTTGAATTAATTTAATTACTTACTAAAATAATAATATTTACTCAAATATAGGTACTGAGCATAAAGTCATAATAATATTTTACATGTCATATACTAATTCTATAATAATATTAAAATTGTATGTCAAGTGTTTGTTTGCAGCATTAATTTACCATTTGCAATTAAAATATTCATCAATAGTATAAAATGACTTATTACATAAAATAACTCTTAATTTTTTCTTAAAAAGCTGCAGGTCATTTATGTCTGAGATCCAGGCTGGTAGATGATTATAAATACGCTGCGTCATAAAGGCAACACTCTTACCGTAAAAAGCAGTTCTGTGTGTGGAATAAATAATCTGATTTCTATACCTACCATCATGTTCATGCCATTCGTATAGATCAGGATTTGATTTAACAAAAACTGCCGCCTCATAAATGTACATAGAAGGTAGTGTTAAAATTCCGTATCTCTGAAAATAGGGCTTACAGCTATCTGTTGGAATCAAATTAAAAATAGATCTTATACATTTTTTTTGCGATTTAAATGCCATTTCTCTGCCGCTTGCATTACCCCAAAAAATCGTACCGTAACGTAGTATTGACGAAATATATCCATGATAAGCTACTAGGATAGCATTTTGGCTCACAACTTTCCTTAATAAGCGCAGAGCATAAGAGAACTTATTAATTTTTTTACATAAAGAATTCAGGTGGAACTTCCAAGAAAAGTTACTGTCTATTTCCAATCCTAAAAATTTTATATTGTCTGTTTGCTTTATTTGATTATTTTTGTAAGCAATATTATAATTTATGTTAAGATTGGAGTTTTGAGTCAAGTTAAAATTCATGATTTTTGTCTTTTCTAAGTTAATTCTTAAATTGTTATTTTCTAACCATCGTATCACTTGTTCTAATGTGTCATTTATATTCCGTTCTAAAGCCTTGTCATCATTACTGCCATTATTAAATATAACCGTGCTATCATCTGCGAATAATATGACGGGGTTTTCCGTCACTTCAGGTAAGTCATTGATATAAATCAGGAATAACAACGGTGCTAATACACTTCCTTGGGGTACGCCATAATTAATTTTTCTTGGCTCTGACTTATAGGTTTTTACAATTTTGGATTTAGTACAAAGTTTATTAATAACAGTTACTTGATATCTGTTGCATAAGTAAGCTTTTATCATGTCTAGCACATTACCTCTTATTCCATTAGCAGATAATTTTTCTAACAAAACATCGTATTTCACATGGTCGAAGGCTTTAGAAATATCCATATACAAAGCTGCTACAGGTAAACGTTTATCTAAGTTGATAAGTATTTTAGATAAGCAATCATATATCGCTCTATTTATTGTTTTGCCTTTTCTGAAACCTTTTTGAGAATCTGTAAAAACCTTATTCTGCTCAAAAAAATTACTTAATCTATTATAAATTACTTTTTCAAATACCTTTGAGAATACGGATAACAACGCGATAGGCCTATATTTACCCATATCGTCACGGCGTCCCTTTTTATGTACCGGTCTTACTACAGAGATTTTTAACTTGTCTGGAAATGTACCATTATCTACGCATAAGTTAAAGATATGACTTAGTACTGGAGCTATTATTGGAGCTACATATTTAATAACTCTTGTAGAAAATTCGTCATAACCAGTGCTATTAGAATTTTTCAGTGCTTTAATACAGCTTACAATATCACTTGATAGACATGGACCTAAAAACATCGAGTTTGGGATTATTTTGCGAATCGTATTTTTTATATTACAGTTGGAATTGATGAAATTACTTCTGGGTTGTTCAATAAAAAAGTTATTAAACGCTTCAGCTATTTTCAAAGGACAGTTTATAATCGTCCCGTTATCATTAATTGAAGTAACATCTTGTCTTGGAGTGTTTGACTTGATCTTATTTATTACCTTCCAAGTAGCTTTGCTCTTATTATCAGATGATTTTATAAAGTAATCATTTTGAGATTTTTGTGTAAGCTTTATAATTTTTTTAAACCGTTTACTGTATTCATTGTACTTATTTTTAGTTGCCACACAAGGTTTAAGTCTGTATGCAAATAATAATTCTCTTTTCCTTTTTGAGCATACTTTAATTCCGCGAGTTATCCATCTTGCCTTTTTAATTGCCGGTATTTTTATTTTTATGATTGGAAAACATAGATCATAAAGCATTTTAAATGAATCGTAAAATTTATTGTATGCATCATTGGCATTATTATTGATATATACATCTTTAAAGTGTAGGGCTTTTAAATAATTATTAAATTTGTCTAGATTATGAGCGCAGTAATCGCGTCTAAAAATGTACCAGAATTTTAAAATACAAGTATTTTTTACTGGACATCTTATTATCTGCGCAGTGTGGTCTGATAAAGCAAATTCAATTATTTTACCAGTTGAATTTTTTATATTATGTAAAATATTATCAATGCATGTGCCACTTATGGGTCGAGTAACTTCATTGAATTGTATTTTTAAATCATAACTGTCTATTAATTGATTAAATTCCATTGATATTGTATTTAATTTAAGCATGTCTATATTAAAGTCTCCACATATAATTATTTTTTTATAATGGTCACAGAATTTATACAATAATTGATTCAAAGTATTAAAAAAAAAGATTTATAGATTGCTTATCCGACTTCGGTGCTCTGTATATACAGATGACCACAACTTGAATGTCTACCAATTCAATCCCGCAACATTCAAAACTATTACAGACTGAGTAGTCAGTGCAACCACTTAACTCTAAGTATTTGTGAATATTTTTAATAAGAATACACGATCCACCCCTTCGACATTCCCTAAATGAACAAGATGCCAAATTGTAATTTTCCAAATTTAAAAATTGCGTATCGTCAAAAATCATGTTATGCTCTGTGATACAGAGAACATCTGGCAGAGTGTTACCTTTATACAGTTCTTCCAGACACACTGACAACGTATCTAACTTTCGCACTAGGCCATTAATATTAACATGCATTACATTTAAAATATCATGAACGAAAAAAATGTTGGTCATTGTTAAGATGACTGTTACTATTCCTATCAAGGTCTGTCTGTGTGTTTTTATTTGAAGTTGTTCTGTTAACTGTTCGTTGTTTTTGAGTTTTTTGTATCATTGTGTAATTATCGATTTTAATTTTATAATCAATGCGCAATATTTCCCTTAGTAAATAACGACTTAGATTAATAACAAATGCTTGTTTTTTGGGTATGGTCTTACTGTAGTTTAAATCTACAAACGTTGTGTATCCAAGCCTTTTACATATTTGTTTAAGAGTATCGTTAAGTTTAGACTCATGTAAAGTTTTATTATAAGGTATTTCGCTTACTAGTATATTAGTATTTTTTATATTACTTAACCAATCTATAAAGCTTTCTTTAAATTTAAATGGATTCACATCGTTTGTACCGCACAGAATTACCACTATATCATTCTTTGTTAGTGTCATTATATCACTTTGAACAGATTGTAATATGTCTTCCACTCTTGCTCCAGTTTTCCAAATACTTATCACTTTGTAATTAGTTCCGATTAGTTTCTGCAGATATCCCCTAACGTTCTGAGCTTGTTGATCTCCTAGTATATATATTTTCCGATAATTTCTTAATACTTCAAGCTCTCGTTCTTGCTCCTTTTGCTCTTGTACCTCATCAGATTTTCTATTTTTATCATTTTTATCTACTTCTAATTCGTTATTCTTCTGTAACATACATATATTTTGAGTAGATTTGTAGTCTCTAGAAATGACGTCAGCTGGTCTTGGATTCATAGCTAATGCGTCTTGTGATATATCATGTGTGTTTCCTGTTAATTTGTTATTCATTTCTTGCAGTGTCTTTTTAAGTGTACAATTTTCCACTTTTAGATTTTCAATTTCATTTAAAGCTATATTTAACTTTGAAGATAGTAAATCTATTTTATTTTTTAATTCTTGTATGTCAGGTATCTCGTTATATGAAGCATTGAGTGGACTATTAAAGTCACCATCCCCTAATGTTGAACTCGTGGTTGTATGCGAATCAAATGTTACCGACAAATTATCCATAGAAATACTTTTCCTTATTGTGTTTGTTGATATAGGAATACTAATTGGTCTATTTTTATCATTTTCAATACATACACTGCACTTCCAATCTGCTTTATTATTTGCGGTCATTGAACTATACATTTTGATGGTAATATTTGCACATAATAAATCATAGTGATAGTTACAGATTGAACATTTCAGATAGCGGCGGCTTCGTATTTCTTCACGGCATTTGTTACATAAAGTGCGGCAATCCATTATGTAAAATTAAATAAGAAAATAAAATAAAAAGTAGAATAAAACACTAACGTCGTTTTTCGTACGGTCTTGTGTGTAGAGCTTTATTTTAGCGTTGGTAATTTACAATAGATGGAGTTGTTTGTCATTTAATAGTCTTCTGAAATTCAAGTACTACTATTCTCCGGTAGATGTCGCATGCAAATTCTGCGCATGAATTGGATCTTGTCCTACAATGCTTTGAAATTAAAGTTTCACTATTTCATAATAGCTGTCGCTAGTGCTATGACTATTTTATCGTACAATAAGTTAAGTCCAAAGTCCATACTATTGTTTAAAATGTATAACGTTCACTGTTTTTATATTTTATTGAAAACGGAGCTCTAAATTTAAAACTAGCCATTTTCTTTAATTTTATATCATAAAAAAATCACTTACTCAGTCCTGTTGTTTAGTTTATTTACAATAATCAGTGAATTATTGTTTAAATCTACTTTTATCCAGTCTGTTTTATTTTTATATTTATAGATAATTTTTAGAAGAGAATTTTACACAAACATTTCCGCTAATTATTCAGACATTAAATATTGTTTATAACACATTTTCACTTGTTTTCACTTAGTTTATATATTTTTTTTATTACAATGTTCGCGGAGCCTATTTTTCATGGCGACACTAGCGACATTTTTTTTTAATGTAGAGCACTCGCAAAAAGGAGAAGGAACTAATATAAATGAGAAAGATTTAGCTTTATAATTACAGTGGCTAGTGAGAAACTGTGCAATACAATGATCTATTTCTATCCAAGTTTTACTTAAGCGATCGCGGACGCATGGGAAAAAGTTATATAAATGCCGTCCTTTGGTTGAACAGCACCAACGCGACTGACAATCATCAATTAATTAATTAGTAACGTCGACTACGGGATTAAAAGGGCGACGTATTTTTGTTTGAGCTTGCGAGTTGATAAATTCTGAGTTGATAAAATTCCTAGAAATGTAATACATTGAAGCCCGACGCTGAATTTCTAAATCTAATGATAAGACACCTGATAAGACGGGCAAAGCTGATTTTGAAGTAATTTGCGCCGGATCGCACCACTCGTAACTTTATCAGCCCATGCTAAACAAGTATAACAATTATATATATATATATATATATATATATATATATATATATATATATATATATATATATATATATATATATATATATATATATATATATATATATATATATATATATATATATATATATATATATATATATATATATATATATATATATATATACTAGCTGAGCCCGCGACTTCGTCCGCGTGGAAAAATTTAAAAAAAATAGCCTTAGTTACTCGGTATCACATCAGCTATCTTCCAGTGAAAGTCCCGTCAAAATCGGTCAGACAGACAGACAGACAAAAATTGTAAAAAATGTTATTTTGGTAATCGTACCGTGTATACATCCATATGCATTTAGTAAAAAGCGGTTATTTTAATATTACAAACAGACACCCCAATTTTATTTATTTATATAGATGGCGTCAACGCTTGCATTTCTCGCAGATAAAATTGCCCTTACACACATCAATTGATATTTTTTTTTGGTAAATCTATCATATCCGAATTCCGGGTACACTTTAAATATCAAGTCTTTAATGTTGGTTACGATTTCACGAAGGTTTACCTATGTAAATTTTTTTTGTAGCCTAATTCAGGAACTTTCCCTAAGTAACAACTAACCAATCAATATGATCTTGTTTGGAAAATTGTGCTTCCTCTACCTAAATGACTGCTCATGTTGGTATATCTACCGCTTCAAGAATTAAACAGTTTTCCACAATGGGGAAGATTTAAAGGAAGATTTAATAATATCGTAACTACAAATCCTTATTAAGTAGCTATACAAATACAGTACTTACACCTACTTACTAACGAATTAGATACATATCAGGCCAAAGCGAACGATCATGTATCCCTCAACAACACCGTAAAATAGACAAAATAGATAAGAGTATTCAACTACTACAAAGTAAAGTGATTTTTTTCAAGGAAGGAAAATCTAACGTTCCGTATCAAAGAAGTCTATTACGAAAGGAGCCGGTCACACGTTTACTTCGCGTGGGCCGCAGAGGTTAAAGGTATATGATTCCACTCATGTACCTTAAAAAAGCCGGCCAATTGCGAGTCGAACTTGCGCATTAAGGGTTTCGTACCATAATCTATAAAAAATAACGGCAAACAATCACGTTTGTTGAATGGGAGCCTTCTTAATATTTATTTTATTTTAATTATTTATTTTTAAAGTGATTTTATGCAAATGCAAAAGTGAGTTTATGTAAAAAAACACGTTTGTTGTATGGTGGTCACCCTTAAATATTTATTTTATGCATTTTTTTAGTTTTAGTTATTATAGCGGCAACATAAATACCTACATCATCTGTGAAAATTTCAACTATCATGGTTCATGAGATACAGCCTGGTGACGGACAGATAGATAGACGTACAAACGCACGGACGGACAGTGGTGTCTTAGTAATGGGGTCCCGTTTTAAACTTTAAGTATGGAACCTTAAAAAGTATAGTAAAGCCAACGCTCTCACAGTTCGGCTCTTCTCGGCAATGTTCGGTTCTCGTTCGGCGGTCAGAGTAGCGCACCGCATCTAGCACAGCCTTTCGATAAACACCTAGGTAATAAAAAGTATCTTCACGCCCATATCCCCGAAGGCGTAGGCAGAGGTACATGTGCACCCACGATTAGCCGAAGATACTTAGTCCCACAAATGTGAAAGGTGGCAAGCCTATCGCCAACCGGGCACTTCCCAATCCCGGGCAACTTTGTGTTTCTCAGAAAACTGAAAAAACACTTTTTTTGTGCCCGACCCGGGAATCGAACCCGGGACCTCATGTGGTCAACGCCAACGCTGAACCGCTAGACCACAGAGGCGATACCTAGGTACTATTGTTGAGTTATTTTCCTTTTACATTTTTTTTAAACTATGCATCCAAATAACATGGTATAAGAGCCAAAGTTTGTCTTCCTAAGATCTTCGAGTTGATGAAGTACTTTTCGTTAGTAAGGATTAATATGCCTGCGTATAATAATCCTACTGCTCAAAATTCACCTTATTAAAAATTATAGAAAATTTTCTATAATTTTTCGACTCAAAATTCCTTATTGTGTTGTTGTTATAAGAGATAGATATATTGTGTCGCGGACTTTTTCGTGCATCTACTAAAAACCAATATATTTATAGTACATTGTACTTAAGCATTACGCCAGCCAGCACACGCGGATACAGCCGTTCGATACCGCTTTTTCTTCCGACTTAGTTTACCAAATATCAACATTTTACGCTAAGAGTAACTATAACGTAATACTTGATAGCCTATAACTTTCCTAACTATCATTAATCATACACACAAAAAAAATTTTCAATCCGACTTGAATTAGCGGCTACCGCATTCAATGAACAAACAAACATTAAAATACTCGTATCACATATCACAATCATAATAAACATAAGCCTAAACTCAACGATTTAATTACATCTATATGTGTTTTAATACGTTAGCGCGATGTATTTTCGTGCAGAGACACCTAGTTAATGTGCACTACGTTACGCTTTCTTTCGATTAATTTTATTTCTCGTGAGAACGAAATATTTTCCCGCGGTAAAAAGTAGCCTATGTCCTTTCTCGACGTCAAATCTATGTTTATGCCAAATTTCATCAAAATCGGTTCAGTGGTTTAAGCGTGAAAGCGTAACAGACAGACAGACAGACAAACAGACAGAGTTACTTTCGCATTTATAATATTAGTATGGATATATATATATATATATATATATATATATATATATATATATATATATATATATATATATATATATATATATATATATATATATATATATATATATATATATATATATATATATATATATATATATATATATATATATATATATATATATATATATATATTTATAACAACCTAAATACGTTGCGTTATAAATTATCTTTGAAGTAATAAACGTTACATTTAAATAAAAACATTAATTTATTATTCATTAATATTTCGTTGTTTTTAGCAAACTTACTTGATATTTTTAAAATAACTTTCAAGCTAATATACAGCTGGGCTTTAAAATCTTACCAGTTTTCTCCTTAAAAACTGCGTCAAATACCGTTAATTGGGTCAAAATCGGCCATCTTGTTTGGGATTTATCATTAACGAAAATTTTTGAAAACAAATTTTTTT
Source organism: Apodemia mormo (assembly GCA_036924255.1). NCBI lineage: Eukaryota > Metazoa > Arthropoda > Insecta > Lepidoptera > Riodinidae > Apodemia > Apodemia mormo. The sequence continues at coordinate 9,805,499 of JAUPFN010000022.1, read as the reverse complement.
TAACATTGCTTCGAAATTTTTAAATCTATCAGTTATGTAGCTACAACAATACTTTAGATATATCAGTAGTTGAATGCCATTCGAAAAATTAAAATTGATCATCGTTTCCAAAATCATCAAGTCAACCAATCAAATCATTTTTAACTAACTAGATATTTGAACTAAAAAAATATGCTTATAGTTTTTACTCCTTTTAGCTTGAAATGCCTCAATTTAGCGGGAAGTTTCAGGGATAGCCTGCAGGGTCAACCGCTTACACATTGTTTTTGTTGTTTTAAAAGTTAAACCTAGGATAGGTTTAACTTTTAAAACAAATTACAAAAAAAAATTAAGATATTGTCGCAGTAGATCTATCTTCCGTAGATTTATTTGGCAAAACGAAATAAGATTATTTCTATTATTATTATTTTTATTGCAAACACCAAATTTAGAAATCCCGCAAGTATTTCTAAAGCTTCTGTACATATAATAAAATTGTAGGAGGTTCTGTACATTAGAGATATTTTAAAAATTTTTTTTTGGAAAGCGCTTTTTAATTGATACCGAAGCGAAAAATGAGATTTTTTAAACTTTTGTCTGTCTGTCTATCTGTATCAAGGCCGCACATCACGTCAAATCTACTAAACTAAATACATTTTATCTTATTATATTATGTCTATATATTTTGTCTTAGACTCATAAAATCTATCAACTGAATATCAAGAATACTTTTATAACGCACTAACACAAGTTTTATAATCAATTATTGTTATCATTTCAATGTTCTTTAAAAGTAAGGTATAAAATCATCCTTAGCAGTACCTCGTTAACTTATGGTAATTAGTTTCGCTGTAGATTGTAAGATCCCGAGTTCGAAGCCCGGTTATGGTAGGAATTTTTTCTCAGCAACTTAAAAGTAGGTGATAGAGCTGTATACCGTTTCGGCCAGGTTCGGCACCTCTTGATGGTCGCTTGTTCACCAGTGTATAATTGTTATTACGTAGATCATGTTGTTCAACATTTGTACAACAGTAAAGTATTATTGTTATGTAATATTATTCAACAATGTCGACGCTCCCATCAACTAAACGTGTAAAACCATCGACCTTACATGCCATCCCTGAAACTTTCCGATAAATTGAGGTATTTTAAGGTTAAAAGGAGTAAACTACTATATACGCATAGATATTTTCAATTCAAACATATTATAACCTAGATTCTTTTGGCTTATTAGTTAATCACTCCAAGTTCCAAGTAATAATTATAGGTAGTAGCAAACATGTAATAAAATAGACTTTTCTAAAATCCCTAATATTAAATACAGAAATATTCCTATTAATTATACTGATATATCATCTATCTTGGACTTCTCACATCAACGAAATGAGCAAACACTTTTAACACTCGCTTCATTTCCTAAAGCGATTACAAAGTTACTATCCTCATTAAACTAAGATTCTCTTAGATCAATCGCTACTTCTCCCTCTGCTTGACTATGCTAATATTTGCTACTAGGATGCCACAGAAGACTTGTTATCCAAACTTGAGCGGCTTCAAAATTTGTGCATTCGTTTCATATTCGGATTGCAGAAATAAGACCATATATCGAGTTTTCGCAAACAATTATTACATTGGCTTCCTCTGCCAACGTCGAAATGCGCATGTTCAACGCAATGCATAAGTCTTATCCTACATATCTTTCTGACAGACTTAGACATATCTTCATATAGGCATATAGACATATCTTTCTGACTCCATGTAGTGATCGGCCGGTGCGTTCTTGCATCACCCCAAAGTACTTCCCTATACCGGAGTTAAATACAAAATTTTTGGCAATTCCTTTACTGTTCACGCAGCTAATTTATGGAATCTCTGGATCTCCCAAGACATATTCAGGATAATCCAGACTGCTGTTTAAGTTTTAGGCTGTTTTAAATTTAGGGTCAGGCAGCATTATTTGTCGCTTGATAGTGAAAAATTTAAATATTTCTGTACTTTGTATTTTCTTTTCATTTTCTTTCTTACTTTTAATTTTTGAAAGAAAGAAAGAAAGAAAATATTTATTTGCAAGAATATGGGTGTTACAAGTTGTTAAAAATAATTAAGTTACCGACATATTCTACTAATATATGGTGGTTTTTATCCTAGATTTGGTCTCATTGTTTTTTTATTGAAATTATCATAACAAAAATGTTACCTCGCATTTATCCTTATCTGTTTTGTTAAAATTTGTTATTGTTAGTTTTTAATCTGATGTGCACATGCCTGCTATTTATATCTTGTGATTTCTCCAACAACCTGTATTGCTGGTTTTGCTGGAAGAAATCTCTTAAAGAGATAAGCATGCCTTTGTACATATATTTTCTTTTTAAATAGGTATTGTTTTGTATTTCTATGTGTACAAAAGAATAAATAAATAAATATTCTAGTTTGTTAAAAATGAAGTAGGTATATTTATACTTGAAAAGCCGTATATTTTGGAAACTATGATCGATTTTGATGTTTCGAATGACATTCAATGCAATTTTTGAGACCCAAATTATTGTTTTAACTATATAATCGATAGATTGAAATCAGAAATCAGAAGAACTTTATTTAATAAAACTTTTTACAAATTATTATGACACGTCAAGATTTTTTAAAACGACTACCGGGGCCGAACAGCGGGCTTGTCTTTTTTTCATATATTTTTTTTCACAATATTACAATATTATAAAATTATAAAACATATATATGAAATTAATATGAGGAGCAATTAATCCCATGCTTGTAAAAATACAATAAAAACTTAAATAAAAAAAAATCGGTTGTCTGTAAAGTTGGTTTACAGACGATAGTTGAACGTGACAACGTCTTAAGCTCTCGCTTGTACTCCAAGCCTTAAACGGAACGCCTCAGAGCGAGGTAACGCCGCATGAGTCATGTTTTTTCGTGCGTGCAGCCAGCTCTATCGAATTATAAGACGTTGTCACGTCAAAACTTCCAAATAATCTGAGATTTTATATCCTTTTTCTACATCGTTTTTTTTAACACACTTTTTAAATTTATTAGCTGGTAGATCTGTTATAGTTTCGGGAAGTTTATTGTAAACGCGTAGACATTGCCCCATGAAAGAATTACTTATTCTGTGGATACGAGATGCATGCACAACAAGATCGTTTTTGTTCCTTATGTTTACTGAGTGTACGTCACCATTTTTTTAAACAAGCAAATATTATTATGACCGTACATCAAGTTCTAAAATATGTATTGGGATATAACAGGATATTAATTTCTTTGATTTGTTCTCTCAGGGAAACCCTCGGGCTAAGATTGTAAATTGCCCTAATAGCTCTTTTCTCCAATACAAATTTAGTACTTATTTCAGCAGCATTTCCCCAGAGAAGAATCCCATATAACATATCGGTGTGGAAGTAACTAAAGTATACAATTCTTGTTGTGTCGACATCAGTTAACTATCTCATTTTTTTAACTGCATCCAACCAACAATGCATCCAACAACTAATTCAACTATACAACGTTGCCGATTATTTTCCTTACTTTCAAATATATAACATTAAAACGATAACATTAAATGGTCATAAAATTAATGTGCGTTACAAAGGAAATGTGTTCAAAAACCAGTTTGTAGATTTTATAGGCTCAAGCGGATACGAAACCGTATATAAGGGACGTTTCTTGAGGGTTCCAATAGACTATTATCCAAAATGGCTTCAAAGGTAAGACAAATTAAAAATCAATATTTTGTTCACTTAAACAATAATTATGTTTAAATTTTTTATGTTGACTATTATAATGTGTATGTGTAATGTTTCTATGTTTGTAAGTTTGTTCATAGGAGTAATTTCTGGACGTACAGAACGGATTTTGAAATAACTTTATATACTGGAAAGCAACATTGTTCTTAGGCGACATCAGTTATATTTTATCCCAAAACGATTTTAAAGGCAAACGAATCAGAAATCAATATTTTGCCAACTTAAACAAAGATATATTTAAATCTCTAATAATATTATAAAGGCAAACAAATGTTGTTAGTGTGTAGGTTTGTTTGATCTTTGGAACTACTGAACCGATTTTTCTGCCTTCTTTTTTCTGTTTTCTGCCCTCAATTTACGTAACAAAACGTTAATTAAGTCAAAATGCTTAGGGTTCTTACACTCATCAACACCACACAACGTCACATCGTGCTACGACGGGACTTAATGTGTAAAAAAATGTGTAAGGGCCCTAGAAGCTTCGACTTGTTTAACGTTTTGGTATGTGAATCGCGCCCCTTACCATAGTAGCAAGCAACAGATTTCTTAAATTGTAATTATCTCTCGAAAAACATTAAAATATATCTTATGTCCAATCCTTGACTGTGGACAATAATATCGGAGTGTTAATCATAACTCTCTACATATAAACATTCTAGTAACGGAGACTTGGCATCATCTTCAGTCAGCACCCAATAAATTTGTCCATAACTCCAGCTTAAAACTTTGACTTTGGTCCTTTCAAATTAATATTGTTTATTTGTTCTGTAAATTTACGATATCAAAAACACCAGCTGGGGATGATGGAAGCGATAGAGAGGCGTGCAAAGAGGCTCATAAACGATGTCAGATATATAATCTCCTTAGTAAGAAATCTTATCTTTCTTGCAACGATGTGTAACCCCTGTTTTACACTTAGATGGCATAAAATTTTTCTTTTACACTTATTTTAAAATAATTTTTCACGCTCATATTTTTTGCTATCAAAAGAACTGTGTATAAGATATTACTTAGTTTCAGAGTGCACGTAATTCGTACTTTTATGTGAAAAACATCAATCCGGCAGCCAACTGCTTCAATTGATCGATTTATTGAAGTTATACGTTTTTTGGGGCGTTTGATATTACGATGCGCGCGCGCATCGGCAGCCAGTGACATGAAGTTAGCTGTAATTACGATTAGTGCGCACACCGGCCGCCAGTGACATTAATTTAGCTAATATTTATAATTAGCTGGCCGTGTTGGTCCCGGCCTCCTTTGTAGAATAGGCCAACTGCCGTTCTGCTAGGCAGGTCGTAAAAGGCGACCGAATGGCTATCGAGTCACTACCATCGTGGCTACTAGGTGGTAGAGTTCTGCATTGTCTCGCCCGGGTCAGGTACCACCGCCTTGCCTATTCCTGCCGCAATAGCGTCAGTGCTTGTCGCTGTCGTGTTCCGGTTTGGAGGGTAAGGTAGCCGGTAAACTTATGCATGTGGCATTAGACCTCGCCACAAGATAGCAACGCACCATTAACATCTTTGGTGTCTATAGGCGATGGTTGACTCTTTCCATCAGGAGACCCACCTGCTTGTTTGCTATCTTATGATATAAAAAAAAAAAATATTTCGCACACCGACTGCCAGCAGTACTAGTTAGCTGATATTACGATGCCTACGAACAGAACCGTAGACCTGGCTGTGGAATGTCGGGACCGAATCAACCTTTATATTTTTCAATACTCGATTTTTTTAACAAGAAAATATTCTCGTAACATCTTGAAATTTTTGTACTTATAGTTAAATTTAACATTTAAAGAGTAAAAAAATAAATGACTCAGATCAAATAATTAGTACTCAAACTTCGCAAATTGCTTACAAAACTGTTTTGCAATAAACTTGAAAAAAATTAAAATATTAATATTAATATTTTAAAAAATTATTAATATTTTTAAAAATACAGATAATTTTGGTGGAACAATCTATATGTCAGATCGAGAAACAATTTTTATTGGCTTTACGGGTCACTAGTGTCGTTAATACTAAGTGTACAGTTCCGCAACTTCTCGCCCGGGTATGTGGTAATACCGCCTATCTATTTCTTCTGCAATGTCGTCAATTCTTGTCATTGTCGACTTCCGGTTTGTAGGGTTACCTTACCCGGTGGACTTATATATGTGACATTGCTCTGCTTATCTGACTTGGATGAGCATGCAAAGCAGTACTGGATAGAAACAAGCAGATGACCCTCTTAATAGAAATAGATAATTATCGTCTATATACATCAAAGATTTCTACTTTTCAAATAATAGTAGTAAAGCAACTACTGTTAAAATTTGCAATCAAAAGCACTGAACCAAAATAGCATTTTCTAATCTTTCCAATTCATAAATTGTAACAAAGTGTACATTAAAAATGCGACATTATCAGTCCTAAATGAAATATCTTAGTTATAAAGTTCGTAACACCGAAAATATTTTAATCATATAACTCTTTTATAGCGACATTGTCTAGTGATTTTATAACGTACCTATCTTGTTTATAATCTGCCCAAAATCTACACGACAATATTACGTATTCTGAAATAACATTGGTCTGGTAAAAATTAAAATAAATAAGAAACTATTGCTGACAGGACATATCACTAATCTACTTTTAATAATTTTCAAGTAATCAAATTTAATGATATGATCGTGAAAAGTACTACAGAGTACTTTGATACATGTATATTAAAATTTCTCTTCTCTTTTCTCTCTATGTATTTCAAGAATAAAAAATTGAAGAAGAAGGAGAAAGTAAAAACAAAGCATTAAAAAAATTACTAAATTGATTAGAAGTTAATGCATTAACAACTTTAAGAAGAGAAGGAACAAAAGAATTACTTACGCCATAAGGAGGGAAAGGGACTACAATCTAATGAATAATATATGATACAAATTATAAAAGGAATGGAAAAGTTAGCAAGTAATAACGTCATATCATTGCTTATTTCATCATAGCTAACATCCCTGGAATTTAAAACTCATGATCACTTTTAGTACTTTCTCTTCAGACGTGGGTGAAAAGCTAAAATCATTATAATTTAACTCATGTATTAAATTACTAAACCAAATATTGTCACACTTTACCGAATTTCGGAGTTGAAAATATAAAGAAAAATTGAAATTTGATTCATTTGGATTGAATTAGAGCTGCATTTCTTTATTATTAGAATTTGTGTTACAAAATTTATCAATACATTTCCAGATATTGACAGAAGTAGAATACGCTTCGTATTCGGTCTCAGGAAACATGACCATGTCTCTGATTTCAGAACTCGACTCAAGTAGCTTCTCATTCGTGCACGCAGGAATTTACACTCGGTAAAGCTTCTGTACAATATTTTGTATAGTGATATTTCCCCTCAGTATCTCCGCGAGCGATTTAATTTTCTACTTTTCTTTCACTCAGATTCCCTTTTGAAATTTCTATTTTCTACAGTCATTTATTCTCTTTTAATACTGTTAAACTTTGTAACACTCTCCCCTCCCCTCTAATATATATATATATATATATATATATATATATATATATATATATATATATATAATAGCAAATCGCTCCATATTTTTAAGAAAGCGCTTAAAGACCTTTCCTCTTATTTGAAAGGCATTGATAGCTTATAACTTAACTAATGCATGGATTAAATTTTTTATTTCTTTTTGTTTATTTTATATGTATATATTATATTATCGTAATCATAGTGTTAAGATATAACGCACTTGTACATTATTTTCTACTTATATTTGTACATTCTCGCTCCTCGGGTCTGCTGATAGACATTTTTTTCAGAGATAAGCTCGCCCTTTGTACATGTTTTATATAATCTGTTTATTTTTAAGAACTTTATTTTATGTACAATAAAGTGTAAATAAATAAATAGAATTTTTAATATTTTCATAAATATAATGACAATTAACAGCTTTGGATACACCGATTCCCCAAGTTCTTATATAATGGGCACAAATCAAAGGTCAGTAAAAAAATCTTTTTTCTTGATAAATTCTTTAACATCTATTTCATTTATAGTATTATTTTAACGATCACTTATTTCATTCACAGGAAACGCAGCACGTATCAATCCATCTCCTGCCTTCACCGTAAACAAATTGCTCCGTTTATTGGAAGAAGCTTGTGGTCAAGTGACCGCTGAAAACCAAGCGAATGTAGTACGACGCGTCAAAGAACCAATATTATCTGACTGGATGCGCGACGTCCATTTCGACAATTTTATTGAACACGAAATAATAATTGAAGTTCGAGATGATGACACAAGCTACGACGAATCTAGTGATGATGATCTTGGCTGTGCTCCTCTTCCTTAATAAAAACTGTTTTAAAGATAAAACTAGTTCATTTTTTAACCTTAATTTTTACATACAGGGTTATTTTTAGATTTCCCGTCAAATTTAAATAGATGGTTCAGGCCATGAAACTAAACAACTTTTCCACTTTTTTGTCCGTGAGAGGTGTCTATGTGCGCTATGTTCAAATATTACTTATGTACACAGACTTCTGTCAGTCTTCAGTATTCTGTGTCATTAACATCTCTAGAGATCTAATCCAGCTCAAAGCAACGTATGCTTGACCTTTAGCAAAATCCGTGAACTTAAATCAACTACAGCTCGGTCCAAAGTAGCTCCTTGGGACTTGACCCCAGCACATATCAATAGCAACATTTTTCGCTGAATTTTACCCTGTCCACGAAGTGCATCGAATTCTGTCGTTGATGGTTAGATTCTGACTCCAACTCCAAGAACATTGCTTTTAATTGGTGCCTTCGAGGAGTTGGCCACTCTATTGTCCTTATAACTCCCATTGTTCTCATTCCATTGTCTAATATAATATTCAATTTACCTATATTATTTATATTTTACATTAATCCCCCCGTTGTAAGGGCAGAATAACGAAACACTAATTAAAGTACAGGTACGTATAAAGTACCTGTTATAAATAGGAAATTAGCGAGTAATTTAATCTGTTGTATGTATAAATATTGTTGTAGGAAGGTACGGACCTATATCCTAAACTATTAGCTACCTACCTTTGTGGTACCTATTTATTTAAAATTATGAATAGAACCGGTATCTTAAAAATAGGGCAGCTTGTTAGGATTTCAAAACTCGAGATCTGATAAATACCCAATTTTCGAAAATGGGGGTGAAACCAAGAACGTTCTGAAATTTGAAAATATTTCATTTTCCTAGCAGGAAGTTATATAGACCAACTGCCATTCGGCCAGGTAGGTCGTTAAAAGCCATCGATTGGCTATACGTGTCACTACTCACTACCATCGTGACTACTAAGTGGTAGAGTTCTGCATTGTCTCGCCCGAGTATTTCGTACCACTGCTTTACCCATCCCTGCTGCAAAAGAGTCAATGCTTGTCATTGCCATGTTCTGGTTTGGAGGGTAAGGTAGGTAGACTTATGCATGTGGTATTGTCATTCCGCCACACGGATAGCAACGCGCCATTAACGTCTTTTGTGTCTTTAGGCGATAGTTTCTCATTCCATCAGGAGAACCATCTGCTTCTTTGTTATCTTATGATATATAAAAAAATTCCTGATCGTGCCATTGTTACTTAGGTGGTTAGCGACCCTAATTACGTATCAACAGGGCTTGGGAACATATTAAAATTATATAATGGCTACTATCGTAACTTGGATTCGATTTCCAGTAAGGACAAGCATTTGTTTCAATCGCACGAACGTTTGTATTTCTGGTTTTAAATGTTCATTAAATATAGTTCAGTATTAAGGTAGAGACGCTGCGAATAGTGATTTTGGTAAATATTAGGCGAAGTATTTGTTTCACTAGCGAGTTCAGAGTTGATCATTTCACGAATCACGTGATAGAAAGATGAAAATAGAAACCATCACCTATAGACACCAAAAATGTTTATGGTGTGGTGCTATTCGTGTGGCGGGATGGCAATGCCACATGCATAAGTCTACCGGCTACCTTACCCTCTAAACCGGAACACGACAATGATAAGCATTGACGCTATTGTGGCAGGAATAGGTAAGGCGGTGGTACCAAATATCCGGGCGAGATGTTGCAGAACTCTAACCGTCACGATGTTCTAGTGGTCACGATGGTACGGATGGTGACGGAAATAGACCATAGATCGCCTTTTACGACCTGTCTGGCAGAACAGCAGTTAGTCTGTTCTTCAAAGAAGTCTAGACCAACACAGAGTAAATATTACTGTACCGATTGATGAAATTTAGACTGTTCCATAAGGTAAATTATACCTGATTTAAATCAAAAATAATTATTTCGATATGTCTTTATTTACCGAAAAAATCGCGAAACATACAAATATACAAAAACTTACAAAATTTAGTACATGTGCTTGGATGCCTAAATAGGTAGATCATCATACTCAAATGTTATCGAATTCCAACAATCAAACTGATAACTCCGTTTTTTCGTTGGTTGAAAATATTTACCAAAAGATGACAACTACTAATTTATGTAATGAAGACCGAATAATGCAATACTGAAATAGGTATATAGGTATGTATAAAGTACGTATTATATTAATTAGGATAATTAATTTTAAATCGTTATACATCCTAAACTATTATTTGAAATGAAAAATGATGAATGAAACCCAAAATGATTTTTAAATACCTATTCAACGATACCCCACATGACATTGTTCATTAAAATATTTTTTTTTAATTTTGACCATATGGCGCCTGGTGGTTTCCATGGTGAATTCTTATAAATGTCGTGTCGCTAGTGACACTCGTAAGGTTAGGACGAATCGACTGACATAAGAATAATCAAAATCGGTCTACGCGTTTGGCCTCTAGAACGCCACATAGGAACAAACATACATACATACATACATATATAGACTGATAAACACAATACCCTCCTGCAGTCGGGTAAAAAGATCAAGCTAACTTGTACAGGGTATGGCCACGATGTAGTAGGCTCTCTGCGATGATTCGGAATAGTAATTCCGTCAGTACGACAGGGCATGGTCTTGCGACCGTGGTCCCACAAACAATTCTTTTTTTATTAATAACAAGCTGAATTTTTGTGAACAGTTTCCTTTTGACGTGACGTTCATCTTTTCTATCTTCGGAAAATTTCGAATCGGGTAACTGAAAAAGTTAGGGGGCTTAGGAAATTTCAATTCAATGTAGAAAATTATTGATTAATAACTATAAAATATATTTTTTTACTTTAATCGCTTGATTATTTTATGCAAAATATGAAAAAACTTTTGTCCTACATATTTAATGGATTTCTTTCTTACCTTACTTTCCAAACCGCTACATGACAATGACAAGTGTTGACCCTATTGCGGCAGGAATTATAGGTAAGGCAGTGTTACCAACTACCCAGGCTTGACGTTGCGGAACTCTACATCTCTACATCGTGACCTACACATGGAGAGCCTGCAGGATTTTATAAGAAAACTTGCAAAAGGTATGTTCGACCGAACAGCAACCTCATCCCATCCCCGTATCCAGAGCATCGTCCCTTGGCATTTGCATCCTCCGGACGCGAAGCCTTACCCAACAGACTTCATACTCCATCAATAATCTTCTTACTCTCACCACCCTCTAGCAAAGTCGTCGTTGTGATCGCTGGTCGGTCTTCGCTGAGTTTCCTCAACGGGTTTTTTCCGGTGGGGCCGATCGCTCGCGGTGACGTGAAGAACTGGGGTGGGTGAGATATTCCAAAACTCTAAGAAGACTTCCCTCTACACCAACCAGAAATCCAATGAAAATTTTCTAACCTAATGACCTGTCCCTATTTACAGCCAGCGCTTGACCCTATGGTAAGGGGGCCATCAGCCACGAAGCCATATCCCCATCTCTGCACAAGGGTTGTGTGAAGACTACGAGAGTCTATCACCTAGTAGCCACGATTGTAGTGACATGTATGGCCCATCGGTCGCCTTTTATGACCTGCCTGATTGAACGGCAGTTGGTCTAATCTTAAAAGGAGGCTGAACCAACACGGGGAAGTGCCCGGACCAACATGGGGAAATTAGCGTAATTTCAACCGACAAAAAAATGGCGGCTATCAGATTAATATGTATGTATGAAATATTGTTGGAATTGGAAAATATTTGAGTATGATAGTCTATTTAGGGCGGGGGGTAAATTTCGTATGTATGTTTTTCCACAAATTTCTTGAGAACTAAAAGCTATTTCGAGATTGCATTGTTTATGATTCAAATTAAGTATTTTCCAAATTAGGGAATAGTCTAAGTTTTATCGAAACCCGTTTAGAAGTTTTTGAGATATGATTGTAGTTCATATTGGAAGACGGTCTTAAATTTGACCCTGCAGGCCATCTCTGATACTTTCCGCTAAATTGAGGTCTTTTAAGCTCAAAAGAGTAAAAACTATAAGCATAGATTTTCTCAGTTCAAACGAAACTTTTCAGTTGGTTCTAGTTAGTTAAAAAATGACAGTATATTGATTTTTGAAAACTATATATTTTGGAAACGACGAACAATATTGATTTTTCTAATAGCATTCAACTAAATTTTTGGGATTTAAAATATTGTTTTAGCTACATAATCGATAGGTTGAAAAATTTCGAAGCAAAGTTAAAATTTATTTTTTTCAATAATTTTAACTCAAGACATTATCTTATGGTACAAATAGTTATATGTAAATAATACGGAGAAAAGATTGTAATTTTGTCTACGGAACTACTAACACATAGCTCATAATCTAAAAATTATGCGGATAATTTTAAAAACTGACTTTTTGGTCTCCCAAATTCAGTGTCTCAAAACGTCCTCTAAATTGTGCGCTCATTTCAAAAAGAATCGCGTCGATCGCGACACTGTCAATTTCATTATTTTTGGTACCTACATTGTTCTGTAAAACAACTATAAAACTTGAGCATAAGGTAGGATATGCAAACACACATTTTTTGTCATATCTATAACCACTTATGAATAATTAGGGACAGTTTTGTGTGTCAGTTTTGTTCAGGATTGTGCATCTTGGGTTTTTTATATCAATGACGTTAAGATGCCCTAATCTATATCTATATTCTATATTCTATACATATAATAAAACAGTAACGAAACCAAATCTGTACATGAAATATTTCTTAAAAAAAATTATTGCTACGTATTGTGTGTAGGACATAAAACCCAAAACGATAGAAATTGAATTTTTGTCTGTTTGTCTGTCTGTTCGCTTTTCACGCAAAAACTACTGAACGGATTTTTACTAAATTATGTGTCATAATAGCTTATTACCCGGGTCAACATTTAGGATACCTTTTATCGCAGGAAAATCTTTCGTTTCTACAGGAAAATGCAATTACTGGTTCAGCAAGTTCAAACAAAAATTTTAATGACATAATAATTACTTATTACCAGAGCCATAATATAATACACGAAACCCTTTAATGAGCCACATTTTTGATTAGTTTTTTAAATATTTCACATTTTTATTGATCAGTTTTTTTAAATATTTTACTAGTTAAATGCAAAATTTAGTTCGAGCTTCAACTGACAGAAACGGATTTCATCTAAATGTTATTCTTTACTGCACGAAAACGTCGTATACTCATAGACAATAATAAAATATATAGGTATATATTTAAAAATGTTCAAGAGCCAATTTAATTTAAAATGAATTCCAAAGATGTCACTGTTAAGCTCATCACACACGGCTAAGATCTATATCTTCTATATCTATACATATAATAAAATAGTAACGAAACCAAATCTTCGTAGTATTCTATAAAACCCAACGAAGTATGATTTTCTTAATTCTCAAACTTTAGAAGCCCTTTATAACAACAGACAGACATAAACTAAAATTATGATACGAAAGTCACTACAACATGCGTAAGAAGTCGCGGGCTAGTTCGAGATATAAATAAGGAATTTTTTACCAAGTTTCGTGAAAAAATCTTTTTTTGTAGCAAACAAAAATAAAAAACTAAAAAGTCAGTTTTTCAAATTTTTCGCATAATTTTGAGAGTATATGAAAAAAGTAAAACTAAAAAAGTTGTAGATCTTCTTATTGCCGATAACTTTGTCATTCAACTTTTTTCGATAAGACTCGCAGTTTTGCCGAAAATCGTGATAAACCGTTTTTCCCCCTTAATATCCCCCCCTCTCACACTTCTCGAACTCAAATCGCCCGTAATATATTTTTTATCTTATTTTGGCTTTATTTTCTGCCATTTGCAATGGATTTCATCCTACTGTAATTTTCTTTAGTTGCAAAAATTATTTACCCTAGCCTAAAAGCCTTAGAAAAACCACAGGACACTCCAAATTCATCCTGTGAATTTTCTTTTTAGCGTCTACAGTATACCATCATGTAGTCAAAATTTTGGTCCAAGCCGGGATTTGAACCCATGTCCTTACAATTCACAATCTACAGCCAAATAGACTAACCACTACATCAAAGAGACACAAATACCAATTATTTTCCCTGCCCTCAAAGGACACATAACATTAAAACGATAACATTAAATGATCGTTAAATTAATGTGCGTTACAAAGGAAATGTGTTCAAAAACCGGTTGGTAGACTTTATGTGCCTAAGCTGATACAAAGCCGTATATAAGGAACGTTTCTTGGGGTTCCAATAAAACATTATCCAAAATGGCTTCTAAGGTAAGACAAATTCAAAATCAATATTTTGTTCACTTAAACTATAATTATAGTCCGGTCAATTTAGACGTAAAACTAGTAATCAAATAACGAAAATTTAGAGCCAAACCTTTGCTCTAGCATTACAAATAAAGTGCCAAAAGGTCTCATCGATCCCATGTGTGCGTTATTCGTGGTCAAAAGTCAAAATTTTAGGTTTTTTGAATTTTCCTCGAAAACGGTAAGTTTTATTGAAAAAGTACTTGAAACCAAAGTTATAGATCTTTAAATTTTCTATAAAAATGTTCTTGTGATTTTTTCTCTAAAACTTACTATTTCCTAGATATTTCGCTTATAAGAATCAAATTTTACATGATACGCATACATTTCCACACCACCTGTGAGGTAGTGTACTCGGCGCGTATTTTTTAACGTGGTTTCCCCGGTAGGCCCATTCCACGAACTTTTTTGAAGTTGTTTTCAGGGATAGTATTTATTTATTACTATAAAGATTACTGATATTGGTTATTGAGTGCAACCTATTCCTGCCTACAACAAAAAATAATAAAAAATAACAAATATAAAACCCTGAATCGCGATATCACAATTATTTATCTTGAGCACACTATTTACAAGTTTCAACGTTTCTCAAATGGTCTTCTTGCCTGGTTGGGAAGACCTTCCTTTTCCCTTCCTTGTCCTTGTGTGACGTCATCAACCTCCACAGTTACGACGTCACCTGACAATAAGTTGGGCCGCTGGTTCCATCACTATGACCCTTTAGCGGTACGGACTAGCGGCGTCACAGTGGTCACCCCCGACGTGATCCTTCTCCCTTTTACGTCCTTCCATGACGTCATCAACCACTAACAGCAACCAACCCGCCACAGTGGTGACCCTCGACAAAATAGCACGCGACAACCACAGAATACTTATTATAACAGAAGTCAATGTTACATACAAGTAATATTCGAGCATTGCACACATAGACACCTCTCACGGACGCAATATCGCGGTCTGGTGCGGAACAAACTTTCTCGAACCATTCCGAGATATCGCGTCCGTGAGAGGTGTCTATGTGTGCGTTGCTCGAATATCACATGTATGTATATTGGCTACTGTTAGTCTCCAGTATAGGTACTGTGCTACAACCTTCTGACCATTAGCACCTCCTGTACCCGCCTCTGCTTCCAACAGCACCAGCTAGCTTCATAAGCTACGCCTCATCCACACTTTGCGGAATCCACTTCGAACTGACGACGTTCACTTGATCTCCATGCAGCAAACCCTGTCCCGCTCCTTCCGACTCATTGCGCACCACAGCGAAGCGCACTCGTCCCGACTCATCGAGGACCGCGCATATTCTGCTCGTCTCGACTCACCGCAGACTCGAGCACTCAAGGCACATACGCTTCACTGGCTCAACTAGATCGACCTTCGGTCTTGGGGGAGAGTACTGTAGCTGTTCAAGCAATCACAACCGCTACAAGAAAAAAATAATAAAAAACAGAAAATTATAAAATTCAAAAATAAAATCCTAAATCGCGATATCACAATTATTTATCTTGAACACACTATATACAAATTTCTACACTTCTCAAATGGACTTCGATCCCCAGGTAGTACACCTTGCTTGGCTGGGAAGATCTTCCTTTTCCCCTTACTTGTCCTTGTGTGTCGTCATCAACCTTCAGAGTTATAACATCACCTGACAATAAGTTGGCCCGCTGGTTCCATCTATTTGACCCTTCAGCGGTACAAACCAGCGGCACCATAAGTACATACATAAACTGTGTGCTTTTGTGTTTGGTGCCGGCGTGGACGTGGGTGTAAAATTGTGGTGGATGTGGGTGGATAATTATGCCACTGGGGTCTTCTTTTTGTCCGGACCATCGGTTAGGTTAGATATAGAGAAAAGTTCGCAGATAATAGCAAATTTAATTTTTTTATCAATTTTTATGATTGCTATGTTCAAGTTTATAGGGTAAAGTAGCCGGTAGATTTTTGTATATGACATTGCCTTCTACGGTGTCTACTTAATTACCTAACTAATTATATTTTAAAAAGAAATAATGGGAAGGTAGTGTGAAAGTAGCGGTAAGGTAGGGAAACGTAGTGGGAAAGTAGGGGAAGGTAGAGACAAGGTAGGAGAAAGTAGGGGTGAGATAGGTAGGGGAAAGGTATAGGGAAGACAGTGGGAAGGTAGGTAGGAATAAGGTAGCTGAAAGATAACGGAAAGGTAGTGAGAAGGTAGCGGGAAGCTAATAAGAAGGTGGCAAGGAGGTAGCGGGAAAGCAGTGGGAATGTAGGTTAAAGGTTGTGGAAAGATTGTGGGAAGGCAGCGGGATGGTAGAGGGAAGGTAGCTGGAAGTTAGGAAGAAGGTATCAATGTTTCTATTTAAGGTATAAATCTGTGCTTGTAAATACCGTTTAGAGTTTTCACTACTGTCGGCAGTCAGACTGCTTCCGGTTTTTCGACCTCCCACTACGTATGTAGATAAGGAAGTTACTAATTTTACCTCGATTTTCGAAAATCGAGTTTTCACCAGATGTCCACGTTTTCAGGTCCTAGCAACATTTTTCGACTATTTTCACGATGACGTCAGTATGTATGTATGTGTGTGTATGTGTGAATGTAAACATCTCACAACTTTTGAATGTCTGGACCGACCGAAACGGGGTTGATGGCATTCGATTGGATTCCGCTCAACTTAGACTTTCTAAAAATTTGAACCTATTCGGTCCAGGAGATTTTGAGAAATTATGAAATAACACCAAAAAAAATTTTGGCGAAACAGTATTTTTTTAATATAACTTCCAGATTTATGTACCGATTGAGTATAAATACTAATCAACTCTATTCCTCAAAAAACTACGTCTAATATATAAATTGCATCAAAATCGGTTTATCCGTTTGGAAGTAATCGTTGACAAAAAGTTTTGAAAAAAGGAGTTTTTCGACATAGCTTCAAAATTTTTCAACCAATCATTTTTTGATATTCTACGATATTTTAGTACTAAAAAATCTACGTCAAATGCCGTTTAAAAAGTCAAAATCAAATTAAATTCTCAAAACTTATAGCTTTTCAAAAATTAAAATTGCGTTGTTTTTAGCATACTTTATTTTTTTAAAATAACTTTTAAGATAATTCACCGATTGACTTAAAAATCTTATCAGCATTTTCCTTTAAAAGCTGCTTCAAATATCGTTAATTTAATCAAAATCGGTCAATTTATTTGGGATTTATCAATGGAGAAAATTCAAAATAAAATGTTTTTTGCCATTATATCGAAATTTTTCAACTTATCGATTATTTAGCTAAAGCAATATTTTAGATCTCAAAAATAGAGTTGAGTACCATTATCGTTTTCAAAATATACAGTTTTTATAAATTAATTCACGTATTCTGCTATTTTTAACAAAATAGATGTATGCACTGAAAAATCTATGCTTATATTTTTTGCTCTTTTGAGCTCAAAATATCTTAACTTAGTGGGAAGTTTCAGGGATGGCCCGTAGGGTCAACCGTTTACATATTTTTTGTTTATAAATTGTTACACGTATTTTATTTCTGTTTATATTGTTACATGCATATTGTATTAATCATTAATGTACTGTCTTGATATTAGAAAAATACCGGTGCACCAATTATATGCATGATCTAACCCCAAAGTAAGCAAATTATTTGCTTGTGATGTCCGTGTTAGTTAACGATATCAAATATATATATATATATATATATATATATATATATATATATATATATATATATATATATATATATATATATATATTATATATATATATATATATATATATATATACACAATATATATTTGATATCGTTAACTAACACAATATGTATAGAAATAAAATTATAAGTCTGGAATAATATTTAATAAACACCCAAACTCAAAAATATCACCATGCTCATCACAAAAATTGCCCGTCCCTTTCGTAAATTAAATCTGAGCCCCATTAATTGAAATGCGTAGAGACGGTAGCCACTCAACCAATGGAGCGGTTAGTATATTTGGTGTTAAGATAATTTTATGATTTCAGAAACTGATCGTGGTCTTCCTTGTCATTGTCTGCTTGAGTCAATACATAAGTAGCGCAACAATAACAGATAGTAACAGTCGAGATGCTGAACTTACTTTCGAAGATAATGGAGATGATATTGTAAACAATCCTCGTATTTCTGAATTAGATTTCAAGAGCGTGACACGAGAGAAACGAGGAATAATGAAATTAATAAAGAAAATGGAAGAAATGCAAAAGAAAAAAGGTTAAATTATTAGTATTTGAAAGCCCAAAAGTTTCAAGGCATAAAATGCAAAACCTTTCATTTGTGGTAACGAATTAAATTATTTTGGTTGCAATAAAAATCAAGTATTTTACTTACATACATATCTTCACGCCAGATCCCTTACGGGGTAGGCAGAGAGAACCAAGTGCCATACATCACGATCCTTGCAGGCTTGTCTCGCTTCCTCCACATTCATCACTCTCTTCATACACACACGCCGGTTGCGAAAACTCTTGACACCACCTTCGGACAGTACTCGATCAATCTGATCGTGGTATGTCAGTCTTGGTCTTTCCCGGTACCTATATCCTTCCACATTCGCGTTGTATATCTGTTTTGTTAACCTTTCATCTACCATTCTTTCTACATGTCCGAACCAACGGAGCATGCCTTTTCTCATCTTTACACCGACACTTTCTTTGAAAGTATTTTACTTCCTTAATATATATCCTAATATTATTCTCAAACGGTGCCACAGATTGGGCAAGGCAAAAACTAATAAACCAAGAGCACTCTTTATTAAATTACAAGATTCTGCTGACAAAAACAAGGTCCGGTATGCAAAAAATAAGCTTAAAGGAACTGGCTTTAGGTTGTTTGAATTTCTTACGTCTGCTAGACGTGCCACTTTTATGGCAGCACGACAGCGTCTTGGTATTACTAACTATTGGATTAAGCATGGTCTTATCGTTGTTAGTGGACGGGATGACTCACTTCATCATGTTACTAGCCTGGCGGAGCTAGATGCTGTCTGTAGTCCAGAGGGACTCCCAACGTTGTGTAACCGTCACTTCTAGAAGTGAAGAAAGTTAGAAATGTTCCAATATCAAAAGCCAAAAAACTAGCCAAGAAGTAATAATTGGTAGCTGCTTTCATCTTATAAATTTCAATTTGTTTTTGAATAAGCGATTTCATCTTCTGATTATTCTCGTAACACTTACTATTATTTGTAAGTTGCCGTCAAGTAGTTAATAGTTATACAGCAAGTATGTATTTAGTTTTCTTACTTTAGTATTAATAATAATTTTCTTTATTATGTAGTTTTTTCTTAAGGTAAGTTGAACATAAAGTAGTTTAGATTTCATTAATACCACTGCGATAAATTTTCATTGTCTTTTATAGGTAAAATTCGTAGTAGGTTTTTCTATTATACGTTTAAATGTTACAGTGGACAGTATTTTTTAACCCCCGACGCAAACCGAAGGGTGTTATAAGTTTCAGGTGTGTATCTGTGTATGTGTGTATCTGTGTATCTGTCCGTGGCATCGTAGCGGTCAGGCGGATGGTTGTTTAATTGAAAGCCCTGTTTTGCGAGATGGTTCTTAGCTATAATTCAATAGAATCTGTTCAGCCGTTTCAAGATCACCAGGTCTTTTCAAATTGATGAAAGAAATCAAGCAACTTGTTGATGATGGAACTGGAAGGTAACCATGAGAACTCTTAAGCTAAATAAGATAAACTAATCGAAATTGGACTCATTTGTTCTGTTTCGACAAACACTCTGGTGTTAGATGAATTCCAGAGTCTCAAAATAGAGCTGGAAGTACGTTATGGGAACTTTCAAACAAAATAGAGCAACACTATTGACTTTGGGGTCGATTGATTCGTTATTATAAGGAATTTGAAGCGGAATGGCTTTCAGTGCCTGATGATAGAGCTGGAAGATGTACCCGAGAACTCTTAAGCTATACTAGGGTAACCCATCAAGGGGACTAATTCGGTTGGTTTTGTCCAACAATTTGGTGTTGGACGATTTTTTGTCTTATATCAGATAGTCATGTGTCGTTCGTTCGATCAGAAAGAACCGTATCAATTCTGACCTGTCGTCAGAAAGACCTGGGTCTTATGACCCGTTCAATTGATTGATTGATATAGTTTAACACTTCAATGTAATCATGGGTTGTGAACAAGTCCCACGAGTTACGGTTCAATCGATGGATTGCTTTTGTTTCGATCAACTTATATTAACTAGTGATTGAGTATTTTGTAATATACATCTTAATATATTTTTAGGGTTCCGTAGCCAAAAGCCAAAGAGGGGAACTCTTTTAATTTCTTCATATCCTTCTGTGTGTCTATCCATTCCCTCATCCGTTCGTCCATCCGTATGTTGCTTATTTTACTCTGAGACTATGGGTACCGTGTGGTTGAAATTTTGAATTAATTGATTTTTTGTTTATGTAAAAAAATAAATAAATTAATTAAATACACTTACTTTATACTTCATAACGCAGTACATTTGTTTTATGTATTAAGGTTTCTCTGTCTTGGGTTAGCTGTAAAATATCTCTCTTAATGATAAGCTCGCCCAAATCCAACCAAACTTCTTATTTCGACTGAACGTCGAATTTCGACCAAACGTCGAATTTAGACAAAGCGTCGAATTTCGACCAAGCGTAGAATTTCGACAAAGCGTCGATTTTCGACCGAATGTCGTATTTCAGCCAAATATCGGCCCATTCTAATTAAACTGTTAAACTGTTAAATTAATAAGATCAATAAAATAACCGTTTTTGAACTAACTCATAGATGGAGACGCGACATAACTAACTAAAAAACTAATTTCCAGAAATTAAAAGTGACTGCATGCGTGACGGGTCCTAACAAAATTTAAAAACATTTTATGTCACCGAAGTTGTTTTGTTTTTGGTCTCCAAATTCAATACACTTTAATAAAATATAATACAAAAAGTAGACAGCAGCTTTGTTCTGGTACACAAACGAAACGTTTACTACCTATGTCGAGCGGGGGACAAAGAATTCGATTCGTTCGTCTTCTCGTAGACTTCAGCGAAGAACGCGTGACCCGACTTAATACCGGACTTACAATCGCGAATCATCGCGATTGAACGAATCACTTTCAAGTTAGTGACCCTATCAATCACACAGATTCTAGGACCCGGGTCTGTTGATTCGATCAATCGCGAACGACACATATCTAATATCAGATCATGGAATTAGTAGGTGAACATAGGAACTTCTAAACTAAACAAGATAAACCTATCGAGTTTGGGATCCTTTGTTCTGCTTTAACAAACATGCTGGTGCTGGATGATTTTCGGGGTCTTATAATAGAGCTGATAATGGAGGTCATGGGAACTTTGAAATAAAATAGAGTAAATTTTTACAAAGAATTTTGAAACACGATGGTTATCAGTGCCTGATGATAGAACTGGAAGTCATAAGAACTTCTAAGCAAATCCAGACAAACTTATTGAGTATGGGTTGCTTCGGTTTGTTTTGGCAAATAATTTAGTGTTGGATGATTTTTTTGTCTTATATTAGATTATGGAATTGGAAAGTAAGCATAAGAACTTCTAAACTAAACAAAATAAACTTCTTGAGTTTGGGATCCTTTGTTCTATTTTAACAAACATCCTGGTGCTAGACGATTTCCGGGGTGTCATAATAAATAAAAATATTCAAGGAACAAATTACACTGACTGATCTAACCCCAAAGTAAGCAAATTATTTGCTTGTGTTATGGGTGTAAGTCAACGATACTAATACATAGAAATACATATATAAATACTAGAATATATTTAATAAACGCCCAAACCCCAAATACCAACATTATTCTCATCACGCAAATGCTTGTCCCCGTCGGGGATCGAACCCGAGCCCCGTTGATTGTGTAGTCAAGGTCGCTAACCACTCGACCAACGAGACGATCGATAATAGAGCTGATGATGGCGGTCATGAGAACTTTGGATTAAATGGAATAAATTTTACAAGGATTTTGAAACACGATGGTTATCAGTGCCTGGTGATAGAACTGGAAGTCTATAAGAACTTTTAAGCAAATCCAGGAAAACCTATTGAGTGTGGGTTGCTTCGGTTTGTTTTATATTTTTCGGTACTAGGTGATTTTTTGAATTTTATAATGGAAATTGAAGGTGGCTATGGGAACCTTTAAACTAAACTTTTTTTGTTGTGTTGTTTAGTAATTGTTACGTAACAATTACTAAACAACAATCTTAGTTATATATTATGGATAATTTCTTTAATAATTTATATACTGAAGAAGTCGTTTAAATAACAAATTGTTCAAATAATAACGACTTCCTCCAATCTATACCCAATAGTCGTATAAATTTGCTATGTATTCATATTAATATTAGGTCAATTATTAAAAATTTCGCATCATTAGAGCAATGCATATCCAATTGTAACAGACGTATTGACATCATTTTGTTATCTGAAGCTAACATCTCAGATAATATAAGCTGCCTTTACCAAATACAGGGCTACCAAATCTTCACCGCATTACGGAAATCACGTAAAGGAGGAGGTATGATTATATATGTACACAATAATCATAGACGTAAGTCAAAAAATGTAAACACACACTATTTCGAGAGCATGTTATGTACAATTACTACTCTTTCAAACTACACAGCTAATCTTTGTGCAATCTACCGACCACCGAATTATAATAAGCACCTATTTATCGACGAGCTCCACACCACATTTTCACAATTTACCACAGCCACTGGTTTGTATCTAATCGGTGACACTAACATCGATCTAAAGCAGGATCATCCTATAAAACATAAATATAACAATATATTGCATAACTTAGGCCTTCTGTGTGGGATCACGGATTATACTAGGATTGAATTATATAACGGGCGTCTAAGTAAAACATGTATTGATCATATATTGGCACGACCCCATTCACAAGACCTTTTTACTGCGGCAATCGGTACGACACTGGCTGACCACCGAGCAGTCATGATTGCGTGTGTTGGTGTACAGGTACAGGAGGTGCCAAAATATAAAAACTGCATAGACAATAATAAATTTTGCTAATTTTTGAATGAAGTCGATTGGGAGAAAAGTTGCCATATGACATGTCCAAATTTAATATATGATAATATACAATATAATTATAACAAATGCTACGAAAAATCAAAATACACTATTAAAATCAAAAAACCATCTAAATATGGAAATAATTGCATAAATAATAAAGTAATCAATTTATGTTTATATAGAGACAAATTGCGCGAGTACAATAAAGCTAGAAATAATGCAAACAAGTTGATACAAAAGACAAAAAATCAACACCTTAAATCTGAAATCACTCTTAATAAAAACAATCCTCGTCATTTATGGCATATATTATATAGTATTACAGGTAAAATTAAACATTCTCTAGACGAAGTAATACTATCCGCATTTAAGGAGCTAAAACTAACAAATAAAAAAATCGCTACTAATTTTGCTAAAAACTTTGTCAACAGTGTGCAAGAAATTACATCTAAGTGCCCTATAAGGTTATTGAATAGAGATACGTACAATAAGCCATGAAACTTAACTATGTGTTTTAGACCAGCGTGTGGTAAAGATATTAAAAATATTATTAAATCACTAAACACAAAGAAATCGCCTGGTATTGACTGTATTCGAACAATCGATATCAAGCAAATAAGTGCTACTGTAATACCTTTATGGTATTACATGCATACTGGCAGCTTTGTCTGTTTTTAAACGTAGAACATTGTTTAGTTTTTCTATGTGATGTATTTAAAATATAAGATATCGAAGCAATCTTGACGGGCTAAGACGTTTGCCCTAAAATAAATGAAGATCCGAAAAATATCTTTTATTCGATAAAGAAAGTTAGATCCCGTGTACCTTAAAAGCAGCCAAGCGAGTAAAGTAATCGTCCGGGCATTTAAAGGATTCTACAGCTGGTAGAATCTCCGGGCAGTTTCAGTCGGTAGAGCAGCAAATCTCTACATTTGGTGCAGCCCCAAGCTGAGGCGTTACAATTGGCGGAGGCGCCGTGCAGTCGCTACGTGCAGTCGCTACGCGCAGTCGCTACGTGCAGTCACTACGTGCAGTCGCTACGTGCAGTCGCTACGTGCAGTCGTTACGTGCAGTTGCTACGCTGGACGAAGAAACCAGGAGAGCTAAGTATTTTGGTCAGAGGGTAAGAGTCAAGATGGAGGCCATCAAGCGTTTCGATGGAACGCAGAATTTTGCATTTGCAGAATTTATCAAAGATTTTAAAACAGTCGCGGCAATTAATAAATGGGATGTGGAGAGTTTGCCATTGCTTTTAGGACTGTATCTGGATGGGCCTGCGTTGGCATTTTATAAAATGCTTTTTATAGCGATACAGCCAATTTTAATGATTTGTGTATAAAAATTGAAAATGAATTCCCCATGTCAATAAATTATATTGAACAATTCTATATAACCAAACAGGGCCGCGAGAGGAGCTATTAACATATTTTTACAGACTCAGCAGTATTGCAGTCAAGGCTGAGATATCGGACGAAATTTTTATAAAACAATTCATCAAGACAATGTTACCCTCGCTAAAAGAAAAACTAGGAATGAGATTGTATTCGTCGCGGGAAGAATTACGTAACACAATCGTTCAGTACAACGAGGTATTTGGGGGTCAAATAAAATCGAGCAACATTCCTTTACAACCACCAATGGGGGTGCCACAAAAAGTAAGATTTAGGGAGGAACCAGACATCTTGCCTAGTACGCCTGTACGCTCGCAGCCAGAACGTCAGCAACCGACGGAAGTTTTTCACACGCCCCGGTATAATCTGAGGCCGAAACGATATGAAAGAACGGCCGCAAATACACGTAATGATTTCTGACGCAGTCCAATGACACCACAGTACCCAAACGAACAGGGACGCTGCCAATAAATGAAACACGGGAGATGAGAGCTGCGTCCCAAACAGATGAAAATCTCCCGACAGAAAGCAAAGATTTGTCCAGTCCAGTCCATTTATTCAGGTCATAATTAAGGGTCATTCGTGTTCAGCGTTAATCGATACGGGAGCAGATATATCGTGCATGTCGGATGATCTCGCGGAATATCTAAAAGTAACATACAAAGATACTGCATCCAATGGGCATTTTGTAAAATCGCTAGGAGGATCGTTATTAAATGTGGTAGGAAAAACGTGTGTAAATTTAATGATAAATAACAGCATTTTTGCGAATGAAATGTTAATAATTGAGAATATAAAAACTAAACTTATATAAGGTCGGGATTTTCTTAAAAAATATGATGCTGTAATAGACTTTTTAAAGAATTTTATATGTCTTAAACAGCGTTGCTATGTAAATTTTATTAATCATTCGTCGCTACGAAATAGTAGTGATCTCTCCGTTATGGGCGGTTGCCATAGAAACGTGGTAAATAATAGTGTCACTAATGTAAATAAATTGTGTAATATATCAAAATCAGATTATATATACTACGTGAATTATGTAGAGAAAAATGAGGATAAGTTGTATCCGTATATAAATTCCGGAAATAAATGCGAAATGGATAAGATTAATATTAATCCGGAATTATGTCAAAACCAGAAGGATGTATTACGAAATCTATTTAGTACATATAGGAAATGTTTTGCATTTAAGCCTTACGGAATTAGGTAGGTGTAAGTTAGCAGAAATAGAAATAAAAACGTTAGACCAGGTAGCAGTACACCACCCGCCATATCGTGTCTCACCAAAACAACTAGAAATAATCAATACACGGGTTAGAGAAATGTTAGACAACGGAGTTATTCGCGAATCTAAAAGCTCTTATGCTTCCCCAGTAGTGTTAGTGCGGAAAAATGATAACACATGGAGATTCTGTGTGGATTACCGTATATTGAATAAAAAGGTGGTAACAGATAGCTATCCATTGCCTATATTGTTGAAGACATTTTGATATATCTTTCGGGTGCCCACTATTTCGCTGATTTAGATTTAAATTCTGGCTATTGGCAACTTGTGATTTCGGAAAGTGATAGGCACAAAACGGCATTTATAACACCGTCACGATTGTATGAGTTTAACGTGTTAACTTTTGGCCTAAAAACAAGTCAGGCAGTATTTCAGCGTACAATGGATAAAGTGCTAGGGGATATTAAATACAAGAATGCCATCTGTTATGTTGATAATATATTAATATGGGGGAAAACTTTCACAGAATTTAAGGAAGCGTTGGAAAAGGTATTAATGCGCCTTAAGGAAGCGAACCTTACGCTTAAACCAAATAAATGTAGTTTTGGGTATGGGAAGATAAGTGTGTTAGGGCATGAGATATCGGGGGATGGTATTCAACCAGATAGCAGGAAATTAAAGGCAATAAACGAAATGCCTGCACCAACAAATACAAAACAGGTAAAATCGGTACTTGGAGTATTCTCCTATTACCGTAAGTTTATTAGTAATTTTGCCAAAATTGCTCTACCTCTAACAAAATTGTTAAAGAAGGGGTCGAAGTTTTGTTGGTCCTCGGAACACCAAAACGCGTTTTCCGTTATCATAGATCGAATGTGTAACCCGCCTATTTTAAGTCATTATTCTAGTGATAAGGATGTTTTAACTAGATTATATGTAGATGCTAGTGTAGAAGCTCTGGGGTGTTGTCTAATGCAAGGAAGAGTAAAAATGCATCCGATATCGTATGCATCGAAGAAATTGAGTGAGGCAGAAAAGAAATATTCTACTACTGAGAAAGAATGTTTAGGTCTAGTATGGGCGTTGAATTATTTTAGACATTTTTTATGGGGATTGAAGTTCGAAGTTGTAAACGATCACAAGGCGTTATGTTGGCTTAGAGATAGGAAGGATAGGAATGGAAGGTTGGCGAGATGGTCATTGAGCATACAAGCATATGATTTCGATATTGTACATTGTGCAGGCAGAGAGAATGTAGTTGCCGACTTTTTAAGTAGAAACCCATTGAATGTGGAGAGTACAGCTAAGGATGCGCAGAAAGAGCAAGAGGATGGTTTGGAAGTGTATAAATTAGAGGTAATTAAAGTCCAAGAAGAACAGGGGATAGACGAATCATGTAGGCGTTGGTTATCCCGAGCAAGGATGAGCGATACCGGGATATAAGTTGAATGATGGAATATTGTGTAAGAGGGTAAAGCGAGGCGATTGTATGAAAGATCTCGTGGTTATACCAAAAGGTTTATTGTATGAGATCTTGCATGAACTGCATGACGACCCATGGTCAGGTGGTCACTTGGGTTTAGCGAAAACATTGTGTAAATTTAGAGATAAATATTATTGCGAGAATGCTGAGAAGGAGATCGAGAAGTATGTGAAAACGTGTAGTTTGTGTCAAGAGAAAAAAAAGGTCAAACAATTAGCTGAACTACAGCCTATAATTGTGACCCGTATGATGTAAAAGGTAGGAATTGATATCTTAGGGCCTTTTAGAAAATCTTTGAACGGGAATAAATATATTATAGTATGTGTTGTATATGTGTCGAAATATGCAATATGTAAACCAGTACAAAGGGTAACGGCAGAGAAAGTGAGTGAATTTTTGATTGAAGAGGTGTTTTGTAAGTACAGAGGTGTTAAGGTGGTAATTTCTGATAGGGGAGCAGTATTCACTTCACACCTAGTGAAAGAAACTGTGAATCGATTTGGGGCAAAGTCGCGATTTAGTACGGCGTTTAGACCAAAAACGAATGGGTTAGTAGAGCGGTTTAATAAAACGTTAGTTCAAATGTTATCAATGTATGTAGCCAGGGACCAACGAGACTGGTGTAGATTTGTACCATTAGTGTGTCATACATATAACACTAGTAAATAATCGACCACTTAAATTTCACCATATATGATGATGTATGCTAGGGAACCGATATTCCAAAGCGACATGGGGGTGAATAGGGATAGTCATAACCGGGAGATAAATTATACCGAGAGACATAATTTACAGGGTGCGTTAGTTCGAAAGGCAGTACATAACATTAGGAAGGCACAAGTTAGGCAAAAGAGATATTTTGACAAAAGAGCTAAAGGATTTTTCACTTGGACAATTAGTATTAGTATATACACCAAGACGGGTGGACAACAGGAGTTTGAAATTATGTAGGTTATATAAGGGGCCGTTCAGAATAGTGGAAAGAATATCTAATGTAAATTATGTAATCACGAAGTTAAGCAATAGGAGATATAGAGATATTGTACATATAAATAGGTTGAAGGCATTTCATGTACGTATGTAAAAATGGCGTATTTTTATAGTCATTCATTATAGTAAATAATTGTTACATGTTAGACCATTATTTTTGTTTGGGCTTGTGTATGAAAATGCTAATATTTGTATTTGTTTCATGTAATATGACGGGGTTCAACCAATGCTGTGATGATGGACCGGAGCTAAAAGAAAAAAGATGACCAAAAGAATATAAAATGAAGAAATGTTATGTTTTCAATCGAAATGTATTCCTCTCAAGTTTTTCCGTTCAATAATAAAGTCTAATGGGGTATAATGTATACTAGGGACGGAGCCGCCTTAGTATGAAGTCGTAAAGTCAGTATAGATAGGGGGTTGAAAGTCATACGAATGGGAGTTCAACTTTGTAGTACGACATAGTCGACACAAACAATATCTGTATAAGATATATTATATGAACTCAGATAGTTATGGGAGGTATTTTAATGATGGTTTAGTATGATTCAGAGTGAGAATTATTTATATTCGAGATATATATATATATATATATATATATATATATATATATATATATATATATATATATATATATATATATATATATATATATATATATATATATATATATTGGGGCGAGCTCGATGTTGAGAGGAAGTAATACTTCAATCTTTTTCTTTTGGTCCACCAAAGAAAACGAAGTTTGAATTGTTATATCTTTCCATCTCTTATTATCTCATATATAACTAGAGCCCATCAGGCTAAAGGTTAATAAAATAATAAATGTTTCCGATAGGATAGATTAGGTGAGGGGGCTGTGGTCTGCCTTTTAGGGAGGTTTTGGTAGGCCAAAGTTTGTGACATGGTGTGGTGGTAATAGTCAAAACCACACATGGGGCAAACTATCTTTTAGAAAAAGACAGTCCCACCAAAATGTACTTTCCTACCATAGGTAGGGCAATCGGGATAGGAATAGGTAGGTCATTTAAAGGGAGACAAATGCCTGCTCGGTTTCAGCTGCTCCTACCTTGGGGGTAGCTGATGTAATACCTTTATGGTATTACATGCATACTGGCAGCTTTGTCTGTTTTTAAACGTAGAACATTGTTTAGTTTTTCTATGTGATGTATTTAAAATATAAGATATCGAAGCAATCTTGACGGGCTAAGACGTTTGCCCTAAAATAAATGAAGATCCGAAAAATATCTTTTATTCGATAAAGAAAGTTAGATCCCGTGTACCTTAAAAGCAGCCAAGCGAGTAAAGTAATCGTCCGGGCATTTAAAGGATTCTACAGCTGGTAGAATCTCCGGGCAGTTTCAGTTGGTAGAGCAGCAAATCTCTACATTTGGTGCAGCCCCGAGCTGAGGCGTTACACTACAATAAGTGAGTGCATTGCGAAGTTAATAAACCACAGTGCCGTGAAAGGCAAATACCCAGACGTTTTAAAAACCGGTATAATAAGACCAATCCTCGAAAAAGGAAGTAGATCAAACTACGATAATTATAGACCAATTACAATTTTACCAGTAATTAATAAGATTGCCGAAAAATATATTAGTAAAGAAATACACGAATTTTGCAAGAAAAGCAACTATTTGAATGAGAAGAAATACGGTTTTCAACCTAAAAAAAAACACCACTCAGCTGCTATCAGCTTTTACGGACACAATATATAAACACCTCGATGAAAAATGCATGTTATGGTGGTGTTTATAGACTACAGTAAAGCGTTTGACACACTTCGACACGATGTGTTGGTGGATACCCTACAAGACAGTAGCATAAGTGGTAACTTATTAAAGTGGTGTGAAGATTATTTGAAAGACAGACAATTTATTGTACGAGTGAATGAAGAAGATAGTGACCCAATACGAGTTATACAGGGTACAGGACAGGGATCTGTATTGGGCCCTTTACACTATCTAACATAGGTCAACAGCTTGACAGAACTTATTAAGAGTTGTGATATTTATCAATTTGCAGATGACACCTGCTTCTTAACAGCTGGTAAAACTGCTAAAGAAGCTTTAGCTAAATTGCAAACTAACTTTAACGTTCTGGTTCAATGGTCACATGATATGGGACTTGTATTAAACAGCAACAAAACAAAAGTGATGCACATAAGCACAAGCCACAATAAAAATTGCTATGAACCTAGGTTAATACTTCATAACCACAAATGCCTTCATAAAAATGTTAAACAAAATAGGTCAATTCCTTGTGACTGTGATCACTGTGTGTGTGTGTGATGTGTGTTTACGTGATCATCCAAAATACGGGAGTAAGTAACACATCACCAGCCAGAATCCAAAATGCTTCTAGGATGTTGGATTTTCAAGGAAAATCTTGAAAAAATCTCAATAAAACTGTTACCCGAGGGGGGTCGAACCTGGGACCTCATGATCTACGACGAATAGGTTATCCCAAGATCACGAGGCAATCTTGTATACATAAGTTATATGTATAATGTTTCGTTTTTGTAAGTGTATGTTGTGATGTTTTATAATGGCAAGAGTGTGGAGGTGGGTAACTTGCTATCAAAATATATCGCTCGGAGTCTGGCTGTGGTGTGTTAACATCCCCGTGGCTCAAATGAGTACGTAACAGTGCCGGTCCCGGTTATAATAATCAAATAAATAAATAACTCTGGACAATTTTACACGAATTGATCTAACCCCAAAATAAGCAAATTATTTGCTTTTAGTATGGGTGCTAGATATTATTACATAGAAATACATATATAAATACACAAATATATTTAATAAACACCCAGACCCAGAAATACAAACATAAATGCCTGCCCCTGTCGGGAATTGAACCCGAGCCCCATTGATTGGTTGTTCAGGACCGCTAACCACTCAACCAACGGGGCTAACTAGAACCAGACGATAATTGCTATCAAGTCGGTAAAATAATGATTTTATATGTATAGATGTATTTAAGGCAAAAGAGTCATTCCATATGAAATCGTCTAATTAGCAAAGTCGACTCATTTTAGATTTTGGTGTAACTTTGAGAAACTCTTCTCTAGGGTCCCAAAGAACAAAATTTACACGAGTTTGATTTTTACAAGCGCTTGTTTTCGCCTATTTAAATAAAGACTTTTAAAAATCGACATTTTTAAGCCTTAACAACTTTTACTGTGAAATTTTTCTGTTTGAAGCTATCTGCATGATCAAGATGGATTTCACAGTGAGAAAGATAGTAGTTTAAGGGTATTCGAAGATAATTGGCTCGGACGAGTCCTTTGAATATAAGCAGCATGCTGAAAATGAGTGTTTTTTAGTCATTTTTCGTGAATTTCATTCAACTCTAGCGTCGTAACTGTTGAGAATTAAAAACTCATGCTCCGCGGGAATTAAGTATTCATGTCATAGACAAAATTCAGCCACAAGTTGACTTGAGCTGCCCGCTCTTCATAGAAGAAAACTTTGCTCGAAGTTTTGAAATTTAAAAAAATTCCAATTTTCAGGTTATGAAACGATCGTGTTGACTGCGAGATAAAAATCTGATACTCACAAAATCAATTGTTCTTACCTTCATCTTTAAACGACTAATCACTTGTTTTGTTATTTTCATTTTCAGTGCATGTGCGAGCCGGTTTTTTACAGCAAAAATCTGGACGTTTTTACAAATTGATTAAAATTACTTACCATCAGACACAATTATAAATATGAATAATTTTTCTAGTTTCAAAAAAGTTATGGATATTTGGGGTATAAAAGTAAGTGGTAAGTAATTTTAATCCATTTGTAAAAACGTCCAGATTTTTGCTGTAAAAAACCGGCTCGCACATGCACTGAAAATGAAAATAACAAAACAAGTGATTAGTCGTTTAAAGATGAAGGTAAGAACAATTGATTTTGTGAGTATCAGATTTTTATCTCGCAGTCAACACGATCGTTTCATAACCTGAAAATTGGAATTTTTTTAAATTTCAAAACTTCGAGCAAAGTTTTCTTCTATGAAGAGCGGGCAGCTCAAGTCAACTTGTGGCTGAATTTTGTATATGACATGAATACTTAATTCCCGCGGAGCATGAGTTTTTAATTCTCAACAGTTACGACGCTAGAGTTGAATGAAATTCACGAAAAATGACTAAAAAACACTCATTTTCAGCATGCTGCTTATATTCAAAGGACTCGTCCGAGCCAATCATCTTCGATTACCCTTAAACTACTATCTTTCCCACTGTGAATTCCATCTTGATCATGCAGATAGCTTCAAACAGAAAAATTTCACAGTAAAAGTTGATAAGGCTTAAAAATATCGATTTTTAAAAGTCTTTATTTAAATAGGCGAAAACAAGCGCTTGTAAAAATCAAACTCGTGTAAATTTTGTTCTTTGGGACCCTAGAGAAGAGTTTCTCAAAGTTACACCAAAATCTAAAATGAGACGGCAACAATTTTATTTTTTTTTCAGACGATTTCATATGGAATGACTCAAAAGTGACTGAATGATGTATCAACGCACATATCAAACTCTTAGGGCTAGAAACTTGAAATTTAGCACACGTATTTCTCTTTTGATACGGAATACTCTACGGAAATATTTTTCAAAATTCAATCTTTTTAAATTTTTATTATCAAAATTCAAGTAAAACACGTAAGATTAAAAATACCTATTGGTAACATACCTATCGAACAAATTCACGTGGTTATAAAAGAAACTTGTAATACCTAACCTAAATTTAGCTATGACAATCTATATAAATACTAGCGACCCGCCCCGGCTTCGCACGGGTATAAAATATTTATATAGCCTATGTCACTCAGTGAAAAAATGTGTAAACGGTTGACTATACGGGCCATCCCTGAAACTTCCAACTAAATTAAGGTATTTTATACTCAAAAGAGTAAAAAATATAAGCATAGATTTTTCAGTTCAAACATCTAGTTTTTTAAAAATGGCAGTATACTAATTTTTGAAAAACTATATATTTTGAAAACGATGATGGCATTCAACTCAATTTTTGAGATCTAAAATATTGCTTTAGCTAAATAATCGATAGGTTGAAAAATTTCGATGCAATGTCAAAAAATATTTTATTTTCAGTATTCTCCATTGATAAATCCTAAACAAATCAACCGATTTTGATTAAATTAACGGTATTTGATGTACTTTTTAAAGGAGAAAAGCTGATAAGATTTAGAAGTCAATCGGTGAGTTAACTTGAAAATTATTTTAAAAAAATAAGTGAGTTTGCTAAAAACAACATAAGTGATTTTAATATTTGAAAAGCTATAAGTTTTGAGAATTAGATTCGATTTAGATTTTTGAAACGGCATTTGACATAGTTTTTTTAGTACTAAAATATCGTAGAATACCCAAAAATGATTGATTGAAAAATTTCTAAGCTGTGTCGAAAAAACACTTTTCAAAATTTTTCGTCGATTACTCCCAAGCGGATATACCCATTTTGATGCAATTTATGTATTAGATGTAGTTTTTTGAGGAATAGAGCTGATTAGTTTTTGTACTCAATCGGTACATAAATCTAGAAGTTACTGTTTCGCCAAATTTTTTTATAGTGTTTTTTCAAAATTTTTCAAAATCTTCTAGACCGAATCGGTTCAAATTTTCAGGAAGTTTAAGTTGAGCGGAATCCAATCGAATGCCATCAACCGCATTTCTATCGGTCCAACTGTTCAAAAGTTATGAGATGTTTACATACACACATACACACACACATACATACATACAGACATAGTGACGTCACTGTGAAAATTACTACATATTATTAGATAGCAAACAAACAGACGGCTCTCCTGATGGTAAGAGAAACCATCGGCTATTGATACCCAAGATGTTAATGGTGGCGGTGAAAATTTCAACTTGCACTGAATTTGTTACTACAATATATAGCCCCGTTTTCACTTTGATTAGTGCTAGTGCAAGTGTTTTGTTCATCAGTGCGAGTGATTAACCTTTTCACAGCCACAGTGCGAAACAAAAAACCGTGCCACCATGATATATTATAAACAACACTGTGCAAAAATAGAGATGTAACAATGAGCATACGATGGAAATATAAATATAATATTAATAACTTTATCTTTCAGATAGGCTTGTTTTATTTTAAAACAATTTACATCATCTCAAAAAGTAAGTCGGAAAAGGTTCCTAGGACCTCAAAACGTGGACATCTGGGGAAAACTCGATTTTCGAAAATCGGGGTAAAATCAGTAACTTTCTTATCTACATACGTAGTGGGAAGTTAAAAATGGTTAAAATCGATCCAGTAGTTTTGAATTTTGATTTATTCACTACTCCCGTGGCCCGCACGCGTTAAGTGTGGAGTACTTATAACAATTCCCCTTTCT
Source organism: Apodemia mormo (assembly GCA_036924255.1). Classification (NCBI taxonomy): domain Eukaryota; kingdom Metazoa; phylum Arthropoda; class Insecta; order Lepidoptera; family Riodinidae; genus Apodemia; species Apodemia mormo. The sequence continues at coordinate 9,770,556 of JAUPFN010000022.1, read as the reverse complement.
CTATACCATGAAGATTTCCTGCTGTCTTTGGAATATCTAAATTCATATACTACATTTTTACTTATACATACAATACAAACATGTTTTCTTTAGAGGTTACTCTTGAAAGAGCGACATATAGTTGGCCATGTGAAAAACAGTCAACGCTCAGTCTAAGCCTGCAACGTTGAAGGTTTAACCGTGCGATATGGTCGTTACAAAAGATGTCTACCGGGAACTCGGCGCCGCCGACCGGCAGGTAACCCCGTCACCGCTATGCCCCTGCATTTTAAATCTGTAATATCTTTGAAAATATTCATTTAAATTACATGCTGTAAACGGCCATATCGATCTATATTAAATCAACAATGTATTTAAGGTACTTAATTGGAAAAGGATTAATGCTGTATTGCTTAAAATTGCTTCGAAAATAAGCCATTATTTCTCGTAAAAAGTAAAAGACAAAAAATGCTATTGTGGGTTATCCATAAGGGATAGACATATACCATTGCGGAGTTTTCTGTAGATCTTTTCAAGGTGTACAAATACTTAGTACATTATTTTTGATATATCTCGTAGGGTTCAGCCTGCGTTTGCAATGTAAGCGGAAAAAAATGTAATTATTTACGACATCACATTAGAAACCTCAAAAATTACAGTACTTCTCGACTCTATATTGAATGTTATTATACATATAAACCTTCCTCTTGAATCACTCTATCTATTAAAAAACCGCATCATAGTCCGTTGCGTAGTTTTAAAGATTTAAGCATACATAGGGACATAGGGACATAAGGACATAGGGACAGATAGGGAAAACGACTTTGTTTTATACTATGTAGTGATAATAAAATCGTATGAAAGTCAAAACTGTACATTGAATTTTTTTTAAAAGAATACTTGGGGCGTGATCTACAATAGATATGGAAGCCAAAAATATAGTTTTTAGAATTTTTGTCTGTTTGTCCGTTTGTCTGTATGTATGTTCGTGGTAAACTCAAAAAGTACTGCATGGATTTACTGCAAATTTTGCATGAATATTACTAAAAGGTCGGGTCAACATATAGGCTACATATTATCACGCTATCACCTACGGGGGAGAAGCTGTGCGGAGTAAACAAAGTCCGCGCGGACGAAGTTGCGGGCAATAGCTATTATTATATATAGGTACCGAACTATATCACAAACCTATATACGATATTTTTATTATCAAAATTTGAATAAAACACGTAAGATTAAAAATACCTGTCGGTAACATACCTATCGAACAAATTAACGTAGTTATAAAGGAAACTTGTAATACTTAACCTAAATCTACCTATGACAATAACAATTGTAATACTTAACCTAAATCTACATATGACAAAAATTAAAGATTTGATTGATTTGTGAATACTTTACTTATTTTTGTATTTTATTAACTACTAGCTGTTGCCAGCGACTTCGTCCGCGCGGACTTCGTTTACTCCGCACAGCACCTCCCCCGTAGGTGATAGCGTGATAATATGTAGCCTATATGTTGACACGACCTATTAGTAATATTCATGCAAAATTTGAAATCCATGCAGTGCTTTTTGAGTTTACCCCGGACATACATAGAGACACACAGACAAAAATTCTAAAAACTATATTTTTGGCTTCGATATCGATTGTAGATCACGCCCCAAGTATTCTTTTAAAAAAATATTCAATGTACAGTTTTGATTTTCCCTACGATTTTATTATATACACATTATACAGTATAGATACCGAACTATACCACAAACCTAAATAAATTATGCCTATCTATTAGGATTGCTATATATGTCACACACCTATCTAACCAACTAATTTAACCGTATTAAAAAATCTGTAAGCCGGTTAACCCTGCAGGTCATCCCTAAAACTTTCCGCGAAATTGAGGTATTTTAAGCTTAAAGAAAAACATATGCCTAAGCATAGAGTTTTGAGTTCAGAGTTCAAAAATCTAAAGTTTTTTTTTAAATGATAGTTATTCAGTGTTCGAAAAGCTGTAGGTATATTTTTTCAAAATGATGACCGACTTTGATTTTTCGAATAAAATTCAACGCAATTTTTGAGCTCTAAATTGTATTATTAGGTAAAAAATGTCTAAGAAATATAAAAAAAAACAGTGTAATTTTAATATAAAATTTAAAAAGCAGTTACTTTTTAAAATTTAAATCTATTATAATTTTTAAAACGGCATTTGAAGTAATTATTTTAGTACTAAAATAATGAAAGAAGAAAAAAATCTGATCAGCTCTTTTAATACTTGAAAATTTGAATTTTAATACTTGAAAATTGAATCGATTTTAATTTTTGACGTAGTTTTTTTAGTACTAAAATAACGTAGAAGATCAAAAAATTATTGCTTGAAAAATTTCGAAGTTTTGTTGAAAAAACACTTTGTTCGAAATTTTTCGTCAATGATAACTCTTGAACGGATAAACCAATTTTGATGCAATTTATGCGTTGAACGCAAATTTTTTGGTGAAAAGAGCTGATAAGATTTTGTACTCAATCGATACATAAATCTGGAAGTTATATTAAACAATACTGTATCGTTAATTTTTTTTGATGGTTTTGCAAAAATTCTCAAAATTTTCTGGATCAAATCGGTTCAAATTTTCTGGAAGTTAAGCGGAATCCAATGAAATGTTTTAAACCGCGTTTACACCGGTCAAGCCGTTCAGAAATTATGAGACGTTTACATACACACAGAGAGACAAACATACATACATACAGACATACTGACGTCATCGTTAAAATAGTCGAAAAAGGTCCTATAACTCGATTTTCGAAAATCGGGGTAAAATTAGTAGTTTCCTGTCCTACATGCGTAGCGGCAAGTTCAAAATCTGTAAATTGGTTGACCCTGCAGGTTATTCCTGAAACTTCCCGCTAAATTGAGGTATTTTAAACTCAAAGGAACAAAAGCTACACTAAGAAAAAAAATTGTTCAGAGTTCAAAAATCTTAATTTTTAACCGACTTCATAAAAGGAGGAGGATCTCAATTCGGCCGGTATATTTTTTTTTATGTGTGTACACCGATTTCGCCGAGGTTTCTAAACCGATTTACGTGATTCTTTTTTGTTTGATGCGAAATAGTTTTGAATTGGTCCCATAAAAATTTGATTCAGGTAGGCCCAGTAGTTTTTTATTTTATGAGCATTTTTTCATTTATTTTACCTATGTCGATGTCTGAAATCAAATCTCGCAAGTAAAGATCCACTTCCCGGTTACCGATTGAGCTGAATTTTTGTATACGTATGTAAATTGGATGACAATCAAAACTTATTATGAGTTAGACCTGATCTGATGATGGAATCGGAAGGTGGCCACAGGAACGCAATAATTAAATGGTTAAAAATCGTTTAATGGCAAGACTCTATCGAGTTTGGGCTCGTTTGATTCGGGTTTGCGAGCACTTTGGTACTTTGTAGTAACTAGGATCCTCCAGGGTCCGTTGATGAAGCCAGATGGTGGCCATAGGAGCTCAGTAATTAAATGACAGAACTCTATCGAGTTTGGGCTCGTTTGATCAGTGTTGACGAGCAATTTGGTGCTTGGTGGTAACAATTATCCTCCAGGGTCTGACGATGAAGCCAGAAAGTGACCATAGGAGCTCAGTACTTAAATGACACAACTCTATCGAGTTTGGGCTTGTTTGATTCGAGTTGATGAGCACTTTGGTGCTTGGTGGTAACTAGGATCCTGCAGGGTCCGATAATGAAGCCAGAAGGTGGCGATAGGAGCTCAGTAATTAAATGACAGAACGCTATTGAGTTTGGGCTTGTTTGATTCGTGTTGACGAGCACTTTGTTGCTTGGTGGTAACAAGGATCCTCCAGGGTCCGATGATGAAGCCAGAAGGTGACCATAGAAGCTCAGTACTTAAATGACACAACTCTATCTAGTTTGGACTCGTTTGATTCATGTTGACTTTGGAGCTTGGTGGTAACTAGGATCCTGCAGGGTCCGATGATGAAGTCAGAAGGTGGCCATAGGAGTTCAGTAATTAAATGACAGAACTCTATTGCGTTTGGGCTCGTTTGATTCGTGTTGTAGAGCACTTTGATGCTTGGTGGTAAATAGGATCCTGCAGAGTCCGATGATAAAGCCAGAAGGTGTCCATAGGAGCTCAGTACTTAAATGACACAACTCTATCGAGTTTGGGCTCGTTTGATTCATGTTGATGAGCACTTTGGTGCTTGGTGGTAACTAGGATCCTGCAGGGTCCGATAATGAAGCCAGAAGATGGCGATAGGAGCTCAGTAATTAAATGACAGAACTCTATTGAGTTTGGGCTCGTTTGATTCGTATTGATGAGCACTTTGTTGCTTGGTGGTAACAAGGATCCTCCAGGGTCCGATGATGAAGCCAGAAGGTGACCATAGGAGCTCAGTACTTAAATGACACATTTCTATCTAGTTTGGGCTCGTTTGATTCATGTTGACTTTGGTGCTTGGTGGTAACTAGGATCCTGCAGGGTCCGATGATGAAGTCAGAAGGTGGCCATAGGAGCTCAGTAATTAAATGACAGAACTCTTTTGCGTTTGGGTTCGTTTGATTCGTGTTGTCGAGCACTTTGATGCTTGGTGGTAAATAGGATCCTGCAGAGTCCGATGATAAAGCCAGAAGGTGTCCATAGGAGCTCAGTAATTAAATAACATAACTCTATCGAGTTTGGATTAGTTTGATTCGTGTTGACGAGCACTATGATGCTTGGTGGTAACTAGGATCCTCCAGGGTCCGACGATGAATCCAGAAGTTGGCCATAGGAACTCAGTACCTAAATGACAAAATCTATCGAGTTTGGGCTCGTTTGATTTGTGTTGACGAGCACTTTGGTGCGAGTGTTAACTAGTTATAAAAGGAACTACTCTTGACAAAAGTCTTTGTTCTACGTCTGTCAAGTCGGTCAGTTCAGGAGGTAAAGACATAACTTCCATGTTATTCCAGTAGGCCTGTGAAGGAACTTTTTTTATGGTAGTCGAGCAACGATAGTTCCTCCGGAAGGAAATCATAACGTGCTGTGGCTAATGACTTCTATTATTTTGGATATAATAATTTCTTACAGACTGTACGTGGTACTTCAGCATATTGACTTATGGTAAGATATTCTTTGTTATGGTGGTTATAAAATTATGCTCAGTCATTGAACGAAGTCTTTATGACGTCTGACACACTGCCACTAGTCGGTTCTCACGTTGCTGAGCAGATTGGTTGCTGCCCGGTTTCGTATCACTTCTAATCAACGAACTCTCTACTCGGCAGACTCCTTAGCTAAATGGTCCTTAATAACACCAATTCTATGAGCCTTCTGCTTGGCAGATTCGTTCGCTAGACGCTCATTAATGAGACCAAGTCTATTATCTCTCTGCTCAAAAGACTCATTTGCTAGACGCTCTTGGATCTTATCTAGTCTAGAATTATACTGTTCAAAATTTTTTTTGACGTTAGCGTGATTTTATACATATGCTTTCATGGCCAACAAACGTTTTTCATGATCTTTTATAGTCTCACAAACACGTAACATTGTGTTTCGAAGAGCATTTTTACGGAGACGACTACTTTTATCCGTTCCGGTTTCTTGAGATCTATATTTGTTAAGGCGCGCAGCATCTGTTGTAGATCTACCCATAAATAGTTGACAATATAACAATACACTAAAAAAATTAAATAAAAATAACTACGTTAAAAAAACCGACTTCAAAAACTTAAAAGTAAAAAATAATAAAGACTTAATAATTAACTAAATACCTATTATTTATATGTGCTATTTACTAATAGGTTTGAAGTCGGTGCTAAGCCTTAAACAAATAATAAAATTTTAATCACTTAAATGAATACGAGCAAATTAAAACAATGAAATGCCTACTTTAAATGCGTGCGATGCGTAAATAAACTTAATAAAGAGCAATTAAATGTTAACATTATAAGCAGCTTCAATCAATACGAAGAATAATGAAAAAAATAATTACGAAAATGTATTCAACAGAATTCCTAAACTAAATGGTCATGTGAATTAATGTACAATTATCAACCTAAAACACATCAGAATTTTTAATTTAAAATTTACACCATATAATGGTAGAATATGTTGGTAGCTTAATTAATTTTTAACAACTTGTAACACCCATATTCTTGCAAATAAATATTTTCTTTCTTTCAAAAATTTAATGTATTAAAGACGTCCGTCAACAACGTCTGCCCGTGCGTGCGTGCCGCATTGGCTTGGCACCGACTTCAAACCTATTAGTAAATAGCACATATAAATAATAGGTATTTAGTTAATTATTAAATCTTTATTATTTTTTACTTTTAAGTTTTTGAAGTCGGTTTTTTAACGTAGTTATTTTTATGTTATAAATGATAGTAGATTTTTGAAAAGAAAATCAGAACACATTTTTTCAAAAATGTTCGTTATTGATGAATCCCAAATAAAACAAACGATTTTGATCAAATTGCAGTTTTTGACGTAGTTTTTAGAGAGAAAATTGATTCGATTTTAAATCCATCGGTATATTATCAGCCTGAAATTTATTTCATAAGTTTGGCCTGTGCGTTTATATACCCTATTATATTTTTATTTTAACCTCTTAGGCGTTGAATTTGGAAAAACGCAGAAAAACATAGCTCATAATCTAAAAATTATGCGGATAATTTTAAAACTGACTTTTAGGCCTCCCAAATTCAGTGTCTCAAAACGTCCTCCAAAAATGATCGCTCTATTTTCTCTATTTTCTCATTTCAAATAGAATTGCGTCGATCGCGACACTGTCAATTTCATTATTTTTGGTACCTACATTGTTTTGTAAAAACAACTATAAAACTTGAGCATAAGGTTGGATATGCAAAAACACATTTTTTTGTCATATCTATAACCACTTATGAATAATTAGGGACAGTTTTGAGTGTAAGTTTTGTTCGGGATTGTGCATCTTGGGTTTTTTATATCAATGACGTTAAGATGTCCTAATCTATATCTATATTCTATATTCTATACATATAATAAAACAGTAACGAAACCAAATCTGTACATGAAATATTTCTTAATAAAAATTATTGCTATGTATTGTGTGTAGGACATAAAACCCAAAACGATAGAAATTGAAATTTTTGTCTGTTTGTCTGTTCGCTCTTCACGCAAAAACTACTGAACGGATTTTTACTACATTTTGTGTAATAATAGCTTATTACCCGGGTCAACATTTAGGATACCTTTTACCGCAGGCAAATCTTTCGTTTCCACAGGAAAATACAATTACTGGTTCAGCAAGTTCAAACAAAAATTTCAATGACATAATAATTACTTATTACCAGAGCCATAATAATATATACACGAAACCCTTTAATGAGCCACATCTTTGATTAGTTTTTTTTAAATATTTCATATTTTCATTGATCAGTTTTTTTTTAAATATTTTACTAGGTAAATGCAGAATTTAGTTCGAGCTTCAACTTACAGAAACGGATTTCATCTAAATGTTATTCTTTACTGCACGAAAACGTCGTATACTCATAGACAATAATAAAATATAACAGTAAGATTATTATTATGCTACCGGACAAAAACCGTGTCACAGTTGAGCAGATGGCCGACCTTCGCAAGCTAATTTCAAAACATCAAAGCCAGGTGTCTGAGGCTATTTCTCCTGTAATCGCAACTGAAGCGCCTTTAACTAAGTCTCCACGTAAGCCAAGGCGTAGATAGTGGTACATAGCTTTTATTTACAAAACTGTGTGTATTTATTACAACCAAATATTCTACTTATAGCTAAAAGCATGTTTCGTTTTTCCTTGTTATTGTAGCTTCTCACAATTTATAGATATATAACTTGTTGCTAAGTATATGTATAAGTGCATTGCTTTTCCGTTTTAGATTCTATTTAAAGTTCTTTATGTAACATATTAGTTTCACAGTTCACTTTTGCCGATTTATAATTTGCATTGCGGGTGTATAGACTTACAGCTGTAATAAACAATTATTACAGTTGTCAATGTCAGATGTCGCCAAATGTCCTATTGTCATTGTTTATGGCTTACAATAAGGTATCGGCAAAGCACTTAACTCACATAATGCCATCACATTTTTTTTTGTTTTTTTGTTTTGCGATCTGTAATATGTTAAATTTTAATTTTCATTAATTTATTAAATGTAACAATATTACCAACCAGACAGTTCTTGCGCATCTCACCTTAGTTATTTTTAATCCCTTTATAAGTTGCTCTCTCTGGTGGGCTGTATTAATTTTTTCTCTTATAAAACCATTGTTAATATTATTTTTCATCGTTAACATTATATTTCATTTTTGTTTCTTTATCTATTATGGACATGCAGTTATAAATGTCTTATTTATAAGCTGTAACAGTCTATATGATTATGGTACCTATTATATGTATCTGAATCAAGGAACTTATATACGATAACTGGAATTAATACGAAGCAATATTTGAGAAATAAAAATGTACTTTATTTCGTTACTTATAAAGTTGACATTTGTTTCTTACTTAACAGAATGGAAAAACGTTCTGGGCAAGACAACGACGGGAGTGGATGTTGTCCCTTTCTTGCAATTGCCAGTGTAAATAAAACTATCTAGATGGGAGATTTTCACATATTCGGTGATTGTTAAATCCTTTTTATTTATACACGTCGTTAAATAAATTAGCATAAAATATATTGTAATAATCATAGTGAGTTCTAAAATGTGCTTATTTTAATTATTACGTAATTACTTATGCAATGCAAAAACTGTTTCTCAAATTAGTAGAATTACTTAGTAGTAATTTGTAAACTACGCATGGCCGCGCTTAAATATGGCGATTGGCGCTTTATTTAGTAGAAAGAGACACACTCCACCTAAGTCGTGGTACTCTTCGGAACGATTTTTAAGCGAGTGTGGACATTCCGGGTAGAATGTAACTTCCTTGATCTGAATCAAATTACCATTTTTCTTTTTTGTTGTTTTAAATTATCACCTAAATTTGATATAGGTAAACAATGTTATTGTTGCATCTTTTTATTCTGTTTATGTTTTTAGTAACTAGGTTTTTTCTCTCTTTCTTCTTTTATTGTTTTGGTAAGACAATGTAGCAACTTTTACTTAGAATAATTATTATGTAATTTTGTTAATTTTAAGGGGCAAGTTCTTCTTCCACCTTCCTAAGTGTGTGTTGTTTGAGTGTTTGTTTTTGTGTTTTGATTTTTAAATTTATAGTTTAGATCTTTGTGCTACTATTTGTAATATATTATTTACTATTTATATATTTTTATTTATTTATTTTTGTATGTACAATAATTTACTTGTTTTTATTTGCTTATTGTTTTATTTACGTTTTTAATTAAATATATTTCTTTTCCAGGCTGCCTAGTAGCCTTTGTATTTGAGTTATTCTTAAATCAATTGTCACTGAAAATCTGATATATTCATATATTGTATTTTTGCAGGTTATCTGTATCAGGGTATATATTATATTATGACATCTCATACTCAATTTAATAATAGTTTCACGTTATGCTCCTCATCCGATGATGATTTTCTCAGTGCAATAAGTGATTCTTCTACGGACTCCTCAATTAACGTAGCGTCTGTTTTTGCTGATAATCCTAACAATTTTAACGTTGTTCATATCAACGCTCAGAGCATTCCTGCCCATTATTCCGATCTCCTGTCAACTTTTAGTAGCAATGATACAGATGCTATTCTTGTGTCTGAATCATTCCTTAAACCATCTCTCTCATCACTTCAATTTTCACTTCCTGGCTTTGTTTTAATTCGGAATGATCGGACAGAGAAAGGTGGGGGCGGGGTTGCCATTTATCTCCGATCCAATATCCCTTACAAAATTTTAACTTCATCCCCTAATGCATATCACGAAGCAGCTGAGTATCTAATATTAGAGATCTGTCTTAATTATTCCAAGATTCTTTTGGCAGTGCTATATTGTCCATCCCTCTACATAGACTATTTTACCACATTAGATAATTTGTTACATCATTATTGTCCATTTTACCGCGATGTATTATTGTTAGGCGATTTCAATACGTGTCTACTAAAGAATGATATGCGGGCAAACAAGCTTCGGAATCTTTTGTCTTCTGTCAATTTAAATATACTTCCCTTGTCAGCAACTCACAAATCTCCAAACTGTATACCTTCTCTTCTCGATTTGATTATCGTCTCACAGCCCAATAATGCCAAAGTTTACGGACAAATGCCATCATGTTTCTCCTATCACGATCTCATCTTGTCTTATAATGTTCGTTCCCCTAAAAAAAAGCTGAATATTCCTTTCGCCGTTCATTTAAGAATATTAATTCCGTAACATTTGATAGGGATATTAAGGCTATAGACTGGTCCCCTGTGTTTCGTTGCAATAATGTTGATACGGCTATTTCACTTTTTAATTCCAGTATTATGTGTTTGTACGACCGTCATGCGCCACTTAAAAAGCTGAAGATAAAACATAATCCTTCACCCTGGGTGACTGATGACATCAGAAACGCTATGGCAGCTAGAGATAGAGCCAATAAACGCTATAAAAAATATCCTTCCGGTGACAATCTCTTGCAATACAAGATGCTTCGGAACAAATGCAATAAGCTTTGCCGCATTGCTAGGCGCCGTTACATCCACAATACTATTGCTAAATCCAGTTCGCAAGAGGTGTGGAAATTTCTGAAATCTCTAGGTCTTGGGAAATCACCTGCCCTTACCAGTACTTGTATTAATCTCAATGATTTAAATTCTCACTTTACCACTCTTCCTTTCGCAATTAATACTGTAACCAAAAATGACACACTAAATTATTTGTCTACTGTTTTGCGTCCCTCTTATTCTTTTTCGCTCGTTTCAGTCACAGAAAAAGAAGTCGAGAAACATATTCACTCTATCTCATCTTCTGCGATTGGCACTGATGGTTTATGTTCCAAAATGTTACTCAGTATTATCCCTTATATTCTTCCTGTTCTTACGTATATATTTAATCTTTCCCTATCATCTAGCACGTTTCCCTCTATATGGAAGGCTGCCAAAGTAATTCCTCTGCCCAAAAGCGCTAACCCGAAAATTCCTTCTGACTATCGGCCCATCTCCATACTACCTTTTCTCTCAAAGGTCTTAGAGCTTATAGTACATTCTCAATTATCAAATTACCTTCGCTCTAATGACCTTTTGAGTCAGTTCCAGTCAGGTTTCCGGCCGGGTCACAGTACTGTGACAGCACTTGTCAAGGTATCTGATGATATTCGGTTGGCCATGGACTCAAAACACCTTACCATCTTAGTGCTTTTGGACTTTAGTAGCGCCTTCAACTCCGTTGATTTTGACTTATTGATTGGAGTCCTGCGCACTCTTAATTTCTCACCTTCGGCTTTAGGTTGGTTTGATTCATATTTGCGAGGTCGAACAGAATATGTTTCTCTGAATGAAGTTTGCTCTAACTGGTGTGACATTATTTCGGGGGTTCCGCAAGGCTGCATATTATCTTCTTTAGTTTTTTCTATATTTATTAACACTGTTACCAAGTTTATCTCTTCTAACTTTCATCTGTATGCCGATGATTTGCAGATATATCGTCATTGTAGTTACGGGGATATAACGGAAACTTTAGGTTTGCTGAACAAGGATCTTAGCGCAATTTATTCTTGGGCTGAAGCTTTCGGTCTTATGGTTAATCCATCTAAATCTAAAGCAATCATTGTGGGTAGTCGTCAGATGATAAAATCCATTGATCATTCAAATTTACCATCATTACTTTATAATGGGACTCGGATCCCTTTTTCATCTAGTGTAACAAATTTGGGTGTTATTTTTAGCTCTGATCTATCGTGGGATGATCACATCAGTAGCATTAGCAAAAAAATGTATTTCACTTTTCACTCCTTACAGTTATTGAAAAATTTCCTGCCTATTAAGACAAAAATTTCTCTTGTGCAAACTCTTGTCCTTCCTATTCTGGATTATGCAGATTCTTGTTTCCTTGACGCTACTGAAGTGCTTTTAAATAAACTCGAGAGGCTTCAAAACTCATGTATAAGATTTATTTTTGGTCTTCGTAAGTACGACCACATCTCTACTTTCAGAGTCCAGCTCAGGTCAGGTTGCCTATCCGTTTTCGTAGGAACACGCATATTCTTTGCCTTCTGTTTAATATATTGTTCAATCCTGCTGCTCCCAAGTACCTTCGTGAGCGTTTCTCGTTTTTGCATTCCTCCGATTCCCCATGTCGTTCTCATATTGGCTCTCTTCTTCGTTTTCCTGTGTCACATTCTCAAACGTATTCATGGTCATTCACTGTCCACGCAGTGAAGTTGTGGAATTCTCTACCCACTGAGATCCGCAGTAGCCCCTCGTTGCTAGTTTTTAAGAAGCGGGTTAAGGAGCATTACCTGTCATTGTCGTAGTTTTTTTTTTCTGTCCTATTTATTTTATTACTGTGTTAACTTCTCTTTACTATAGTCATCAATTTGCGTTTTAGCCTTTTCTTATCTATGTGTAATCTTATCCTTGCAATGTATGAATAATTAGAATTTCAATGTAATTTATATATTTGTGTTTGTCTTTATGCTTGTGCACGATGCCTTCCACTTTCCTTTCCCAGCTTCACTTTCTGGGTTAGCTGGAAGAAATCTCTGTCGTTAGGGATAAGCTAACCTTTTGTGCATTATTTTAAGTATCGTTTAATTTTTTTGTCATTATATAAGTGTACAATAAAGTATTAAATAAATAAATAAATAAATAAAATATATGGGTATGTATTACAATATATGTAATAAAATATATAGAGATGTCACTGTTAAGCTCATCACACACGGCTAAGATCTGTATCTTCTATATCTATAAGTACATATAATAAAACAATAACGAAACCAAATCTTCGTAGTATTCTATAAAACTAAACGAAGTATGATCTTCTTAATTCTCAAACTTTAGAAGCCCTTTATAACAACAGACAGACATAAACTAAAATTATGATACGAAAGTCACTACAACATGCGTACGAAGTCGCGGGCTAGTTCGAGATATAAATAAGGAACTTTTTACCAAGTTTCGTAAAAAAAACTTTTTTTGTAGCAGACAAAAATAAAAAACTAAAAAGTCAGTTTTTCAAATTCTTCGCATAATTTTGAGATTATATGAAAAAAGTGAAAATAAAAAAGTTGTAGATCTTCTTATTGCCGATAACTTTGCCATTCAACTTTTTTCGATAAGACTCGCAGTTTTGCCGAAAATCGTGATAAACCGCTTTTCCCCCTTAAAATCCCCCCCTCTCACACTTCTCTAACTCAAATCTCCCGGAATTTATTTTTCCTCTTATTTTCGCTTTATTTTCTTCAATTTGCAATGGGTTTCATCCTACCGTAATTTTCTTTAGTTGCAAAAATTATCTACCCTAGCCTAAAAGCCTTAGACAAATCACAGAACACTCCAAATGCATCCTGTGAATTTTCCTTTTAGCGTTTACAGTATACCATCATGTAGACAAAATTTTGGTCCAAGCCGGGATTTGAACCCATATCCACAATTCACAATCTACAGCCAAACAGACTAACCACTACATCAAAGAGACACAAATACCAATTATTTTCCCTGCCTTCAAAGAATACATAACATTAAAACGATAACATTAAATGATCGTTAAATTAATGTGCGTTACAAAGGAAATGTGTTCAAAAACCGGTTGGTAGACTTTATGTGCCTAAGCTGATACAAAGCCGTATATAAGGAACGTTTCTTGGGGTTCCAATAAAACATTATCTAAAATGGCTCCTAAGGTAAGACAAATTCAAAATTTTGTTCACTTAAACTATAATTATAGTCCGGTCAATTTAGACGTAAAACTAGTAATCAAATAACGAAAATTTAGAGCCAATCCTTTGCTCTACCATTATAAATAAAGTGCCAAAAGGTCTCATTGATCCCATGTGTGCTAAGACACTTATTCGGGGTCAAAATTCAAAATTTTAGGTTTTTTGAATTTTTCTCGAAAACGATAAGTTTTATTGAAAAAGTACTTAAAACCAAAGTTATAGATCTCAAAATGTTCTATAAAAATGTTCCTTAAAATTTTCTATAAAAATGTTCCCAAAACTTACCATTTCCTAGATATTTCGCTTATACGAACCACATTTTACATGATATGCACACATTTCCACACCACCTGTGAGGTAGCGCGTTATACTCGGCGCGTATTTTTTAACGTGGTTTCCCCGGTAGGCCCATTCCACGAACTTTTTTGAAGTTTTTTTCAGGGATAGTATTTATATATTACTTATAAAGATTACTGATATTGGTTATTGAGTGCAACCTATTCCTGCCTACAAAAAAAAAATAAAAAATAGAAAATAATAAAACCCTGAATCGCGATATCACATTTATTTATCTTGAACACAGTATTTACAAGTTTCAACGTTTTTCAAATGGTCTTCTTGCCTGGTTGGGAAGACCTTCCTTTTCCCTTCCTTTTCCTTGTGTGACGTCATCAACCTCCACAGTTACGACGTCACCTGACAATAAGTTGGGCCGCTGGTTCCATCACTATGACCCTTTAGCGGTACGGACTAGCGGCGTCACAGTGGTCACCCCCGACGTGATCCTTCTCCCTTCTATGTCCTTCCGTGACGTCATCAACCACTAACAGCCAACCCTCCACAGTAGTGACCCTCGACAAAATAGCACGCGACAACCACAGAATACTTATTATAACAGAAGTCAATGTTACATACAAGTAATATTCGAGCATTGCACACATAGACACCTCTCACGGACGCGATATCGCGGTCTGGTGCGGAACAAACTATCCCGAACCATTCCGAGATATCGCGTCCGTGAGAGGTGTCTATGTGTGCGTTGCTCGAATATCACATGTATGTAGATTGGCTACTGTTAGTCTCTAGTATACTGTGCTACAACCTTCTGACCATTAGCACCTCCTGTACCCGCCTCTGCTTCCAACAGCACCAGCTAACTTCATAAACTACGCCTCATCTACGCTTTGCAGAATCCACTTCGAACTAACCACGTTCACTAGATCTCCATGCAGCAAACCCTGTCCCGCTCCTTCCGACTTATTGCGCACCACAGCGAAGCGCACTCGTCCCGACTCATCGAGGACCGCGCATATTCTACTCGTCTCGACTCACCACAGACTCGAGCACTCAAGGCACATACGCTTCACTGGCTCAACTAGATCGACCTTCGGTCTTGGGGGAGAGTACTGTAGCTGTTCAAGCAATCACAACCGCTACAAGAAAAAAATAATAAAAAATAGAAAATTATAAAATTCAAAAATAAAATCCTGAATCGTGATATCACAATTATTTATCTTGAACACACTCTATACAAATTTCTACACTTCTGAAATGGACTTCGGTCCCCAGGCAGTACACCTTGCCTGGCTGGGAAGATCTTCCTTTTCCCCTTACTTGTCCTTGTGTGTCGTCATCAACCTTCACAGTTATGACGTCACCTGACAATGAGTTGGCCCGCTGGTTCCATCTATTTGACCCTTCAGCGGTACAAACCAGCAGCTTCATAAATACATACATAAATTGTGTGCTTTTGTGTTTGGTGCCGGCGTGGACGTGGGTGTAAAATTGTGGTGGATGTGGGTGGATAATTATGCCGCTGGGGTCTTCTTTTTGTCTGGACCATCGGTGAGTCTTATCCATTTACTAAACCGACGTCTTTCTTTTTGGTACCATCGCAAAAGATACAGGAAAAAGTTCGCAGATAATAGCAAATTTAATGTTTTTATCAATGTTTACGATTGTTATGTTCCAGTTTATAGGGTAAAATAGCCGGTAGATTTTTGTATATGACATTGCCTTCCATGGTGTTTACTTAATTACCTAACTAATTATATTTTAAAAAGAAATAATGGGAAGGTAGCGTGAAAGTAGCGGTAAGGTAGGGAAACGTAGTGGGAAAGTAGGGGAAGGTAGAGACAAGCTAGGAGAAAGTAGGGGTGAGATAGGTAGGAGAAAGGTATAGGGAAGACAGTGGGAAGGTAGGTAGGAATAAGGTAGCTGGAAGGTAACGGAAAGGTAGTGAGAAGGTAGCGGGAAGCTAATAGGAAGGTGGCAGGGAGGTAGCGGGAAAGCAGTGGGAATGTAGGTTAAAGGTTGTGGAAAGATTGTGGGAAGGCAGCGGGATGGTAGAGGGAAGGTAGCTGGAAGTTAGGAAGAAGGTATCAATGTTTCTATTTAAGGTATAAATCTGTGCTTGTAAATACCGTTTAGAGTTTTCACTACTGTCGGCAGTCAGACTGCCTCCGGTTTTTTAACTTCCCACTACGTATGTAGATAAGGAAGTTACTGATTTTACCTCGATTTTCGAAAATCGAGTTTTCACCAGATGTCCACGTTTTCAGGTCCTAGCAACATTTTTCGACTATTTTCACGATGACGTCAGTATGTGTGTATGTGTGTGTGTATGTGTGTATGTAAACATCTCACAACTTTTGAATGTCTGGACCGACCGAAACGGGGTTGATGGCATTCAATTGGATTCCGCTCAACTTAGACTTTCTAAAAATTTGAACCTATTCGGTCCAGGAGATTTTGAGAAATTATGAAATAACACCAAAAAAAATTTTGGCGAAACAGTATTTTTTTAATATAACTTCCAGATTTATGTACCGATTGAGTATAAATACTAATCAACTCTATTCCTCAAAAAACTACGTCTAATATATAAATTGCATCAAAATCGGTTGATCCATTTGGAAGTAATCGTTGACGAAAAGTTTTGAAAAAAGTAGTTTTTCGACATAGCTTCGAAATTTTTCAACCAATCATTTTTTGATATTCTACGATATTTTAGTACTAAAAAAACTACGTCAAATTCCGTTTAAAAAGTCAAAATCAAATTAAATTCTCAAAACTTATAGCTTTTCAAAAATTAAAATTACGTTGTTTTTAGCATACTTTATTTTTTTTAAATAACTTTTAAGATAATTCACCGATTGACTTAAAAATCTTATCAGCAATTTTCCTTTAAAAGCTGCTTCAAATATCGTTAATTTAATCAAAATCGGTCAATTTATTTGGGATTTATCAATGGAGAAAATTCAAAATAAAATGTTTTTTGCCATTATATCGAAATTTTTCAACTTATCGATTATTTAGCTAAAGCAATATTTTAGATCTCAAAAATTGAGTTGAGTACCATTATCGTTTTCAAAATATACAGTTTTTATAAATTAATTCACGTATTCTGCTATTTTTAACAAAATATATGTATGCACTGGAAAATCTATGCTTATATTTTTTGCTCTTTTGAGCTCAAAATATCTTAACTTAGTGGGAAGTTTCAGGGATGGCCCGTAGGGTCAACCGTTTACATATTTTTTGTTTATAAATTGTCACACGTATTTTATTTCTGTTTATATTGTTACATGCATATTGTATTAATTATTAATGTACTGTTTATATATATATATAATGTATAATTATTAAGGTACGGACATCACAAGCAAATTATTTGCTTGTGATGTCCGTGTTAGTTAACGATATCAAATATATATATATATATATATATATATATATATATATATATATATATATATATATATATATATATATACAATATACATTTGATATCGTTAACTAACACAATATGTATAGAAATAAAATTATAAGTCTGGAATAATATTTAATAAACACCCACACTCAAAAATATCACCATGCTCATCACAAAAATTGCCCGTCCCTTTCGTAAATTAAATCTGAGCCCTATTAATTGAAATGCGTACAAACGGTAGCCACTCAACCAATGGAGCGGTTAGTATATTTGGTGTTAAGATAATTTTATGATTTCAGAAACTGATCGTGGTCTTCCTTGTCATTGTCTGCTTGAGTCAATACATAAGTAGCGCAACAATATCAGATAGTAACAGTCGAGATGCTGAACTTACTTTCGAAGATAATGGAGATGATATTGTAACCAATCCTCGTATTTCTGAATTAGACTTCAAGAGCGTGACACGAGAGAAACGAGGAATAATGAAATTAATAAAGGAAATGGAAGGAATGCGAAAGAAAAAAGGTTAAATTATTAGTATTTGAAAGCCCAAAAGTTTCAAGGCATAAAATGCAAAACATTTCATTTGTGGTAACGAATTAAATTATTTTGGTTGCAATAAAAATCAAGTATTTTACTTCCTTAATATATATCCTAATATTATTCTCAAACGGTGCCACAGATTGGGCAAGGCAAAGACTAATAAACCAAGAGCACTCTTTATTAAATTACAAGATTCTGCTGACAAAAACAAGGTGCGGTATGCAAAAAATAAGCTTAAAGGAACTGGCTTTAGGTTGTCTGAATTTCTTACGTCTGCTAGATGTACCACTGTTATGGGAGCACGACAGTGTCTTGGTATTACTAACTGTTAGATTAAGGATGGTCTTATCGTTGTTCGTGGACGGGATGACTCGCTTCATCATGTTACTAGCCTGGCGGAGCTAGATGCTGTCTGTACTCCAGAGGGACTCCCAACGTTGTGTAACCGTCACTTCTAGAAGTGAAGAAAGTTAGAAATGTTCCAATATCAAAAGCCAAAAAACTAGCCAAGAAGTAATAATTGGTAGCTGCTTGTTTTTGAATAAGCAATTTCATCCTCTTATTATTCTTTTAACACTTACTATTATGTGTAAGTTGCCATATATATATATATATATATATATATATATATATATATATATATATATATATATATATATATATAAGATATATATATATATCTTATATATGTATATATATATATATATATATATATATATATATATACATATGTATATATATATATATATATATATATATATATATATATACATATGTATATATATATATATATATATATATATATATATACATATGTATATATATATATATATATATATATATATATATATATATATATATATATATATATATATATATACAGCAAGTATGTATTCAGTTTTCTTATTATAGTAGATTTTTCTATTATACGTTTAAATGTTACAGTGG
Organism: Apodemia mormo; assembly: GCA_036924255.1. Lineage (NCBI taxonomy): Eukaryota > Metazoa > Arthropoda > Insecta > Lepidoptera > Riodinidae > Apodemia > Apodemia mormo. Next base: position 9,751,555 of record JAUPFN010000022.1, on the reverse strand, counting down.
ACAGTATTTTTTAACCCCCGACGCAAACCGAGGGGTGTTATAAGTTTCAGGTGTGTATCTGTCCGCGGCATCGTAGCGGTCAGGCGGATGGTCCGATTTGGTTGCAGATTTGTTTAGTCGAAAGCCCTGTTTTGCGAGATGGTTCTTAGCTATAATTCAATAGAATCTGTTCAGCCGTTTCAAGATCACCAGGTCTTTTCAAATTGATGAAAGGAATCAAGCAACTTGTTGATGATGGAACTGGAAGGTAACCATGAGAACTCCTAAGCTAAATAAGATAAACTAATCGAAATTGGACTCATTTGTTCTGTTTCGACAAACACTCTGGTGTTAGATGATTTCCAGAGTCTCAAAATAGAGCTGGAAGTACGTTATGGGAACTTTCAAATAAAATAGAGCAACACTATTAACTTTGGGGGTCGATTGATTCGTTATTATAAGGACTTTGAAGCGGAATGGCTTCCAGTGTCTGATGATAGAGCTGGAAGATGTACCCGAGAACTCTTAAGCTGAACTAGGGTAACCCATCAAGGGGACTAATTCGGTTGGTTTTGGCCAACAATTTGGTGTTGGACGATTTTTTGTCTTATATCAGATCATGGAATTAGTAGGTAAAAATAGGAACTTCTAAAGTAAACAAGATAAACCTATCGAATTTGGGATCCTTTGTTCTGTGTTACAAACATGCTGGTGCCAGATGATTTCCGATGTCTAATGATAGAGCTGATGATGAAGGTCATGGTAACTTTGGAATAAAATGGAGTAAATTTTTACAAAGAATTTTGAAACATGATGGTTATCATTGCCTGATGATAGAACTGGAAGTCTATAAGAACTTCTAAGCAAATCCAGACAAACTTATTGAGTGTGGGTTGCTTCGATTCGTTTTGGCAAACAATTTGGTGCTGGATGATTTTTTTGTCTTATATCAGATCATGCAATTGGAAGGTAAACATACTTACACATAACATAACATAATTTTCGGTACTAAATGATGCTTTTAGATTCAATAATGGAAATAGAAGGTGGCTATGGGAACCCTTAAACTAAACAAGATAAAACCATCGAGTTTGGACTCATTTGGACCAGGGTATTTCTCAAAACAGAACAAATGATTCGAAATCGATGGTTTTATGTTGTTTAGTTTAAAGGTTCCCATAGCCATTTTCAGTTTCCATTATTAAAATTCTAAAAAATCATGTAGCACCGAAAAATATGCCAAAAGAAACCGAAGAACCATCGATTTTGGTCTCATTTTGTTCATTCTAATAAGATATTTGGAACAGAGTGACTTCCAGTTTCTGAAGGTAAACTGGAAGAAGTCCACGGCATCTCGATAAACCAGATAAACCCGTCGAATATAGGTTCATTGGGCTTGTTTTGGCTTACTGTTTGCTACTGAGTGATTGTAAAAATCTGTTGATGTAACCCAAAGGTGACAGGATCTTTTGAACTAAACGAGATAAACCCATCGCGTTCGAACTTATTTATTCTGTTTTGTCAAATAATCTGGTGTTAGATAATTTCTAGGTTCTTGCGATAAAGCGGGAAGAAGTTCATGGGAATGAAACGAACGAATTAATGAAAATTGAGCAGCACCATCGATTTTTTTCCGATTTTTTCAAACGACGGCTTTCGTTATCATCCAAAATACGGGAGTAGTAACACACCACCAACCAGATTCCAAAATGCTTCTAGGATTTTGGATTTTCGAGGAAAATCTTGAAAAAATCTCAATAACACTTTTACCTGACGCGGGGATCGAACCTGGGACCTCATGATTTACGACGAATAGGCTATCCCAAGATCACGAGGCAATCTTGTATACATAAGTTATATGTATAATTTTTCGTTTTTGTAAGTGTATGTTGTGATGTTTTATAATGGCAAGAGTGTGGAGTTGGGTAACTTGCTATCAAAATATATCGCTCGGAGTCTGGCTGTAGTGTGTTAACATCCTCGTGGCTCAAATGAGTACGTAACAGTGCCGGTCCCGGTTATAATAAACAAATAAACAAATAACTCTGGACAATTTTACACGAATTGATCTAACCCCAAAATAAGCAAATTATTTGCTTTTAGTATTGGTGCTAGTCAATGATATTATTACATAGAAATACATATATAAATACACAAATATATTTAATAAACACCCAAACCCAGAAAAACAAACATAAATGCCTGCTCCTGTCGGGAATTGAATCCGAGCCCCATTGATTGGTTGTTCAGGACCGCTAACCACTCAACCAAAGGGGCAGTCACTAGAACTAGACGATAATTGCTATCATGTCGGTAAAATACGGCGATGGGATCACCACTCATCTTGCCAACCAAGTAACCAGTGAACAGTGGTGAACTGAAAAGTCTATAGACGTTCGGTTTACTCTGCCTACCAGAGGCGGCTCGTGACATTTTTTGATGGGTGTTCATAAAAAAATAAAAGAGAAACTAAAGCTTGCTATTTATTTCATTTAAACAGAAAATCCATTCACTGGTCTTTTTAGCGATATAAGATCGCGATGGCGATACAAATGTAATTTAATGTAGGTAATATTTACAATATACTTTTTTTTGTCACTCTGACATTGTAATTTAACTTAATTTCATCTACAAAATTCAGTTATGACATATTATTCTGTAATCTACGGGACTTGCTACCTGGAATAAAAATTTTCATTTATTAATTCACTTATTCATAGATACAAAGGATTTTATTGCAAAATTAGTTAGCTACCAACAATTAAAAAATCAATTGCTATATCAGTAAGCCAACTCGTTTTGTTTACGAGAGAGTATTTATTTGCGGTGTGGACTGGAAATGTTCTTATAAATATCAAATTGCCTAGTGTCCTAACAACTTGTTCAACGCCTCGTTATTGTTAAATTAGTTGCTGCTGCGAATAACTGATCCTTGAATGTAGGAATCCGGCATTGATAAGATTATGTACATCCGCTTGCAATTCCATTGATTTTACCTTATACTATGGTTTCACGAAAAACCAAGAAAATTAAGTTAAAATAATATTATTATATATAGAAATATAAATATTATTTATTATATTGAAATTAATTTTACTAAATATGTATTTTTGAATTGTGAGTTTGTGCACAATAAAGAGTTTTCATTCATTCATTCATTCATTCATCCATTCATTAATGCCTATGATATACATACAATCCAATACTCGAATTCGTGTATTCGATTTTCGATTAAAAGCTACAAATAACTCGCTTAGTAAAATTAAGCTAGAAAATAAATCCACCGATTTTTCCGATCCAATTTAAAAATTTAAAGAACGTAAAGATATTGGAGTCTTTCTTTTGAGCGAGTAATTGAGATTGCTTTTTGTTATAAGTGTATATAAGCCCCCCTGTGTACCATACGCAGAGTTTGCAAACAAAATGGAAGAGACTATACTTAAAGCTTCCAAATCGAAGAAGAATATTGTTATCTGTGGGGACTTTAATATTAACATTTTAGATTGATATTCATTAACTTCTAAGTTTTTCAAGCTCTTTAAGTCGTATAATCTGCGCAAAACTTTTTTGAACCTACTCAGATTACTGCTACTAGTGCTACTTGTATAGACAATATATTTACAAATATAACCCCCTCAAGTAGTGCAGTTAAAAATGTATTAAATTCAGATCATTGTTGTCTATTAGTTCAGTTTCCTAGAGTAACAAGAAAACTTCCAAAGAAAGAAATTGTTTTTGTTCCTATAAATAATTATAGATTGGAATGTTTTAAAAATAATTTAGTCGAGAAGTTGCCCAAGTTGCCCTATCACGAAAATCCAAATAGTTTATATGACGCATTATTTAATTTAATTAATTCAGAATATAAACAAATATTTATTCCTAAAACACTATTATTGTGCAATCAGAGAAAATTTAGTGAATGGGCAACAACAGGAATTTATAAAAGTAGGAAACGGTTATGTGATTTATATTATGAAAAATCTTATAACCATATTTCTGTATTTAAGAAACATGTGAAGAGCTATTCAAAAATTTTTAGAAGGGTCTGTGAAAATCCTTGAAGAGAAAATCATTGTACATAAAAAATATTATAAGGCAATCATCAAACAAAATTAAAACTACATGGAACATTATTAACTGTGAAACCGGCAAGCCCAGGAATTTTAATGACGAATATCAGTTGGAAGTAGGTGGAATAATTGTAAAGGAACATTTGGATGTAGCAAAGGAGTTTGAAAAAGTTCTTTACCAATGTAGCCACTTCAACAACTCAAGCTCTTACCTCATCGGCCAGCTCTGCAGAATCACTACTAAAGCAATGTGTACCGACATGTGAAAAATCTTTTGAATTTTCTTTTGTGGATGTTAAGGATATAATTAAAGCTTTTAAAAAAATAGAAATTAAAAAACTTCGACATATGGGGTCACTCCTTAAAAATCATTGCTTCAATAATAAATGTTATCGCACCATACCTAGCTGAAATATTTAATAGTTGTATAACAAATGGTGTTTTTCCTGATTTGATGAAACTCAGTAAAGTTATTCCCATTTTTAAATCTGGGTTTAAATCTGAACCAACCAACTATCGACCTATTTCGGTTTTGCTTACCCTGAGTAAAATATTTGAAAAAATCATTCTCGATCAAATGTTAAGACATTTTAATAAATTTAAATTATTTCATGATAAACAGTTTGGTTTTACAAAGAGTCGCTCAACTACAGATGCTGGTGTAGAATTATTAAAGAACATTTACGAAGCCTGGGAAGAGTCGCGGGATGCGATTGGGATGTTTTGTGATTTATCTAAGGCTTTTGACTGTGTTCATCATAGCATATTAATCAGGAAATTACACCACTATGGAATTAAAAATAAGGCTCTCAACCTTTTGATTTCTTATTTAAATGGAAGGATTCAGAAGGTTGAAGTTAACGGAATAAGATCCTCTGATGCTGCTGTCACAATGGGTGTCCCACAAGGGTCCATACTTGGTCCATTTCTGTTTCTTATATATATAAATGACTAACCTTACTATGTGGGTAATAAACATGGAATTGTATTGTTTGCGGATGACACTTCACTTTTATTTAAAGTGAAAAGACAAATTGGTAAGTATGACGAAGTAAACAATATGATTTCAAAAGTTGTACACTGGTTCAGTGTTAATAATTTTATTCTAAATGGCAACAAAACTAAGTATATTAAATTTTCAACGCCTAATGTAAGGCATGTAGATACCAATGTACAACTTAATGGTAAAAAAATGGATCTTGTGGACTCTACTACATTTTTAGGGGTTACTGTAGATAAAAAATTGCATTGGGGACCACATATCGAGAAATTGGCCAGTAGACTAAGTTCATCAGCATTCACAGTAAAAAAAATGAGACAGCTTACTGACGTTGATACTGCACGCCTTGTTTACTTTAGTTACTTTCATAGTGTTATGTCATATGGAATTCTTCTCTGGGGGAATTCCACTGAAATAAATACTATATTTGCATTACAAAAAAGGGCTATAAGGGAAATTTACAATCTTAGTCCAAGAACCTCCCTGAGAGAAAAATTCAAAGAAATCAATATTTTAACTGTAATTTCTCAGTATATATTCGAAGCCTTGATGTACGTTCGTAAAAATATTTGCTTATTTAAAAAGAATAGTGATATTCACTCCCTAAATACAAGGAACAAAAACAATCTTGCTGTGCATGTGTCTCGTCTCTACAGAATAAGCAACTCTTTTATGGGGCAAAGTATACGCTTCTACAATAAGCTGCCTGATGCCATTAGAGATTTACCAGTTAACAAATTCAAAAAATGTGTTAAAACAAAACTGTGTAAAAAAGGTTACTATAAAATATCTGAATACATTGATGACAGGAAAGCATGGGATTAACTACTTCTCGTATCGGCAATCCTTATTATTAATGTAATAATTAGATACTAATTAAATATTATGTAATATTTTATTTAAAAATGTTATGAAAAAAAGACAAGCCAGCTGAGTTTCTTCCGCCGGATCTTCTCAGTGTGTGGCCGCGTTTCCGATCCTGTAGTAGTTTAAAAAAATATTGACGTGTCAAAATAGCTTGTAAAAAGTTTTATTGAATAAAGTACTTCTGATTTCTGATTTTGAATATGGGTTGCGGCCATTTATGGTGAGGATGTTGTGTGTGATCCTTGAAAATATGATCGTGTATGGTCCACAAATATGAACCATTTGGAAATACTTGCAGCATATCTCAGATTTAATGTTTGCAATAAAAAAATATATGGAATTAAGCTTATTTCTTTAGGGCAATTATATCGACGGAAGATATTTATCTCCTGCGGCAATATCTTACATAGACCTTTGTTTTGTATATGTTTAAAGAATCAGAAATAATTGCGTTTATGTAGCTATTTTACATCGAAGCATAATATCGATAAAAATAGTGCGGTGTCAAGTCCCACAGAGCAAACCACTTTCAAGAATGCTGAAAAGTGACGATAGTCACCGACACTAAAAGTGATATGCAATACCAACTCTGCCCTGTTGCTAGTTGCCATCAAATTTGAGTGCTCATCAAATTTCAGTTGATAACTATAAATGTCAAAGTTAACTAATAGGCCTGCAGTTTTGTTCAGTGTAATATGCTGTACTCCATTGCATACAATTCTTTATGTTTGGGAATTTTCAATATTTCTGATGATAGTTTGTAATTCAAGATCATCGCTTTGTACAACTACAACCCAGTTTTCCTCGGTGACATGTTGTAACGGCAGGACACAGCGACTTAGTGCATCGACGAGTTGCATCTGCAATCCCGGCCAATATTGTTTCAGGACTAAGAAATGATAGCTTTGCAGTGCTAACCATCTACTTCCTATTCTTGGCTACATACTTTTTTAGTCTACGTACTGAGCATGATAATCCGTAAATACTTTAAAATATCGCCCTATTTGATGAACGCAAAATTTTCTAAAACTAAGTACTACTGCCATTGCTTCGAGCTCATAAGAGTGATATTTTTGCTCTGTACGAGTGGTTTGTTTACTAAATTATGCAGAGCAAGACGAACACCTTGAGTTAAAACTATGCTTTTAAGTGGTTGTTCTGTAACGCTCCGTTCAAATTTTCTTCTCTACACACACTCTTCTTTTGACAACAGTGGTATACTTTACAACACTGTTAAAAGCTTACCCAAAGTATACAAACTCATCCACTTTTTCCATCACTACATCATCCAACCACAACACTTACATACGTTTCGGTTGCTTTTATAAGCCCATATTCTTACAATCATCATCATTCATAGCTATAATTTATACTTTCCATCGTCAGCACTTGGTAAAACTGCATCATATTGATTATATAATAAACACTTGTACTGTTTCACACATTTGTGAAACAGTACAAGTATTTATTATATAATCATTCATAGCTGTGATCAGTATTTGTAGCTCAGACAGGGTACAGCCTAAAAACAGTGTCATCTGCCTAAAGCAGGTAGTTTAATATTATAACACTCATGCGCACTTCCACATTTAATGACATTGCCTTTTTTAGATATAAGTATAGGATTCAGATAGGAGCTGACAGCCCACAACCTTGCTTGACATCAATATAGACACCGACCCAGGGAGATATGTTTCCGTCCACTCGCATACTTGTTCTGCAATTTCAATATATAGATTGCACAGCACGCAGATGAGGCCCACCTATTGACCACCCGTTGGTCGAATGGTTAGCGACCCTGACCACGTAATCGACGGAGCTCGGGTTTGATCCCCGACGGGGATAAGCATTTGTGTGATGAGCAAAAATGTTTGTATTTCCGGGTTTGGGTGTTTATTATATATATTATATTATTTCAGTATTTATATATATAAATACTGAAATATATTAGTATATTTCAGTATTTATATATTATGTTTTTTTCTATGTATTAGTATCGTTGACTAACACCCATAACACAAGCAAATATTTTGCTTACTTTGGGGTTAGATCAATAAGTGTAATTTGTCCCGTGAATATTTATTTATTATTATTATTATTATTATTATTATTATTATTATTATTATTCTTTTTTCTCATTTTCCCATCTAAGATCCCACCCCAATTGCATCAGGGACAAGGAGTCTCAGAATCATCTGCTGAAAAAATATAATCCCCTAAAACTTTACACAGAATGATTGATGTGTGTATAGCTGTTTGTTTTTGCATAATAGGTATATTAATGTTTGCATCTAGTATTTCACAGTATCTGTGTAAGCTTTTAGCAACGATTCCTGTGGCGCCTATGATTATTGGGACTACTGTTGTTTTGGTGCTCCATAATCTATTGATTTCTAATTTAAGTGAATGATATTTGCTGAGTTTTTCGATTTCTTTTGGTCCCAAATTGTAATCTGATGGTATCGATATATCAATTAAGTAAGTATGTTTTTCAATTTTGTTTATATAGATAATATCTGGTCTATTGTTTGATATTGTCATATCAGTTTGCACAGGTATCTCCCACATTAATTTGGCTTCGCAGTTTTCTTTGACTTGGGGATTTTTTAATGCATTTTCCCACCATTTTTCGTGTACATTTAAATTATGTTTTTTAGCCAGAGACCAAAATACATATTGTACTATATTATTGTGTCGCTTAACATATTGAGTTCCTGCTAATTTCTCACAACCTGATATGACATGTTGGGTAGTCTCATCCTTTATTTTACAGAGTCTACATTTACCATCTATAGGTTTTTTAAAGATATCCCTCTCATGCTGTCGCGTTACAATTGATTGGTCTTGAATGGCAAAAATAGTTGCTTCCAGTAAAGGCGATATCGGTAACTTTTTTAGCCACTGGAAAGATGTTAATTTATCTACGTTTTCTCGAAGAAGTACTGACTTATAAAATTGTCCATGCAAAGGTTTATTTTGCCAACTTTCTATTCCCGATTCTATTACTGCCTTTTTAAGTTCCTGGTCTGAAAAATGTTCCTCTGTGCTTAATTTTAAATCTAATTTATATTTTTGTGCATCCTTACATATCGAATATTTATCTCTGCGATTATCATGGTTAAAAACTGCTTTTACTAAATGATCTGAATGATTTTTTAAATATCTGTAGTATTTTATAATTTGGGTTTTATATAATGTTTCAATATTGGTAAGCCCTCTACCTCCCTCGTTGATGGGTAAGTAAAGTCTTTCAATATCTGCTTTTTGTTGATGAGCTTTATTAAGTGAAAGTATTTTCCTAGTTTTGACATCCAAATTGTACAGATCTTTTATTTTGTAATTTAGAACTCCAAAAGAATATAACAAAACTGGCACTGCATAAACGTTTATAGCTTTGAATAAGTTCCTAGAATGGAGGTGTGATTTGGTTAGTTTTTTAACTCTACGGAAGTATTCTTTTTTCGTGTGTTGCTTTAGTTCATTGTGATCAATCATCCCCGATTCATTAATGCCCAAATATTTATATTGCCTACCTTCTGTTAAATATTGAAATTCTTCCCCACTTAAAAGTACATGACCTTCTCCACAATAGTCTTTTCTTTTACCCGCTTGTAAATTTAATGTGTTACATTTATTAAAGCCAAAATTCATGTTTATGTCCTTTGTGAAAATTTCTACACTATCAAGTAAAATCTTTAAATTATGTTTATTGTTTGAATACAATTTTAAATCATCCATGTATAACAGGTGGTTTACTGTAGTATTATCTTTTAGTTTGTATCCTTTTTTACTGTACGAATTAAGAATATTGGAAAGTGGATTGATTGCCAAGCAAAATAAAATCGGGGATAATGAGTCACCCTGAAATATTCCACGGCGGACTTTCATATATTCTGTTGTTACTACTTGTTTTATCCCTTGTGCTGTCATGTACACACGCCACTTAGGCATGACCATTAGCAAAAACATTTTGATGGTTTTTGGGCATTTATATAGATCTAGAACCTTCAATAGCCATTCATGTGAAATGCTATCAAAAGCCTTGCTATAATCAATCCAGGCCATACTGAGGTTTTTCTGATTAATATGTGCATCTTCTAAAATTGATTTGTTTAACATAAGATGGTCTTTGCACCCTTTGGATTTTTTTCTGCATCCCCTTTGTTCAGGTTGAATTAGCCCATAACTTTCACAGTGTGCGTACAATCTATCAGCCAGGATTGAAGTTAGAAGTTTGTACATTGTTGGGAGGCAAGCTATTGGGCGCCAATTGCTTGGTTCCTTATTATTATTATTATTATTATTATTATTATTATTATTATTATTATTAATTATTATTATTATTATTATTATTATTATTATTATTATTATTATTATTATTATTATTATTTGTTCTTAAACTTGATATGTATCAGTATTTTTCTGTGGTCTCCCGCCTTGAAGCCTTCAAGGAAGAGGAGATACAGTATTATCCTCAATAAAAACATTTTCTCCCAAAACTTTACTCACAATGGTTGTAGTATGAATAGCTGCCTGTTTTTGCATTATATTAATATCTATATGACAATTCAACATTTTACAGTATTTATATAAACTGAATCCTACAACTCCTGTTGCGCCTATTACTATTGGGACTATTGTTGTGTTAGTTTTCCATATTCTATTAATTTCCGTTTTAAGTGGCTGATATTTACTCAGTTTTTCTATTTCTTTAGGCCCTATATTGTAATCAGATGGTATTGTTACATCTATTAAGAAAGTTTTGTTTTCATTTTTGTCAATATAAATAATGTCTGGTCTATTGTTTTGTATTTCTGTATCTGTCTGGACTGGAAACTCCCAAAGTAATTTAGCTTCATCATTTTCTTTTACTTGAGGGTATGACAATGTCTCCTTCCACCACATCTTTTCAGAAGTAAAATTATGTTTTTGAAGCAAACACCAGAATACATACTGCACTATATTATTATGCCTCTTCGTATAATAATTACCAGCAAGCTTTTCGCACCCAGTTATAATATGGTGTATTGTTTCGTCCTTAGCTGAGCAGAGTCGACATTTCCCATCTATTTGCTTTTTGTGAATATCACGTTCATGCTGTCTGGTGATTATTGCCTGATCTTGAATAGCAAATATTTTACCTTCTAAAACTGGTGACACAGGTTTTCTCTTTAACCACAAAAAAGACTCTACCTTGTTAATATTTGGTTTTTCTAACACTGTCCTATGAAACTGACCATGGAGTGGTTTAACTCTCCATTCATAAATATGTTTCTTGGTAGTTGCAAGTTTAAGTTCTTTATTGGTGACCCCTTGTTCAATTTGCAAATTTAGTTCGCTTGCTATCTCCTTTGCTTCTTTGTCTATTGAATATTTATCTTTTCTCTTGTCATGTTGTACTATGGCTTCTATTATTTTATCTGGATTGTTGTTAAAATACAATTTTGTTTCAAAACATGGGTTTTGTATAGCATTTCTATATTGAGCAAACCTCTTCCTCCTTCTGGCCTTGTTATATATAACCTGTCTTTATCTGCTTTTTGCTTGTGTATTTTATATAGTGAAAGTAATTTTCTTGTTTTAACGTCTATGTAATTTAAATCGCTTGTTTTGTAGTTAACCACTCCAAAGGAGTCCAGTAGTATGGGTATGGCGTATGTATTGATAGAAGTTATAATGTTAACAGAATTTAAATGTGAACTTAATATACATTTTACTCGTCTAAAATATTCCTTTGATATAATTTCTCTGAGTGTTTTATGATTGATTTGGCCTGACTCACAAATTCCCAAATATTTATAGTTTTCCTTAAGTACTTCAAATCGTTCTCCACTTAACAATACGTGTCCCTGTCCTTGATAGCTAGCTCTTTTGCCACTCTCTATATGCAGTATATTACATTTATTTAAACCAAAACGCATTCCAATATCTGCTGTAAATATTTCTGTACTATCTAGTAATACCTGTAAATTATTTCTGTTATTTGCATATATTTTTAAGTCGTCCATGTAAAGCAAATGATTGATGTATGTGTTGTCTTTTAAATTATAACCTTTACTGATGTATTTATTTAAAATTTGTGAAAGGGGATTGATTACCAAACAGAACAGAAGAGGTGACAAAGAATCACCCTGAAAAATTCCTCTTCGTATTGGAATAGGATGTGTGGTTACACAGTCCTCTCGACTTCTTGCAGTCATGACAACCTTCCATTTAGGCATAACTTTCTGAAGGAAGCTCAAAATATTTCCTGGGCATTTATAAATTTCACCGTAGTATTAACCATATCTTTATTATTATTATTATTATTATTATTATTATTATTATTATTATTATTATTATTATTATTATTATTATTATTATTATTATTATTATTATTATTATTATTATTATTATTATTATTATTATTATTATTATTATTATTATTATTATTATTATTATTATTATTATTATTATTATTATTATTATTATTATTATTATTATTATTATTATTATTATTATTATTATTATTATTATTATTATTATTATTATTATTATTATTATTATTATTATTATTATTATTATTATTATTATTATTATTATTATTATTATTATTATTATTATTATTATTATTATTATTATTATTATTATTATTATTATTATTATTATTATTATTATTATTATTATTATTATTATTATTATTATTATTATTATTATTATTATTATTATTATTATTATTATTATTATTATTATTATTATTATTATTATTATTATTATTATTATTATTATTATTATTATTATTATTATTATTATTATTATTATTATTATTATTATTATTATTATTATTATTATTATTATTATTATTATTATTATTATTATTATTATTATTATTATTATTATTATTATTATTATTATTATTATTATTATTATTATTATTATTATTATTATTATTATTATTATTATTATTATTATTATTATTATTATTATTATTATTATTATTATTATTATTATTATTATTATTATTATTATTATTATTATTATTATTATTATTATTATTATTATTATTATTATTATTATTATTATTATTATTATTATTATTATTATTATTATTATTATTATTATTATTATTATTATTATTATTATTATTATTATTATTATTATTATTATTATTATTATTATTATTATTATTATTATTATTATTATTATTATTATTATTATTATTATTATTATTATTATTATTATTATTATTATTATTATTATTATTATTATTATTATTATTATTATTATTATTATTATTATTATTATTATTATTATTATTATTATTATTATTATTATTATTATTATTATTATTATTATTATTATTATTATTATTATTATTATTATTATTATTATTATTATTATTATTATTATTATTATTATTATTATTATTATTATTATTATTATTATTATTATTATTATTATTATTATTATTATTATTATTATTATTATTATTATTATTATTATTATTATTATTATTATTATTATTATTATTATTATTATTATTATTATTATTATTATTATTATTATTATTATTATTATTATTATTATTATTATTATTATTATTATTATTATTATTATTATTATTATTATTATTATTATTATTATTATTATTATTATTATTATTATTATTATTATTATTATTATTATTATTATTATTATTATTATTATTATTATTATTATTATTATTATTATTATTATTATTATTATTATTATTATTATTATTATTATTATTATTATTATTATTATTATTATTATTATTATTATTATTATTATTATTATTATTATTATTATTATTATTATTATTATTATTATTATTATTATTATTATTATTATTATTATTATTATTATTATTATTATTATTATTATTATTATTATTATTATTATTATTATTATTATTATTATTATTATTATTATTATTATTATTATTATTATTATTATTATTATTATTATTATTATTATTATTATTATTATTATTATTATTATTATTATTATTATTATTATTATTATTATTATTATTATTATTATTATTATTATTATTATTATTATTATTATTATTATTATTATTATTATTATTATTATTATTATTATTATTATTATTATTATTATTATTATTATTATTATTATTATTATTATTATTATTATTATTATTATTATTATTATTATTATTATTATTATTATTATTATTATTATTATTATTATTATTATTATTATTATTATTATTATTATTATTATTATTATTATTATTATTATTATTATTATTATTATTATTATTATTATTATTATTATTATTATTATTATTATTATTATTATTATTATTATTATTATTATTATTATTATTATTATTATTATTATTATTATTATTATTATTATTATTATTATTATTATTATTATTATTATTATTATTATTATTATTATTATTATTATTATTATTATTATTATTATTATTATTATTATTATTATTATTATTATTATTATTATTATTATTATTATTATTATTATTATTATTATTATTATTATTATTATTATTATTATTATTATTATTATTATTATTATTATTATTATTATTATTATTATTATTATTATTATTATTATTATTATTATTATTATTATTATTATTATTATTATTATTATTATTATTATTATTATTATTATTATTATTATTATTATTATTATTATTATTATTATTATTATTATTATTATTATTATTATTATTATTATTATTATTATTATTATTATTATTATTATTATTATTATTATTATTATTATTATTATTATTATTATTATTATTATTATTATTATTATTATTATTATTATTATTATTATTATTATTATTATTATTATTATTATTATTATTATTATTATTATTATTATTATTATTATTATTATTATTATTATTATTATTATTATTATTATTATTATTATTATTATTATTATTATTATTATTATTATTATTATTATTATTATTATTATTATTATTATTATTATTGTTGTTACATTTTCTTTACATTTTTCTCCTTTTTATAAAGGGTTTTAGAACCTTCTTCTACGGGTTTTGACCAAGCAGAAGTAAGGTGTATTGTATGAGTGTATTGTGTTCAGTTCTGAGAAGATAAAAATTTACGAACGATTCTACAAGTATTTAATATAACTGCTTTCTGCATGAGGATATAAGTAAGTGGGTGTATTTGTAACTGTTCAAGGCTATTGTGTAGTGTTTTGGGAATCACCCCTGTTGTAGAAATAATGATTGGAATAGTTTTAACTGTGTTCACTCTCCATTGATTTTTTAGTTCAATGGCAAGATCTGTGTATTTTGTTATTTTTTCCGTGAACGTCGTCTGGAGGTTATGGGTATTAGGGACCGCAATATCGATCAGATAGACTACTTTCATTTCTCGTGCAACATCGCATGTCAGATTTGAAGTGGAACTAGATGGTGATGAGAATGAATCCTGGAGTTCCCGAAAATCGGGCGATGAGTTAGGTGTGACAAACAAAGTTTGTGAGGATGATGTGGGTGAAGACGAATGTGATGGCGGTTGTGATATTTGGCTATTGCCTGCAACAGCTTTAGGCTGGGCAGAGTTAAGCGACACGTTGTCCCCCCCAGAATACGTGGGACAGCCTAAGTCAGAAGACTTAGGGCGGGATTCTCCTGTACAGGTACCCGCCTGGGGTATTACTCTATTTCTTAGTCGCATCGCATATTTTGTGTTTGACTATAGCTCCGTTGGTCATTGTTAGGTAAGTAGCTAGACGCTGCCAATGTCCGCCCTTCACGTGGCAACAGATGTTCGTGCCGGACGTGGAGTTAGATTTGTGAAGGGCTTATTATTATTATTATTATTATTATTATTATTATTATTATTATTATTATTATTATTATTATTATTATTATTATTATTATTATTATTATTATTATTATTATTATTATTATTATTATTATTATACATGTTTATTCTCAGTATCATTCACTGGTACATTTTGCAAGATCTAAGGACGGGCTGGTGCCAAGTCGCTTAGTACTTGTTTAATTTTCGGCCAAAATATTTGTAAATTTTCTCACTATGGAGCAAGTGTCAATTATTATAGACTTTTGAAGGTTCACATATAGAAGACTAGGAAGTTCTAATTCAGATAATGAGCAATGAAGTGTTTTGGGTATGACACCAGTAGCTGAGATGATGATTGGGATAATTCTGACCTGGGTTTGGTGCCACATTTCTTTAATTTCTTCTGCTAGTGGCATGTATTTTTGGATTTTATCTGAATGCTTCTTTTTAATGTTGTCCGTGTTAGGCACTGCTATATCTATTAAGTATGTTACCTTTGTCCGTTTGTTTGTTAAAGTGATATCTGGTCTATTACTCGCTGTTGTTTTATCCGTTATAATAGATCTGTCCCAGTACAGTTTTGCCAACTCGTTTTCTAGTATTTGTTTTGGTGTGTATTTGTAGTATGGTTCAGTTTTATCAATTAACTTATATTTAATTGCTAATTGTAAATGCACTTGTTTTGCAACATTGTTGTGTCTGTCTGTATACTGTTTACTTGCTAAAAATGAACATCCCGCTGTAATATGTTCTACTGTTTCTTGTTGAGTGTGGCATAATCTACAGCTATCTGATTTTACATTTGGATCTTTGATTATGTATTTTGCATAATTCTTTGTTTTTATAACTTTGTCCTGTATAGCTATCATAAATCCCTCGGTTTCTGCAAGTAAGTTTCCCTTACGTAACCACATATTCGATGCTTTACTGTCTACATAAGATTGTTCTAAGTCATGCGGATGCTTACCATGCAGTGCCTTCTTTTTCCATGTTTCTATTTTGTTCTTTTCAGTATCGATTTTTTCATTCGGTTTGTAATCTGCATCATTGAGATTGAGCGGGGTGCCTGACGTATCGAGTGTGCAGATCGCTTTATGCAGTGGGCTGTCTACAGATCTCTCTTTAAAGTAGTCTCGTAAATTTTGCACTTGTTTGTACTGTAAGTTCTTGATATCAACTACTCCCCTCCCGCCTATATCTCTTTTTAATGAAAATCTTTCAGTGGCTGAATGTATGTGGTGTATGTTATATTTATTACTTGTGGTTCTTGTTAGCGTATTAAGTGTGTCGAGGTCGGTATCTGTCCAATTGATTATCCCAAAAGAGTAGGTTAAGACGGGTATCGCAAATGTATTTACAGCCTTAATTTTATTTCTAGCTGATAGTCCGGTTTTTAGTACTGTTATTAATCTATGATAATATTTGTTTTTCAGTTCTTGCTTAATTTTGGTATGGTTTATTTCGTTACTTTGGTGAAATCCGAGGTATTTGTATGTATCATTGAGTGTAAGTGGCTGTATGTACTCTTCACTGTAGTTCAGATTATAAGGTGTTGGGTCTGCATGTTTTCCTCTTGTTATGCTGTTAATTTTACATTTTTCTATTCCAAATTTCATATTGACGTCCTTACTAAAACTTTCGGTTAATTTAATTAGGTAATTGAGTTGGTGACGTGTTGTGGCATACAGTTTTATATCATCCATGTAAAGTAGATGAGTAATTTTGGTTTTGTTTAGTTTTTGGATTGTGTAACCATAGTTGGTATCTTTAAGTATTTGCGATAGTGGATTTAACGCTAAGCAAAACCAAAGTGGGCTAAGTGAGTCACCCTGGAAGATTCCTCTTTTTACATGAATGGGTCTTGTTTGGAGGCTTTTTGTGTCAGATTTTATGTTAAGTCTAGTCATCCAGTTTGTCATAATTTTTTCCAAAAATTGTATTATCTTATTGTTTATCTTATACAATTTCAGTGTTTGTATCAACCATGTGTGAGGGACACTATCAAAGGCCTTTTGGTAATCTATGTAAGCATAGTACAAATTCCGGTTCTTAAGTTTTGCCTGAGTGTGTATTTCTGTGTCTATAATTAGTTGTTCTTTGCACCCCCTTCCACCTTTATAACAACCTTTTTGTTCCTCGCCTATAATCTTATATTTCCTTGTGTGATTATAAATTTTATTGGAGATAATTGAGGTTAACAGTTTATAAATGTTTGGAAGGCAGGTAATCGGTCTATAATTTGCCGGATTTTTTGTGTCGTTATCTTTTGGAATAAGGTATGTAATTCCGAGTGTCAAAAATTTCGGTATTTCTTCTGCATTTTGTATAAGATTGTTAAATATTTTTGCTAGCGGACTATGCACCGACGTAAATGATTTTATCCAGAAGTTTTGTATCTTGTCGGGTCCTGGAGCCTTCCAGCTATGGGTCCTCTTGATACATTGAGTGACGTCTTCTTCTGTAACTTCAATATCTTCCATTAGATCTATATTTCTTGTTCGTTTCTTTTCTTCTGCAATCCATGCCGCTTCTGTATTGTGTCCAATGCCCTTTTCCCATATATTGCTCCAAAATTCTGTAACATCCTCTATTTTAGGTGTTTTCTTGATTATAGTTTCCTGTTCTAATCGTCTGTAGAATAATTTTTGGTTGTTATTAAAAATTTTATTATCATTTTTTCTCTGGTTAGACTTCCGGTACCTTTTGAGTCTCTTAGCTTTTGCCTGTAGCATTTGTTTCTTTCTATCTAATTCTTCCTTAATGTCTTCTTTACTTTTATTTTGTGGGTTTATTTTCCTTCTCTTTTTTCCCGTCAAATTGTCATTTAAGTATTGTGTCAATTGTCCGATTTCTTTCCTAAGCTTCATTATATTATTCTGTAGTCGTCTTTCCCATGCCGGTGGTTCATGCTTGGTGTTCTTTAGAATTTCTTTCTGGGGTTTTATTGTTTTGTTTTCCTTTACAATAACTGTCAAAGCTGCCGCATAAATTATAGTATGAATGTCATCTAGCGTACACTCTTCATACCTTACCAATGTATCATGTATAATAGTGTTAATTATTTGTAAAGTATTATAAAGTTTGGCTGTGATTCTAGGTTTTGCGATTGGTGGACGGCTTGTTGGGTCGGTTCCTTTATATTTTATTAACATTTCCAGAAAGATATCACTTAATACATTATATTCAGGGGCACGTTGATCTTCATTGAGATTATCTTCTCTAGAAAGGTTATCTGTTGCCCGTTCTTGTGAGAAAGCCGGTCGTGTGGTCTGGGTGACAACAGCAGAGTGTACGTAAGAATGAGATTGTTGGTTGTTCATTTGTAAATTTATATTTACTTCTTTCGGAGCTATTCTTTCGTTTTCATTATTTTGTTCAAGACTAGTGTTATTGGTTTGCAAAGATACTTCCTCCGGTGTCTCTTCAGTTAGTTGTTTTTTGATCTTATCTCTTTCTGAAAGCGGGATCCTATTGTTGCGGTGAATTGATCGAACTTGATCCGACAGTCTTTGTTCAGTGAGAAAATTTAATTCAGGATATACTTCACAGAATTTTTGGTGAAGCAATTGTCTATATCCTGTAAGGACTGTTTCTTGTTTTGTCACTATGTAATAGCAACGGAGAAGTTGGCGGTTTATTTCATCTGTCCATTTCATCCGTTGTCTATTCCGGCCAGCTAAGGTGGTTACAGGATATATCTCCTGCAAAACACGACTTGACTGGATTGTGCGAGCATTAATTACACTCTGTGGGGTGTCTGATACTGTGTGTGAAGTGCCAGCGGTAGCTCTATTTTCGACCGCTGCCCGCTGTTGCAACAAGCGGTCGCTGACGGTTCGCATGCTGTCACGCCCAGCGTCAGCTCCAGACGTGCCCTGGCGATTGCCCCCAGGAAGCGGCCCAGTACATAAATCTTTATTAGAACTCTCCATTGTTATGGGTAACCAGAGCCCCGTTAGCCGTATAAGTTTCAGTTGTATACGTGTCCGCCTCTCACGTAGACTAGATGTTCAGTCTGGACGTGGGGTTGTTTGAGAGGCTTATTATTATTATTATTATTATTATTATTATTATTATTATTATTATTATTATTATTATTATTATTATTATTATTATTATTATTATTATTATTATTATTATTATTATTATTATTATTATTATTATTATTATTATTATTATTATTATTATTATTATTATTATTATTATTATTATTATTATTATTATTATTATTATTATTATTATTATTATTATTATTATTATTATTATTATTATTATTATTATTATTATTATTATTATTATTATTATTATTATTATTATTATTATTATTATTATTATTATTATTATTATTATTATTATTATTATTATTATTATTATTATTATTATTATTATTATTATTATTATTATTATTATTATTATTATTATTATTATTATTATTATTATTATTATTATTATTATTATTATTATTATTATTATTATTATTATTATTATTATTATTATTATTATTATTATTATTATTATTATTATTATTATTATTATTATTATTATTATTATTATTATTATTATTATTATTATTATTATTATTATTATTATTATTATTATTATTATTATTATTATTATTATTATTATTATTATTATTATTATTATTATTATTATTATTATTATTATTATTATTATTATTATTATTATTATTATTATTATTATTATTATTATTATTATTATTATTATTATTATTATTATTATTATTATTATTATTATTATTATTATTATTATTATTATTATTATTATTATTATTATTATTATTATTATTATTATTATTATTATTATTATTATTATTATTATTATTATTATTATTATTATTATTATTATTATTATTATTATTATTATTATTATTATTATTATTATTATTATTATTATTATTATTATTATTATTATTATTATTATTATTATTATTATTATTATTATTATTATTATTATTATTATTATTATTATTATTATTATTATTATTATTATTATTATTATTATTATTATTATTATTATTATTATTATTATTATTATTATTATTATTATTATTATTATTATTATTATTATTATTATTATTATTATTATTATTATTATTATTATTATTATTATTATTATTATTATTATTATTATTATTATTATTATTATTATTATTATTATTATTATTATTATTATTATTATTATTATTATTATTATTATTATTATTATTATTATTATTATTATTATTATTATTATTATTATTATTATTATTATTATTATTATTATTATTATTATTATTATTATTATTATTATTATTATTATTATTATTATTATTATTATTATTATTATTATTATTATTATTATTATTATTATTATTATTATTATTATTATTATTATTATTATTATTATTATTATTATTATTATTATTATTATTATTATTATTATTATTATTATTATTATTATTATTATTATTATTATTATTATTATTATTATTATTATTATTATTATTATTATTATTATTATTATTATTATTATTATTATTATTATTATTATTATTATTATTATTATTATTATTATTATTATTATTATTATTATTATTATTATTATTATTATTATTATTATTATTATTATTATTATTATTATTATTATTATTATTATTATTATTATTATTATTATTATTATTATTATTATTATTATTATTATTATTATTATTATTATTATTATTATTATTATTATTATTATTATTATTATTATTATTATTATTATTATTATTATTATTATTATTATTATTATTATTATTATTATTATTATTATTATTATTATTATTATTATTATTATTATTATTATTATTATTATTATTATTATTATTATTATTATTATTATTATTATTATTATTATTATTATTATTATTATTATTATTATTATTATTATTATTATTATTATTATTATTATTATTATTATTATTATTATTATTATTATTATTATTATTATTATTATTATTATTATTATTATTATTATTATTATTATTATTATTATTATTATTATTATTATTATTATTATTATTATTATTATTATTATTATTATTATTATTATTATTATTATTATTATTATTATTATTATTATTATTATTATTATTATTATTATTATTATTATTATTATTATTATTATTATTATTATTATTATTATTATTATTATTATTATTATTATTATTATTATTATTATTATTATTATTATTATTATTATTATTATTATTATTATTATTATTATTATTATTATTATTATTATTATTATTATTATTATTATTATTATTATTATTATTATTATTATTATTATTATTATTATTATTATTATTATTATTATTATTATTATTATTATTATTATTATTATTATTATTATTATTATTATTATTATTATTATTATTATTATTATTATTATTATTATTATTATTATTATTATTATTATTATTATTATTATTATTATTATTATTATTATTATTATTATTATTATTATTATTATTATTATTATTATTATTATTATTATTATTATTATTATTATTATTATTATTATTATTATTATTATTATTATTATTATTATTATTATTATTATTATTATTATTATTATTATTATTATTATTATTATTATTATTATTATTATTATTATTATTATTATTATTATTATTATTATTATTATTATTATTATTATTATTATTATTATTATTATTATTATTATTATTATTATTATTATTATTATTATTATTATTATTATTATTATTATTATTATTATTATTATTATTATTATTATTATTATTATTATTATTATTATTATTATTATTATTATTATTATTATTATTATTATTATTATTATTATTATTATTATTATTATTATTATTATTATTATTATTATTATTATTATTATTATTATTATTATTATTATTATTATTATTATTATTATTATTATTATTATTATTATTATTATTATTATTATTATTATTATTATTATTATTATTATTATTATTATTATTATTATTATTATTATTATTATTATTATTATTATTATTATTATTATTATTATTATTATTATTATTATTATTATTATTATTATTATTATTATTATTATTATTATTATTATTATTATTATTATTATTATTATTATTATTATTATTATTATTATTATTATTATTATTATTATTATTATTATTATTATTATTATTATTATTATTATTATTATTATTATTATTATTATTATTATTATTATTATTATTATTATTATTATTATTATTATTATTATTATTATTATTATTATTATTATTATTATTATTATTATTATTATTATTATTATTATTATTATTATTATTATTATTATTATTATTATTATTATTATTATTATTATTATTATTATTATTATTATTATTATTATTATTATTATTATTATTATTATTATTATTATTATTATTATTATTATTATTATTATTATTATTATTATTATTATTATTATTATTATTATTATTATTATTATTATTATTATTATTATTATTATTATTATTATTATTATTATTATTATTATTATTATTATTATTATTATTATTATTATTATTATTATTATTATTATTATTATTATTATTATTATTATTATTATTATTATTATTATTATTATTATTATTATTATTATTATTATTATTATTATTATTATTATTATTATTATTATTATTATTATTATTATTATTATTATTATTATTATTATTATTATTATTATTATTATTATTATTATTATTATTATTATTATTATTATTATTATTATTATTATTATTATTATTATTATTATTATTATTATTATTATTATTATTATTATTATTATTATTATTATTATTATTATTATTATTATTATTATTATTATTATTATTATTATTATTATTATTATTATTATTATTATTATTATTATTATTATTATTACTACTACTACCCTATAGCTGGGTAAATTGCCCTCAAAATTTCTTTTTATCAAGCGCTTTCTCCAAATCCATAAAACCGCAGTAAACCTTCTAGACAATAGACAATTTCACATACGATCTCTTGCAAAATAATATCTAGGGATTCTAAATCACTTATTGAGTCAGAGAAGGAGGTAGCATACTGGCCAGGTTCATACATATCTTTAAATATTTACTCTATCGTTCAAACACAGTTTCGGTACTTGTGGAAATGTCACCATCTTCACATTAATTCTATTGCTAGGCTTCCGAAAAACTCTTAATCTTCTCCGCTTCCCTCCAAAAGAGTTTGGTGTTCGCCTCGAAGCTATACGACAGTCTCTCTTCCGCTTTCAGACATTCTCTTCACGTTTTTCTTCCACAAGGGTTTTAGTGGAATTCACACAAAAAATAATTGAAAAGCAATTCAGTTATTGTTACAATTCTTTACTGAAATAAATGTTAAAGAAATATAATACGTAATAATACGTGATTTATTTTGCAACCAAAATAATTTACTTCATTACTAAAATTAAAGGTGATGTATATTATGTTTTCTATTCTTTATTAAGCCTTCTAATACAATTTTAAATTTATTTATCTTTATGTTTATTTAGTTTAACCAATTTATATATCACCGCGACGAGTGTTCGTTTTTCTCGTGGCATTCGCTTGAAGTCCAATCCAAAAACGCCAGGATTAGTAAAAGTACTATTTTTATTGTCTTCTAAAGTAAGTTTAGCATCCCAACTGGTACGATCCGCCATTGTTGCATTACTTATGTATTGACTCCAGCAGACGATGACAAGAAATACATCAATCAGTTTCTGAAATCAAGAAATTGTATGAGTAAATTAATTTTTAATATACAAAACATATAAATTTACATATTCATGTAAAGAATTATCGAGTTATATAATATTTTACTTGATCATGATGATGACTTAGTATGCAAGTCATGCGAATGTAATATAAACGGAGCAGGCTTTTAAATATTGAAACCAGGCTGATCAGATGATGGCAGATGACTAATATATCAGTAGCCTTGTCGATTATGATTTTACGTTATCTCAGGATAACTGAACCCGTTGAAAATACATAAAAACTCTGACTCTTAAGCAGTGCGAATGGTCATATCTGTCATGAACGATATACGATTGCCGCTTTCCGATGCTTTATTTGTGGCTTACCAATTTGACGTGTCATTTTATAAAATTTTTAGTAGGTAAACACAGTATTAGACCCATAAACTTCAAAAGGTATGCTTTGCCTATTCAAGGCACATTTTATCTTAAAGCAGGAATTAAGAAGTTCACAGTGATTTTAGAATCTGCATTTTTAACTTCCCGCTACGTAAATAAGAGTAGATAAAGAAGTTACTGATTTTGCCCCGATTTTCGAAAATCGAGTTTTTACTAGATCTCCACGTTTTGAGGTCCTAGGAACCTTTTCTGACTATTTTCACGATGACGTCAGTATGTCTGTATGTACGTATGTATGTATGTGTACACACACACATGTGTGTATGTAAATATGTCATAACTTTTGAACGGCTTGACCGATCGAAACGTGGTTAATGCCATTGAACTGGATTCCGCCCAACTTATACTTCCTGAAAATTTGACCCGTTTCAGCCCTGAAGATTTGAGAAACTTTTGAAAAAACGTCGAAAAAGTTTTTGGCAAAACAGTATTTTTTTAAATAACTTTCAGATTAATATACCGATCGAATACAAATCTAATCAGATATATTCGTCAAAAAACTGCGTCTAATGCATAAATTGCATCAAAATCAGTTTATCCGATCGGGAGCTATCGTTCACGAAAATTTTTGAAAAAAGTGTTTTGACGATATAGTTTCGAGATTTTTTAACCAATGATTTTTTTGACCTTCTACAATATTTTAGTATTAAAAAAACTACCTCAAATGCTGTTTCAAAAATTAAAATCGAATTAAGTTTTTAAAAGCTATAGCTTTTTAAATAATAAAATTCATCCCCCGTTGATCGAGTGGTTAATGACCCTGACTACGTAATCGACGAGACTCGGGCTCGATTCCCGACGGGGACAAGCATTTGTGTGATGAGCATAAATGTTTGTGTTAAGGTTCGGGTGTTTATTATGTATGAAACAGTATATATATACGTATTTCTATGTATTAGTATCGTTGTAATCCCCATAAAACAAGCAAATATTTTGTTTACTTTGGGGTTAAATCAGTAAGTGTAATTCATAAGTGTAATATTTGAATATTTATTTATTTATTATTCTTTTTTTTAAAGGGCAATGGGCCCACCTCTCGTTCCCACCACTGTAACTTCTGTAAACCAGAATCAATAGCGGCAACCGTCCTGATAACCTCTGAGTTGCGAGCTCAGGGTGCCCTGGGGAAAAGCTAAGCTGCCTTGGATCCCACAAAGAAATCAGAAGTATATAGGAGGAGTAGGAAAATACATCCTGTTTCCCTCTCTTCTTAGCAGGAGACAGCAAAATGTTAAAAGCATAAAAATGCTACGAAATGAGACTTTTACAATCAGATTAAGCCTGATTGCTATTGCACCACGGAAATTTGGAAATTAGGGACCTACCAGAATGGCCTACTCAACTTTGCTTCCAGTAGTATGTATGAAAAAACAAGGTCGGAGTAATAAATTACACCTAATATACATTGGATACTATCAAGCATTTTGGTTTAACAACACCAACGCGACTGACATTCATCAATTAATTCATTTGTAACGTCAATTACGGGATTAAAAAGGCGACGTATTTTGTTTGAGTTTGCGAGTTGATAAATTCTGGGTTGGTAAAATTCCTAAAAATTGTAATACATTGAAACCCGACGCTGAATTTCTAAATCTAATGGTAAGACACCTGATAAAACGGGCAAAGCTTCGGAGCTTACAGTGCGATATGCTTTGCATAGAAATATTAGTGCTAAACGCTGATTTTGAAGTAATTTGCGCCGGATCGCACCACTCGTAACTTTATCAGCCCATGCTGAACAAGCGTAACAATAATATATATAACAACCTAAATACGTTGCGTTATAAATTATCTTTAAAGTGTTAAACGTTAAATTTAAATAAAAAACATTAATTTATTATTTATCAATATTTTGTTGTTTTTAGCAAACTTGGGCTTTAAAATCTTACCAGCTTTTCTTCTTAAAAACTGCGTCAAATACCGTTAATTGGATCAAAATCCGCCACCTTGTTTGGTATTTATCATTACCGAAAATTTTTGAAAACAATTTTTTTTTTAATATTGCTCCGAAATTTTTAAATCTATCAGTTATGTAGCTAAAACAATACTTTAGATATCTCAGTAGTTGAATGCCATTCGAAAAATTAAAATTTAACATAGTTTCCAAAATATACAGCTTTTCAAAAATCAGTGTACTGTCATTTTTAACTAACTAGATATTTGAACTAAAAAAATATGCTTATAGTTTTTACTCCTGTTAGCTTGAATGCCTCAATTTAGCGGGAAGTTTCAGGGGTAGCCTGCAGGGTCAACCGCTTATACATTGCTTTTTGTTATTTGTTTTAAAAGTTAAACCTAGGATAGGTTTAACTTTTAATCAAATAACAAAAAAATTTAAAAATATTTAAGATATTGTCGCAGTAGATCTATCTTCCATAGATTTATTTGGCAAAACGAAATAAGATTATTTCTATTCTTTTTTTGTTGCAAACACCAAATCTAGAAATCCCGCAAGTATTTCTAAATCTTCTATACATATAATATAATTGTAGGAGGTCAAATTCTGTACATTGGAGATATTTTAAAAATTTTTTTGGAAAGCACTTTTTAATCAATACTGAAGCGAAAAATGTCATTTTTTCAATTTTTGTCTGTCTGTCTATCTGTATCAAGGCCGCGCATCACGTCAAATCTACTAAATTATATACATTTTATAACTAAATACATTTTATTTATCGTCTTAGACTCATAAAATCTATCAACTGAATATCAAGAATACTTTTATAACGCACTAACACTAGTTTTATAATCAATTACTGTTATCATTTCAATGTTCTTTAAAAGTAAAGAATGAAATCATCATTAGCAGTACCTCGTTAACTTAGTGATAATTAGTCAGTTTCGCTGTAGATTGTAAGATCCCGAGTTCGAAGCCCGGTTATGGTAGGAACTTTTTCTCAGCAACTTAAAAGTAGGTGGTAGAGCTGTATACCGTTTCGGCCAGGTTCGGCACCTCTCGATGGTCGCTTGTTCACCAGTGTATAATTGTTATTACGTAGATCATGTTGTTCAACATTTGTACAACAGTAAAGTATTACTGTTATGTCATATTATTCAACAATGTCGACGCTCCCATCAACTAAACGTGTAAAACGATCGACCTTGCATGCCATCCCTGAAACTTTCCGATAAATTGAGGTATTTTAAGCTCAAAGGAGTAAAAACTATAAGCATAGATATTTTCAATTCAAACAAATTATAACATAGATTCTTTTGGCTTATTAGTTAATCCCTCCAAGTCCCAAGTAATAATTATAGCTAGTAGGCAAATATTCAATAAAATAGACTTTTCTAAAATCCCTAATATTAAATACAGAAATATGCCTATTAATTATAAAATAAAATACTGATAAAGTTAAAAATTTAGGCCTCATAATGGATTGTCACCTATCTTGGATTTCTCACATCAACGAACTGAGCAAACGTTTATATCACTCCCTTCATTCCCTAAAGCGATTACAAAGTTTTTATATTCATCAAACTAAAATTCTCTTAGATCAATCGCTACTTCTCCCTCTGCTTGACTATGCTGATGTTTGCTACATGGATGCCACAGAAGATTCGTTATCCAAACTTGAGCGAGTTCAAAATTTGTGCATTCATTTCATATTCGGATTGCGGAAATAAGACGACATATCGAGTTTTCGCAAACAATTATTACATTGGCTCCCTATCTGCCAACGTCGAAATGCGCATGTTTTGAATGTCCTGTTCAACGCAATGCATAAGTCTTGTCCGCCATATATTTTTGACAGACTTACATTGGCTCCATGTAGTGATCGGTCGGTGTGCTCTTGCATCACCCCAAAGTATTTCTCTATACCGGAGTTAAATACAAAATTTTTGGCAAATCCTTTACTGTTCATGCAGCTAATTTATGGAATCTCTGGATTTCCAAGACATATTCAGGATATCCAGACTGCTGTTTAAGTTTTAAGCTGTTTTAAAATTAGGGTCAGGCAGCATTATTTGTCGCTTGATACTGAAAAAATTGAATATTTCTGTACTTTGTATTTTCTTTTCATTTTCTTTCTCATTTTTAATTTTTTATCCTAGATTTGGTCTCATTGTCACTTTTATTGAAATTATCAAAGAAAAAAACAATTTTACCTTGCATTTATCCTTTTGTTTTGTTTTGTTTTGTTAAAATTTGTTATTCTTAGTTTTTAATCTGATGTACACATGCCTGCTATTTATATATTGTGATTTCTACAACAACCTGTATTGCTGGTTTTGCTGGAAGAAATCTCTTAAAGAGATAAACACGCCTTTGTACATGTATTTTCTTTTTAAATAGGTATTGTTTTGTATTTCTATGTGTACAAAAGAATAAATAAATAAAAATTCTAGTTTATTTAAAATGAAGTAGGTATATTTATACCAGAAAAGCCGTATATTTTGGAAACTACGATCGATTTTGACGTTTTGAATGGCATTCAATGTCATTTTTGAGACCCATATTATTTTTTTAACTATATAATCATTATATTGAAATCAGAAATCAGAAGATTTTTATTCAATAAAACTTTTTACAAGTTATTATGACACGTCAAGATTTTTTAAAACTACTACTGGATCAGAACGCGGCCACAAACTGAGAAGATTCGGCGGAAGAAACTCAGCGGGCTTGTCTTTTTTCACATAATTTTTTTTTCACAATATTACAATATTATAAAATTATAAAACATATATATATATATATAATTAATATGAGGAACAATTAAGCCCATGCTTTTTTGTCTTCCAAATAATCTGAGATTTTATAATATCCTTTTTTACACAGTTTTGTTTTAACACATTTTTTAAATTTATTGGCTGGTAGATCTGTTATAGTTTCGAGAAGTTTATTGTAAAAGCGTAGACATTGCCCCATAAAAGAATTACTTATTCTGTGGAGCCGAGATGCATGCACAACAAGATCGTTTTTGTTCCTTATGTTTAGTGAGTGTACGTCACCATTTTTTTAAACAAGTAAATATTTTTACGAACGTACATCAAGTTCTCAAATATATATTGGGATATAACTGTTAGGATATTAATTTCTTTGAATTTTTCTCTCAGGGAAACCCTAGGGCTAAGATTGCAAATTGCCCTAATAGCTCTTTTCTACAATACAAATTTAGTGCTTATTTCAGCAGCATATTCCCAGAGAAGAATCCCATATGAGATATCGCTGTGGAAGTAACTAAAGTATACAATTCTTGCTGTGTCGACATCAGTTAACTGTCTCATTTTTTTAACTGCATAAGCTGCCAAACTAAGTCTATTTGCTAAATTATCAATGTGCGGTCCCCATTGCAATTTCTTATATAAAGTAATACCTAAAAACGCAGTGGAATCCACCAGATCTAGTTTGTTTCCATCCAGTTGTACACTGGTATCATACCTTACATTAGGCAATGAAAATTTGACACACTTGGTTTTGTTACCATTCAATAAAAGATTGTTTGTACTGAACCAGTGTACAACATGTGAAATCGCATTATTTACATCGTCATACTTACCAATTTGTCTTTTCACTTTGAATAAAAGTAAAGTATCATCCGCAAACAGTACGATTCCATGCTTATCCCCTACGTAGTAAGGCAAGTCATTTATGTAAATTAGAAACAAGAATGGACCAATTATAGCGCGATGCGGGGCACCCATGGTTATAGCAGCACCAGCGGACGTTTTTCCATTAATATCAACCTTCTGAATTCTTTCTTCTATGTAAGAATCTTTAAGAAAGAAATTTTTCCAGCCTGTCTACAGTTCGTCTGAATTATTAAGTTCGTCGTAGGTCTTTTCTATCACGTTGGCGCATTTTTGAGAACCATGACAATTTGAACATAGATTTGTGCAGTTTAAACCATGCTCCCAGCAGTCACAATTAGACTGTTACATCCAGCTTTAAAGTTATATCAAATAGTTTTCAGCAATGTTTCCAGAATTAATTATTTTCTAGCAAATGCCCAAATTGATAATGTCACGTTTATTTATTTATATTTATGCATAAACAAAAAGTACATAGATTGAACTTAAAGCTTAAGGTCATTCTATACTAGTCAACCTCATGTGTTGATGTTAATGTTGTTTCTAGCCCCAACCTATTGCTGTTAGCTTACAACTCAGTCAAATTTTAGGTTGATAATAAGCTCTAGAACAGTGTTTTTCTGCTACGCTTGCTGTAGGTGAAAGATTTGCAATATAAAAATGTTTCATTTCTAGCTAACTGATATTTTAAAAATCTTAATTGATTTATTTATTATTTATTTATTTTAACTTTATTGTACTCCAAAAACATATCTACATTTTCGTACCAAAGCCGAACTTAAGGCCTTAAACTAAACTTAATTTAATATTTTAATTTGTTTTTACAGAAGAATGTTTACCCCAAACGGACAAGAAGATCTCCTGATGGTAAGTGATTATTACCTGCCGTAGACCATCTTGGGGTCTTGCAGTTGAGTTGCCGGCCTCTTAAGAGTGAGTAGGCTCATTTCTAGAAGGTAATTTAATAAAATCCCCTTAAAATCTTATGTTTGATACTTTAAAAAAATAACTATTTTCGCATGTATTTCGCGATTTCTGAGTTTCATGGATTTCATTTTTTTAATTTGTCAATATAAAATGAGAACTTACAATTTTCGAGTAATTAAAGTGAACATTTTAATAAATAGCTTAAAATTTTACATTATGATGAATAAATATTTTTCAAATCCGAGTTCTTTCATGATTTTCTATTTTCTGCGAAAATTTTCCACAGGGTTGTATATTTTTTGATACCATCAAAGAGATTCTAAAGAAAAAAAATAATAGCGATTTTTTAAAAACGTCAGATATTTTGACAGGAGAATTTTCGATTGAAATTTATGATGTTTTCTAAATATTAAGTCAAAATAAGAAGAAAAAAATAATATTTTTAATTAAAAAAATTACAGTGTATTAGGGATATAAAAAAGAACTTTTTACTAAGTTTCGTGAAAAAAAATCTATTTTTGTAGGAGACAAAAATAAAAAACCAAAAAGTCAGTTTTTCAAATTTTTCGCATAATTTTGAGGTTATATGAAAAAAGTGCAAATACAAAAGTTGTAGATCTTCTTATTGCCCATAACTTTGCCATTCAACTTTTTTCGATAGGACTCGCAGTTTTGCCGAAAATCGTGATAAACCGTTTTTCCCCCTTAAAATCCCCCCTCTCACACTTCCGGAACGCAAATCGCCCGTAATTTATTTTTTCTCTTATTTTGGCTTTATTTTCTTCCATTTGCAATGAGTTTCATCCTACTGTAATTTTCTTTTGTTTCAAAAATTATCTACCCTAGCCTAAAAGCTCTAGACAAAAAATCACAGAACACTCCTAATGCATCCTGTGAATTCTCCTAGGCTTCATAAATGTTTTTCAGTAATTCGACACCAGCATCTATGGTTGAGCGACCCTTCGTAATACCGAATTATTTAGTGTGAAATAATCTAAATTTATCAAAATGTCGTGGGTGCACTTGTTGTACCTCTGCCTACCCTTTCGGGGATACGGGCGTGAAGGTCTAAGCATTTGGTTTAGTATAATTTTCTCAAATATTTAACTTAGGGTTGGCAAAACCGAGATAGGCCGAAAATTGGAGGGATCACATTTAGAACCAGACTTAAAAATTGGAATAACTTTGCTCAATTTCATCAAGTCAGGAAATACACCATTTATTACGGAACAATTAAATATAGTGCAATAACATTAATTACTGAAGCAATGATTCTAACGGAATGTCCCCATAAATCTTAGGTTAGGTTCCAAGGTTAAAGAGCTCAAGATATCTTTAGTATCAATGAAAGAAAATTCAAAACAGTACTAACTGATGCATTGAGGTTTTGAGTTGTTAAAATTGCAATATTGGAAAATTTTTTCCAAACTCTGTTGCAGTCTCTAAATCTCCTACTATGTTGACTCCATCATCCTTAAGTTGGAAAACATTATTAAAATTTTTGGTTTTGTTAGTTCCACGATTATTAATATTCCAAGTAGCTTTTATTTTGTTTGTGGAATGTTTATTAATATTTTTTTATGTGAAGGGATTTTGCTGTATTGCAGACCCTTTTAAAAAAGGTCGAAATAATGTGAAAAAATATATTTTTTAAATTTCGTCATTGATATTAAATATATTTAAAATTACATTAAATATATTTAAAACATTAAAATGAATTGTCTGATTTTAAATTAATTTACGATATTTCACACGGTATAAATCTGGTTAGATTTTAAAATCAATCGGTATATTAATCTAAAAGTTATTTTAAAAATATGAAGTAAGTTTGTAGTAAGCATCATAATTTTGATATTTGAAAATCTGTAACTTTTGGAGACTCGATTCGATTTTAATTTTTGAAATGGTATTCGACGCAGATTTTCAAGTTCTAAAAAAGTATTATTATTCAAAAATTGATTGGCTGAAAAATCTCGAAGTTATGTCGAACAAACACCTTTTTTAAAAATATATTGTCAACGATAACTCTCTAATGTATAAACCGATTTTGATGCAATTTGAAATATTGAAACCAGTTTTTAAGAAAAAGAGCTGATTAGAATTTGTCATCATCAGTCAGTATATAAATTTGAAATTTACTATAAAAAAACACTGTTTTTTCGAAAAAAATTAAAATTTCTCAAAATCTAGGTCAAATCGCTTCATATTTCCAGAAAATTTAAGTTTGACGGAACCTAGTCGAAAGCCATTAACCACGCTAGGTCAAGCCGTTCAAAAGTTATGAGATGTTTACATACAAACATACGCACACATACATACAGACATACTAACGTCATTTTGAAAATAGTTGAAAAAGGACCCTCAAAATGTGGAGATCTGGTGAAAACTCGATTTACGAAAATCGGGCAAGATCAGTAACTTATCGTCATCTACATCCGTACCGGGAAGTTTAAAATTAGAATAAAGTTCAACCACGCTACAAGAATAAATAAAACTATAAAATCTGAGATGCTTAAGCGTGATAAAGCGAATCGCTACTACAAGTATTCTTCCGGCCGTAATGTGAGTTATGTCGGACAGTCGAAAGTCTTTATGACATTGAAACTATTACATGATCTAATTCCGGACAATTTTTTAACTTTCCGCTACGTATGTGGATAAGGAAGTTACCGATTTTGGGTAATCGAGTTTTTACCAGATCTCCACGGTTTGAGGTCCTAGGAATCTTTTCCGACTATTTTCACGATGACGTTAGTATGTCTGTATGTATGTACATATGTATGCATGTGTGCGTGTGTGTATGTGTGTACGAATGAGCCCGTGACTTTACAATCTACAGCCAAACAAACTAACCACTAATTCAACTATACATTGCTACTGATTATTTTCCTTACTTTCAAATATATAACATTAAAACGATAAAATTAAATTGTCATAAAATTAATGTGCGTTACAAAGGAAATGTGTTCAAAAACCGGTTTGTAGATTTTATAGGCTCAAGCTGATACGAAACCGTATATAAGAGACGTTTCTTGATGGTTCCAATAGACAATTATCCAAAATGGCTTCTAAGGTAAGACAAATTAAAAATCAATATTTTGATCACTTAAACAATAATTATGTTTAAATTTTTAATGTTGACTATTATAATGTTGGTATGTTCCTATGTTTCTGTCTTTGTTCATGGGAGTAATTCCTGGACTTACAGAACCGATTTTGAAATAACTTATGTACTGGAAAGCAACATTGTTCTCAGGCGACATCAGTTATATTTTATCCCAAAACGATTTTAAAGGCAAACGAATCAGAAATCAATATTTTGCCAACTTAAACAAAAATATATTTTATCTCTAATAATATTACAAAGGCAAACAAATGTTGTTAGTGTGTAGGTTTGTTTGATATCTGGAACTACTGAACCGATTCTTCTGCCCTCTTTCTGTTTTCTGCCCTCAATTTACGTAACAAAACGTTAAGTCAAAATGCTTAGGGTTCTTACACACATAAACACCACACAACGACACATTGTGCTACGATGGGTCTTAATGTATAAAAAAATGTGTAAGGGCCCTAGAAGCTTCGACTTGTTTGACGTTTTGGTATGTGAATCGCGCCCGTTACCATAGTAGAAAGCTACACATTTCTTAAATTGTAATTATGTCTCGAAAAACATTAAAATATATCTTATGTCCAATCCTTGACTATGGACAATAATATCGGAATATTAATCATAACTCATAACATAAATACATACAAACATTCTGGTAACGGAGACTTGGCATCATCTTCAGTCAGCACCTTAACCTTGACTTAGGTCCTTTCAAATTGACATTGTTTATTTGTTCTGTAAATTTACGATATCAAATACCAGCTGTAGATGCTTGAAGAGATAGAGAGACGTGCAAAGAAGCTCATAAACGACGTGATCTGGTTGGGAAAAAAACTCCAGAGCCTCGCTCATCGCCGCAGAGTAGCTAGTTTATCTGTCTTTTATCGGATACATTATGGAAAGTGCGCTGCGGACTTGCATAACTTAATTCTGCACTCCTCGTTTTTCTATGGTGGACGTTCCATGTACCTGGTCAAAGCGGTTCGACTCGACATTAATCGATTCGATCCGCAAGGGACTGGATTATGCTTCCTGAGTCTGTGTTTCCCGACGAGTACAATCTGGGGATCTTCAAGAAAAGAGTGAACCCTTCAAGTGCAGAAGAAGGTACTCTATAAGGAAGCGCGCTCCATCTTAAGCCACATCTTAGCTTACCATTAGGCGAGATCGTGGTCAAGCGCTTCCGTATCGACGTTAAAGAATAAAAAGATAAACAAGCAGATGGCTCTCATAATGAAAAGAGACAAACATCGCCTATAACCAACAAAGATGTTAATGGTGCGAGTGGCGGGTGGTAATGCCACACATAAGTCTACCTTACCATTCAAACCGGAACACGATAATGACCTGCACTGACGCTATGGCGACAGGAATAGTGACTGGCATAGTCAATCGTTTGCCTCTTACGAACTGCTCTTTAGAACGTCAGATGGTCTTTTCTTCAAAGGAGAATGGACCAAAACGAGGAAAGTAATATATAATGAGCCATTTTTTGTACACATCCTAACCACGGACCATGCTTTTTTATATTTTATACGTTTGTCGTCGGTACTAGGTGGAACTCCATTTGTGCTCATAATTACGATTTGTGTAACAAAATACTTTTGTGTAGTTTATATCGCCAAACGATTTTGATTCTTGTGGCATCTTCAGGGCTATAATATGTCTATACGACAGTATATAATAATATATTTTTTTAGATTCACACCTATATTTTCTTTTAATACTTACCTAAATCTTCCAAAAATGAAAACATGATGTAATTATTTTAACCAACAACTATAAACTGGATAAAAACATTCCAAATATAATCTGATTGGTGTGATTTATTTACAAACGTCTCTCAAGGTGCAATTTTGTCATTTCAAATTTAATAACCAATTGTTTAAGCTGCTCTCAACGTATGTATGTAGATGATCTGCAAATATATGATCAATCTAACTTGGGAAACTTCAACGAACTTGTACGTCGCATTAATCAGGACTTACACTATGTTTATGAATGAACGAAAAACTTCGTTATAACAGTGATCCCAAATAAATGCCAAATCATCATTGGTAGCAGCTTGCATGCAATTAAAAGTTGAGATTGTTGCTTAATTTTAGCCGTAGTTTATAATAACATCACTAGCCCCTTTCTTTCGCACGTCAAGGACTTAGGACTTATAATAGACCAAACTCCATCTTGACCACCATATACTACTGAGGTATGTCGTAAAATTAATATGGCTTTATGCAGTATTTATTGTTTAAAAAAATTACCATTGAATCAAATCTCCTACTAGTACAGTTCTTCCGATTATTAATTGTGGCGATATGTGTTTCGAAGGTATATATATGTCTTCGCAATGCACGCAATGACACGTCAGTCTTAGTCTTCCCCAGTACCTACATCCTTCCACATTTGCACTGTATATCTGTTTTGTTAACCTTTCAACTACCATTCTTTCTACATGTCCGAACCAACGGAGCATAACCTTTCTCATTTTTACATCTCTCTTTTAATACTTCATTAAAAGAGAGATCTGAAGATGAGAAAGGATGAGGAAGATCCAGACATTACTTTACGGTATTCCATTATTCAATCGAAGAAAACTAGAAATTTTATAATTTTTAATTATTTTTCTAATGCGATTATGCTATGTTCTTCTTAGTATTTTGCAGGTACATCATGTTCATTGATTAGAAGTACGAACTGAAATGGCTGTCGACTGGCCAACGAAGATTATCTACTATCCTTTATGACCCTAATGCACCCCAATAGCTTAAGTTGAAATTCCAATATCAGCATGTCACACATTCACGTCATCTTCGTTACCAAAATATCCCCACTCTTCAAGTACCTTTTTATCGTGCTGATTTTTTATCCAAATCGCTTTCTTTTGAAGCTGTGAGGCTTTGGAATACTCTTACAATTGATATTAGGAATAGCTCCTTCATTTTCATTTAAACGTTCTCCCTTTAAATATCAGGCAGGATAATAATATCGCATGCCATAGTATTATGTAATATAATATATAGATCTAAGTTTTTTTACGCAAAGCCAGCTATTTTTTTTTAAATAATAGTAGTCTAATTTACTCCTTATATAATTAGATATATCAGAGATAGCTTCATTATTTTAGGTTAAACCTTATTGGATGTTACATATTTGGTATCAGCATCAAATACTGAATACCTCTTTCAATTGTGCAGTTTTTTAACAACCTGTAAACATATTATAAACATAACATACCCTTTAGTATAATTACCTCATTTTTTTGCGTATTATACGTATTGTATTATTTATTATTTATGATTACTTGGATGTCTTGATTGAAAAAATATATAATATCGTTTTACAAATTATACTAATTGATCTAGCCCCAAAGCAAGTAAATTATTTGTTTGTGTATGGGTGTTAGTCAACGATATCAAATATATAGAATTACATTTATAAATCTGGAATATCTATATCTTTACTATCTATACATATAATAAAATCGTAGGAAAGTCAAAACTGTACATTAAATATTTTTTTAAAAGAATATTTGGGGCGTGATCTACAATCAATATCGAAGCCAAAAATATAGTTTTTAGAATTTTTGACTGTTTGTCTGTTTGTCTGTTTGCCTGTTTGTCTGTTTATCTGTATGTATGTCCGGTTAAACTCAAAAATTACTGCATGGATTTACTTCAAATTTTGCATAAATATTACTAACAGGTCGGGTCAACATATAGGCTACATATTATCACGCTATCACCTACGGGGGAGGAGCTATGCGGAGTAAACGAAGTCCGCGCGGACAAAGTGGCGGGCAACAGCTAGTACATATAATAAAATCGCAGGAAAGTCAAAACTGTACATTGAATATTTTTTTAAAAGAATACTCGGGGCATGATCTACAATAGATATCGAAGCCAAAAATATAGTTTTTAGATTTTTGTCTGTTGGTCTGTTTGTCTGTATGTATGTCCGGGGTAAACTCAAAAAGTACGGCATGGATTTACTTCAATGTTTTTCATGAATATTACTAACAGGTCGGATCAACATATAGGCTACATATTATCACGCTATCACCTACGGGGGAGGAGCTGTGCGGAGTAAACGAAGTCCGCGCGGACAAGTTGCGAACAACAGCTAGTATTTAATAAACACCCAAACCCAGAAATATAAACATCTATGGTCATTACCAAAAATTACCAGTCCCTGTCGTGAATTAAAACCCGAGTCTCATTTATTGCGTAGTCAGGGTCGCTAGACACTCGTCTAAAGGAGCAGTTTGTATGTTTTGTGTATCAAGAAATAAAAGACAATTTAATGATTTCAGAAACTGATTGTGGTCTTTCTTGTCATCGTCTGCTTGAGTCAATACATAAGTAGTGCAACAATATCAGATAGTACCAGTCGAGATGCTGAATATATAGATGGTAGTATTATAACCAATCCTAGTATTTCTGGATTGGACTTCCAGAGCACGACACGAGAAAAACGAGGATTTATGGACATGGTGAAGAAATATTTGAAAAAAGTAAAGGAAAAAGAAGGCTAACAAGTGAACTGCTTGGCCTGAAGGCTATCAGAAAACTTCTTTACAGATAATATTCTTGATTCTTGGTAACAAATTAAATTATTTTGGTCGCATTATAAACCACGTATTTTATTTATTCAGTGTTTATTATGTATACGTTGATTGCTAAAATACTGTACAACATAATGAAGGCAGTTTAATTCTTGGTTCTGATATATGTAAAAAATAGATACTTAAATTTTGACCTAATTATCCGATAAAATGTTTAAGATATATGAACATACGTGTATACTTTTATTTTCGATATCTGTATCAAATTTCATTATTTACAAATAGCGATTTACTCTACTAATGGCCTTTGAAACCGTTCTCGCGCAGTCTACATTCCTAACGTTACTTTACGCAAGAAGGTAAACGTTTTTTTTACTTTTTATCAAACAGACTGAACTTGACTCGTGCGCCGCTATTGTCTGCGCGGTGACTATAGTTTCTGAATATCTACTCTGATTGCATTGAAGTTTGATGTGTATTTAAGCAATGTATTTATAACCATGAAATATCGTGTCTTTAAATATGTACAGTATTTTACCGTCAAATGCCGACATGTAGGTTGTGTTTTCGTCCTGGTGAATCCATCACATCAAACTTCTAGTTCTGATGATCACATCAGATTATCAAAACATACATAGAGATCTAATGTCTCTCCGGAGATTAAGTGGTTCAAGACCGCTGGTAAGAGTGGGATTGTCGACAAGCCGTACCACTCTACGTTGGATTTTATCAAATTGGGGGGAAAAATATAATACTGGGGTGCTCCGGCCCAAAGATACGAACAATACTCAATTTGTGGTCAACTTGTGCTTTATAAAGCATGAGCATAGACGTGAAGTATCGTCTTGGACGATTCAACACCCCAGATTCTTTGGTCACTCGCGACTTTGACCCCTAAAATGTTTATTCTGTCAGAGATAGTAAGGGCGGTGTTCTGGAATAGAAGGGGCTTGATATAGAGGTTATTTTTTATGGATAACGTACAACCATAATTCTTCTAGGAGATTAAATAACACAAAGTTTAGTTCGCCCCACTCTGAGACTCACTCCAGAAATGTCTTAATTTCAGACACAAGTCTATTTTAACTCTCATCTATTAGCCTATTTTAGTATATTTTGACCCCCGCGAAAGATTCACGCGGCCTGTATATAGAGCATCCCCTGCACTTATTGCTGTTATTTAGCAGGATATCATTGATATGCAGAAGAAACAGTGTAGGTGATAAACAAAGCCTTGAAGGACACCAGCGTTAATTGTTTCCACCTTAGAGCGTATACCGTCAACCACGAGTTTGATGCTGGGGTCGGCTGACTCCAATATGCGTGTTGTATTGTAGTGTATCGTACATTTGTGTGGTAAATAAATACGGTTTTAATGTAAATGGTATTTTATTACACAATATCGAGTTATAAATTCGTAGCAATATTTATTGTTACTTTGATTAAGTATGTTTAGATTTACCGATAAATTATCAAGATTATGAGACTCATTTAAGTTAAATTTTAAAATACTTAAAATTTTACTCAACTGTAGATTGCAAATATATACATATACATACATATATATATATATATATATATATATATATATATATATATATATATATGTATATATATATATATATATATATATATATATATATATATATATATATATATATATATATATATATATATAGCAACACTGTAGTGTCGTGCCTTTCAAATCAACGTAATAGTTTAAGGAAGTCATCACTACAGTGTTGCTTGCCGTATGCTGTACGTATGTCTGTATATGTGTGTGTATGCATGTATGTATGTATATAAACATCTCAAATCTTATAAACGGCTTGATCGATTGAAACACAGTTGATGGCATTCGATTGGATTCTACTCAACTTAGACTTACAAAATTTGGACCAATTCAGTTTAGGAGATTTTCGGAAAATTTTGAAAAACCTCAATTTTTTTGGGAAAAACAATGTTTTTTTATAATAACTTCCAAATTGATATACCGATGGAGTACAAAATCTAATCAGCTCAACAAAATAAATGTAAAAAAAAATAACAAAATGTAAAAAAAATTGATCACTACGCGGGCAATATGCACGCTTTTTCGCCGACACGAATCTCAGCGGCAAAGGCTTTTTGTAAACAGCTTGGATTTTCTTCTTCTCGCTAAACTAGGTATTTTAGATACGCCAATGCCTCCGAAGCTTATACCGCAGGAAACGTCTAGTTATAAATATGTATAAAGAAGTATGTAAAAAAAAGTATCTTCGTGCCCATATCCCCGAAGGGGTAGACAGAGGTACGTGCCCCACACAGAAGATACTTGGTCCCATAAATGTGATAGGTGGCAAGCCTATCGCCAACCGCGTACTTTCCATTCCGCGCAACATTGTTTTTATAAGAAAACTGAAAAACACATTTTTTTTAAAAAAGATGAAATTAATGAAATTTGCTATTTTTTTATAGCAGAGGGGACAAACGAGCAGGTGGTGCACCTGATGGTGATCACCGCCGCCCATGGACATCTGCAATACCGGGGGTCTTGCAGCTACGTTGCTGGCCTTCCAAGAATGAATAAGCTCGTTTCTTGAAGGTCCTTAAGTCGTATCCGTTCCGAAACACCCCCGAAGGTAATTGATTCCACAAAGGAGTAAGTTGAGGCAAAAAGTGTCGATAAAAGCGCACGGTCGCGGATTTCCAGACATCGAGATGGTGAAGATGGAACTTTATATTTTGACGCGATGTCCGATGATGGAATTTAGCAGCAGGAATTAGTTTGAATAACTCTTCGGAACACTCCCCATGATACATACGGGAAAAGATGCAGAGCGAACCTACATCACTGCGTAACGCCAAGGAGTCAAGCCGATTAGAAATAGCCTGATCGTCGACGATTCAAACCGCTCTACGTTAAATGCAACCAAGAGGAAGAAGTTGGTACTGAGGAGCTCCGGCCCAGAGGTGAGAACGGTACTCGATGTGAGGTCGAATTTAGGCCTTGTAAAGTTGAGGACGATGGGCTGGCATGAAGTACTGCTCTGCTCTACTGAGTACACCAAGCTTTTTGGAGGCTAGTATAAATGACCGCTATTATCCGCGAACTGTTCTATGTATCCTCCGCGATGGTACCGAAATGAAAGACGTCGATTTAATAAATGGATAAGACTCACCGATGGTCCGGACAAAAAGAAGACCCCAGCGGCACAATTATCCACCCACATCCACCACACGTTTACACCCACGTCACACGCCAGCACCAATCACAAAAGCACACAATTTATGTGCGTACATGTGTATATGGTGATTTCTTTCATTTCAGTACTGGAGTCCGGGGGATACATAAACAGTTCGCGAATAATAGCAAATTTAATTAATTTCATCGTTTTAATAATAGATTTCCGCAAAGTAACGCCTGAATCAATAAAACATTTTTTTTAATCGCTCCACCCGATAATCGAACCTGAGACTTCATATGACCTGGGAGGTAACGTGATGTACGTTATATTAAAATATGAGTATTTAGAACTTTTATACATTAGATGGCAATCAAGCAGATAGGTCTGCTGATGGAAAGAGTCAATCATCGCCTATAGACACCAAAGGTGTAAATGGTGCATTGCTATCTTGTAGCGAGGTCTAATGCCACATGCTTAAGTTTACCGGCCAACTTACCCTCCAAACCGAAACATGACAGTGACAAGCACTAACGCTATTGCGGCAGGAATAGGCAAGGCGATGTACCAGACCGGACAAGAC
This sequence comes from Apodemia mormo, assembly GCA_036924255.1. Taxonomy (NCBI): domain Eukaryota; kingdom Metazoa; phylum Arthropoda; class Insecta; order Lepidoptera; family Riodinidae; genus Apodemia; species Apodemia mormo. The sequence continues at coordinate 9,708,678 of JAUPFN010000022.1, read as the reverse complement.
TATGCAGAACTCTACCACCTAGTAGTAAGATGGTAGTGACTCGCATAGCCGATCGGCCGCCTTTTACGAACTGCCTGGCAGAGTGGATTCTGATAACGAATATGTAAACTAAATAGGTACTTAAGTTTTAACCGAATTTCCAATTTCAATCACTCGTTAAGGCTATAAGATTAACTAACAATTTGATTATTTCAGAAAGTGATTGTGGTATTTCTTGTCATTGTCTGCTTGAGTAAATACATTAGTGGTGCTGATCCTACTTTAGAAGATAACAATGGAAGTATAACAACCAATCCTGGTATTTCTGGGCTAGAGGTCCAGAGCATAATACGAGAAAAACGAGGAATGGCCGAATTTATAAAGAAAATTGAGAAGAAATTGAAGGAAAGCAAGAAAAAGGGTTAAAATATTAGTATTAGAAGGTTTATAAGTGAATATAAAATATAATATTCCCATTGTACTGTGTGTTTTAAATAAGTTATTGTATATTTCGTTTGTATGTGTGTAAAGTATTAAATATTTTTAATTTTTGGTAGTGAATTAAATTATTTTGGTGGCGATATAAACCACGTATTTTAATTTCTCAATATATAATCAACCACCGGTCATATCTATATACTGTGTATTCTGAAAGCAGGTGTTCACTACTTGATTTTAATATCGAAGTTGTAAAAAATTGTTACTTAAATTTTGACCTTTGACCTAATCCGATTAATAGACAATGGTCCTAGGAACAAATTGTTTTTGATTAATAACAAGCTGAATTTTTATGAACAGCTTTGTATTACGAGACGTCTAAGTTAGAAAGTTTCTATGTTCGAAAAATCTTGAATTAGGTAACTAATAAAGATAGATGAAAAGAAAACTTTAGAGTGTCGGACTATGAAAAGTTACCACTTTACGTGTATACAAAGTAACCCTTGAATCATAATAATAATTTTTCCTACACCGAATTAAAATTTTCGAAGCTCCCTAACTTTATTAGTTGCCCGATTCGAGATTTTGCGAAAATAGAAAAGATTTGCGTCTCGTCAAAATGAAGAGTTCTAAAATCTAAAGTTTGTGAAATTGATAGTATTTTCGAAAATATATATATTTTTAAATTTATGATCGATTTTAGTAGTTTCAGTGGCATTCAACGCAATGTTTGAACTCTAAATTGTTTTATTATATACAGCCTATAGGTTAAGAAATGTTGATGAAATGTCAAAAAACTGTTTTAAAAATTTTCGCCATTGATAAATCCCGAACGAATTAACTGATTTTAATGCAATTTTCGGTATTTGACGCAGTTTTGAAGTAGAAGAGTTGACCAAATTTTTAAACAAATCGGTGTATTAACCTGAAAGTCATTTTAAAAATACGACGAAAGTTTGCTTAAAACAGCGTAATTTCAATATTTAAAAAGCTGTACGTTTGGAAAATTTTAATCGATTTTCATCTTTGGAAAGGCGATCGAAATAGTTGTTTAAGTTTTAAAATATTGTAGAAGACCAAAAAATTATTATTTTTCTTGACGACAACTCTCTAACGGATGAACCGTTTTTGATGCAATTTATGCATTGTACGCAGTTTTTTAAGGAAAGGAGCTGATTAGATTTGATTGATTTTAGATAGTAAACAAACAGATGGCGCTCCGGTAAAGTACATAAGTATTCGAAGACGTATGCGTAGCCACTAAGTTGAGTTTATTCTCTAACCCTTCAGTAGCATCAAGAAAACACGAATCAGCGTAGTCAATTATTGGGAGAATCAGTGTTTGCATTAACGTAATCTTTGTTTTTAGCGCTTTCAATTGTTGCAATGTTTTCAAAGAATGAAAAGTTTACCACTTTTTTGCAAATATTGTTAATGTGAGTCTCCCATATCCAATCTTGAGAAAAAGTAACACTAAATTTTTAACGGTAGAGGAAAAAAGAATGAAAGTGCCATTATAAACTATCGGAGGAACTACAGCATTATTTAAAAATTTGTGCATATATCTATCATCAAAAATAATCGCTTGAGATTTAGAGAGGTTAACTAAACGACCGATTAAAGTCGCTTAAGCAGGAATCGCATCCAAATCTCGATTGATGGAATTGACAAAAGCAAACTTACTTAGTATTTCTGAAAAAACTTTCAGGCCATTAACACCGACTGACTTAAAAATCTTATCAACTTTTTTACTTTAAAAACTGAATCGAATACGATTTGACAGACAAATTGGATCAAATCGACAACTGTCAAATTGGATCAATATCGGTCAGTTTATTTAGGATTTTTCAATGCCGAAAATTTTTGAAAAAATTTTTTTTTGTGATTGAGTCAAAATTTTTCAACCTATCTATTATTTGGTTAAAGTAATATTTTAGATCTCAAAAATTGAGTTGAATGCCATTCGAAAAATCAAAATCGTTTCCAAAATATATAACTCTTCAAAAGTCAATATACTGCCATTTTTAACAAAATAGGTGTTTGAACTGAAAAAATCTATGCTTATAGTTTTTACTCATTTGAGCTCAAAATACCTTAATTTAGGGGGAAGTTTCGGAGATGGCCTGCAGGATCAACGGTTCACAGATTTTTTTAAAGTTTAAATTTATTATTTTTTTCATCATATTTATCTTATTTTAACTATAGAAGTATAAATAATTTTCTGATGTTATACGCGATTGTCTAAGTTTATTTACTTAAGTTTATTTGTGTAAGTAAGCTGAAAGCGATTTTACTACGAGATGAGCTTACTTGTCGTTGTATTATGCATCATTTAATTATTTTCTGTAACTGTATTTGTACATAACAAAGTGTTTTATAATAAAATAAAATAAACAATGTGAGAGTAGCAGCCCGGCCAGTCTGTAAGTATAGGACATCAGTTTCTATATGACATATTAAGTAATCCAAGTCAATGCTATAATAAGGATACAATTATCCTCACATCACTTTATTTTTAAATGAAGTAACCAAGATTTTTGCATCATAATGATACAATTATGATCATAATGATATAAGTATGAAATAAGGAAAGAATGTAACAGTAGCAGTTCATAAGAGAAATCACTTTCTCTGTAACAGTACTAGTATTGCCACTTACTTCAATTTATAGAAAAAAAACTAAATAACCGTGCAAGAACTAGGCTAGGTGCGCTACTACATCATCACTACTAATGTTATAAATGCGAAAATCTGTCTGTTACGCTTCAATGGCCAAACCACTTAACTAATTTTAATAGAATTTGGTACGAAGATAGTTGATAGAAGTTAAAAATGAAAGATGAAAGCTCGTAAGACTATTCACTCAATTGACGACGTTATGGAGTAGGTCACAGTCGCCTCTGTGGTCTAGTGGTCCAGCGTTGGCGTTGACCACATGAGGTCCCGGGTTCGATTCCCGGGTCGGGCGAATAAAAAAAGTGTTTTTTCAGTTTTCTGAGAAACACAAAGTTGCTCGGGATTGGAAAGTACCCGGTTGGCGATAGGCTTGCCACCTATCACATTATGGGACCAAGTATCTTCGGCTAATCGTGGGTGCACTTGTTGTACCTCTGCCTACCCCTTCGGGGATATGGGCGTGAAGATACTTTATGGAGTAGGTCACTTTGGTAAAACAATAGAAAAAAATAAATTTAATGTCCTTCAATATCACTTAATTAATTAAAGTTCATAATTTTATTATTATTTTTGCTGCTCAAGGGCAAAAGATTATTTTAATCAGCCAAGTTAGACATCATCATCATAGCTAGAGTCATCTATATGATTTTTAATAAAATTTAAAGAATCGTAAATGAAAAGCTCATTTAATAGAAGTATTTTTATTTCGTGGGATGACAAACAAGTGTAATGTTCAAACAATCTGCAACGCTACAAGCAAATAATAAAAGTAAAAAAGTACATCCTAACTTTTGATATTACAATAATTTATCTTGTAACACTATAAATAAGTTTCAACGCTTCTCAGAAGGACTTCTATTTCCAGTCGGTACATTTTGCCTGGCTAGAAATATTTTCCACATCCTTGTGTGATGACAATGTAAGGAAGTGGCACCAAGCCCAGGCGAAACCACAGTGTGCCATTATGCAGTTGTGTTTTTTAAAATTTTTTTAGCCACACCGGGATTTGAACCCAGGACCACACAACACAGAACCGCAAAACTTACGAGGCATAGCTAACGAGGTTTTTATCCTCCTTTCGAAGAACATATAACATTAGAAAGATAACATTAAATGATCATAAAATTAATGAGCGTTACAAAGAAATTGTGTTAAGTTAACCAGTTAGTATATTTTATGGCTCCTAAGCTGATACAAAGCCGTATATAAGAAAGTTTCTTGAAGGGAGCTCCAACTAACAATTTTTCAAAATGGTTTCTAAGGTAAGACAAATATATCAATATTTTATTGAATTAAATAAAAATTATATTAAGTTGTATTTCAATTCTGTACCAATATTACAATGGACTTAAATTTGTATATTCGTGAGTTTCTTCATAGAATGTAATGTCTGGACTCACAGATTCAATCATAGAAATAATTTCAATTTTAAAAAGTCACATTCTTGTTGGGCAACACAGTTGCGAAGGAAGACAAATAAATCAGAAATCAATATTTTGTCAACTTAAATAAAAATAAATAAATTAAATATATACTAATATTATAAAGATGTAAATATTGTAAGTCTGTAAGTTTGATTTATCACTGAAACTACTCAAGCGATTTTTAAAATTGTTTCCATAGTAGGAGTTGAAACTTACACACTTTTGAATTGCGATTGTTCTCCTGAGAAAAACGGCTGGTAACTATACATTAACATAACATTTGACATTAACTATACATTAACGTTAACCTCTAACTGTGGACATTAACAAACGACTGCCATTCATAACTCTCATAAGCTCAACACCTAGTGATTTTCTCCTTGACCCATTCTCAATCAAGACGTTGTATATATCATGTTCTTTAACTCTTCTATGGACCAATTTTTTCTACAAGTCCCAATCACCGCGCATGTTTTTTTTATAAAATATCTGTTTAGTCTTCGGCATTTGATGAAACTCTATTCCTAGTTACGTTTAAAATGCACTTGTAGCATTTTACAAAACACTTTTTATTTTGTTTATATCGCCAACCGTTTCCGCCGTAGGTTCACTTAAAGATATAAAGTGCGTCCTGAATCCTGACCAAAACCGCTCGGTCAACATAAAATTTTATTTACTCTGAATATCTAACTCAGATAAGTGGGATTATAGTTTCGACTACAGATTATAGACTAACCTAACCTAACACACCCTTAAACCTTTGATACAAAATTTTGGAAGTTAGTTCTTTACTGATTTTTGTTTATATTTAGAAAAATCAATATCAATCTAAACCCCTTGGGGTTATATATTGATAAACGATTTATTTTAAAATATACTAATATTTGTTTTAATTCCGAAAACCTTCCAGTTATTGAAGACGTTAAGAATTTCTTTTAGGTATTTTCTTGTATGACAACCCACCATTGTTCTTTCCGCAAGTCTTTAAAATTATTCTCAAATATTACCACAACACTTTGTTTTACGATAGTTGAATTCGTAGGCTTCCAGACTCTAATTTTAATTCAAGGTTTAATTCTCATCATCTCGTTGTCTGGAAATTTGTAAAAGTGCAATTTTCGAGGCACTTTTATCCCTCACTACTCAATGGAGTTATATATTGTCAGTGGAGCTGTTTCGAAACGGTTACGATTTAGGGATTCTATCTTTAAGTGAGCCAACTTCTTACGGCATGTTCAAGGCTATGACGCTATATGTCTATCATTTAAACATGATATACTTAATTATTTCACCAACAACCATTAACCATGTGTATTCCAGAAGCTTACATTTTCGTAAGTCCTAAAAAGGTAAAATATGAAAATATGACCATAAAAATTTCACTAACTGATCTAAGCTTAATATACGCAAATTATTTTACTTGTGATTTTAATTAATATAAAAACCTCATACCATAAATTTTCCATTTCCATTCCCCGTCCCATTCAAAAACCGAAAATGAGCCCCAAGTACTCGACCAATGTGGAGGTTTGTATGTTTGGTATTTTAAGAATTTAATTTACAATTTAATTGTTTCAGAAACTAATTGTCATCTTTCTGTTCATCGTCTGCTTGAGTCAATACATAAGCAGCGCAACAATGTCAAATCGTATCAGTCCGGATGCAAAAGATAATAAATTAGACAATCATTTAACCAATCCTAGAACTTCTGGATCGGACGTCGAGAACATGTTACAAGAGAGAGGAGGACTCGGCGATTTGGAAAATATAAAATATATTAGCAAGGCTCAAAAAAAAAAGAAAATTGGTAAATAGTTAAAACTTAAATTAATAAAATCATTGTATAAATCAACTTTGATTCTTGGTAATGAATAAAATTATTTTGTTGCAATATAAATCACATATTTAATTTCGTTAACCTATATTAGTTATTAATATTATAAATGCGAAAGATTGAATGTTTGGATATATGGATGGAATTTGGCACAGTTAGATAGTGACCTGTAATAGCACATAGGCTGCTTTTTATCCCGAAAAGTTAGGTGATTACGCGGGATTTGCCAAAATCTATTATAATGCAGAGGGCTGTATGCGGCAGCTTGTATTATAAATACAAAAGTTTGAATGTTTAGATGGATAAATCGATGGATGTTTGTCACTCAATCAAATAAGAACTCCTAATTGGATTTGGATGAAATCTGGCAGACAGTTAGATAACGTACTGAAAGACTACTTTACTTTACAGCACAAAGACTACTTTATCTTTTATAATATAGCGGGCTACACGGTTCAGCTAGTATTTGTTTAAGTAAAGAATTGTAACAATTACAAAATTGCATTCAAAATAATTTAAACAAATAGAGACTTGTTATCGAGGATTGCTCGGTAGTGGAACCAGTTGCGAAAATATGATTGAACTATCGAGAATAAATAAAGGGAATACAGAAGAAGAATGTCACACATTGACACTGTTATGTGAATGCTGCTAAAACTTTAAAGAAAAACGTGAAAGAGAATATCTGAAAGCAAAAAAGAGACTGGGGAATAGCTACGAAGAAAATTAAAACGGGACCAAAAAAGAGCAACAGGACATGCACAAATAGAAACACATGCACAGGCACAACCACATACTTAAACATGAACACAAGCCCACATAGAAGAACAAACATAAACAAAACCATTAGAAATTGAACACACTAGCACCCAAGTACGACCACAAATACAAACTAAACCAAACACAAATACACAAACATTCAAGGACCGATGGTCTAAAGACAACTTGAATGCCAAGCTTACACAAACAACTCGTATAAATTCCACAATCCGCGTGCTCCTTGAGGGCGCGAACACTGGGGCAACATACAAAGAGGCTGCAAAAGCAGGATGCAAAAACTTCGGCCTGGCATATGTTTGTTTATACAACCAAGAGAAACGCAGTCACCAATGGCGCACGAAACTAGGGAACAAACTTGCTTTAAAAAAGACCAAAGCCCAACAAACCTAACAATACTGCCTTAAAAAGGACCAAGGGCCAAACGCAGCAAACCTAATTGGCAACGACGAAACGTGCGCGCCTCAACGATACCATTATGCCCAGAGCTAAGGCTAAATTCTTTAAAACAGGCCATGTCTGAGATGTGTTTGTTTGCCATAACTTCCCTTCCCTTCTGGGGTAAATTACTATTTTGCGCCGGTTTTTTTTTTGTTTATGTGTTGTATGCCGACATTGCCCAGTTGTATGGGCTGTCCAAAAGATGTTTGTCGGATAGACCCAACTAACTTGGCTAGAAATTGGCGTAATTGTAATACGTGGACTTGATCGGCGTGCATTCTTTTAGCTCCGCACCTAAAGTCCTGCTTGAACATTACTCAGAAAATGGTCATTCTATGACCCCACCGACCACACAGCCTATAGACGGCTAATGTTTGATTTTCCGTACTAAATGCATTCTGGCAACTAGCTGAGGTAAGACGAAGTGGGGTTGCAACGCCGTAATTGGCTAACTCGAGGCCACAGTGAAAGATAGTAATGTACAGAGCATCTGATTGGTCGACACTGATTACCCAATCACTACTCATTGGCGCGTGGACATTTACATCGGAACTATAAGTCAGATGTGTTGACACAAGTCATTCGCCTATTATTAGGTGTCTATGGGCTGTGTGGTCGGTGTATGACCCCAACCCCACCCCTATTTCTTCTATTTTACTAGTTCACCTAATCCGATAGACAGGCACCTAGACACCAAATAACGATAGACAGGCGAACGAATTGAATTATGTTAATAGACCCAAGCACTGGCGTTGGCGTATCGTTAATTGAACGAAACTAACCTAGTACCTACACGACTACATACGCGATTTGTTATCACTTTCTTCGGTACAGACACCTTCTTTATTTCACCATTTTGTTTGGTACATTATGTTTTTACTACTGACATGGCTTATTAATAAAATTACAATAATAATATTTATTTTTATTCCCGTTTCCGCTCTATTCTATACCTAGATTTAATTTAGAATTTAAAAAAATTTAAAAGATTAAATCTTTGTAAATACCTATACGTTTGCATAAATGTGAAGTCAATGAGTAGTTTAAATACTTTTAATGTAAATACATTGCTAATAATATTTTTCCCCGTGTTAGTTCCGGGCTACTTTGAAGAATATGCCAACTGCTGTTCTGCCAGGCAGGTCGTAAAAGGCGACCAATAGACTATATGAGTCACTACCGTCGTGACTACTAGGTCACGATGCATTTTCTCGTCCGGGTCAGGTACCACCGCCTTACCTATTCCTGTCGCAATAGCGTTAGTGCTTGTCACTGTCGTGTTCTGGTTTGGAAGGTAATGTAGCCGTTAAACTTATGCATATGGCTTTAGACCTCGCCACAAGGTAGCAACGCACCATTAACACCTTTGGTGTCTACAGGCGATGGTTAACTCTTTGCGTCAGGAGACCCATCTGCTTGTTAATAATATTAATAAATACTTTCGCCTCTGTGGTCCAGTGGTCCGGTATCGGAGTTGACCACATGAGGTCCCGGGTTCGATTCCCGAGTCGAGCAATTTAAAAAAATGTGTTTTTTCAGTTTTCTGACAAGAACAACGTTGCCCGGGATTAGAAAAAGTGCCCGGTTGGCGATAGGCTTGCCACCTATCACATTGTGGGGATGTAGTATCTTCGGCATATCATGAGTGCACTTGTTGTACCTCTGCCTACCTCTTTGGGGATACAGGAGTGAAGATACTTTTAAATACTTTGTAAATATTCTGTAGCCGAAAAAACTGTTTCGAAGTTAAATGCGAACTAGTTTTAGACGATGGGTTAGTTACTCTCGTTTGATGAGTACGAGTCTGTCGGGCACTCCTGGCATAGCATTCGGCATAGATTTGGGTACCTCGTGTGTACCTGCAGAAACATAAATTGGACCACCACTTTTCGATGACGGAAATAAGTTATTTGAGAAAAAAATATTAAAATAAACAGCATATTTTAATTTAATTAATTTTAGTATCTTAACGAAAGTCAACCTCCAGAAAACAGCTGTAGGTATCATATACCTACTATGTACGTATCGTATACAACTGTGTACATAAATATTCAAAAATATCTGATAAAAACCAATATGTACAGTTAGCGATAAAATATGCATATGACGGCGTCCGCATTATCAAATGCAAGAATATTGTAAACAACAGGTGTACGTTTATTCCACTGAGCGCATCGTTCGATATCCCTACTACTCAAATTATTTTGCTACCTGTAATCTGTATAAAAGGCTCTGAGCGCCCGCCGTTCGGGCAGTCTTGGCTCTGGCGTGGCTCGGTACACCTGTTGTATCTTGCTAGTAGCTTATCCTTGACTCTTGGATAATTAATTTGTGCAAACAAATTAATTATTATTGTCGATTATAATTAGTCGCAGTACAATTTATAATTGAACTATCTATTGCTTAAATTATGACTTATTTGTAATAAGGAATAATTAAGTTACTTGGAATTGTTAAACGAGAACTAGTCATTAATAATGGAAAGTTTTAATAGTGATCTTATGTTATTTTTGATACAAGTTGAACAAAATATAAAGAGCTGTTATATTACCACATCCGCATTTTGTTTATCATATCTGATCCACTTCCTACACATACATTTTCGATGTTTTTATCACACTCTCACTCAACACTTCTTCACTTTTTCATATCTAATTATACCCATGAATCTTCATAGTTCATGGGTATAATTAGATTGCCACATAGATTTTATGTGGCAATCTAATGATACCCAGACTCTTTCAGACGTTATACATTCTTTAAATTTTATATGGCTTCGAAAATATTTTTTGGCTAATAACAACTTTTTTCACTTTTTCATGGTAGGAGTGGACGGTACAAAACGTATACAGATATTGAAACTATATATTGATACAATATCGTAAATCGGATATCGGCCCAAGCTAAAACTATGTATTGACACTATATTGTCAAATATCCATGGAATCGAAGCGACAACGGCAGAGTGAGTACGCGAATAAACTGAAATAGCTATATTATCAGACGGATAGCGATATAGTGCTACGATTCCAAATCTTACGTCGAATGCGTATGTAATGGTTTTTTATTATTTAAACCGTTTCTTAGTATTTTGATGAATTTATTATGCGTAATTTCAAATTCCGACTTTTCTAATAAGTAAATAGAGATTTATAGGTATTTAATATATATTAATATCGTAGTATTTCATCAAAACATATTAGATAGATAAGTAGGTATATCATAAAATATTGTAACAAAGCTATCATATTGTAGCCAGTCCTAAACTTGACAAAACTACTTACTTACGAAGTGTGAATCCTGTTTGATTTTTCATACAGATTTAGTTACTATCTCAAAAGTCAATACAACAAAAATCTTATTACATTTAATCGCATCAAAAGTCAATACAACAAAAATCGTATTACATTTAATCGCATCAAAAGTCAATACAACAAAAAAAGACGTGTGGCACTCGGAGACTGCCGCGGTAAAGCTATTGCATAGCATTTTTTATCAACTTATGCAATTAAAATTATATATTTATTTTATTTATGTATTATTTTTTTTTCTTTGATATTAATTCAAGATACACTTTGAGCGTGGTGACCGATAAACAAACAATTTTTTTCTTTTATTAAATAAATGAGAAGTTAATATTAATAAAGTTAATATTGTTCAAAATATTTTTATTATCTTTCAATACATGTCGGTTCTTCAGGAATATTTAATAAATGCACTTTGTTTATTCATATTTAAAACACTTTGTACACAAATTATACGAGTACAGATATTCACTGTTGTACGTAGATGATAAATACCTATACACCTATATACTTTCTCACAAACAGCTGATTACGGTAGTTTTCCAATACAACCAATGCCATCTAAAGACGGGTTGCTGAACTAAAGAAACAAGCGTGATATTTCAAAAAGTCATTAAAAGTTCTGATATTTATCGATAGATGGAAAAACTAAAAAGTGTCACCGCTGTGCCGGTCGGAGTGGGGGGTGTTAGGTTATTTTCGTTACGGAATTTCTGGATTCGGTCTCCACGCTCAAGGCCCGCGATAGAAGCTATGCAATAGCTTAAAATCGTATTACATTGCATTAGGCATCGGGCGCATCGGGTTTATTTAACAGTATCATGACAGTATCCATCGATATATAGTTTCACAAAATATAGTATTTTGATATTTGATATCAAATATATAATATATATATATAGTTTCGATTTGATATTTATGAAAAGTGATATTACCCACTCCTAGTTCATGGATCATTAGATTGCTACTTAAAATCTCTTTCAGACGTTATACATTTTTTATATTTTATATGGCTTCTTTTCTTTTCAAAGATTTTGTGTGACTGATTACAATTTTGCACTGAATTTTTTACTTAAGTGCCATATATATTTACTATTAGCGTTGAAAACTATTTTTTGATATTACACGATCAATAAATATTTACAAGAGCTTACGAATAAAACCTAATCGAGTTTTATAGTTGCTCTGAGTCTAAAGATATACCACATTATGCAAAATATGTAACGCAGTAAAATTTACTAAAAATGGCGGCACTTCCTACTCCACAATTCATGAAGCATCAAAATTCGCGTTTAGCTTATCAAATTCTTTGATACTTTAGCTATCCAGTGGTGTAATTAGATTTTAGATGTTGGTCATAGTTATGTAGATATAACACCAAATTTTATCCCCCAATTTTGTTATTATTCGTTTTTTTGAACTGTCCCCTCTATGTAGGCAATTTTAAAGACTTATTCACGTCAAAACGGGGATGGTGGAAATAAGTCGTGCATTTCCGCAGCGCACTCTCCTGAATTTATCTGATAAAAGGCCAACAAACTATAAATAAAAGGCCAATAAACTATACTGCGGCGATGAGCGAGGCACTGGAGTTTTTTGACTACAAGATTTTCGTCTTTTATGAGCCTCTTAACACACCTCTCTATCACCTCAAGCGTCTCCAGCTGGTATTTGGCGGATCCATCCCAGATGTGAGAGCAGTATTCCATGCACGAACGGACTTATGCTTGATAGATGTTGAGCAACTGTTCCAGGTTGAAATACTGTCTCACTTTTGCCTAAATATCAAGCTTTTTTGAAGCAACTTGGGCTTACGATTCGATGTATGAACTAAAGTTGAAAATAGGCGTTAAGATGATACAAGGAGTTCGAGGTGGTCAGTTATCGGCACGAACACACCCTGAAAAGACGGAGATAGGTGGAATGGACTCTGTTTAGCGGAGAATAGAAACACCTGGGTCTTAGTCGCATTAAACTTGATCAGATTGGCATCGCCTTAATCGGAGACTGCCTGTAAGGACAAGTTCATACGATCGACCGTCGCCTCTCTGAGAGACCGGATCTGAGCCGTAATGGCACACGCGCTGGATGCGTAACTCTCCACAACAGTGAAATCGTCTGCATACACATAGATACCGAGATTTAGCAGATCGTTAATGTTTAGCAGGAATAGAGTTGTGAAGAGAATTGATCCCTGAGAAACTCCGGCATTTATAGCCATTTGGTCGGACGAGCAGCCGTTGACGACTACTTCAATCGACTTGTCACTCAGAAAACCTGAGATCCAGGCGCAGAAACTAGTAGGCAGACCGTAGGGTGGAAGCTTGCCCACAAAACTGTCATGCCAGACCTGTCAAAGGACTTCGAGATATAAAGGGAGACAGCTAGTGCTGCACCATGATTCTTGATGGCCGCGCTCCAGATGTAGGTCGTATACGCTAGAAGATCTCTAAAACATATCCTGTAAAACCCGTATTAGTTTTACAGGAGAACCAATACATGTTTTACAGAAGATCCTGTAAAACCCGTATTCGTGGTCACGGAGTAGATCGTTCGCTTCTAGGTTTGCCTTTAGACTGTTGTTCAGTACACGCTCCATAGTGTTGCAGAATATGTACGTGATTGAAATTGGGCTATAGTTGAAGTGGTCGGCACGACTGCCTTTTTGGGCAAAGGCTGCACGTTGGCAAGCTTCCATGACTTCGGTACTTTCCCAGTCACCATCGAAACGTGAAAGAGGCGTGCCAAAACAGGAGAGAGTTCAGGCGCACTGGTTTAAAACATTATTGCTGTAATCCCATCAGGCCACTGGCTTTATTCACGTCTAAATTCCGTAGTGTTTTAAGAACCTCTGTCTGATGAATGTGAATTTCTGGCATATTCACCTCGCATCCAGGTAGTCTGGGAGGTTTCACGTTGGTGAGATCTAGACGTGACATTTCCGCGAATAGAGTAGCGGATTGCTTCGCTTTCCCTACGGCAGTGTGAGCCAATTATCCTGCAAATTGGAACATGACATTGATATGTAGTGATACTATAGTGGTAGAAAGTACAACTAAGCCCAGATAAGACCACAGTATACCATCATGCAGCCGTGTTGTTCAAAAAAGCTATGATTCACATAGCGATTTGAACCCAGAACCTTACTAACCACTAGACTAACGTGGCACAGCTAACGAGTCTTTTATCTTCCTGTTGAAGAATATCTATATATATAATAAAGTCGTAGGAAAGTCAAAATTGTACATTGAATATTTTTTTAAAAGAATACTTGGGGCGTGATCTAAAATCGGTATCGAAGCCAAAAATATAGTTTTTAGAATTTTTGTCTGTTTGTCTGTATGTATGTCCGGGGAAAACTTTAAAAAGTACTGCATGGATTCAGTTCAAATTTTGCATGAATATTACTAATAGGTCGGGTCAACATATAGGCTACATATTATCACGCTATCACCTATGGGGGAGAAGCTGTGCGGAGTAAAAGAAGTCTGCGCGGACGAAGTTGCGGGCAACAGCTAGTATAACATTAAAACGATAACATTAAATGATAATAAATGAATGTGCGTTATAAAGGAAATGCATTCCGATAACCAGTTGTACATTTTATGGGCCTAAGCTGATACAAAGCTGTATATAAGGAACGTTTCTTGAGGGAAATTCCATTAAACAATTATTCAAAATGGTTTTTAAGGTAAGTTAAATTAGATATCAATATTTTATTGATTTAATTAAAAAATATATAAGTTTGATTTCAATTTTGTTCCAATATTAAAATGATGTTAACTTTGTATATTTGTGAGTTTCTTCGTGGAAAGTAATTTCTGGACTCACGGAACCAATTTTAAAAATACTTTTAATATTAAAAAGCCGCATTTTTCTTGGGCAACATAAGCTACATTTTGTCCTAAAACGCTTTCGAAAGCAAGACAAATCAGAAATCAATATCAACTTAAGCAAAAATTAATAAACGAAATAATATTTTAAAGGCGTTAATTTTTTGATCTTTGAAACTTCTAAACAGATTTTTAAAATTATTTGCGTCGTGCTAGTAGAAAACTACACCGTTCTTAGATTGTGATTGTTCTCCCGCGAAAAACAGCTGGTAACTATTATAACAACATCTCCAATAAACCAGTAACCACTAAATGTTTACAATAACAGACGAGTGCCATTCATAACTCTCTACATAGGTAGAAAATCTCCGGTAACGAAGGCTTGCCATCAGACCGGTCAACACTCAGTGATTTTCTCTGTACTAGTCTTGACTAGTCTAGTCTTGTGCTGGTCCTTTTACATTTAAATTGTACATATGTTCTGTAATTCAGAATTCTTCTATGTGCCATTTTTTCTACACGTTCCAATCACCTGGTATATTTTTTTTTATTTTATACTTTTTGTCTTCTACATTTGGTAAAAATTTGTTCTTAACTATGTTGAAATGCCCTTATAGCGTTTTTAAACACTTTATGTTTAATTTACATCGCTAACCAGTTCCGCTTTCTTCGGCATATTAAGAATGATGGCATAGTCTATGATAATATATAGCACTTTTAAGTAATCTCTCTAATACCCCATTTACTCTTTTCCCTGCATACATCCTTGCTAAAAAAACACATTAAAGATATATAAATTCATCCACTTGTTCCAGCACTACGTCATGGACCACAACTCTTACATCCGTTCTGATTGCTTCTCTTTCAAATGTAAGCCCATACTCTTACAATCATCATTCATAACTTTGACCAGTGCTAAGAGTTCAGATGGAGTTGAACTTAAAAGTACAGCGTCATCTGCATAAAGCAGGCAGTTTACCACTAGATCACTCATACGCATTCCCTCATTCAATGATCTTACTCTTTGGAGATATTTATTATAGGATAAACAGGCGAGCTGACAACACACAAACCTACTTGACGGGAATTTGATATCCCAGTGTATGGACTGCAGAGTACGCAGCAGATACCCGTCTATCCCATAACTGCGTTTTAACATTTTAATGTCCCAAATTTTTTTCGCACAACTCTATCAAGCGCTTTCTCCAAATCCACAAAACGCAGAAAACCTTCCAGCCGACAGCCAGATGGTTCTCTACGATGCTGCCTAGTGGCCCCCTTGTGCCTCCCATTACATTTCTTCGGACTTTTCTTGCACTCTCCTTTCAATGATTTTACCATACAACTTCGATGCTAAGTTGATCAATTTCATGGCCCTATAGCTATTGCAGTTTATACGTGAACCCTTGCCTTTATACAAGGGCACGATGACCGCACACCGCCAGTCTAATATAAAGAAATATTTTGTGAAGTACTCTCTTAATAAGTTCAAAAATCATTAATAAAAATCTTTAAGCCCTGCATGCCATCCCTGAAACCGTGTTTAAAACGACACTGTTTTAATTTTTTTAAATTTTTATATTTGATTATTTATTTTGCTCTTTCGACACAAATCGTTTTTCGATCAGCCAGCTCGTTTAAAAGCTGTGAGAGATATAATCACATACAGAAATACTGACAACACTGAAAAAATAATCACGTTTCTAGAATTTCAAACCATGCAGATCTAAAGAAAACTCAATTTTTGGAAATTGCGGTTAATAATAACATTTGTAGGCGCCTTTGATTCAATCGATTTTAACTCGTTTGTTTTATGATGATTGGCGGTAGTAGTAATAAGATTTTAATACAAAATATATCTTATATTTTTTTAATGTTTATAAAATAATATTTTAATAGCAGATAGGTAATTGCTTGAAAAATTTAAACCGAATTGTTGCTACAGAAGAGCAGCACGAAGTAAAAATTGCCTTCCGATTTGCATGATTATAAGTCACAACTCACCAAACGTTAAGATGGTAAAATTTTAAATTCTACATAATCTGTATTATTAGTTACAATTTGCTTACTTATTTTTTGTATCACTAATCTGGAAAAAGTGATAGCACAAAATTTGGAGATGCTTTTGTTTCAATCTATTTTAACTCGTTGGTTTTATAATAGATGGCGTTAGTAGTAATAAGATTCTAATACAAAATAATTCTCCCTTTTTGTAATGTTTATAAAATAATATTTTTATAGTAGATAACACATCTAGACAAAAAATTTAACTACTACGTCAAGTCTCAAACCTAAAAGTGCGATATTTTTTCAGTAAAATATACCACGAAAATTAATAGATTGTCGCCTAGTGTAGGGCTTGCTTCGACCGCCCTAATAATTTATTTTTAGTTTATGCTCATACTTTCCTCAACACCTAACTCTTCTACAAATTTAAACATGATGTAGTTATTTTAACCATAAACCGTACAAACATTCCAAAAAATCTTACTTTTTCTTACTAGCTTACATTTTCTTAAACTCTAAAAAAGTTAAATATGACCTTATAAATTACACTAATTTATCTAACCCCAAAGTACGCAAATTATTTCCTTGTGACTTGGGTGTTAGTCAACGATATTAATACATAGAAATACATTATTTCATCTATACATATAATAAAACAGTAACGAAACCAAATCTGTACAAGAAGTATTTCTTAAAAAAAAAATATTGCTACGTATTGTGTGTAGGACATAAAACCCAAAACGATAGAAATTGAATTTTTTGTCTGTTTGTCTGTCTGTTCGCTTTTCACGCAAAAGCTACTGAACGGATTTTTACTAAATTTTGTGTAATAATAGCTTATTACCCGGGTCAACATTTAGGATACCTTTTACCGCAGGAAAATCTTTCGTTTCCACAGGGAAATACAATTAATTACTGGTTCAGCAAGTTCAAACAAAAATTTCAATGATATAATAATTACTTATTACCAGAGCCATAATAATATACACGAAACCCTTTAATGAGCCACATCTTTAATTAGTTTTTTAAATATTTCACATTTTCATTGATCAGTTTTTTAAATATTTTACTAGGTGAATGCAAAATTTAGGTCGAGCTTCAACTAACAGAAACGGATTTTATCTAAATGTTACTTTTTACTGCACGAAAACGTCGTATAGTCATATACAATAATAAAATATATAGGTATATAATTAAAAAATGGTCAAGAGCCAATTTTATTTAAAATGAATTCCAGAGATGTCACTGTTAAGCTCATCACACACGGCTAAGACGTTAAGATGCCCTAATCTATATTTATACACTAGCTGTTGCCCACGACTTCATCTGCGCGGGCTTCGTTTACTCCCCACAGCTCCTCCCCCGTAGGTGATAGCGTGATAATATGTAGCCTATATGTTGACCCAACCTATTAGTAATATTTATGCAAAATTTGAAGGAAATTCATGCAGTACTTTTTTGTACAAGAGCTGTGCGGAGTAAAAGGAGTCCGAGCGAACGAAGTCGCGGGCAACAGCTAGTAAAATATATAGGTATATAATTAAAAAATGGTCAAGAGCCAATTTAATTTAAAATGAATTCCAGAGATGTCACTGTTAAGTTCATCACACACGCCTAAGACGTTAAGATGCCCTAATCTATATTTGTACACTAGCTGTTGCCCACGACTTCATCCGCGCGGACTTCGCTTACTCCGCACAGCTCCTCCCCCGTAGGTGATAGCGTGATAATATGTAGCCTATATGTTGACCCGACCTGTTAGTAATATTTATGCAAAATTTGAAGGAAATTCATGCAGTACTTTTTTGTACAAGAGCTGTGCGGAGTAAAAGAAGTCCGCGCGAACGAAGTCGCGGGCAACAGCTAGTATTGAAATATGTGTAAAAACACCCAAATCCATTAACATACACGTACCTATGATTATCACATAAAGTTTACGTCCCAATCTAAAACCAAATTTGAGCCCTATTAAAGGCGCAGTCACAGTTTCTAAGTACTCGATCAATATGGTTTGTATGTTTTTTTATATTAAGAATTAATATACAACTTAATTATTTCAGAAACTGATTGTCGTCTTTCTGGTCATCGTTTGCATGAGTCAGTACATAAGTAGCGCAAAAATGGCAGATGATATCAATTCGGATACAGAACTTAATTTAAAAAATAATGAAGACAGTATTACCAATCCTGGTACTTCAGGATTTGACGTCGAGAACACGCCAGAAGAAAGAATAGGAGTCGGCAGTTTTGCAAAATTTTTATACGACGCGATGAAAAATAGTGGAAAATAAAATAAAATAGTATTTGAAGGCGTAAAAAAAAACAATATGCATCATCTTTGCTTCTTAGTACCTAATTAAATTATTTTGGTGCAATACAAATCACATATTTTATTTCCTTAATATTTATTTAAGTAAAGTATTTTAACAATTACAAAAGTGCTTTTAAAATAATAAGAAAAATAGAGAAATCTTATCGAGGATTGTTCGGTTGTGGATCCAGTAGCAGAATATGATTAGACTATCGACTATAAGTAGAGGCAATAATAAATAATTAAAACAACTTACCTGTAGTGAAATTCTAACATAGTTATACGAGTTGGTTCGTACGAAGTAGAGGCGTGGTGTATTGTTCGAAGAACTATTTTATGATAGCGCGTTATAGACTATAAACTATATTTTTCTACGCTCTACGTTGATTACACATAGCGCGCTATTATTATAACCGTGTCGGCTGTCGATGTATAGATAAAAAAAATACCCTAAGTTACTCCTTATTACATCGCTATCTAGTATCTAGTATTACGGGTACCTAATATAAATATATTAGTCACATATTTAGTCTGGATGTGCTTACTGGAAATAGAGATGTGATTAATATATTCATATTAGGTACCCGTAATAGGTACACGGGCGAAATATTGTTACAAATAATCTAGAAACGTGTAGAGTTGGAACGCTGGAGAGATATATATAGAAATAAAAGAAAGAGATAGCTACTCCTATTGACAAACAAATAGTTGACCTACGCTATGCCATAATGGACTTTGTGGTATAGGGCATAAGGTTGAAAGCGTGTACTAGGATTTCTAATTCATAACTTGTTTATCATAAGTTGATTACAATGATTGTCTATTATTTACGAGATGATCGTAAAACATTCGCGATTGTTTTAGAACTTTAGCCTGGGTATAAATAGAGATGTGTTGAAAAGAAAACACCACTTATATTAAATCCATGTATTTACGATACAAATACACACAGCACAACACAATGTAATACTTAAATACTCTGAATAACACTAGTCACTCACTATACTATCACTGAACTTAACCGACTACACATAAAACACTTCTCGCTCCGCTTTAAGTATCGCTCTCGATCGCTTTATAAAAACTGCCCTGTGTTTGTATAAGTGGTGTTTACTTACAATTACGAACGCGAAGTACGTAACAATGTCATATTAGGTAATACATACCATAATATAATATTATGGTATTAGGTTATGCAATAATAGGGAGCTAATGCGACGTTGCCACTTTTACCTTTGTGCATTATGGCTATTATATTATCTATACATATAATAAAATCGTAGGAAAATCAAAACTGTATATTGAAAATTTTTTTAAAAGAATACATTGGGCGTGATCTACAATCGATATCGAAGCCAAAAATATAGTTTTTAGAATTTTTGTCTGTTTGTCTTTTTGTCTGTTTGTCTGTATGTATGTCCGAGGTAAACTCAAAAAGTACTGCATTTGGATTTACTTCAAATTTTGCATGAATGTTACTGACAGGTCTGGTCAACATATAGGCTACATATTATTACGCTATCACCTATAGGGGAGGAGCAGTGCGGAGTAAACGAAGTCGCAGGCAACAGCTAGTACCTAATATCAAGCTAATGTCGTATCATCGTACGATCCGCGCGGGCGCGAAACGCATCGCGACATGGCGGGCCGGCACGCCGCGCCCTGGCGGGAGAACGAGACGTGACGAGAGAACTAGCGGTGTATATGGTGCAGGTGCAATGAAAAAAATAAACGAATTGTATGCACCTTATACAAAATATAGAAGCTTCGTGGAAAAGCGGATGACAGCAAGGAATCGATATTGATTCAATACTAAAAATTTTGAAAACTTATATAATGTAATGTAATGGTAAAAATAGGTAATACAAATACTTAAAAAATAAAATAAAATAAAATAAAATAAAAATTAACATCTATTATTTTAAAATTTAAAATACTCGTATTAATTAAGTTGTGTGTCTGTTTATTTTCTCATTGCAAATATTGGAAAGTACACGTCATCAAAAATCCTTCGAGTCCGAACTTGACTATCTTATCTCTTTGTATATTCTACGCATGAGTTTCGGTAGCACTTTTTCAGCTCCATCTTCAGATCCTCGTCATCATGAGCACTAATCAAGCTTAGTACTTATAGCAATAATATCAATGAGTCCAAACAAGGTTGTCTTGTTAAAACTCTGCATCAGAGCGTTCCAGTCCCTGCGTCCAGACTATATTATGAGCTCGGTTGGATGATACCATAGTATTGCACTGTCACTGAGCTTTCACAAGTCTGCCAAGTTTTTGTGCAAACCGATATGAGAAACTTGTTAAAAAGTGGCTTGCAATATTAAGAAAATCTGTTAACGTAACATACGAAAATTGACAGCTAAATAGATGCTGATAATCTTCGAATGAGGATCTTAAAGTATCAGGTCAAGGCTACCACAGAATTGCAATATCAATAAAGTAACAAAATACAAAATTTAGTATTTGTAAAGCCTTTACAAGTTACTTAATTGCTTTCATCAATTTGAAGAAAGCTGGTGATCTTGAAATGGTTGAGCAGATTCTATTTAATCATAGCTACGAACCATCTCGCAAAATAGGGCTTTCAATTATAACAAACCGCAACCAAACGGACCATCCGCCAGGGCACTACGTGCCACGGACAGACACACAGATACACAGATACACAGACACCTGAAACTTATAACACCCCACATTTTGCGTCGGGGGTTAAAAATTTAGTATTTGTAAAGCCTTTACAAGTTACTTAATTGCTTTGATCAATTTGAAAAGAGCTGGTGATCTTGAAATGGCTGAGCAGATTCTATTGAATCATAGCTAAGAACCATCTCGCAAAACAGGACCTTCAATTAAACAAACCGCAAACAAATCGGATCAGCCGCCAGGGCGCTACGATGCCACGGATAGACACACAGATACACAGATACACACCTGAAACTTATAACACCCCTCGTTTTGCGTCGGGGGTTAAAAATGAAAAATCTACAAATACTTCACAATTACGTGTGATGTAATGTCAAAACAAATGTCACTGGCTGTACGTGTCACTACCATCATAACTACTAGGTGGTAGAGTTCTGCAGCGTTTCGTATGGATATTGGTACCACGATCTTACCTATTCTTGCCACAATAGAGTCAATACTTGTTAGTTTTGTGTTCCGGTTTGGAGGGCAAGATAGCCAGTATATTTATGCATGGGGCATTGCCATCCCACCACACAGATAGTAACACACCATTAATATCTTTGGTGTCTTTTGGCGATGGTTTCCTTTCCATCAAGAGAGCCATCTGCTTGTATGCTATAGTACGATATATGTATAAAATAAACCATAGATGAGAATAATCTGATTAAAATTATCTTAGGTACGCTATTAAATCACTACACTATGTCGCTATAAAAAAGTTATAAAATTAAATATTTTCCAGTTTCATGAACCATATAACTAAGTTATTTCATTAAGGACTGATAATTTCGTATTTTTAATACGTACTTGGATAGAATTTGTGATTCAGAAATATAAGAAGATACTATTTTTAATCAGTGTTTTTGGCTAAAAGTTTTAAAACATTATTGCTACTTGCTTTACCATTATTTGAAAAAAAATGGAACAATGATAAAAATATACTACATCAATAAAATGTCTTATAAAATCATGATAATTAAATTATCAATACTTACTTTAATAGCTAACCTGTTTTGTCTAGAAATAGTCACCTATGTATGTAGTACGTACATGTTGAGGTGAAACGTAGGTGAGGTGGGCGGAATTGCAAAACTTTGTACATCAAGACATATACCATTATGTCGCTGCGCTGTTACCTTATTGTGTTTTGGCATTGAATTGTGAGGATACATTGTTCATTTCTCGTCTCTGTATTTTCTCGTACTTATTGTTTTGACATTTCCTTTTGTTTGATGTATCTATATTATTATCACGCTTTAGTTCCTTCAAAAGTAATAATAATACTTTTTATTGTACCACATAAATAAACATTACATGACATACCAATTCAGTCAGCCAATACAACGGGCGGTCTTATCGCTAATAGGCGATCTCTTCCAAATAACCAAATTAAACAGAAACAATAAAAAAAATACTTAATTAAGACAAAACACAAAGTTAAAATTACTTAAAATTATTACAGTGAATATAAAACTTCTTATGAACTACGCGATTATAAATAAAATTCGTAGACCATTTTTTTGAATATGGGTTTACTGCTTGCCTTCCTATCTCAATTTCATCGGCATTTCAGAATCACTACTATTTTTTACCGCTTATCAGGCATATGCGGCGAGTTGAGAGTTCAGCCAGAGTTTAAATATGGTTTGTGGTATACGCCTTCCGCCCTTTCTATAAGACTGAACTTCTGCTTAAGATGAAGTTTTGGTTTACGATGAGACACTCAATGTCATCTTTTTACTTTCCAGTTGATTTTAGACCTTAGTCTCTGATCGTTGTTAGGCGAGATTAGCAAAATAGGTGTTCATGTGATTATGATTTGGTCCTGAAATATAATCAGCCGCTTCTACAACTAGAAGGTTTGGATGCGTATTTAAGCTATTAAAGTATCTTTAGACAAATGTTTGAAAATAACAATTAAAAAAATTAAAAGGTCGGCAAATCGAGCTCTTATATACATAATAAATAAGTTTCTGTTGTAAATATATCACGAGGTACTTGTAGTAAGTGAAGTGTATTTTATAACCTACTCTGTAATTCTTTCTACCCCTAGGTTAACCTATCCATTAGTAAATAATTAAGATGAAAAGAAGGAATACATAGGAAAATGTGTAAATTAAATTCATAAATTCATAAATGGGTTTTATGTAAAATATATTTTACAATACCTATGCCTCAAGACGATGAGGTGAGGAATGTGTGGTGGGTATCTCTGTGTATCTGCATATATGTCCCCGTCCCCTCCCCGAAACTTTGCGTGAATTATAAAGCGTAAAAAAATAAAAATTTCTAGTCGACAACATATATCCGGAAAAATCCGATTTTCGAGTATTTTGTTAAAATCGTGATTAAAATTATCACGGTGCTGACAGACCAATCGGCCATATTTCTTTAAAGGTTTCAACCCAAGTAGCACGTTAAGCTGTATATAGGCTGCATTTAGGTTCATTTTTAAACTTAAAGCTGTATACGAAGCCGTACAAAGGCTGTAGAAGCGCTTCTACAGCCGATATAACACCAAAAAGGGCCCCAAGTTATACAGCTTATTGCGTTATGTAGGCTGCACAATAGCTATACAAGCTGTTATAAACTGTACAATGGCTGTTATTTGGTGTATAAAGAAACTATAACACTAAAGATACTCTCTTGTAACTGTCTTGTACAGCTAAGAGTTAAATAGGCTGCACAATAGCTGTACAAGCTGGTATAGGCTGTACAAAGGCTGTTATTCGGTGTATAAAGAAACTATAATACTTAAGATACTCTCTTGTGCAGCTACATGTTCTTAATAGGTGTTTGAAAATAATAAAATAAGTAACTAATCTGTTTTTGATATTGTATAACATATTATATCTGCAGACGCCATAATTAAAAATATATTAATAAACGATAAATTCTTGGACTTGGAGCAGTATTCAACGTGTATTCAAAGTGCAAATTCTAAATGACTGTGAAGTCGTGTATGTTTTTCCTCAAAATATTCACGCGCCAACGAAATAATCACGATAACACAAATAAAATCATTGCAAAATAAGGTAAGTGTTTGTGTTTAAGGTTAGAATATACAAGTATTTATGGTACAATATTGTATATAAAGGCATAATGATCATAATATAAGTTGCTTGTCAAGATATAGCTTTAGCTATTGCTAAATATATCTTTTATTTAACAATATACTTCTTTAATGTTGTTTTTAATACACAATAATGGCGGCGTTTTGTTATACAGCCTAAAGTGTATTTGGAGGGTGATATACTGCAAATAGCTGTACTGAATCTCTTTTTTGTTCTATTATACGGCTATTGGCTTTTAATTACCGTCCAAATACACTTTAGGCTGTACTAAGTCCCTATATAAATCTATTGTACAGTAATTGGCTTTTAATCACTTAACTTATGTTTAGAGATGCGTACAAAAATTGAAGAACCCTAAATACAAAACATATGTTTGTCACTTGATTTCGCTATTGTGTTGTATTGATGTCGGTCGTTTGACTTTACAACTAAACCAACTTATTGTTAACTATAACTTATGGGACATGTATTTCAATCATGTTTTACTTTATTTTTCAGGGAAATATGCCTTACAAAATAATAAAAACAATTGAGAGAAGCCAAAACCGTATTTGTATCGTACCCAGTTTGTGGGAGGATAAAGGTGAATTATAATGACCAAGAAAACAACTTGATATAACTAAGTTGATCAAGAACGAAAAATCAAGCCCTTTAAATATTGGTCTATCACAAAAATATTTTTAAGAAGAATACGTTATTTCGTGCTTGTGATTTAATATTATTAGTTCTTCAAAGAGAAACACATACTCTTTTGCCTGTAATTGTATCTAAGTATATAATATTTTTAAAACGATTGTAAGTATACATATATACAGGGTGTTGCAAAAGTGGTACAGTAAGCCGCAAGGGGGTGGCTCAGGGGGTCATTCTTAACAACTTTTGTTTAACGACTTTTGGAAATTCGCGAAAAAAATATTGATTCTCCATAGAAACTTTGTTGGTCACGTGACTTTTCACAATGAAAAAACAAAATTGTTTTTCGGTAATTTTCACAAATCGTTGAACAAAAGTTGTTCAAAATGACCCTCTGAGTCACCCCCTTTCGACTTACTATACCGCTTTTGTAAAACTCCGTATAGTAGCAAGTTAAAAATAAAAAAATACATATTTTCTCAGTGTAATGATTTTTATTTCTCTTTTTAACTCTTTTTTATATATTCTTTGAAGAATAGACCAATTGCCTTTCTGCCAGGCAGGTCGTAAAAGACAACCGATGGGCTATGCGAGTCACTTCCATCGTGGTTACTAGGTGATAGAGCTCTGCATTGGCTGGACCGGGTCTGGTACCACCGCCTTATCTATTCCTGCTGCAAAGCGTCAGTGCTAGTCACTGTCATGTTCCGGTTTGGAGGGTAAGGTGGCCGGTAAACTTATGCATTGGGCATTAGACCTTGCCACAAGAGAGCAACGCACCATTAACATTTTTGCTGTCTGTAGGCGATGGTTGATTCTTTTCATCAGGAGACCGATCTGCTTGTTTGCTATCTTATGACATTAAAAAAATCAGTTATTGTAAATTACCAACCAAGTAAACTTAATGAAGAAGATAAGCCCAAAAAAATAATAAATCAGATAACCTACAATCACTTTTTAATGTTTTTGTTACGGAACCCTTTTCCTTGAACATTAATAAAAATGACGATTGTAGGTTTTTTTTTTTTTTTTTTTTATATCATAAGATAGCAAACAAGCAGATGGGTCTCCTGATGGAAAGAGTCAACCATCGCTTATAGACACCAAAGATGTTAATGGTGCGTTGCTATCTTGTGGCGAGGTCTAATGCCACATGCATAAGTTTACCGGCTACCTTACCCTCCCTACCTTACCGGTTTACCTGAATTAGTAATTTTTCAGCTTTATCTTCATCACGATTACTTGGTTGGTAATTTATAATATTTAAATATTCCTTTTCAATATTCCTCTTGATTTTTTCCACATGATATCAACTATGCAGATATAAAAACAGCAATCAACAATTTTCTCAGTAATACAGCCTTGAGCTGTACTATAGCTGTATATGCAGATTTTTTAACACCATTGGCTGCATAACAGTCTACAATTACGCCATAAATATTAGCTGTAGAACGGTGATTGCATATCCCATTTTACAGAAACAAGCGTTGAGTGATACTATAATAACACTTAAAGCTGTAATAAATTCCCGTGCTAAACAAAATACAGCTAATGTACAGCTTTAAGGATTAAAATCAGCCTAATGAGTTACAAATTGCTTAAAGCTGTACAGTAGTGTATTAATATTCAGATATAACGCCTAAATCTTACGCGGAACTCTAAGAAAGCCCTTGTACAGCATTAGGCTGTATATAAACTCATAAAGGTCTTTTATACCGATAAAAGCATCTTTTTACACCATTGTACGGCTGCAATAGAACTTTAAGTTCTATATGAGCTGCTTTATGGGTATTAAACATGCTTGATTGCTGCTTGGGAAATATGTGGTGTAGATGGCCTTAAGTTGACGGGGGGAAACTGATATTTTTATTATATTTTTTTTTGCTATTTCAATTGTTCGTTTACTGTTCGATTAAAAAAAAATTTCCACCTTTTTTAGATTTTTTTTTTTTAATTTTCAAAATTGACTCTTAAGTTGGCGGGCGGAAATTGATTTTTTATTATTAGCTTTTGCTATTTCAATTGTTCGTTAACTGTTCTTAACTGTGCGATCAAAAATTTTTTTGTACGTTTTTCGTTTTTTTTTTTAATTTTAAAAAATTGACTCTTAAGTTGGTGGGCAGAAATTGATTTTTTATTATTATTTTTTTGCTATTTTAATTGTTCGTTAACTGCTATTAATTCTGCTTAAGAGTCTTAAAGGTCAATCTTTGGAAATTAAAAAAAACTAAAAACGTACTTAAAAAAATTTGATCGCACAGTTAAGAACAGTTAACGAACAATTGAAATAGCAAAAGGAAATAATAAAAAATCAATTCTCCCCCGCCAACTTAAAGTCAATTTTGAAAATTAAATATTTTTTTTAATGGCAAAAAATGGAGCACGATACATGTCAGTAACAAACAGACCAAGAACTTATACGTTATATTAATATTATAGAAAACTGTGACGAGTAAAATTTTATATCATATGAGCATTTATTAAAGTATCGTAAAAAAATTATCGTGAAACTTATTTTATCTTCGTTCATAAAAGAGTAGAATTAAAAAATAGCAACATTGTGTTACTGTCCCTTTCAAAGTGTATGTCCCTTTTAAATCAACGTAATATTTGAAAAATGACGTCACTAGAGCGTTGTTACTTTTTAATTTCTACTATTTGAGATAGTATATAATATTAAGATTATATTATAAGAGTATATTATCTTACATTTTACCCGAGCGAAGCCGGGTTTTCATCTAGTATAATAATAAAATAAAGAAATAAATCTATACATATAATAAAATCGTAGGGAAGTCAAAACTGTACATTGCATATATTTTTAAAAGAATACTTGGGGCGTGATATACAATCGATATCTGAGCCAAAAATATAGTTATTAGAATTTTTATCTGTTTGTCTATTTATCTGTATGTACGTCCGAGGTAAACTCTAAAAGTACTGCATGGATTTACTTCAAATTTTTCATAAATATTACTAATAGGTCGGGTCAACATATAGACTACATATTATCACGCTATCACCTACGGGGAGGAGCTGTGCGGAGTAAACGAAGTCCGCGCGGACGAAGCGAAGACGGCAACAGCAAGTAAATAATAAACATTAACAAGTTTTGTATCACTAGTTCAATGCAATGGCGTATTCATACAAAGATGTTGCTGCTATAACAGTGTCAGTGACATTGACGAATTTCGATTCTAAATGTAAGTTAGTCAGCATACTTATTTAGGTATATGGCATAACATTCCCGCCATACGCACAGCAACGCAAACTTAACATCTTTGGTGTTTGTAAGCTATTGTTATTTCTTTCCATCAGGAGAACCATTCGCTAGCCAATTAGTAAATATAACTGAATATGGTTAGCTAATAGTGGGTGCGAGATGGATTGCGATCTATGGTGTGGATAGATTTTTTATTATTTTGCCGCATGCTCTACTGACTTTACTAGGTGGTAGAGTACTGCATTGTCTCGCCCGGGTCAGGTACCACCGCCTTACCTATTCCTGCCGCAACAGCGTGAGTGCTAGTCACTGTCGTGTACCGGTTTGGAGGGTAAGGTAGCCGGTAAACTTATTCATGTGGCATTTAGACCTCGCCACGAGATAGCAACGCACCATTAACATATTTGGTGTCGATAGGCGATGGTTGACTCTTTCCATCAAGAGACCCATCTGCTTGTTTGCTATCTTATGATATAAAAAAAACATTACTTACACGGCAACTTTATTTTATTCATGAATAAATTCGATTTTTTTTAACAAATACTTTGTGTAATTCCTGTTTATTCAATTTGTTGTTATGCGGTCGCAATTTCCGGGAGCGATAACGTTATCGCTTATGTCTTATGATAACCTGGTTTAACAACATAACAGGTTTATACGAGGCGCAGGAATGTCAAAACAAAATTACCTATGTAGTAAGATTTAGATTTTCCAGAATAATCCAAAAACTAATTGAACTAAGTAATTGATGACATCAATTTCTGTTTTTTGATCTTTCTGACTGTATATAATTATTTATGAATTAGGTTTGAAATAAAAAGTATGTATGTATGCTTATGTATGCATGACGTAAGAATGTATACTTAGCTAAGTCAGGTTAGCTTAGTTGTTGGTTATGGGAGTGCGCTAGAATACATACATAGAAACATATTCTAAAGCCAGGGTATACTGATTTTGGGCCAGGGTAGGACTATTGTAAGAAATGTGATGTAACTAAATGTGTATTGAAATCACCATCACTAAACTCACACATTTTTTGTGTCATTTGACAGCAAACAAGGAGATGACTCTCCTAATGGAAAGTGAAACCATCTCCTAAAGACACCAAAGATGTTAATTATGCATTGATATTCGTGTGGCGGAATATCAGTACCTCATGCATAATACCAGCTATCTTATCCTCCAAACTGAGACACGACAACCACAAGCGTTGACGCTATTGTGGCAGGAATAGGTAAGGAGGTGGTAACATATACCCGGGCGAGACGTTGACTCTACCACATATTGATCACAATGTTAATGAGATTATAGCCAATCCTTCGCTTTTACGAAATACCTAGAAGAGTGGCAGATGGTGTATTTTACAAAGATAACCCGCACCAACACAACATCTGGCCGGGGTATTTGGTACCACCGCCTTACATATTACTATATTCATATTGCTACATTACATATTACATTGTCGTATTGTTGTGTTCCGGTTTGGAAAGTAAGTCAGCTGGTAAACGTATGCGCATTAACACTATAATGCACCATTAATTTATATATATATATATATATATATATATATATATATATATATATATATATATATATATATATATATATATATATATATATATATATATATATATATATATATATATATATATATATATATAGATTTTCCTTACACTGCTAACGTAGCAGGAAGTTACAAAAGGCGCTGAAATTATTTTGCCAAGAATGAATGTAAAATATTTGACGTATTGAAATGAAATGGATTCGATGTATTGAAACAACAGTTAGTTTCATAGAGAAATGTCTATATTAAAACATGGATACAACATACTCGTATACTTCGGTATGCTGGAAATGAAACTACGTATCAGAGTTCGTGCAGTATTACAATTTGTGAATTATTTTGTAACAATAGCTGCTTTTTATCCGACTGCGCCAGAAGGAGGGTAATGTTTTTATTAGTGTTTATTTATAAAGTGGTATACATATAATTATTAGGGCGAGCGAAGCGAGCCCTACACTAGGCCATTTTCTATGCACTTTTGTGGTACATTTTATTAAAAATGTAACGCACTTTTAGGTTTGAGCTTTGACGTGGTGGTTTAAATTCATGTCTAGATATGTTATCTATCATTAAAATGCTATTTCATAAACAGAAAAAAAATAAAAGATACATTTTGTATTAGAAGTTTATTACTGCTAACGCCATCTATTATAAAACTAACGAGTTAAAATGCTACAAAGGTACACTAAGCGACGATCTGTGCCCTTTCGTGGTACATTTTACTGAAAAATATCGCACTTTTAGGTTTAAGCTTTGGCGTGGTAGTTTTCATTTAATTCATTTTCATTCACTCCATTTTAATACAATATTAATCTATTAAAGCACTTGTACTTTTTAACTTCCCACTACGTATATGGATAAGGAGGTTACTGATTTTGCTCCAATTTTCAAAAATGTAGTTTTCACCATATACCCACGTTTTGTGGTATTAGGAACCATTTTCGACTATTTTTGGGATGACGTCAGTATGTCTGTATGTATGTGAGTGTGTGTACTCATAAGTTTTGAATGCCTGGACCGATCGAAACGCCGTTGATGGCATTCGATTGGATTCCGCTAAACTTATACTTCCTGAAAATTTGAACCAAGTTGGACAGAGATTTTGAGAAATTTTGAAAAAATCGAAAAAAAAATTGTGGCGAAACAGAATTTTTTTAAATAACTTCTAGATTAATGTATCGATTGAGTACAAAAACTAATCAGCTCTATTCCTCAAAAAATTACGTCTAATGCATAAATTGCGTCAAAATCAGTTTATTCATTTGGAAGTAATCGTTGACTAAAATTTTGAAAAAAGTGTTTTTTTCGACATAACTTCGAAATATTTCAACCAATCATTTTTTGGTTTTCTACGATATTTTAATACTAAAAAAATTACGTCGAATGCCCTTTTAAAAATCAAAATCGAATCTTATTTTTAAAAGTCACAGCATTTCAAAAATTACGTTCTCTTTAGCAAAGTTACTTAATATTTTTGAAATAACTTTCAAGCTAATATACCGATTGACTTCAAAATCTTAGCATCTTTTCTCCTTTAAAAACTGTGCCACATACTGTTAATTGGATAAAAATCGGTCAATTTGTTTGGGATCTATCAATGACGAAAATTTTTGAAAAAAATTTTTTTTGACATTGCTTTGAAATTTTTGAACCTACCGATTTTTCAGCTAAAGCAATATTTAAATTGAGTTGAATGCCATTTGAAAGATCAAGATCGATTATCGTTTCCAAAATATACAGCTTTTCAAAAATCAATATACTGCCATATTTATCAAAATAGATATTTATACTGAAAAACCTATGCTTACAGTTTTTACTATTTTGAGCTTAAAATGCGTTAATTTAGCGGGAAGTTTCAGGGATGGCTTGCATGGTCAACCATTTACAGATTACAGACAGTGATTGGTGACCAGTCTATCACCAACTGGGTACTTTTCCAATCACGGGCAACATTGCTTTTATCAGCAAACTGAAAAAACATATTTTTGATTTGCCTGACTCGGGAATCGAACCCCGAGAGTTTATCTAAGGGAAACATTCGAAAAATTTATTCGCTGAGTTTCTACCGTCAATTCTTCGTGCCTGCGGTAAGTCCAATATTAATTCTAAAAATTTTGGAGGTTAATTAAATTAAATTATCTTTATAAGATCAACTTTTATTTTTAAAACTCGTTTTTCCTAGAAAATTCTTTTAC
The DNA here is from genome assembly GCA_036924255.1 of Apodemia mormo. NCBI lineage: Eukaryota > Metazoa > Arthropoda > Insecta > Lepidoptera > Riodinidae > Apodemia > Apodemia mormo. The sequence goes on along the minus strand of JAUPFN010000022.1, from coordinate 9,676,270 downwards.
AAGAAAGTTACCATAAATAAAAATTGATATGATTGTATATATGTATATATATATATATATATATATATATATATATATATATATATATATATATATATATATATATATATATATATATATATATATATATATATATATATATATATATATATATATATATATATATATATATATATATATGTATGTATATATTAGGGTGGAGTGAAAAAAAAATTTTTTTTTTCTTCTTAGCCTGGGGGTCAAATTTGTAGCTTATAAAAAACAAAAATTTTTGAAAAAAAAATAAAATTTTTTACTCAACATCTTGAGGCAGCCCACTCATTTTTAAAATTAATTACGAGTAAAAATATTTGGTTGCAAAAAAAAAAAAAATTTTTGTCTTTTAATGTCTTAAAACATCCAAGAATTGGCAATTATGATCATTTCCAACTCAAATTTTATTCTAGTGCCCTAACGAGGAATGTTACTTTTTTGGATTTTTTTTTAAATATTAAAACAATAGTCACAAAAATTTTTTTTAACTTGTGATTTTTAATTGGCATAAAAGAGGATATTTTGAAGTTTTTAGAACGCTTTTAAAATTTTTTTTTTGCAACCAAATGTTTTTACTCGTAATTAATTTTAAAAATGAGTGGGGCTGCCTCAAGATGTTGAGTAAAAAAATTTTTTTTTTTTTCAAAAAATTTTGTTTTTTATAAGCTACAAATTTGACCCCCGGGCTAAGAAAAAAAAAATAATTTTTTTTTTCACTCCACCCTAGTATATATATATATATATATATATATATATATATATATATATATATATATATATATAAAATATATATATATATATATATAGGTTTTACTACTTTGAGCTCAAAATACCTTAATTTAGCGGGAAGTTCCAGGGATGGCTTGCAAGACCATCCGTTTACAGTTTAAAAATTTCGGCGTAACAATATTTTTTTTAATATATCTTCCATACTTATGTACCGATTGAGAACAAAATCTAATCAGCTCTATTCCGCAAAAAACTGCGTCCAATGCATAAATTGTATCAAAATCGGTTTATGCGTTCGGGAGTTGACAGAAAATTTTGAAAAAACTTCGAATTTTTTTAACAAATCTGTTTTGACCTTCTACGACATTTTAGTCCACACAAAACTTCATCAAATGCAGTTTCAAAAATCAAAATCGAATCAAGTTTTCAAAAATTACAGCCTTTCCAATATAAATATTTTGTTGTTTGCAACAAATTTAATTAATTATTAAAAAAAAATTAAATTATCTTTCAGGCTTGTATATAAAAAAATTAATCAGCTTTTCTCCAATTTAAGAAAAATACAAGATATTTGAATAAACCTTATTTTTTCCAAAAATAAAAGACATTTGAGTAAGATACTTCAAACGAAGCTAATGTACATGACATTCTTTTAAAGAAATAATAAGGTCTTAGTTTTCAAGCAGTTTAACCTTTGTAAAATGAAACCTTTTGCTGCCATACGACGGTCCCACTGTGATTCCTCAAGGCATCTCGCACAAATAAAACAAATCTACCGTCAAAGATAATATAATAAGTATGAAGTCCTTGTCCTTGGTTGTTCAAGACATTTTAAGCATTTTTTATTAATAAGATTAGGGGTCTTATATTTTTATATTATAGATTAAATAAATAAAGAGGATTTCCCTATTGGTCTACTGGTTAGCTTGTGAAGCTAAAGTTCAAAAAATTTAAAATTTGTAACTTGTTTCGGGAAAATTCAATGGGTGTTTTTTCTATCTTAGAAAATTTTCCTGCTCTAAGTTGATAGTGAATTTCCTTATTTATATGGTTGTTTCCCGATTCAGCTTCGCGGGTAATAACTTTCTCAGTTAGTATGCTTGCTGTGTACTTGTGTTTATGTAAAGAATGTGTATCTATATATATATATATATATATATATATATATATATATATATATATATATATATATAGATACACATTCTTTACATCCGTACTCCCGTGATGAGACGATCCATTAAAATGGTGATTTCTCGGCATGATTTGAATATTATAATCTTCTGATCATTTGTGTCAGTTAATAAGTCCCCCATTTGTAATAGGTTATTGGATCGGCTATCCACTATAGATAGGGCACCAACTATAGATTTAGACGTAGAAAATGGTATAAGCGAAACCGGTCGGAAATTAAATATAATTATCTTATTGTGAAACAGTACAAGTGTTATCAGTTGATAAATATTTTGTTAAAATGAAGTTTCACCAAGTGCCGACCATAAAAAGTGTAGAATATATTGATTAATTTTATAATTACCTGACTATTTTCCTTTTTAAAATTTAATTGCTATTAAAAAGTATCCGTTGAGTTCTAATATGGGCTTATTGTACATTAGATCAATTTGATAATTTCGGCTGACGTTATATTCTTTTAATACTTTGAGGCCAATCTCAACAATCTCCTTTTGTATACAGATTGACTGGTAAAATATTGCACATGCTGATGGACATGATAGTTAAGGGTTATAAGTAAACAACAGAAATATAATAAAAGGCGTATTACTTAACTACATGGTAAACCTTAAGCTCAGAGAGCTCTAAGAACGATATTTTTGTTACAAAATCGATTGGGTGAAAAATTTCGCGGTCGAAATTTTTTTTTAATATATTTCGTCAATGAGGCCTCCCGAATCACGACCCAATAAATGGAGTTTAGCGCAGTTTTTAAATGAAAAAGCTTATTCGATTTTAGAATGAAACGGTACATTAGCCTAGAAGTAATGTAAAAATATTGTCAGGGCAATTTTTTCTCATTTTTTTTCAATTCCTATATATCTACTTAGCCATGACGGTTCAAATTTTTAGAAAGTCTTATTTTGATGAAATCCAATCTAATGTCGTCATTCACGTATCAAGTGGTCACGCCGTTCAAAAATTATTCTCACACATACATACATGCATACATATCCTGTGTTGGTCCGGACTCTTTCTGAAGAATATCATCTGATATTCTGCTAGGTAATTCGTAAAAGGCGAGTAGTTGGCTATACGTGACACTACCATCGTGACTACTGGGTAGTAGAACCGCCTTACCTATTCCTGTAGCAATTTTTCATTGTAGGTTTTTTTCTTTAGAGAGCTAAGTGGTGAGTAGATGTATGCTTAAGGCACACGCCACACGGGTAGAACACGCCAAACGCCACAGGGCATAGCTATGCACTGTTAACATCTTAGGTGTCTACAGGCGATGGGTTCCCTTTTCTATCAGGAGATCCATTTGCTTATTTGCTATAAAGATATACTGACGTCATCATAAAATACATCTATGAAAATTTGATTTTTGAAAATCTGAGTGAAATCAATAAAAAGTAATTTAGCCTGCTACCATTTTTAAAAATTCTTCTTTATTACGTTGTTAAATTGTTTTTTCTTTATTACATTGATGAAAGTGTTCGATAATGAAAGCATCTTAAAAAAATGTTTTCACTATCGAATACTTTTTAGGGTTCCGTATCTAAAAAGTACAAAGGTACAGATAGGGACCCTATCGCTAAGCCCCCGCTGTCTGCTAGTCCGTCTGTCTGTCTGTCACCAGGTTGTATCTCATAAACCGTGATAGCTAGAAAGCTGAAATGTTTCAAATTATGTATTTTCGTTGCCGCTATAACAACAAATACTAAAAATAAAAAATGAAAATATTAAGGGCAAAGCGGGTCCCCCAAACAATAAAGATGTTTTTTTTCGTATTTTTTGCACAAAATTAATAACGGCAACAAAACTAACAATTTTCATTAAAATGTAAACTGACTCGTGTTTCAATTATGCAAACATATTTGCTATTTCATCCGGAAACATCCAAACTGTTTAAAAATCAACATGTTATAATAACTTTATTTGAAATATTTGCTTCCATGCATGCATTGCATTTTGCATTGCATAAATATCGATATGTTGCAGATAGTTTGTCAATTATGACAATTTATGTGTTTGTCTTTTGGGAACTAAAAGCCATATTGAGGTAATTCTTTCTGATTTACATTAGGTATATTCCAACTTAGCGAACAATTCAAGTTTTATCAAAATCGGTTCAGTATATATTGAGTTAAAAGTCTCTTAAAATTATGTAATTATTTACGATTGAAACAAACATATGAAGTTAAGAAGTGCTAGACCATTCTGTATTTTTTATTTCTTTTATCATAAAATATACCTATCTGTATTATATTGAATATGGATGAAAGGATGTTGAAACCTGTCATAACAGAATGAATAGGGTTGAAATTGATTATAAAAAATACCATAAGGTCTCCTTGTTTTATGTAACTTGATTTATAACCTTATTTATTAGACTGGATATCTGGAATACGAGGTTAAGGACGTTTACATGTTCAAATTATATTTTCATTTTGAAGTTTTATAATGTTTTTAGCACCTTCCACACAGCCAATAGACACCTAATAATAGGCGAATGACTTGTGTCAACACATCTGACTTATAGTTCCGATGTAAATGTCCACGCGCCAATGAGTAGTGATTGGGTAATCAGTGTCGACCAATCAAATGCTCTGTACATTACTATCTTTCACTGTGGCCTTGAGTTAGCCAATTACGGCGTTGCAACCCCACTTCGTCTTACCTCAGCTAGTTGCCAGCATGCATTCAATACGGAAAATCAAACATTAGCCGTCTATAGGCTGTGTGGTCGGTGGTTTTTAGCTAATTATATATCAAAATACTCTAAATTAAATAATTGTATACCTGTCATATTTGCTGTGAGTTATGAAACTTGCAGGTGAGATTTTAAATACTTTTCCGTACGATTTTTTAACATTTTTTTATACAAATCTTGTCCTATTAGTAAAAAATGTAGGCAAGAAAGCATTATCCAATTTGATGCATTTATTCCGAAGTTATATGCGAACAAACATTTTGGCGATTTATTTTCATGTATATTGTATGTAGATTATCTCGTGGATACTTAAGAACATTGTTTTTTACAACCGATACGCCATCTCTTCAATCACAACAGCTAATAAAGGGCAGAGGAAGCCACCACGTCCAAGTATAAAAACAAACATACAAAATTCAAGTCAGTAAGTACTAAATGAAAATCTACATCCACGGGTCTTTGCATCATTTAGGAAATAATTGTCCTGATCTCTTTAAAGATAGGCAGATATAACCACGACAAACAAAAAAAAATATACTGTAGATAATTCGTCTTTATTATTCCTGAAAGCTGTTTTAATTTCGAGGGATTCGCTACATAAAATGATAAAACTAGGTTGAAGCTTGTCTTAGCGTGTTTAACTAACTGCTATATAGAGCGATTTTACCCATTAATCTCATCCAAGAACTTGATTATAATATACAAAATTTCCTTATCATATAAAAGTGGCTCCTTGTTATTTAAAGATTTTTTTTGGGTTAATTCCACGTCTAAATCTATAGTTGGTGCCCAGTATCTTTCTCTATTAGTGGATAGCCGATCCAATAACCTATTACGAATGGGGGATTTATTAACTGACACAAATGATCAGAAGTTTATATATTCAATCACCATGTTAATGGATCGTCTCATCACGGGAGCACGAGAGCAATCATTGAAAAATGTATCGCTTGCTAAATATATATATATATATATATATATATATATATATATATATATATATATATATATATATATATATATATATACATATATATATATATATATACGATTTATTCAGAAGAAATTAATAGTATGGTATACTACAATAGCATACTACAATACGGTAAGCATTTATCAACATGCGTTGTTTTGAGGCCAACTTTGTATGGACCTCATCATTCTCCTTTTATCCAAATCGATTAAACCATAATAACATACATATGCACTTTTACTGCTTTTACGCATACATACATACAAGTTTTAGATAAAATTAGTTGTCTGTAAAACATATCAATTATATTATTTCACATAACGATACAGTTACAAAGGTGGAAAAAGGCAAGACGTATATATTTATTTCATAGATCACTTAAACAAACACTGGGTAGTAATTGTTTTACTTTGTCAACTTCTCCAATACTCTTAGGAAATCAAAGGGGCTGTACGAAAATTATCAGGACTATAGAGTTAGTTAATTTTAGATATGGACGAACTAAAATATAACTAACCATATATTTTTTAATAACCCTAATGTATTTTAAAAGATATAACTTTCTCATAACATCTTCCTGCCTTATTTGCATCATTTGCAGAGCAAATCACAAAAAAAACTCATGATTTTTGAATAGGAATCCTGCTGCCTCAATAACATAGACATAAAATTTATAAATTATTACTACTAACAAAGCTATAGATGTTTTATATGAAAATAAAGTATTATTATTATTATTAATAACAATTTCGTACCAGTTGCTTTATTCTTTACTAAAGTAGAAAAGAGCTGATGACTTTGAAACCGCTTCCCGTAAAATACAAGAATAGGCCAACATGTGTGAGACTAAGTAAAAATACTAGTGAAAGCAGTGTATGTGAAATCGATAGCATCAAATCCACTTTCTATGTGCAGTCAGAAGGGAAATTATTCATGTCATAATTGCGCCCGTGTCTGTTGCTGACGTATTCCGGCTTAGAAGAGAAGGTAGCTGGTAAACTTATGCATTTACCATTTCATCCCTGACAAGAAAAGCTTTCTAGACACACCGAAAATCTTCGATCCGGTATATGACAAAGTCTTAATACCCACGTTGATTAGAGCCCCTGTAAAATATAAACCATCTGCCATTCTGCCAGGCAGTTCATAAAAGGCGAACGATATAGCCAATAAGTATCACTAACATCGTGTCTCTTGACGTCACCGTCTTACCTATTCCTATAGCAACATTGATTGTCATTGGCGAGTTCTGGTTCGGACGGTAAAAAAGCCGAAAAACTTTTGCATGTAGCATTACCATTCTGCATCAATAATATATTTCACATCTATAGTTGATGGTTGTCTCTTTCCATCAGGAGAGCTATCAGCTTGTTTGCTATCTGATCATATAAAAAACTTCTATTTTAAGGGTTTAAGTTATGAAGTTGGATTTGAGCTTTTAGATATCACTAGCTTTATTTGATACAAAAAAGTTGCAGGCATTTGCTAGGGTTTACATAAAAGAAAGGCTTATAAAATATACCGGTAGCAACATTCTATCTCGTTAAATTTATAACTTAGTAAACATATTTCAGCCGGTCAGGCTGCAGGTGGGTTAGCTCGGCTAAGCTTACATTAAGTTACGTGCATGAATTATTCATATGTTGAATTTTCAAAGCAAACATATGTGTGATATTTTAGGGGCCTGTATAAAATTATTTTTTTAAATTATCATATTGAAATTATTTTTACAGATCTGGGAAACTAAAATTAAAACAAATTTATACGTAAAAAAGTTTCTTTTTTCAATGTAAGTCATTTAGGTTATAATTTAATAGTCCTAATTCTGCTGAATTTTTTTATCACAGAAAAAGATTGTTTTTGTTCCAATGAATGCTAGACGACGTTTTATGGCTTACTTAACCGAATGATTGCTAAAGTTCCATACCACGATAATTCAAATTATTTATATATTTTTATAAGTGATATTTTATCTATATTAATTATTTCGTCAAGGGTTACGGTAGACTCAATCGGAACCTTGCCTACATTATAAAACGTAAAAAAATAATAATTTTGAGTCGACAACATATATCCGCAAAATTCGGATTGTCGAGTATTTTGTTAAAATAGTGATTAAAATTCTAAAGGTGCTGACAGACAAATCGGCCATATTCCCTTAAAGGTTACAAATATGTGGTGTAGATGGCGTGAGCATTTATTAAAATATCGTAGAACGGCACGCAGAATATCGTGAAACTTATTTTCTCTTCGTTCATAAAAGAGTAGAAATTAATACATAGCAACACTATAGTGTTGTCTTTATTAAACTAACGTAATAGTTGAAAGAAGACGTCACTACAGTGTTGCTACTTATTAATGTCTATTATTTGTGTTAGTATATAAGATTGCGTATTATGAGACTTCCGAGCGAAGCCGGGTTTTTGTCTAGTGTGTCATAAAGCAGCAGATTGCTCTCCTGATGAAAAGAGAGAAGCTTTGCCTATAGACACTAGAGATGTAATAGCGCGTTGCTATCCTTGTGGCAGTCTTAATGGCACATGCATAAATTCACTAGCTACTTTACCCTCCGAACCGGAATATAACAGTGACAAATACTGACGCTATAACCACGATGGTAGTATCTCGCATAGCCAATTGTTTGCCTCTCACGAACTCTCTGACAGAACGGCAACGGTAATAAGCGAACGATTGGCTATACATAAGATAGCAAACAAGCAGATGGGTCTCCTGATGGAAAGAGTCAACCATCGCCAATAGACACCAAAGGTGTTAATGGTGCGGCGCTATCTTGTGGCGAGGTCTAATGCCACATGCATAAGTTTACCGGCTACCTTACCCTCCAAACCGGAACACGACAGCGACAAGCACTGACGCTGTCGTGGCGTGCCCTGGCGGCAGGAATAGGTAAGGCGGTGGTACTAGACCCGGGCGAGACAATGCAGAACTCTACCACCTAGTAGCCACGATGGTAGTGGTACGAGTCACCTTTTACGACCTGTCTGGCAGAGCGGCAGTTGGTTTATTCTTCAAAGAAGCCCGAGAACAACACGGGGAAGAGATGGAAGATTTCCGCAACGTGTCGCCCGAATTTTGGTACCACCGCCCTAACCATTCCTACTGCAATAGTGTTTATGCTTGTCACTGTCGTGTTCCGGTTTAGGGGGAAAAAAGGTCGTTTGAATTATGTATTTGGCATTATTGTTCAGTTGAATTCTATCATCAGACATCGCGTCAGAATTTAAAGTTCCACCCGCACCGTCTCGATGTCTAGAAATCCACAACCATGCGTTTCTCTCGGCACTTTTTGCCTCGCACTTCTTTGTCAAATCAATTACCGGCAGGCGTGTTTCTGAACGGATAAGACTTGGGGCCATTCAAGCAAAGAGCTCACTCATTTTTAAAAGGTCGACAATGCAACTCCAAGACATCTGGTATTGCGGATGTCCATCTGTGGCGGTGATCACTTACCATCAAAGGCACCTCTTGCTCGTTTGCCCTCTTCTATAAAAATACGAATAGCAATGCACCATTAACGTCTCTGAATATAGGCAATGGTTCTCTCTTTCCAGCAGGAGAGCCATCTGCTGCTACATATATCACTTAAAAAAGCATATAAATAATTTCTATTGATTTCTATTAAACTAAGAAGTCTATCGTCTTTGGCTTCTCTTTCGATCAGGAGAATCATTTGCTTACTTGCAATCTAATGATATAAAAAAGTCACAATTACTTTTCCAGTTGCAAATTCTTCAAAAGTAAATAAAGTTGACCGCGGAACCCACATACGTAAGCCATGTTCTCACTTAACCTATTGTATATCGTGACTTAAAATTTCGGATGAATATGTATTTACATCGCGCAATCAGAGAAATATTTGAAACGTGATTGAGTAGGGCACAAAGGGCTGTGTAGATATATCAATTACAATTGAAATACTATTTTATTTATCTCAACAATAACACAAGCTGAAAATGTATGTAGGTAGATGTTGACTACTTTTGCAAAGATTTGTGATCCGTGGGAGATCTGGAGTATTTAAGAAGTTCTTGGGGCTCTTAGTAAGGTAATATCGCTTTGTAGAGAAACAACATCTAAAATTTCTCCATGTCTGAGATACCGAAAACAATTTTCTAGCCGATGCGAAACGGTTGCCACTATCGTTGTGTTTTTGTTAAAAAAGATATAAAGCCAATGTGCCCTATTAACCAAAAGCTAGACAATGAATTCAAGTTTTTAATCAATTGTTATTTAATGGTTCGTTACGAATTATAACATTAGTCTACCAACTTTCGATAACATTGACGTTGGACCACTAGATTTAGTGTGTCAACCTAATGCATTTTATTCTTTCATTTGAACTTCATTGACGTTTTAATATTGTTAGTTTGTCTAAGTCTCCAGGCTCCCTAATTATGTAAATCGTATAGATTGTCAGTATCGCGAGAGAAAGTGGATACGTACTTACATGGAAGTATATGCATATGAATTTAATCGCGTTAATACGCGATTAAATTCACACAACACTATAATTAGTATAGTGTGTGTAATATTATTTTAAGACTTTCTAAAAATGGTACTCTTGTTTTGTTCAGTTTATAATAAAGCACAAGCAGATTATTTTCATTTTTTTACCTCATCGCTTTTGAATCTCTACAAGTCTTGAATATTTAGATAATTATAATACTTGAAATTTGGGTAATATAAAGAGAAGACTATAGTAACGTGGACATCGTAATCTATATATATAAAAAGTTATCAATATGTATGTATTAGCCGTACATAAATGGCGGCGTTAAATTTAGTCTGAAAATAGTTTAGAAATTGTATATTTCTGCTAGCGGTTGTTTAGTTTAATCAAATAAAGTTGTGTATAGGTAATTAGATAATTTTAAGTACCGTTATTTTATAAATAATCTAGTCAGACTGAGTCAGACTAGTCAGACTGAATGCAATTAGAGACTGATTATTGTTTTAGTACTACGCTGTGTAAATATAGACTGAGCGAACATGTGAGCGAGATAGCATGAGACCAGCCGCCATTTATAGATTGTTTCTTTAATAGCACGAGTTATACGCGTATAACTTCGCAATAAATGCACTATGTTGGATAATTCTAATTATGTGATTGTATGTATGAAAGTAAAGTTTATAAAAACACATGCAAAAGTTTTTAAAATATCAGCCGGTCAGCCACGTAGTCAAATATGAATTTCAATTAATATCTAGACGAGTAAAATCTGGAGATAAAATAGCAAATAAGAAGTTGTTTTTCTTGATAGAAAGCGATAACCATCATTTATAGATACTAAAATATTAATAAGACATTGCTCTCCGTGTGACGGGGTTGGAATACACATGGAATAACAAGTCTATCGAGTATCTTGGCCTCCAACCAGAACACAACAGTAGTAAGCACCAATGCTGTTGCGGCAAGAATAGGCATGGTGGGGGTATCAAATTCGATCACGATATTACTGAACTCTACTACGCGGTTAGTATTCACGATATAAGTGATTTTGCCTGTCTGTCTCTTTGTTCCGGCTAATCTCCGAAACGGCGGGACCGATTTTGGCAGGTCACTCACTGGCAGATAGTTGTTGTAATAAGGAGTAACTTAGGCTACTTTTATTTTAGACGAAGTCGCGGGCACAGCTAGTTGATTGATAAGTCAGAATCGTTATCACATAGATATGTGCAGCGTTCAAACTCTTATAATATTATAAATATAAACGTTTGTATATTCGATATTTCTACCTTAATACACAAAAAATATTTTAATTATTAGCTGCAGCGTCCAGCCCGCTGCATTAAAAAAGTTTTTGATGAATCCCGCGAGATCACCTATTTTTTCTGGGATAAAAAGTAGCACATGTGCTATTCCTGGCCATCATCTACCTGTAATTTTATTCAAAAAAAATTCAGTAGTTTTAGCGTGATTGAGTAACAAACATGAATCCATCCAAACATCCAAACTTACGCATTTATAATAGTATAGTTATATAGATAATATATAAATATATAATAATAATAATATAAATAAAGTATGTAATATATAATTATGTAAATTTAATAGATAGAGAGTACACAGTTAAAAAATAGTAACAAAAACTTATTTAAAATAAAAAGTAAATTGGGCGAGCTTATCTATACAAATATACATATATAAATAAATAAAATTGGAGTGTCTGTAATATTAAAATAACTAAATACATATGGATGTGTGCACGGTACACATACCAAAATAAAATAAATCCAACAAAAAAAATCTCTTGTAGCTTTACTGAACATTGAATTTGTTTTGTAGCTTTACTGAACATTGAATTGAATTGCATAAAACTAGCACATAAATGGTTTTTAAATTAAATAAACTATTTTTTATCATAGAATAATAGCAAGCAAGGTGCCCCGTGTTGGTCCGGGCTCCTTGAAGAATAGACCATCTGCCACATTACCAGGCAGTTTGTAAAAGGCGAACAACTGGCTATACGTGTCAATATTATCGTAACTACTAGATGATAGTGTTCCGCAACATTTCGCCCAGATATTTGGTAACCCGTCCGTTCCTGCCGCAAGAGCATCAACGCTAGCAATTGCGTGTTTCGGTTTCGAGGGTAAAGTAACCTGTAAACTTATATAAGTGGCATATTACGCCTTGCCTAACGGATAGCAACGCACCATTAACATATTAAGGTCTATGAAAGATGGTCATCTCTTTCCATCAGAAGAGCCATCTGCTTGCTAGCTATCTTATAATAAACAAAAATATTTTAAAAAGATTTATGAGATACTAAATAGAAGAAAATTACCATCGCCTGCGCGACATAAAAAAAGATAAAAGAAAGAGAGATGTTATTGTTCGTTGCTATCCGCATAGCGGTGATGTAATGGAGATAAAAACTTCGTATAAGTACAAACATATCGCCAAAAAGGCATAGTGCACCATGGTTGTGGTTAATCCACGATATTTAGTCCCATCTGACAAGAGGCTAACTTATAAGTAAATCAGGCAGGTACATATTTTCTTAAAAATTTTAATATACACTAAAAAAATTTTTTTAGTGTACATCATGTGTTTTTTAAGTGTAAGTTATTCCAGTTTATTTTAATTGACGTTCAAAAAATGTATAAGTTATACTTATTTTGAATAAAATATATTCTATTCTATTCTATTCTATTCTATTCTATGTAATATGTATTCGAAAATCTATGCTACGTAGAAGTCGTGTTCCATTTGGTTAACAGTCGCTGCAGCTCTAAAATAATAAATAATAATCTAACCAAAATCATAATTAAGCAACGTTGCAGCATGTACTATTTATTTGGTCGCGACCAAAAATTGTAACCGCTGCGAATTTCATGGCGCTTACGCGTTTCATTCATCAAGCAATGAAGTAGTTGCAGTCCATGAACTACACGTTAGTGGCCCACAAATAGGGTAAGCATGCTTTATCTAGTGCATTAGTACATAAAAGGCTTTTTTTGAAATTATATCTTTTGGAAAAATTAAAAATCTTAAGCATTTCGAAGGAACAGGTTTTTTTTACTTGACATGGGATTATACGAATCTAGGGTCCAATGTGTCTGCATCAAAGCTAAAATTATTAGACCATTGAGATTATAACTTGAATTTTTATGGCCCTTCTATAAGTTTGGAACACTATATCTCTGCCGTAATAGACATTACCGCAACTTGATGGCGACTTACAACGCAGCATGGCGCTGACCTTCACCTTGCAATATCAATAGTAATATGAAAAAAATATCCTATGGGATTTACGAAAAGAAAACATACTTTTGCTTTACTTATTTATTACTTTAATTTTCTTTTTACATGTTTCATGGTCTAGTGGTATCGACCTTGGATATACGTATAATGTTCCGAGTTCGAATCGTAGTTTAGAAATTCGTTCTGGATTAGTTTTATAGTTCCTCCTGAAACTAAATATATAAAATAGTGTTGGTCCCTTTGAAGAATAAATCGTGTGGTTTACTGTCTGGCAGTAAAAAGCAAGAGAATATCTCATTACCATCGTGAATACTAGGTGGTTAAGATCTGCAATATCGCGGCTGGGTTCGGTGCTATCACTTTAACTTTTTCCGCTACAATAGTATCATAATTTATCACTATCGTATTCCGTTTTTGAGGGTAAGGTAATAAGTTTTTTTAATCTTTGTAGCTTATGTTATAAATTAACTACAAAACACAGTTCAATTTCTTCTATTGCGAGATATTTGTGGCACAAAACTTTAACTGTGCCAAATTTCAAACTCCATCTTCGCATAATTATCTTAAAAATAGGGTACAAAGTTTTTCTTTCAAGAATTAATAAACAGATTTTCTCAAAAACACAATTTACAAAAACACTAAGCAAAGTTCAGTCGTTCAGGTAATAGATAAAATTAATAGCAGCTAACTACTTTCTTGTGCTTTAGATTTCACATTGAATAAAGTATCATAGCAGAGGCATGCATTGCATCCAACCTACTTTAATCATTGCAGCAGTCTTCCTTGTCTATGTTTAGATCAAATATCCGTCCGTGCAGGAAGTACTTTATTAATAGTGTGCGTTTTACGGATAAATTGACAATAATATGGCTATAAATACAACCAACTGACTTTGTTATACATATTACTTTTCATGCTATATCCTGGCCACCTGCTGATTTTTAAATATTAGATTCCGAACCGAATATTAATTATATCCGAACTTCCATTTTTTTAAATCAGGCTGTTTATAAATTTGGCAAATATTTTTCAGAAGTATTAAATGTGTTTATAAAATGTGTTATCTGTAAATCTGTGTACTTAATGTATTAGTGACATATTAATACAATAAATTCAGTTTAAGGCCAGAAAAATACATAATGAGAATGGAGCATTATGTCGACGCTCCACTTATGAGACGTATAATACTAACTAGCTATAACTTGCGACTTTTCGATATTAATATGTGCTATCAGGCATATCATCTTTTAGGAATAGTGAAAAATTGCATTTATCTAAAGTTAACAAAAAGTTATTACAGTGCCTGGAGGATCATTAGCAGATAAACTATAAACAATACGGTTTTCGCCGGAGTTACCCCGCTGGTCTATCTTATCCATCGCTAAGCTACACCTATTAAGGACAAGAACAATTTGCGGTCAACCTCGATCATGTTAAAGCCTTTGATAGCGTTTGGCTAGAACTGCAACCTTAAGGACTGCCCGCGAAAATGCAAACGTGGATAGCCAGCTTTTTGGACGGCTGCAGCGTCAATGTTATAGTTGACGGTATATGCCTAGAATATGTGTACCTCGCCGATCGATGGAAAATCGGGGATGGCGGAATTATATCGTGCAATTCCGCAACGCACTCTCTAAAATGAATCCGATCAAAGACCGATAAATCAGCCACTCTGCGGCGATGAGCGTGACTCTGGAGTTTTTTGCTTATAAAGTCATCATCATTTATGAACCTCTTGGCACACTTCTCTATCGCCTCAAGCGTCTCCAGCTGATATTTTGTGGATCCATCCCAGAAGTGAGAGCAGTATGGAATACTGCACGAACGGACTTGTTTTGATAGAAGTTGAGCAACTGAAACTGGCTGAAAACGGCCACACTCACATTTGCCAGAACACAAAGCTTTTTTGAGGCAACTTGGACTTTTGATTCGATGTACGAAGCGAAGTTGAGAGTCGGCGTTAAGTTGATTCCAAGATATATCCGTGCCATTAATTGAACTCGAGGGGGTCAATTAACGGCACGGATATACCCTGTAAAGGCGGAGACAAATTGAATGGACTCCGTTTAGTGGATAAAAGATACGCCTGGGTCTTAGTCGCATTGAATTTAACCAGATTGGCTTCGCCCCATTTGGAGACTGCCTATAATAACAGGTTCATACGATCGACCATCGCCTCAGAGAGACCGAATCTGTGCTGTACTGGCCCGCGCGCTAGATGTGTAACTCTCCACAACAGTGCTATCGTCTGCGTACCCCTAGATACCTGGCTTCAACAGATCGTTAATATGTAGCAGGAATAGAGTTGCGGAGAGAACTGATCCTTGAGGGACTCCGGCAGATATCAAGGAAGACAGCTAGTCTTCACCATAGTTCTCGATGGCCACGCTGCAGGTATAGGTGGCATACGCTAAAAGATCCCCAGTGGACCGATTTGACGAATCTATTGCGGGAACAGGTAAATGAGAATTGAAATTATCGACAATCCCACTCTCACCAGCGGTTTTAACCGCTTAGTCTCCGGAAAAATTGGATTTCTATGTGTGCCGTCTGTATAATGGGGAAAGTTTTGATGAGCTCTATAGTTAAGTGGTAGCATAGATAGAATCTCTCACAGTCTGTAGTGAAAGATTCCATCCACACCATATTGACGATAAGTACGATCGAACGATCGATATCGATATCGATCCACGACTGTTCGATTTGCTCGTACCTTCTTAGAAGAACAGTCAATCTCTGGAATAGCTTATCTCACACTTTTTGCCGAGTAGCTTAGAGAGTATGTTAGTATTTATGAGAGGACTAGCTGACCCGACAAACGTTTTTTTGCCATACATATTACTTGTATTGAATATTTTGGATACTTGAGAGGGATAGAGGGGTTAATTGAGATAAAAACTATCCTATCTAAGTTGGACCTGTTTGGTCCAGATTTTGGTCCAGATTTGGTCCAGATCAGACCAGAACCAGAACAGACCAGATATCTACGAGATTTCATTAAAATCGGTTCATTTCTTTCAGAATCCATCACGGTCAAACAACGTGACACGTAATTTATATACAGGCTGTTCTTTAATCCGTGAGACGGAACCAAACCCGTGAAAATTCACGCTTAATCATATCGAATAAATATATTGATAAAAAAATAAAGTGTTAAATAACGAAGAAACAGTATTGAAATATTGTCAAAAGTCTCGTAACTCATGTTTACCCTATTCTTCGTAGTCGTTACGCTAGTCGTCACAATTTACGAGTCATTATATTATTAATATCAGTAGTAGGTAGATAGATAATGTAAATGTAATCTACCTCCCCATTTTAAATTAGTGTGAATTGTGACTCATTTTTTTTATACTTTGTTCCTGATTTAGTTAGGAACGACAGGCAAAAATACCTAGGCACTTAATAATAACAAATGTTTCAAGCGTGTTATAATTTAAAACAAAAGTAACAACGCGAATAAACGTTTAAGATTTAAAACGCAGTTGATATTAACCTTAGTATTTCTAGCGCAAAGCATCCTCTTCACAATGATCTAACTTGATTAATTATTTATTAACAACATTTTACAATAATCTCAAATCTTGAATTATTATTCTGTATTTGGAGATTTGGAACATAATCATTACGTAGCGCATATGCACTTCCCCATGATGATTTCGGGCTCCTTTGAAGAATAGGCCAACTGCCGTTCTGCAGGCAGGCAGGTCGTAAAACGCAACCAATTGGCTCTGCGAGTCACTACCATCGTGGCTACTAGGTGGTAGAGTTCTGTGCTTTCTCGTCCGGGTTTGGTACCAACGCCTTAACTAGTTCTATAGCAATAGCATCAGTGCTTGTCACTGTCGTGTTCCGGTTTGGAGGGTAAGGTAGCCGGTAAACTTATGCATGTGGCATTAGACCTCGCCACAAGATAGCAACCGCACCATTAACACCTTTGGTGTCTATAGGCGATGGTTGACTCTTTCCATCAGGAGACCCATCTGCCTGTTTGCTATCTTATGAAATAAAAAAAACGAATAGGATTTCAGTATTTTATGGGATAATTTAATTAGATCAAAAACTAAGGTTAAATTTTATAAATATTTGGGCTCAGAATAGAATATTGAATACACTTCTTCAATAGATCCCACGGCTAAAAAAACAGCCGGTAGGTATATTAAAAAGTCAATAAAATTCTTAGAAGCCGGCATCGCAACTAAACTTTTGTGTTGCAAATGTTTGGGCAGTGATCATCGCTTTCTATCTAGTAGTCACTTGCTCGTGTGCTTACATATATACGTACTATAAAAAATATGCATTTAATACCCATGTTTTAGTGATTTTTGAATTATCCCAATTGGACATTACATACAAAAGATAAATTTAAAAATATTTGTGATTACCCCTGATTGAAACTTAATTGTAATTTTTTAAATGATCAAGCACAACTATCCGTAAGACGATTATAGGATAAACAAACTACAACTTAGTTTGATTCTATATTATACAACCTGTTCCCGGCACATCATCCGCATGAAAAAAAATGTAAAATAAAAATAGGCTAAGTTACTCCTTATTACCGTGGCTTAAAAGATAAACAATCAAGGGTTTTACCCACATAGTTCCCTCTCATGGGATTTTCGGGATAAAAACTATCCAATGTCCTTTCTCTGGTTTTAAACTATCTTTGTACCAAATTTCATATAATTTAAAACAAAATACTGACAGGTCCTATTTTATCCAAGCCATGGCATTATGTGTGATTCTAAAGATACCCTACATAGCGTGCACTGGGCTGAGTCAAGGTGCAGGAGCGTGGAAGTGAGTTCTTTTTTATATTTTCAACATTTTTACATACCGCAAGTGAAGCCGCAAGCGGCAGATAGTATTGCCTTTAATTATAATAAAATTTAACAACCTCCGATGATATAACACAGAAAGTACTGAATACAGGTAACAAGGTCAATTGGTTTTATTTATAACTAAAATTTAATTAGAATTTAATCGTTCTGTTTGTTCTAAGTCCCAATCCGCGCCGCGTAGTAACCACAGCAACAGAATGTTAAATGAATTCCAACCGACCTACTTTAATCACATTGAAGGCTTCCCGGTCTATTTTTAGCCCCTGATGAAAAACCGAGAGGTGTTATGAATTTAACACATACAGGTTGACGGGTAAAATACTGCACATATTGATGGATGGTGGTCAGTACTTGATTCTAATACCGAATATGTAAAAGAATATGTACTTAAATTTCGACCTAATTGTCTGTGCAATAAAAATACTTTTGTACGGACACCCACACATTGATACCCAAGTTCATTATTTACAAACAGCGATTTGCCGAACTCGCAACTAAACTCAGGCGACGCCGTCTTCCATGCAGTGACCATACTATCCGAATACTACTACACTAATTGCATTAGTGTTTAATATGTAGTTAAGCAGTATTCTATTTTTTAGGATACTAGCTGACCCGCGCAGCTTCACCCCCGAGTTTGTTAACAAGTCATCGACATAGTTTTTAAAACAAATTTCATCCCCTATTTCAGCCCTTCAGGGGCTGATTTTTGAAAAAAAAATCTATTTGACCCCAGATCTTCACCTATTTCCATGCCAAATTGTATGAAAATCGGGCCAGCGTTTTAGCCGTGAAAGTGTAATTTTCAGACAGACAGACAGACAAACTTTCGCATTTATTAGTGTGGATATGAATTTATTTTTTACTTGCTGCGCGCGACCTCTTACTGCACCATAAAAGTTTTTGTTTAATTTCACGGGAACAATATTTTTTCCGGAATGAAAAATATGCGCTATTCCAGGTCATCTTCTACCTGTGTGCCAAATTTCATCCAAATTGATCCAGCCGTTTTTGTGTGCTTGATTTACAAACATCCATACATCCAAATATCCAAAATTTCGCATTTACAATATTAACATGGGTCGGTTACATACCTACCTATCGTCTCCAATATGCATAGTCTTTTACCAGACAACTATATATTATAATATGATAACAAATGTATATAATATGTGTGTATCAAGCTGCGTTTTGGTACCACAGAGTTTCTCAATTCTGACGCCATAGCGTCGGTGCTCGTCACTCTCGTGTTTCAGTTTGGATGGTAAGGTAACGTATTCATTTGGCATTCCATTCCCTGCCTGATGGATAAAATTAACATATTTGGTATTTATAGTTAAAGGTGGAAGTGCGAAAGGAATTCGATAAGCCAGTTAGTAAATAAATTGAAAAAATAAAATAGTTTGGAAAATCCAAATGATTATACCTTAGCATACTTGTATATCTAATACCTTTAAACGAGCAATTCTTGTATATATATAATTGGAATCTCAGAATCGGCTCCAACGATTTTCATGAAAGTCACAAATTAGGGGTTTTTCGGGTCAAGGAATCGATTTATCAAGGTTCCAGGTCCAAGAAAAACTCGGTTCCCAAGATATGGGTACGTGAAAAACCGAGCAAAGCTCGGTCAACCAGGTACAGAATATATATATATATTCTATAGGAATCGATTTATCAAGTTTCAAGGTCCAAGAAAAGATCGGTTTCAAAAATATGTGAAAAACCGAGCAAAATTGAGGGCCATTTAGGATTATCGAAGTATCAGCAAGAAACAAAAGGGTATGTGTTGAATGGTTTGAATTCTTTTTTTTAATATCATAAGATAGCAAACAAGCAGATGGGTCCTCATGGAAAGAGTCAACCAAAGATGTTAATGGCGCATTGGTATATTGTGGCAAGGTCTAATGTCATAAGTTTACCGGCTACCTTACCCTCCAAACTGGAACACGACGGTGACTAGCATTGACGCTATTGCAGCAGGAATAGTTAAGGCAGTGGTACCAAACCCGGGCGAGACAATGTAGACCTCTACCTAGTAGCCATGATGTTAGTGACTCGCATAGCCAATCGGTCGCCTTTTACGACTTGCATGCCAGAACGGCAGTCGGTCTATTCTACAAAGGAGCCCGGGACCAACACGGGGAGAATTAAATTTGATCTCGAAAATAATATGAACTGAACCTACAGCAACCATAGGAAGTGAAAATTTTATGACTGTTTGTAATTTAGAGCCATTTTGGAACGAAAATGTGTAAATTAATTTGTGTTTTGTAGTGCAATGTATTGCAAAGTTACCGGATGGAGGGTTCTGATAGTTCGATAGTTAGTATCCGGATGGGGATTTACTAACCGGCTGGAGGTTACATTTATCTAGATGGCTTGGATCCGGATGGAGGATATGACTTAGTAATCGCATGAAGGTTAGATTTTACACTTTCAATCGTCGGCAACTGGTGAAATTCCATTAATATTAGTTAAAACTAGGTTACGATCACTTGTACTTTAATTTCACTAAAATTTTGTAGTGAAATTAACGTACAAGTGATCATAACCTAGTTTTAACTAATAAGGATGGAGGTTACTTTTGGTTGAGGGTTTATATCGCGACGGAGGCTATGAGAATATGAGTAAGTGATCGGATGAAGGTCATTTGATATGAGCGTATTGATGACGTAGCCGGGTGGAGGTTGCGTTGAAGTTGTTTTTGTGATGGGATAGATATCACTAATTTGTAAGATCTTTACATAATTATTTAATACTTTATGGTACACAGAACAGTTAGAGTAAAAATATATAAACATAACAGTACAATGGGCGAGCTTATCTCTACTTAAAGAGAATTCTCAAATGAATACATAACTTTTATGCTCTAAATTCATTTGTATGGCTTAAACACTTTTTCGTTTAAATTTAAATTCTAGTTATAGTTAAATAGTCTATCCATAAACATAGTAGCTATCCGTTCATGATTGTAAAAGTACTTATAATATACAAAAATAAAAAACAGTGTACAAAAATATAATTCTTAATTGGCCAATGTACTTCAATTATTTTAATATTGTATTTAACCATGAATTTTAGTTGAAATTATTAAATACTAACTTCAGGACAAAGTTATGACTTCAGAATGTTGGATAATACACTTGTTCTGTCCAATATAGATAAATATAACAGTACGCTTGATTAAAAATAAATCTCCCATATTATCCAAAAATTGACCTTTTTCCGCTATCAGCTGCACCGGAAATATATCATTCATGTATAATGCATGGCAGACGTGGAATTTTGTAATATTTATTATAATATTTGGTTAAATCGTTATTTATATGAATTTCATCAAATAACACATTTCTTTATTTGAAATAGGAGATAAAGAAAGAAAGAAAGTATAATCACACCATTCCCTTAATGGTGGGCAGTGTAAACAGAACGCCTACAGACTTTTCAGTTCACCACGATTCACCGGTTTGTCAGTTGGCGAGATGAGTGGTGATCATAATAGCAACATTTTACCAACCTGATAATGATCATTTTTATCGCTATTTCTAATAACAACCGAAACAGACAGTTTTAAATGCACGTGAGTGGGATTACACCACCCGTCAGATTCCGAATTATCCATTTTTCACTCAGTTTCTATATAGTAAAAAATATAAATAATATTGGGAATGTTTGATTTTATTTTTAAAATAATAAATCAGGACATCACAGAACTCTAGTACTATACGGATATAGATGCTGATTAATCTAATACAATACGTTCCGTTACACTATTTGTCAATTGACTAACTTTTTCGTATTTTATAAGTAAAAAGTCACAGTAAAATCTGTTTGTATATGGCTGATTTTTTACCATTTTAAAAACTGAAATCTAAGATACAATTCGCGGAAAGTTTTAATGACGCTTATGGATTAGATTAGTGGCAGTAAGAGCACCATAAAATTGGTTCGTTTTCAGCAAAAGTAAAAAATATTAGTAGTTACTACCAAACAGAAAAGCTACCACCACAAAAGAGTTTCGGACATTTTCAAAAATCTGTAAAGTGTAGGTATATAGGAAAAAGCTCAATGTCCGGGTGACACACAAGTTCACTGAAAGAAGCCTGATTAATTGTGTACTCATTTTTCTGTTAAAACGTAATAAAAATTTTACAAAGTTTAAACACTGGTGATGAAAATGAATCACCTATGACAAAAATGTGCGAAAAAGATCATGATCAAATAGCAGTCCACCTCCACTAAGTATAGCAAAACCCATGTTAATTTGTAATAAATAAGTGTTGTGTGTATGGTAAGTATGGAGATTCATCAAGTCACTCATCATCATGAGTTCACCATGAGCTGTATAAAACCACTGGACAAAACTATTTATAAGAATCTTACACTGCTTTTATATTTCTCTATCTAAATTTTTAAGCTATTGCATAGCTTCTATCGCGGGTCTTGAGCGTGGAGACCGAATCCAGAAATTCCGTAACGAAAAAACCTAACACCCGCCACTCCGCCCGGCACGACAATTTTAAAGGGGTGACCAGTGTTGATTATAAATTTTAAACTGTAATCTAATTAAATTAAATTAGATGTAAAAATTGTAGCATAGTTAAAACACAAATATAGTGCTTAGATATATCATCACGCCAACTCCTAGTGGGGTGTACAGTGTATAATATAGTGATAATAGCATAGGACAAAACCGATCATATTACCGGTACATAACCGGCTTATTATATCCATTATTACGAGAAATTATAGTATACACAACAGTATCTTCACGCCGAATCACTTGTGGGGCAGAAAGAGCAACATTAATAGTAAAGTCAGATGTTAGGAAAGTGTAACTCAAATTATTGCCAATTATATTATATAAAGAACGAGTATAGAAAAATATCTTCACGCCAAATTTTCAGAACCTCAATCACCTAGTAGACACGATGGTAGTGACGCGCATAGCCACTCGGTCGCCTTTTACGACCTGCCTGGCAGAACGGCAGTTGGCCTATTCTTCAAAGGAGCCCGAGACCAACACGGGGAAAAAATAATATAAAATCTCAAGCAATAAAAGTCTAAGTCTGGTAAAATCCAACCGTATCTGCGTTTCGATCTGTCAAGACGTTCAAAGGCTAGTTTTACATACACACATGCATACATAAGTAATAAAATACTCAGTATGTTTGTATATATGTAATACATAGCTACAAACATACTGATAATATCGTAAATCGAAAATAGTAAAAATGAGACCGCAAGAGGGAAATTTACAGTCACCACGGTTGTCGACCACTGTGAAATCGAAATAACCTACCATTATTGCTTTGTCCAAAAATATCAAAGAAATCTTACGAACTTCGAGCATCAATAAATCTGAATTTAATATTATTTCTGTCTAAAAGTATCGCATGACCCATTAATAAACAATCCCAAAGGTCGCTCCCATTTATTACAGAGTTAGTGGCGAAATTCCTTTGTTTCAGTGCCAGAAATACGAGTAAATGCCTTGAATAGTATCTTGTTACTGCAAAAGATGACACTTTATTACCAGCGTTACCTTAAGTTGTTTTCCTTTATGGTATTTATCTACGGTTCGTCCTAAATTTTGACATCCAACGAGAAGGAGGTTATAAAAAGATATGTTTTGTGTGCATTTTCATCAACATTTTTGACATTCAAAAATGTATACGTGAATCTTTTATAGTTTGACTGTGAGAAAAAAAAAAGTATCTTCACGCCCATATCCCCGAAGGGGTAGACAGAGGTACAACAAGTGCACCCACGATTAGCCGAAGATACTTGGTCCCACAAATATGATAGGTGGCAAGCCTATCGCCAACCGGGCACTTTCCAATCCCGGGCAACTTTGTGTTTCTCAGAAAACTGAAAAAACACTTTTTTTTTAATGTGCCCGACCCGAGAATCGAACCCGGGACCTCATGTGGTCAACGCCAACGCTGGACCACTAGACCACAGAGGCGATTACTGTGTAAGAAATTGAGAAATATTTATAACTACTATACTATAACTATATTTTCTTGTAGTTTTGAGTTTTAATATGGGACATTATTTTTTATATCACACTAGCTGACCCGGCAAACGTTGTTTTTAACTACTCTTATTTTTTTCTTTTTCTATATTTTCTCACCTTTTAAACCTTGCTTGGACGTCAACAATTAATTCAAAACAAAAATTAGCCAAATCGATTCAGCCGTTCCCGAGTTTTAGCGAGACTAACGAACAGCAATTTATTTATATATTGTCTTAAGCGGTGGTACTACACCCGGGCGAGACAATGCAGTACTCTACTACCTAGTAGCCACGAAGTTAGTGACTAGCATAGCCAATCGGCTTCCTTTTACGACCAGCTTGGCAGAACGGCAGTTGGTCTATTCTTCAAAGGAGCCCGGGACCAACACGGGAAAATCCTCTGCACTTTGTAGCACTTAATTATAAAGGAGCTCAGGACCAACATGGGGAAAATCTACTAAAAAACACGCACACACACACAGGTTTCCGCATTAATAACTTTAGATATTTGTTTTCTAAAACATCCATTTCTCGCCTTCGTTTTCGAAAGTTTAATATTATGCTGAGAAAATAATCTTATATAAGTAGGTACAAATCACTGAGTACAATTCAATAATTGTATTAACACGAATTGCGCGATTTCTTGATTTAAGTAAAAAAAATAACTCGGCATTTCTTATCTCGGAATTGCGTCTCAAATGATAAACTCATTAAATCCTGGCATTGTTTTGTATTTTGTGTTTTTGTGAAAATCCTCTGCGCTCTGTAGAACTTAAAAATAAAGGAGCTTGGGACCAACACGGAGAAAATCTACTGAAAAACACGCACACACACAGGTTTCCGCATTAATAACTTTAGATTTTTTTCTAAAACGTCCATATCTCGCCTTCGTATTGAAAGTTTAAAATTATACAGAGAAAATAATCTTTATATAAGTACAATAGTTTAGTACAATTCAATAACTGTATTAACACGATTTGCGCATTTACTTGATTTAAAAAAAAATAACTCTGCATTTCTCATCTCAGAACTGCGTCTCAAATGATAAACTCATTAAAATCTGGAATTGTTTTATATTTTGTGTAACTTTTACCATTTGTTGTTCTTTTATTGAGTTTTTTAATTATAACTTTATCTTAATTAAACTGTCCTTTGAATGTTACGGTGAAAATAAACTCCGTATTTTCTTACATTTGAAATCTAGTTCTTTGATTATGTCAGTCTTCGCTAATACCCGTATTGGATTTACCTTTAGCGAAATACATTACTCACACTTTTTTATGTCATAAGATAGCAAACAAGCAGATGGGTTTCCTGATGGAAAGAGTCAACCATCGCCTATAAACACCAAAGATGTTAATGGTGCGTTAATATCTTGTGGCGAGGTCTAATGCCACATACATAAGTTTACCGGCTGCCTTGCTCTCCAAACTGGAACACGACAGTGACAAGCACTGATGCTATTGCGGCAAGAATAGATAAGGCGGTGGTATCAAACCCGGGCGAGACAATGCAGAAATCTACCATCTAGTAGCCGCGAAGGTAGTGACACGCATAGTTAATCGGTCGACTAGTACGACCTGCCTGACAGAACTGCAATTGGCCTATTCTTCAAAGGAGATCGGGACAAACACTGGCAAAATTCTCTGCTCTTCTCTGCTCTTTGTAGAACTTAATAATATTTAGGAATACGACTAACTGACCCGGCAAACTTTGTTTTTACGGTACAAATTACTTGTATTAAATACTTGATGGGGTGCTTGAGAGCGGAGACAGGGAGGGGGAGATTATCTATATATAAGGTCATTCCAAAATAGGTGATTCCAAAATAGATATTTTAATATAACGTTCATTACGTCCAACCAAAGATATCACATCATCATACAGGAGACCAAAACTTTTTGATTTTTACCAACAAAATATTTTTTTCTCATTACAATTTACGCCTTTTAATAGCTTGTCCCCGTCGGGGATTGAACCCGAGCCCAATCGATTGCGTAGTCAGGGTCGCTAATCATTCGACCAACGGGGCAACCAAACCAGTTACATACATAAATTAAGGGTCTATATTTAGTAGCATAATAATTTTTGTACTATTTTAAGTAGGCATCACGTTTTTACAACTAATGATAATTTACCATAACAACTAAACGCATAACTGTTTTCGCATAATTTTTACTAGCATAACACTATGTAGCATAAAGATAACATAGCATAATGTTTAAAGGCACACATTGAGGAAGGCATAACAATACATAAACATAATGATCAACGGCATACACTTAAAAGTCCTAATTAAAATGCAAGAAATAGGTGGATAGCAAACTGTAGCAGCATTGCATAAATAGCAAGACCAAATAGCAGACTGTATTGTAACAGCATACTATTCCCGTAACAAGTGGGGTTGGACCAAGACGACAAAGCCCCGCTAGGCGGGGCTCCTATTTCTGGGTGTGGGATCTAAAGAGAACTAAATCTACTTCAACTGTGGCATTGGATAGCTTTATTTCTTTGTGGCGGGGGGCTTATGCCATGTGTTTTTATGGTAAGATAACATTAGGAAAAATAAAAAAATGTCTAAAGACATAAATAATTAAATGCGTATCATCAATAGTCGAATTAAATGTAGTACAATAGATTGTTATGCTTAAAACACATTTCGCAAAAAAAAGATTATGCTTAAATTATATAATGACATTACATATTATGCTATATTCATTATGACAAAGTAAATAAGGAAAAAATTAGTAAATAAAAATATATAAATAAGTATAAAAAGTAAATAAGGAAAATATTATGCGTTTTAAACGTATCCCATAAATTAAATGACAATGTTAAACTCATATATAGATAATTAAATTGTATGACTAAAACTACATTATTAAGTTATATTATTTATTTATATTATTACACACTAATGAATGAATAACTGATTTTACTTTTACTTTTATAACTGTATTAAGACTGGCAATAATACTAAATTTAAACTTAATATATTTTTTTTTTTGTGATTCGCCTTGCACTCCATCGGATGCAGCGATTTATTGATGTGCAGTCCAGTCTTCTCGCGATTATAACCAGAATGTTATAAGTGCTGCCTTGCACAAGGCAAGCAGGGATGCGCATTTATTGCGCAAATTAAAACTATCTACTTGGTTTGCCGCAAACATCCCTGCGCGAGGGCTGACTCGCTATAACAAACAGCAATGCAATAACGATTCAGCATCTTGAATGCATTATTATATCGCACTTGGAGGGCGTTATAACCCTTTTGCGAATATTTAGTCCAGAGTGTACGTGTGTATATAAGTTCTAAATAAAGTTATTTTTACTTCTTTCAGAAAATCAAAAACTGAGCAAATGAGCGAGTTATTAGTTTTATTATATATTTTCAAAATAGAGTCCATTTACATCAATACATCGTTGCATCCGATGGAACGATTGAGACAAGCACTTTTCCCACTCGTCTTTTCGACGATATTTTAAAACGCAACCACTGCTTTCTCGGTATTTGAAGCATTTAACGGCATCAATCTACACGACGGAATTCTTGGTCTTTGGTCAAATTATGAGGTATCCAACGGGCATGCATGTAGCACGCAAGCGTGTGGCATTAAAACCTCGCCACAAGGAATTAAGACCTTTGGTGTCTATAGGCGATGGTTGACACTTTCCATCACGAGACCCATCTGCTTGTTTGCTATCTTATGATATAAAAAAAACACCGATGCTATGTCAGTCGTCGCAGTAGAAGGATGCTCATGCAGATCATCGTTGCGATCAGTGCGACCACGTTTAAACTCATTAAACCAATTGTAAGTAGTGGAATGAGATGGGACTGTAGCCTCATCATCGTGAAAGGCCAATCAAAGTTTATCATAACTTTCTTATTGACTTAATTGACTTCGAAAGTCATAAAAATCATGACACGAAAATTTTCTTACGTTAAATGCATGCTGATGTGACACAATTTTCAAATTTTGTTGTTATGTTTCTTACGCAAATCTCTTATGTTGTCAATTGAACTTTTATTTTTTTTAGATTAAATATGACAAATTGACATGTTTTTTTATATTGTGATTTTTATCCAATTTATTATAATCTTAAAAGATATCTTTTTTCATCACAGTTAAAATTTTACGCCTTAATTTAAAATTAATAAACCGTCGGAAGTTAATCCCTTGAGGCAATATTTTCTCATCTAAAAATAAAGTTTAGTTTGCGCTACAAAGAATTTACGGGCATTATAATCGTATCCGCACTTGATCAATACTGTTTCCAATTTAACCGTTTCTTTTGTCATTTTGAAAATATGCTGTAATAGAACTATGTCCGATGCCAATGTATTTTATGTACATTTTTTATAAGCAGAGGAATTTTTCATTTCGCTGCTCTAAACATTTCATCAGGCTCCTCCACTACTATCCCTAGTCTCTTGCTTTCTTTTGAACAATTTCCCACTCTAGATTCGACTTTAATGCAGTCGACTAAGGTTCATTGTCTCATGGCATTTAATTGGCATTAACACATTGTCATGCGGATAGCAATGCACCATTAACATCCTCGGTGTCTATAGGCGATGGTTTTCTTTCCATCAAAGTAGCCATCTGCTTGTTTGCTATCATATAATATAAAAATATTAATTCAAGTTATAAACTACCTGTGAGCCTTATTTCACCCCCTTCAGTAGTTTTAAGTGAAAGGGTAGCACACACAATCAAATAAACTTTAGGATAATAAAACAATCAAAGAATAAGTTACAACTATATTATTGTTGTCTATGTAAACATTTTCGCAGAAAATTAATTAAGTCTGTGTTTCAGAAGTAAATAACGGCGCTAATATATATTCTGTTTTAATAAACTTGCGAAGGAAGTTCAATTAAAATACTAATCAAAGAAGATCATCAAACGAAAAAGTTTGAATAGATCTTGTTTAGTGATTAGAAGGTTGATTAAAATTAAGAAGTTTTAAGAACTAGTATATTAGCCCAGATTACGAGCTCCTGGTTTTGGTCTCCGAGTCGGGAAAGTGTTCTGGTTTTTTTGAGTACCCGAAAACTCAAAATCTCAGTATCGGAACCTATCGGAAGTGTGCTAACACTCCCGTGCTTTGGATGTGCTTAGGTATAAGCTGTCCATCCTGGTTGTCAAAAATTTTTTTTACTGTCGGTAGGGAAGCGCTTGACCACGATCTCGCCTGATGGTAAGCTAAGGTACGGCCTAAGATGGAACGCGCTTCCCTAGAAGGTACCTGTTCACTCTTCTCTTGAAGATCCCCAGGTTGTACCCATCGGGGAACACAGACTCAGGTAGCATATTCCAGTCCCTTGCGGTTCGGATCAAGAATGTCGAATCGAACCGCTTTGTTCGAGTACGTGGAACGTCCACCATATGACGATGCCTACTGTTGAAACGTGGTAATTGGAAACGTATATAGATTTTTTAAATCTTTATTTTTGTTCAGGTTTTATACAATTATGTATAATGTCAATCTCGATTTACTCATTCTTTTCTACCTAAACATAAAAACTAAAATCTATTCCTACAGTATAATATCACTGTTATGCTTTTCAAGAGCGGCAGTAATGAAAAAATATAATACTTGTGACTTTTTGACTAATTTGCCAAAACAATTACAAAAATGCCAACATTGTAAAGTCTGTTTCATGAAAGTAGGGACTAAAAACCATGGTTAATTAAAAAAAATATCAACAGGGCAACACTCAGCAACCAATGATAAAATAACCAAACATTTGAAAGCTGTATGCGAAATGAAAATACAGAAATAGCTGTTTTTATGAAAGAGAAATAAAATAATAAGTTCAAATAAAGTATCAAATTTATTGCATCATGCTAACCTTTGAAATCTAACGCCAAACGTAAACAGGCATGTTTTTGCTTGCTTGTTTGTTGTTTTTCGGTGTTTTCCTCTTGTTGTGTTTCTTTGTATTTGGAAATCATACAAAACAACATCTCATGCACTGCACTTTTGATTATTTTATTCATTTTTACTCCAGTAAACTGATAAAACTAGATCATAACAATACACACCAAGTCACTAATAACCGCCATTGTGCAAATGTCGTTGATATTTGTTTTAGTATTGCCATGTAAAAAGTAGGTCTCGTGTTGGTCTGGGCTCCTTTAAAGAATAGAACAACTGCAGTTCTGCTAAGCAGATCATAAAAAGCAATCGATAAGCTATACGTGTTACTATAACTACTACCTATTCTATTATAACTACTACCTTACCTATTTCTGCTGCGATAGCGTCAGTACTTGTCACTGCCGTGTTCTGATTTGCAAGGTAAAATAGCTGGTAAACTTATGCATTTGGTATTACATCTTACCACACGAATGGCAATGCACCATTAATATTTTATGTCTATAGGCAATAATAAATTATCTCTTTCCATAAAATGAGTCATCTACTTGTTTGCTGCTCTATGATGTAAAGAAGTAAAATGTATTAAAATCGACTAAATGATATGATAAGAAAACTGATCTATTCCCAATTTAAGAAATTTTATTAGATAATATATCGCCAGATCTAGCTTACTTTGGTTTGAT
This sequence comes from Apodemia mormo, assembly GCA_036924255.1. NCBI lineage: Eukaryota > Metazoa > Arthropoda > Insecta > Lepidoptera > Riodinidae > Apodemia > Apodemia mormo. The sequence continues at coordinate 9,645,483 of JAUPFN010000022.1, read as the reverse complement.
TTGGCAGGTTTATCTCTTTTAGACATGTAGGTGAATAGGGGTTATGGTTCATTTTATACTGATACGGCCCTATGCCACTTCAAGTGCTCCATAGTTACGTCATCGCGAGCAACAGTACCCAAAACCACTATAAAATGAACAAACACGCTCATACACACGACAAAGACTTCTTCAAAAATTTTAGTGAACCGAGGGAGTTAACTTTTTCTATCTAAAATTTTAGTAGCATCCCAAAATGTAAATATTAGCGATCTATTAACAACTGAAAAAGCTCATAAATGTCAATCCCGATTATACTAAAAAGGAATGGTAGTTTCCCATGCTCAAAAAATAAATCTGAAATAATGAATCTATGAGTTTTCAGTAGAATTATATCAATGTCATCGCAAAATTATTGTCACCCTAGCGTCAATGAACATAACTGATCGCCCACATGTAGTAAATATTATTCAACATATGATAATAACATTTCCCATCAAACTTACAGGTTTTGGACTGTTAGAATGGTTCATTGGCAATAATTTAAGCGATTCAACTAAAGAATAATTAGGTAAATGAACAAAAATTTACGAACAAAATAGTGTGTCTATATAAACAAAATTTAATAGATTTTTATTATAAAAAAAACGAGTATAACATACTTTAAAAACGATTGCAATCGATTCTACTGGTGATTCTGAGCAATAATTTCGGCTTTCATACACCTTGTATAATATACTGAAGATAACAAAAACCCTGTCCAATCATCAAAAGCATTATTGGGTAGCTTTGGTACCCAACAATGCTTTTGATGATGAATGAATGAAATGAATGCTGGGGTACAGTTAGGTAGCTAATCATGTATGTTTCATTATTTTTTTGATATTGATAGATGCATTTTTCTGATCAAAGTAATTAACCTTGAATGATATTTTCAAATATTACCTATGGTAACACAAAATATGAGTAACTCGAGTCTTGGTAAAAAATAACGCTTTCAACGTCACCCTTTTCATTATTTTTTGGATATTTTGACAGATGCATTTTCCCAGTCAAAATAATTAATTTTAAATGATATTTTTGTATGTTATCTATGGTAACACAAATGTAACAAACTTAAGTCTTAGTAGAAATTAACGCTTTTAACGTCGCACTTTTGGCGTCGCAGCCGCCTCTGTGTCGAGTCAGCAACTATATCAAAGGATTGCCGCCATGGACGAGACGTCGTGTTGTAAGGTTGAAATATTTGCTAATTTTAAGAAAATTTAAAGATTTAAAGATTTTAAAGATAAACATTTGCCAATACGCTTATCTATGAACAAATAAATTATTTATCAACAAACAGTACAAGTGTTTTAAGGAGAGGTTTGGGCTAGCATTATGTACACCATATCGGTAAATAGGAAAAAAATATGGTAATGTCATAAAAATAAAAATAAGGGTACATGTGTACAAAAATTTGAAAAGTTAATGCAATAATCCTATATTTAGAGAAGCCAAGACAGTTGTTTTTTTTTTTTTTTATGTCATAAGATAGCAAACAAGCAGATGGGTCTCCTGATAGAAAGAGTCAACCATCGCCTATAGACACCAAAGATGTTAATGGTGCGTTGCTATCTTGTGGCGAGGTCTAATGCCACATGCATAAGTTTACCGGCTACCTTACCCTCCAAACCGGAACACGACAGCGACAAGCACTGACGCTATTGCGGCAGGAATAGTTAAGGCGGTGGTACCAGACCCGGGCGAGACAATGCAGAACTCTACCACCTAGTAGCCACGATGGTAGTGACTCGATAGCCAATCGGTCGCCTTTTACGACCTGCCTGGCAGAACGGCAGTCGGCCTATTCTTCAAAGGAGGCCGGGACCAACACGGCGGAAACGGTGTTTTGACAAGACTTTTGACGTTGACAGTTTTATGATTATATTACGATATACGTCAATCATTGCCAAATTAAAATGCTTTGGATAATGATTCTGATCTGATCCGTCACGTTTTATTTCACGTTGTGTTGTAACTTGTACATTTAAATTAACTCCTTGACCAAGTTAGTTTAAATGTACATTGGACCATGCTTCGTACATTTCTAGACTATCTCTTTTGAAATCATATGATGGAATTTCACCAAGTGCTAATGATGTAGAGAGGAGAGTATAAATTACACAATAAAACAACTAACTAGAAAAAGTCAACATTTTATTAATAAGCTAAGTTCTTACAAGAATACAGATTTACAGTAAGAATAAGTCTTAAGTATTGATATCATATAAAAACAATGACAACAACAAAATAGTAACACTAAAAGCCAGACCATATGATTCACTGCACACCGCACCACAAAATAAAGGTCATAACTAGCTTAATTTTAAACTAGTTTGATCGTAATTGTCAACCACGGTCATAATAGATGCCGCCAATATAATATGCACTTAGCATGTTATAAAGTTGTGAAAGGGAATTCTTTCGAAACTGTTTAAATTTGTCAAACAGTTTTCAAGGAGGTTGAACACTGGCTTCAAAATAATTGCTTGCGTTATTACTTGTATTTAAGATAAATAAACTATTTGGTGACTTTGACAAATATTTTTACCTCGTGCGCGACATATCTCATAAGCCTGAATAATTATATTGAAACCTCTTAACAATTATATGAAAAACGCAATGAATTCCCTGTGCAATGCATCTTGTGGTCTGACATCAAGGAGAATAGTCTATGTTTTAAACATACATTCAGGATTAGTAGACGAGTAGATGGAACTACATTATGCTAAGCTATTTTTTTGAGACAACATATCAGTCTATAGAGCTGAAAGTTACATCACTGTCAATCGGAAACTTGTGTTGAAGGCTGTCATTCGCAGTGTTAGTCGTAAACAAGTGAGTGGCGACTATTGATCACTTAGCTAAAGGTTAAGGGTCGTGGTAACTATAACGAGACCTACCGGACCAAACAGTATACTTATCATTCAAATTTGGGCTTCAAATTATTATGTGTGCATAACACTTATTTTATAACGACAATAATATCCGGTGGGCTAACCACACGCTTAATGCTCTTGCATATTTGGTGGTGGCTGATTTACAACACGCTTATAATCTCGCATGTCCACCAACACACAATGAATACAGAAAAAGATCGTATTTCACGGCCACCACGTTAAATAAAACTAGTGCCGCCAATGCGCGGAGCATTGGCGTGCATACCGCGTACTACTTGCGATAACCCGCATGCCGTGCCGTTATAATGTTACAATATGTGATGACCTTAATAACAGTTCTTAGGTCTATAATTTAGAATAAATGCCATGTCATGTATATAATTCTAAAATTAGATTCATAACGTAATTTAGTCATCAGCAATTCATTTTAGATAACTTTCTCGTATTAATTTTCATTTATTTTTGTATCTGAAAGATGTCTTGGTTGAAATGTAACTAGGGTGGCTTGTTAAACTGGCATACTGGCTGTAGCATGCTAAATATAAAAAGTCTAAAAATGCCTCTCCTATGTTAAACATTAAGAAGGAAATGTTACTAATTAAATAAAAAGACTCAAAAATTGGAAAAGCGTTTGAAAAATATAATAGCCTCTTGAACAAGTCTTTACGTATACATGAAAATAAAATATGACATAGCTTATGTGTTTAATCAATAAATAAAAAATATATACCTAATGTGGTTTCTAAATCAGTAAAAATTGTTTTCGTTTTAACCATATAAAGAGAAAGAGTAGAGCGTAAAAATGTTAATACTGAATAAGTGTAATTAAAAAAAAAAATAATACAAAACAATAAGCAAAGTCAAATATAGACAGTCTGTAATTGCAAATATGGCATGGATTTTTTGAATGGAGACGATCTAATAAGTTAGATCGTTACATTTTTGTTAGAACAAGAATTCCAATATCAGTTTTTATTGAAAGAATTGTACTGGGGTATTTATTTACTGACACACTAAATCATAAGAAAGAAACAGAAATAAGAGTATATTGTTTTATTCAATAACATCAATCAAAATAAACTTCTAATGCATAGTTAATTAATCATTTGTACAGCAAATTATTATCATATCACAAACTTAAAAAAATGGTATAGAAATCGTAAACATATTTAGCAATATAACATATTATTTTATTAATCACTTAAAAATTATACATTATATTTTAAAAACTTATTACAGATTTAAAAGAGAAAATATAAAAAAGCGAATTAAACTTTAATATCGTATCAAGTGGAAGTCAGCGGCCAGCGCCCACCGACGCATTGACGGTTATTAATTTAATAACAAATTTAATTAAATTAGTTTAGGCTTATGATTGCAATGACAATTACCAAATAAAATAATACTAAATAGCAATTTTATCTATAATCTTATGTCTTATCGAGTGACTTGAAGTCCACGGTCTACATAGCTCACTCAATAAAGTAATTACTGTTGTCTTTTAATTCCCTTACATGTCCAGGTACTTAAATTTAAAGTGATTTATTGAGAGACATTAGAACGATTGTAGTAAATTGTCGTTTGATATCATTTGTTGGCTGTCAGTCTATAAATGAGTATTTGATCTTTGTTTTCGATTGTGTAATCATCAATTTTAAAAAAAATTTGCTGTGGTATAACCGGCAGAATATTATCCGCCAACTAACGGTACATCAGTGGAGCTCGTGAAATATACATTGCACACCGTACGCCTTTCGATCGCTCAAAACTATTGCGTACACAAAGTTTTCAACGAATAAACTGTTTTTCGCCGTCACTCCGTGAGTTTGCGCTGACATTAATTCATATATTTGTTATTATTTATATCACTTAAAATATATTATGACTTCATACACATATATTTTTACGACGCAACATTAGGCGTATTATATAGAGCGGAATTTCATATCTTCAGTAACAGTTAATACGCTTTACATATAGGTATTATTTCACAACATTTATTAATAATAACAAAATATAATCTACATTTATAAGTAAACACTTACATAAATATGATTTTCTTACCAATCTATTCATATATTTATCTTGTAAATAATCTAATCGTAATAATTACATTTAAATTTTTAAATTAGCGTAAAAATATTCATATAAACAAAACTAATGCGCTCAGCGCTCATTTTTTTAGAAAAGTTATATATCAAGATATGTTAGTATTAAAATGTATTTTTAATACATGCTAGTCACATGATTTATTTAGCTTAATCTACCAGTTGATTAAATTTAAACTAGGTTTCATACACGTTTAATAAGCTTTGTATATGAAACGACAGAAAAAACAGTTGCGCGTTTTCGTATAATTTACTACCATAATATGAACTCATAAGTTTATGATGTATTGACTTTTCAACAAAAATTAAGTGTGCCCATATGTACTTAGTACGTAAAAAAAATAAAAGGCTATACAAACTGATATCACTAGCTTTTTTGCTGATCGGAGCTGATTGTTGATGATGGTGCATGTTTTGACCATAAACTCGTCAATGTTAGAGTTCCCCAAGGCTGTGTTCTTTCACCTATACCGTGTTTTCTGCATATGAATGATATGTTGTGATTACGCAATATTTGATGCTATGCAAGTAACAGTACTGGTGAAACTTTATACTCCTGTCACAACGAAATTTCTCGAGAGCACGTCAATGAGTATCGGAACAAACTTGTGACAGAAATCGAAGAACAACTTTCAATAATCTTAAAGTGGGGCTGCCGAAATTTAGTCCAGTTTAACAGGGCTAGTTTTCGCATATGCCTCTATAAATTGTCCAGTGCCATATCTCCGCAGTTTGAAAAAAAAATCACTTTCAAATTTGCGATAACGTCGATCTAAATATGTTAATTATTGAGTCTGGAGGCATCTAAGCGTAACCAGTTTTGATTTTATAAACGTTTTGTGAGTCATCTCCAAGAGAATTGATATTTTATTTATTACAAATAAAATAACTAATAATTGTAGTTTTCTACATATCCCACGGTATAAATATAACATATATTTTGTACATGAAAATATTGTAAGACTGTAACAAAAATAAAAGATTTAATGTAGGTTTTGATATAACATAATCGTACTGCGCTCAAGGACAAAACCGATACAAGATTATTAGTTTAATTAGCAGCCTAATTACATATCATGTTGACGTGAAAATTATAATATATTTATAATATATTTCATACAATATGTTCCAGAATCAGCGATTATGTGTGCTAAAAGGAGATGTTAAAATTTCAACATTAAAATACATATATTAGCGTATTAATTTGGCAAGAAATATTTTTCAAATTATGAGTGTATATGTAATCCATACAGTAGAAGTGAAATTTTTAAAACACTACGTTTTATAAAAACGAGATGAATGCAATGTAGAAAAAGTAAGATAATAAATACACACGTAAAACGCGCACTAGAGCTATTATTAAGCGGCACGTGTTGAAACTATGTTCATGATACGACGTCTTCTCTCTATATTGAATTCGGCAATAAATAGTTACAAAATAAACTTACGTACACAGCTTAAAAGTCAAGAGTGATGAGGCTACTAAACATTGCGTAAAAAAATACCTAGTAATAGAAACCACTATACAACGTGTAAAAAAACTCTGTTTGACCCGACATACTTAAATGCCCCCTGCATTTAAGTATGTCGATGATATTAACAAAAACAATCTAAAATGATTATTTTTATAAAAATAAAAATATTGTCGTATTTTGAAATCCTTGTATTTAATATTCAATTTCGCAAAACTAGCGAATATTTTAAACTTTAATACTGCGACGTAAGTATTGTAATACCGCGACGAGTAAGCGAGTGTAGTTAGTGTAGTCTGTCGCCATTTTGTCCAACATTTTGTGTAGCGAAATATCATTTAAGATTAATTATTTTGATCAGCTAAAATTTATCTGTCTATTTTCTCAAAAAATATTTTGCATATAATATATATTATTGTAGTAGGCTACCAAACAAAGCCTCCGAATCGGATTAAGTATTTTACACTGTGTATATTTTATTTCACCTATCCGATAGATACAATGCAATTCACTATGATTCTAAAGAAGTTTCACATCAAAAACTCACCATCAGCTGTTTTGCATATCGTAACTGTTTAAAAACCATATTTCTAAAATACTAACTTTGGCAGTCTGCAATACCAGCCACTACACAAATAACCAAACAAAACGGTATTCTCAAGTATAATTAAAATTTTAAAAAGTTTTATGATGCTATTATTAAATCTATCTGAGCATGCGTGCATATTAGCCTTCATTCTACCATATTGACTATGTCATAGCAATACGCCATAATAAATGAAACAACATAAGCGCCGATTTACGCACAAGATCAAATTTGTTTATTAATAACACACCGTTATATAACAATTTGTTTCAATTTCATGCGGTGATATTTTTTAAAGTTGTATTTAAACATTTTTTTAATTCTAGTCATATTTTATTTGATTATAAGGAGGTAAACTTACTATGTTATCATTTAAAAGACAGTATTTTAAAATTTTGTTGCGAAATAATTTTCACATTATCATTATGACGAGACTATATTTTTAATATATTAATATATATAACGATTTAAAGCTTCATTTTATATCATAGATATGTAACAATAATATGTTCTGTGGCATTATAAAAATGAAGATCGTCGATAAATCTCTGTAAACATCCATCTACTTATTGTCAGACAGTAAACAGAATGTTCCTAACATTCACACTTTGTATTCAATAAAATATTATAGTTTTACATTTTAAAGTAACAAACATTTATTTAAAATCTATGTAAGATTGACGACTTAAGTTAAATTTACAAAAGCTACATTTATTTACTAAAATAAAATATGAAAATTCAATGCTGTTCGGAACAATAATAAGAGCCTTTTTTACGGTTGTCTGAGGGTCTTTAAAGATATGTAATGTGACGGAATCAAAGCAACCTTGTTTCGATAGTATGTATCCATACTAATATTATAAATGCTAAAGTTACTCTGTCTGTCTGTCTTGTCTGTCTCTTCTTTACGCCTAAACCACTGAATTGGATGAAATTTGGTACTGAGATAGTTTGAGCCCCGATAAAGGACATTGGATAGTTCTTATCCTGGAAATCTTAACGGCAACTATAAGGGTAAAACCCCGGATTGTCTATATTTCAAAGCTTTTTCCACACGGACGAAGACGCGGGCACAGATAGTTACAAATATATCTTATTTTGATAGAGTAGGATATTAAATATTAGCTTAAGATAATAGAGATTTGTAATGCTTGATTGACTGAAGCCACTTCAAGCCGAGGCATGCAAAACCAAGCCAATTCAGGCAAAGTAATCCAGCTGCATTCTTTGTACATTATTATTGATAACATCACGTCCAATCGTTATTGTTTTACTTATAAAATATGATAGTATGGCAAAACGTATCAAAACAACCTTGTGTCGGTAATATGTATTATAAATATATCTTATTTTGCTGGAGTAGGGTATTAAATATGGGCTTAAGATAATTGTAAAGATTTGAGTTGATTAATTAATCTTAATCAATTGCAGGTTTGATCGAAATATTTAAACGCAATAAAACTGCACCAACCGACTTCCCATTTTCTGTATCTCTGAATGAAACCCTAAAAACATCACCAAATTTAAATGAAACTGTACGGAAATCTAACATAGAAAATATAAACAAATTGACAACCTCGTTATTTTTGTTTTTACATTAAATACACAATAAAGATTAAATTACTAAGCTTTACATATAAACAGCTGTTTGGTAAATATAAATAAATGTTTTAATTATACAAACTTCTGGAAATACAAGTGATGTTTCGTTATAAAACAGAAGATGTGTGATCGTTATGTGGTAACAAGTTGATAGATAATAGAAGAAATAAATGTTAAAATGTCAAATGCTAATGCAGGCTTGGACGTTTTATCGAAATTGAACACTTGCCAACAGAAGACAATTCCTTGAACAACATATATGTATCGTATAAATACTGCAGTGTTATATAAACATCACATAAAAGTATAAGTTAATAATGTTACATTATGTTCCTCCTTGTTGGTCCTTCGAAGAATAGACCATCCACAATTCTCAAGCAGTCCGTATATTTCCTATTATTTTTTTCAAAAACATTAGTTGCGCATATTTTTTCTCATAAATAAAATTACTTAATTTATTACCCTTATAATCTTGTTTTTGTTCCAAGCACCCGTTATATATAAGTATATTATCTATATAAATTAATTAATATTAATTAATATTTATTAACTAATTAATATTACTAATATTTTGATATTTATTAATTGATGTTAATATATTCATTAATTCATATAATATTATAAATGCGAAAGTTTGGATGTTTGGATGGATGGATGTTTGTTGCTCAATCAGGCAAAAACTACTGAACGGATTTTTACACAGGTAGATGATAACCTAAAATAGCACATAGGCTACTTTTTATTCCGAAAAAATAGGTGATCCCGCGGGATTCGCCAAAAAGTTTTATAATTCAGTGGGCTGCACGCTGTAGCTAGTACAAAATAAATAAGCATTTGGTGTTAGAATTATGAGTACGTCTATTTGAACATGCGTGTAAATTATTCTATGCCTACGATTAGTCACTGTTGTACAAATTACAAAAACTAGAAAATAAAAAATGATGTGGTGTCGCGGGACACCAGGTAGGAACGAACTTCCTTCGGCTAAACGGCACTACTCGCTTGTGTACGCGACTGTCGCGCCTGCGCACGTCTCATTTAACGCTTTTATTCCACGCATTTTTCTTACGGTTTTACTCACATTTTTTTCAGTTCGGTCGCGCAGCAAAATCCCTATCCCCTCCAAGCCTGCCGTAAAGAACTTCGTTCCAAAATCCTTTTTATTTTCTAATTTGTTTTTAAATAAATATGTCAAAGCATTGTTCCCTAATGCTTTGAAATCACTTCCACATCGACCGTAAACGAAGGCTTAATGTAATTTAAACTGTAATTATAGAGAAAACGAAAACTGCTCTTAAAATCTCATCATTTGACTTTGATCATTAAATTTAATGCACCGTAACGAAAATAATAATTAAACATTAATTTCGTTTACGGTCCTATTAATAATAACAAAATAAAATTAAATACTTGCAGAGAATAAGACAATAAATTTACCCCGTGTTGATGCAAGGCCCCTTTGAATAAATACTAGACCATCGTTATTTTGCCAGGCAGCTCTTAAAAGACGAACGATTGGCTAAATATGTTACTGCCATCGAGTCTACTTAGTTGTAATGTCTTTCCTGGTTGGTATCAACGCCTTATTTCTGCCATCCTATAGTGTCCAAAAACCATAAATATATTATAATTTGATGTATATGATCCGTTTGGTCGTCTATTATGTGGTGGTTATCTGTTCCTACTGTGAAAGCATTAACTGTTTCTACTACAAGGCAAAAACTACTATCGTATGATAATAAAATAAGACGTACTCATCGTTCCAATCTACACGTAAACACTCACACACTGACCGACATATACTTACACAATATATAAGTATGTATGCATGCACGCTGACGCAAACACCTAATAAAATCACATAGTAGAGGCAGGAATATAAGCCCATTATACTCGTATCATAAATGCTAAAAAACTACAATATTTGAGTGTTTGTTACTTTTTGTAAATATATATATATATATATATATATATATATATATATATATATATATATATATATATATATATATATATATATGATTTTATTTTTATATGGTAATATTTAGTTTTAAATACTTACAAAAAAGAATATACTAAACTTTGGTTTTCAGCTGAAGTCCTATATTTATCCGAAAATTATCACGTTTCCCAATGGTTTCAGAACATCCCGCGCCACCCATTTCCTATAGAATTAACGGACGTCGAAATACCTCGCCTTAAATAATATTACTTTAATATGATGTATTCGTACAGAAATAATAAGTACAAGTCAATAGTAACATAATAACTCTCTATAAGTGACGCTAATAAATCTATATTTACCGTAACGTTCCACAAAATTAATAAATATTATGTTGTCGAACGTATAAATCATTTGTTTGAAATTAACTTCATTAATCATTATTCGGGTCAAATGTTGTCAAACATGTTGTTTGTTAAATTACCTAATAATTAGAATGTGTATACACTGTACAAGTATACGGCACTGTAAACTAACGTTCATAATATTTTGATTTGTCAATAAATTGTATAGTTCAATTTATTTAACATTAAACTAGCTTTTGCCCGCGGCTTAGCTCGTGTTAAATTCGTGGAAGAAGTGGGGAGTTAGAAAAAGACAAAAAGTAGCCTTAGTCACTCTTCATCTCTTTAACTATCTCCATTAAAAAATCACATCAATTCGTCGCTTCGTTTTGCCGTGAAAGACGGACAAACACACACATCACTTTCGCATTTATAATATTAGTACGGATAATTTGTAACGCGTGATTGACTGCAGCTTCGCCAAGCCAAGGCATGCAAATCCAAGCCGATTCAGGCCAAGAAAACCAGCTGCATACTTGTATATTATCATTAATGACATTGGACGTCAATCATTATTGTTTTACTTATAAATTGGTGTAATAGTGGGGCAAGACGTATAAAATATAAGACAAGCTTATTTCGAGGGAGATTGAGTAGCAGTAGGTAAGTCTATCAGTCCCTTTGCGAAAAATATATAAGGTTTATTAGGTAGGCAGTTTTTATTTCCTATTTCAAAGTGCAAAATTAGTATTGTATTCTTTTAATGTTATAATAATGCATATTAGCACAAATGCATGTTTATGCATGTTTTATTCGACGATGTCTATTTACAATCGAACGTCCATATGTCAAAGAATGATAGTAGCAATTTGTGTTATTGTTCAAACTTGTTTATAATCGTGGGTTATTGAATATGCCTCGTGCCTCAAGGCCCACCAATAAAATTTTCGGTTTTGATTAAAGTAACAAGCTCTAGACATTTAGTTTGAGTCTTACAAATGAGTGCTTTTCGACTCTTCTTAAGATGCTCCTCCTTATGATGTTGAAGTGAAACGTGCCTTAGCTAAATAAACTGTGTGTTTGTGCTACTGACGTGGAAGAAAGTGTGGCGGACGTGGATGGACTATTGTACCGCTGGAGGATTATTTAATGTTCAAACCTTCAATAAGTAGTTCCCTTTCTTACACTACATTTTGTACCGACGCCATTGCAGAAGTCACGTTTAAGATTTCGCTGACAGTTACAAATTAAATTTCGTCTTTAAAATTCAGCTCGTCGGCTATTTTACTTTGTAAATAACTAATTTGTAAGAATGTGATAATATTTAATTCCAACCACCTGTAAATATTGTACGATTAGCATAAATTTATTATAATTTTACTTAATAAATTAAGAGTAAAAAATATGATAAAAAGACAACTTACCGTAATAAGAGATTTTGTCACCATTTGAACGTTTTTTGGTGGTTAAATGAGATTTTGGTCAATCGTCAGTTAGGACTTAGGAGTCGAAGCTACGATGCTATCTATGTACACTACTATCAATCAAACGAAACACTGTCTTACACCGAAGAACAATTCAAACTCTTTATGAGCAATTTCCGGACCAAAAACAGTAAAATGTGTCTTACAACCACCTTTATTATCATACCTTAGCAAATACTACTACTAGTAGTTAAAATTCGGAATATCGACATAAAACAGTAACATTTTTCAGCTTGACCTGAAAATCTCTAGGCGTCTTGAATACGAGTACACTACTTAAAAAGAAAAAGGTGCTCAATAATGATGTATTTTTATATAAATTCTTCCCTCTGAATTCCCTCTGTTACTTGTAGTAGGATTTCCCAAACGTTTTTATTTTTTTTAAGTAATAACTTTTAATATTATTCAATTTTTACTAAATTCCAGTTTTAATGATTAGATCAAGGCACTAATTGTTCTTAATACCACGTTGTCATCTGAATGGCGATGAGATAATGCAAACTCGCATGAGGCGTCACAGAATATTACCTAGTGGTCATAAAAATAGTGAGAAGTTTAGGCAATCGTTTATCTTTTACGAACTGTCTTACATGTCTATTCAACAAAAGGGAACGTCGAAAAAATATTACAAATTAAGGGAATTATTGAAAAAATATTAATTTTTCTTATTTTTTTATCATTAATTTTAGAAAGGAGCTCCCGTGTAAAATTAATGATAATTAAACGTAGGGCTCTAAAACATATAAAAAAGGAAGTTGTTCGCTACATATTGTTGCTACATAATTTTACCCGTTTAAATAAAAAGAACTAATATTATGATTTAGTAATAGATAGCTAGTAATACGAATGTGCTAAAGATTCTCCATTCAAATGTAAATGGATGAACCACGCTATGATTTCATTCAATTTTATTGACTAACCGAGCAAATGCTTTCTATAATTATTAATTAAATCGCCTTTCATAACCGTACCCTTTTCACTCGAACAATAACATGGCTCTCACCATTATCCAGCTGTCAGCTCTTGGACTACCTACTCTTTTCTACGTGTAAAGGTTTTTCTGTTCGTACAATCATCGCCGCAATTTTTTGAACAGCTTTTATAATTTCTTTTTTTTTACATTTAATTGGAATAGGCGTTTGTCTTCCATCGCGCGGGGTGGAAAATGACGATGAAGGCGAAGGTGATAAATGCCCATCCAAAAGAAACCTATTCACTCTACTATTAAAATTTCCAGGACTATACTTGTCAGGAAATATGATGCAGGCAGTTCGTTCCAAGTCTTGATGACTCGAACCAAAAAAGAGTTATTAAACCGTTTTGTTCGATTTTTCGATATCTAAACAACGTAGGGATGGAACTTCTGCCTGCGTCTAGTAGTCCGATAAAGGAATGGTGAGGACCTAATAAGTTCGAAGAGAGCTTTCGCACACTCACCGAAGTGCATCCTGTAAAAAAGTGATAGGCTAGCGACCTTACGACGATGCTCAAGTGTTTGTAACTTTTTATTTGTGAGCTTGTCATCATTTATTAGCCTACGGACTCTTTGGTCTACATACTACAGAGTCTAAAGCTTCTAGTTGATACTTGGCTGAACCCTCCAAAAGGTGACAGCAGTACTCCATGCATGATCGAACTTGGGCCGTGTACAGGTTTAGTAACTGTTCAGAGCTGAAGTACCGCGGACCTTCGAAATGATTCCTAACTTTTAGGAAGTTATTTATGCCATAGACTCAATTTATTAGCCGAAGTTGAGATTAGATGTGAACATCACATCTAATCTCAACTTCGCCTAATAAATTGTTGTTGTTAAAAATGCCCAAAAGCCCTAAATGGTTAGTAAGCGGTATGGATAGTGGATACACCGCGGAACTTGGGTGTTGTATCGAAATTAGTCTTTTTAGCAGAAAAAAGACAGGCCTGCATTTTGTAAGGGTTAAAATTTACAAGATTGGCGTCACCCCACTCGGACACCTGTTGCAATTTTAAATTAACCCGCTCAATCATGGACTCTCTCAAGGACTGTATTTCACGACAACTTGCTCGCGAGTTGAACATATATCTCTTTACGATGCAGTCATCTTTCTTTTACCTAAATTAAAATTTACTTATATTGAAATACAACTGATAAATTAAATTTATATTTTTATCTTCGATTGCTTACAAGGATTGCGAAATATTCATTGTTATAGATATTACAAATAAATTGACTTGTGGTTTCAGTTCACATGTATTTCATATAATTTTATACAATCAACCGGTTTTGCTTATTACAGCATCACCCCTTACTAACCCGCAAACGTACGGAAGCAAGCACCACTGAGGCATTTTATAAATTTTTGGAATGAAAATCTCAAAAAAATAATATTTTCAATATCATCTCGGAAATTTAAGAAGGTTCTTTATAGATGTATAAATAAATAATAAAGTTTAAACATTATTAAGATGTTATTCATTACCTACCCTCAATATGGTAACTGACATTTCAGAATTACTTCAAACCCATATACTTTATACTTCCACGAGTTGCTTGATTATAAAGTGAATTATTTAAAGAGTTTCAGCCAACAACATAATAAAATAGTAGCAGATAATGTAAAATTAAATTGTAAGCATTAAAATTAGAAGTCGTCAATCTTTTTTATATAAAGACAATAAACATTTAATAGAATATGGTTACTTAAACATCTAATTTAGCATTAGTATTTAGTTCTACATATAAACAACAATACAACATTAATATGCAACATCTATGTTAATATTTACATGACGTAAGTCTTAATTTTGAAGTGTGCGTTTATATAAATCGATTTGTAAAAAGTTTATAAAAGTTTAGAAAGATATGGAAATTTGGATGAACGATTTTAGAATATACTTGAAAGGGAGTAAAATAAAGACAGATCAGCTCCCATAATTTTGTTCAGCAAAGTTAGCTTTAAATAATATGACGAACTTGTTGAGTCATAAACTTTATTATTTCGAAACAAATAATGTCAAATCAAAATAATATTGAAATAATACCGCCATTAGTATTCTTATAAATTTTGTATCGAAAATATATTATCCCATTATACGGTGAAACGCATTTTCATCTTTGCAAATCTTAGTTTAATTTGAATATCTTTATGAGGTTGTACTTTTAATTCTCTACTTATAAGAGAAAGGTTAGCTATAAAACAGTTAGCCATATTACAGACTTGTCTTGAACCATTAGTAAGTTGAATTAACAATAATCTTACCTCGTTGGAGCTATTCTACTATTCTTACAAAACAATACATAAGCTAGTCGCAGAATTACAAAATATTCAGTGCACTGTGCACTGTTTACTCCAAACAAAATTAAACATAAAATATTTATAATGATTGCTTACCAAAAAAGATCAATAGAAAACAATCACTTGAAAATGTAGCAAAAATAAAAATTCTTTAAGTTCTTCATACATGCTGAAGTTTTGATATAACTCATAGTAAGTATATTGATATGTAAACAATTTCAAAAACACTCAACAGGTGCTCTATGAAAATAAGAAAACTTTATTCCGTCTCAGTCACAAATACGAATGTCAAAATCCCAATTTCCTAATTCCAAATGGTGCAAAACATTTATGTAACAATTCCGATTTATCACTCATCCTATTTTTATAATTCCGAAATTGCAATATCTTTTATATCATGATTACTATCCTCAAAATACCGAGTTTTAATAGACAGAATAACAAAAAGTCCGTCTTATATATAAATTGAAATTAAAAAATATGAATTCCAATTAACAATAGTTTTTCGGTCGAGCGTTTGATTATTCAGACTTATGAAATTCAGAAAACAAATAAATCGCATAAAAGTTTACGACTTCCGGTAAAATAACTTTTTAATTGTTAATAATGCAGATACATAATACATTTTAAATATTATGAAATTCATACTTTTGAAATTCGAAATTAAAATATTTCGAAGTTTTTTTATCAAAATCTTTCAAAAATATTAATATAATTACTGCATCGGTTTTAATTCCTTTTAGGTATCTTATAGTCTTTTTTAATTTTTGCTTTGATACCTTACAAACAATTTTTCCAAAATTGTTCATCCAAAATAATTTCCTAATGCATATTATAGACAAAAGTCATATGCATTTTATTTATTAGTGCTTATTCAGATACTGTTACAAAACAGTATCACAATAAAAGTGATTTCAAAAACACAATTCCAAAGCAGTTTCACAAATATCTTGTTGATTATTAAATGACATTATAGTTTTTCTAAATCAAATGAATTAATATATATTAACAACATTTCAGCAAATTTGTAACTAGTATATGAAGGTGCAAAAGTTTCAAGAATTGATGACTCCTTGGAGTTTACCACAGAATTTTATTTACTGGCGAGAAGTTTTTACAACATTTTTATTTTCATTACAAATTTTGTCACAAATGAAATATTTATTTCAATTCATATACAACATAATTTGACGATATTAAATATTGGCTTATTTTGTATACAATTTCGATGATGCACATGAAAGCCAAATGCTATTGAAAATTAATTTATTAAAAAATAAGTACAGTACAGTACAGGAAAATAATATTTGTAAAGAATATATATTATGTAGTTTTTATTATTTTTATATTTGAATTCACTATGGTAATATTTACTGCTTCATTTTTTTCTTATATCACTTTAAGTTTTCTGCTCCCTTTACTAGTTCATTGGTGAAAAATGCAGTTAAGGCATTGAATTTAACCTTTGTAAAAAATTAAGTGCTTAAAATTAAACAAATAAATTTACATAAGGTAATCTATTTGAAGAAGAACATCTAACTTCTTTATATAACGTGAATTTTACATTAAATATAATTAATTTTGACAGACTCTTCGCCTTAATCACAAATATATAACGAGTATCTTCTTATCTGCATTAACATTAATTAGCATTTAGAACGTAACCGAAACATCTATCAACATCAGGCAGGAAGTTCCTAAGCTGCGAAACATGAGTACGTGTTTAACATTCAATTAAATAATCTACTCTACGCTACGGTAAAATATTTCCATAACAGAAATCTATTGAATGCATGTCTACTTCAACATTTAGTTTGTTTCTTTTAACCTCTTTATGTCTTTATCACTTAGTTTTTAATTCATCTCTACAGTAAATGGACATATAACCATTAACTTCTAAGCACGTAAAGTTACAAAAATCTTTGGCATCATGAGAATACCTCTACGGTGGCTAGAATAGTTGCTCTCCTGTTCTGGTTACTCAGCAGAGTGCTTGAAATCCCTTCATCTGTAAGATAAATGAGAATTAACAAAAAACAATATAAATATTAGTTTTTCCATACTACATATTTTTTTATAAATCAATATAGCTGTACTTCTGTAAAACATTAGATTAATCATCAAGATGATCAATATTAAACATTAGATTCATAATCAGATATAGGATAGATAGAAGATATCAGGTTCAAATGATAGTGAGGGATATATTAGTTATCTTTATTACAATAGTAATATACGTATTATACCAGAATACTTTACTAGAGTTTGCATGTCTGATGCTTTTGCGGAATAGGTAAGGCGTTTGTATTAAACCCGGCCGAGACGCTACGGTGGAAGTGTAACCACCTATAATTTCATTCTAAGAGCTAGTTGTCAGTAGGCAGGACATGTTTCGGTAAACTCAGAATTTTGACCAATGGCTCTCTTATGTATACTGTTTAAGTGTTTTTCTTATAACTAATATTTCTATCACCAATGTTAAATCCTTCATAAATTTCAATGAAATAATAAATAATAATAATATAGTCAAAACATGCAGATTTAATGGACATTAAAAAAGCGTTACCCAAGTTTCTCTTATCTGCCAGATAGTTTTAACTGGAGAAAACGTCTGCATTAAAATAAAGCTAGTAATAGTATTAAAAATACCGTATATAAGTTTCGGACTAAGCTATTTTTTTCCATTTTAAAAAGTTTCTGCCATGATATTGCAATCACCATAATCGTCTGCCATTTTAAATTTTGAATTAAAATAATAATATAAAAAATATAAAAACGGCAGCCTTGTTACACTCACGCACCACTTAACCAACTGCCCGATTCGGCTTCGCTAGGCCCCATCTCATAAACAGTAAATATAAGAAAGTCATTGGGCAAAATTCTGAGTTTACTGAAATATTGAAATACGTCATATCTGCTGTCCACTGGCTTTTAGAATATTACAGAAAACATTCTCATAATTTGAGGGCAACAATACAATAATATAATGATTGAAGCATTTAAAGCCATCTACAAGATAGTAAATTTCTGCAATTTGGTATCACGGCCTTGCCCATTACTGCAGCAATAGCTTCAATGCTTGTCACTGTCGTATAAAGGTGGTTAATATAACGTATAGCGTTGTATTTAGTACGTACAACGTAAAGCGTACGCTATTTAGATTCGCATTCGGCGTTATAACGCCACGCTATATACCTAGCGGCTAACGCGATCTAACGAGTAACGTACTAGACTATAGATGCTAGACGTTATAACATAGTTTATGCAATGGTCACCGTGTGCTAGCGCTCGCCGTAATGACGTTGTGATGCGTCAAGCGCTATCCCCGCCGGCTTAAGTGATTATTGTATTACGTTATAATATATTACATTGCGTAGCGCGCTAAAAAATATAGTTTATAGTCTATAACGCGCTATCATAAAATAGTTTATTTTAACAATACTATTGTTGTATTTCGATTTGGAGAGTAACCGGTAAACTTATGAACGTGGCATTACGATTGCGCCACACGAAAAAGAACGCAACAATAACATCTTTGGTTTTTGTAGGCGGTGGTTGACATGTCAAAATAACTTGTTAAAAGTTTGATTGAATAAATTACTTATGATTTCCGATTTCTGATTATTTTTTCCACCAGGGGAGCATCGTTAGCTATTTTATTATATAAAAATATCGAATATTCAAACATTTACCTTCCATTCAAGCAATTTAAAGCGGAATTCTGCTGATGCTGATCACTAGTCGGTAAATTGATATTTGTGGGTGGACTCTTGTTCAAGGGGTACCACTGTGCTACTGGCTTACGGGCGTTGTCCAACATTTCCAACCAGTGGTCACGACCGATGCCGATAAGGGATGAACCAATTGCTGTACAACCGATGAGTTCATTGGGACCAATCCTGTTGATAAAAATAAGAAGTAGCAATAATATACATATACATCGATATATACTTTTCTATCTATAATAATAAATAATAAATATCACTGGACAAATTGCACGAATCGTTCTAACCCCAAATTAAAAAAAAATAGTTTGTAGTGATAATGGTGTAAGTCGATACTCAAATAATTTAATAAACACTCAAACCCAGAAATGCAAACATCTATGTTCATTACAAAAAAAAACTTTCCCTATCGGGAATGGAATCCGAGCCCCGACGGACTAATGTAACGGGCACGATAGAACACGTTTATGCTCAGATATGTTATCGCACCACATTCTATCACGCGGCCGTGCGCGTGAATTATTAGCATATAAGGTTAAGGAAAATACGAGTTAATTACAGTTTAATAAACACATTTATTAACTGATGTGTGACTATCATTTAATCATATCACATAAAAATGCCTAGAAAAAAAAGATGCTTTATAAT
Source organism: Apodemia mormo (assembly GCA_036924255.1). Classification (NCBI taxonomy): domain Eukaryota; kingdom Metazoa; phylum Arthropoda; class Insecta; order Lepidoptera; family Riodinidae; genus Apodemia; species Apodemia mormo. Next base: position 9,625,376 of record JAUPFN010000022.1, on the reverse strand, counting down.
TCATGTAGCAAGATATCATGAGATGCAAAGTTTATTAAGCAATAAGCAAGCACTCACTGGTGCTTTTGCAAGAAAGTTTTTTTGCTTGGATTTCATGTACCCCTTATAATATAGCTTGCAGAAAAACATTTATACTTCAAAAGGGCACCGGACCAATTCAAGATAAAGAAAGAAATACAATTACAAAACAAAGAAACCACAGCAATACTACCTTACGTAAGTTCCTTTCACTTCGTATATCAAAGGAAATTGAATGTACAGAAATAGTTTATATTTCTCCAGAACCTTATCCCAACTTTCTATTATTATCATCACTTCTATAAGAAGCTTCCCTTTCAAAGAATTACGTCCTTAAATACTGACTATTGTATTTTTAACGCTGTGGCTACATTCTCGCACAAAACGAAAAATTGCTTTTCCATCTGCTAATCCGGCCGCTTTTTAAAAATAGATCAACTGTCTTACGACTAGATTTCTTGTAAAAAGTGGGAGAAGGCTTATGGAGAATGAAGTGTAGTAAAGAGTGAGTTAGAGAAGAAGGAAGGTAGAGGAAGGTGTATCCCTAACACCTTGACTATTAATTAGGTGGTAGAGTACTGTACGCCTCGACCGGTTCAGTTGCAACATCTTGCCTATTTCCACCGTAATAGCGTTAGTGCTTGATGCTGTCGTGTTCCGGTTTGGAAAGTAAAGTAGCCGGTTAATTTGTTCAAGTGGCATTTTAGCCCCGCCGCGCTGATAGCAACGCACCATTATTATCTCTAGTATCTATAGGTGATGGTTATTTCATCCATCAGGTGAACTATTTACTTCTTTGTTATACTATGATACAAAATCCATAATTATTAGTTATTATTATAAATGTGATTTCGTTACACTTTCATGGCTATGCTTCAAAACCTATTGTGATAAAATTTGGCATGGAGATAGTTGAAGATTCAGTGTCAAATATAGGCTTTTTTATATCATAAGATAGCGAACATCGCCTATAGACAGTAAAGATGTTAATGGTGCGTTGCTATCTTGTGGCCAGATCTAATGCCACATGCATAAGTTTACCGGCTACCCTACCCTTCAGACCGGAACACGACAATGACAAGCACTGACGCTATTGCGGCAAGAATAGGTAAGGCGGTGGTACCAGACCCGAGCGAGACAGTGCAGAACTCTACCACCTCATAGCCACGATGGTAGTGACTCGCGTAGCTAATCAGTCGGCTTTTACGGCCTGCCTGACAGAACGCCAGTTGGCCTATTCTTCAAAGGAGCCCGGGAACAACACGGGGATTAGGCTACTTTTTTCAAAAATCAATCCTCTTAAGATCTGAAATAGGGATGAAAATTTATATGAAAAATGGTTTTTCTATCGACGACATGTTAATCTACTCGCAGATGGAGCTGCGCGATTTAGCTAGTAAAATATAAAATTATAATAATATTATAAACTAGCTGAGCTCGCGACTTTGTCCGCGTGGAAACATTTCGAAAAAAGTAGCCTAAGTTACTCCCTATCACATCAGCTATCTGCCAGTGAAAGTCCCGTCAAAATCGGTCCAGCCGTTCCAGAGATTAGCCGGAACGGACAGACAGACAAAAATTGTAAAAAAAAAAATGTTATTTTGGTATATGTCCATATTAAAATCCATTTAGTAAAAAGCGGTTATCTTAATATTACAAACAGACACTCCAATTTTATTTATTTGTATAGATACAAAGGTTTGGATGTTTGGATGTATGGATGGATGTTTGTTAGTTAATCACGCAAAAAATATTGAACGGATTTGGATTAAATTTGACGCATAGGTGAATGATGATCTATAATAGCATATAGGATGTATATAGGCTACTTTTTGTGCCAGAAAAATGAGTTGTTCCAATTCAATTTATAATTATTTACTAGCTGTGCCCGCGACTTCGTCTGCGTGGGATTTTTTTTAAAGTAGCCTAAGTTACTCCTTATTACACCAGCTATCTACCAGTGAAAGTCCCGTCAAAATCAATCCAGCCGTTCCAGAGTTAAGCCGGAACAAACAGACACAGACAGATAGACAAAAATCTTAAAAAGTGTTATTTTGGTATGTGTATAAATCCATATGCATTTAGTTAAATCCGGTTATTTTAATATTACAAACAGGCACACCAATTTTATTTATTTGTATAAAAGATGTATAGATAGTGTATATATATTATGTGTACATTTTATGACTACAATACATAGGTATTTATAAATACAATACATAAGAAATACGTAATATTTAACGTAAAATAATTTCATCACAAAATTTCAACTCGATCCGTCGATAGGAAGGGCTCAAAACGGTATAGCACGGAAATGAGACAGGTATCAGAACAGCTAGCCAAAGCCGCTATTCTGTAATCAATAGTTTTCAAAATAAATAGTTTCAGAAACCGCTATCGCGTGGCGATAAATAGTTTCATTTTGATACGGCAAAATCGCGAAACGACCCACCTCTAGTTAGAGGTATACACTTCCACTCATGTACCTTAAAAAACCGGTTAAGTGCGAGACGAACTTGCGCGCGGAGGGTTCCATACCATAATTTATAAAAAAAGGGCAAACAATCTCGTTTGTTGTATAGGAGCCTCCTTAAATATTTATTTTATTTTAATTATTTATTTTCAAAGTGACTATTTAATTAAATATTCTGTGGATATTTCAAACGTCTACCAGTTGTCATTATTAAGGTCGAAAGAAATGCAAAAAAAAACACGTTTGCTTTATGGGGGTCACCCTTAAATATTTATTTTATTCTGTTTTAGTTTTATAGCAGCAACATAAATACATCATTTGTGAAAATTTAAACTATCATGGTTCATAAGATACAGCCTGGTGACGGACACATATATAGACAGACAAACGCAGGGACAGACAGCAGTGTCTTAGTAATAGGGTCCCGTTTTAAACTTTGAATATGGAACCTTAAAAAGTATAGTAAAGCCAACGTATTCACAGTTCGGCTCTTCTCGGCAATATTCGGTTCTCGTTCGGCGGCGAGTAGCGCGCCGCGTCTCGGCAAATACCTGCTATTGTTGAATTATTTTTATTTTACAGTTTTTCTTAAACTATGCATCCAAATACCTTGGTATAAGAGCCAAAGTTTATATTCCTAAGATTTTCGTATTGATGAAGTAGGTACTTTTCGTTAGTAAGGATTAATATGCCTGCGTACACCTGCGTATAATAATCCTACTGCTCAAAATTCATCTATTAATTTTCAACAATTTTTCGACTCAAAATTCCTTATTGTGTTGTTGTTATAAGAGATAGATATATAGTGTCGCGGACTTTTTTGTAGATCTACTTAAAATCAATATATTTGTAGTACATTGTACTTACGTATACTTATCCCTTACGCCAGTACACGCGGATACAGCAGTTCGATAGTACTTTTCTTTGGACTTCCGCTCTATAGCCTATAACCTTCCTAAATCCTAATGAATGTAGCTTATCACACAGAAGAAATTTTTTTCAATTACACACAAACAAACATAAAAGTAATACGAAACGAATTTTTTTTTCTTTTTTTTCGGAATTTCGAAACAATTGCTGTTAGCCTTATGGGATGATACAGCTTCACCGGTCGCGAATAACGAAATAAATTCAACGATTTGATTAGATGTATAGGTGTTTCAATACATTAGCGCGATGTATTTTCGTGCAGCGACATCTAGTTAATGTGCACTACATTACGCTTTACGTTACGCTTTCTTCCGAATAATTTTATTTCCCGTGGGAATGAGATATTTTCCCGCGGTAAAAAGTAGCCTATGTCCTTTCTCAACGTCTTATCTATGTTTATGCCAAATTTTATCAAAATCGGTCCAGTGGTTTAAGCGTGAGAGCGTAACAGACAGACAGACAGAGTTACTTTCACATTTATAATATTAGTATGGATAGTATGGATTATTAAACTAAAAATATTGTGAGTCGATTTTTTAACAATTACTACCGGATCGGAACGCGGCCACACACTGAGAAAATTCGGCGGAAAAAACTCAACGGACTTGTTTTTTTTTCAATTACCTATAGTTTCATAATACAAATTACAAATATTATTTCACATTACAACACTTAATTTTATAATTTACAAACTTCATTTTTGTTAATTAAAATGTTGACATTTTACAAAGTTTACAGACAGAAGAAAGATAATAGATAATTTGTAACAATTTAATTGGGTGTTACAAGTTGTACGATTTAATATATATTTATCAACATGTTCTACCATATATGGTGCATAAATTACATTTTTTAACATACAATTTTTATAAGATTAATTTCTAATTCATGTTAGTTTAAATTTATTAATTACAACGTTTTTTTTATAATTATACAATAAAAGATTTATTATCAGATTAATATTTAATTTTGCCAGCAAAAAATTCATTTACATTATAATAAGATTTGTCTAGTAGTTGTTTGCGGAATTTATTAAGATGTAAGGATTTAAGACTATCAGAAATATGATTATATATATTAATTGCCATACAACAGGCATTTCTTTTAAAAATGTGGAATCTTTGGCTGGGCACATGTAATTTCTCACCATTCCTAAAATATGTGTAACCTAATACTTAAGCATTTGTTTTAAATAAATGTTGATGTTTTTTTACTTATACGCATACTGCCAGAATATAAAGACAAGGTAATGGTAGTATTTTAAGTTTTTTAAAAAGTGGTTTACAAGAATAAAGTATTGATTCATATTACATATTGCACGTATACGTTTCTTTTGTATTCTAAATATTTTGATTAAATCTACTGAATTTCCCCAAATAGGGATTCAGTATTGCAATACAGATGAGACTTATCCATGGTATGCTAGCAAGGTAGCGTTTAGGTTTGCTATTTCTCTTATTCTTCTTAACATACACAAATCTACCAATTTTATTTCAAAGGGAATCAATGTATGCTTTCCAGTTACAATGTTTGTCAATTAATATTCCTAGAAATTTAGTATTATCTGCATTTTCTATATTGGTACTGTTAAAAATATGCTTGAACTTTTGATATTATTACTGTAGTATGTTTGAAATTTAACTATTTTTGTGTTACTTAAGTTAATTTTCAGATTATTGCTTTTAAACCATTCTGAAATTTTTGTAAGGTTTTAGATGTTTTCTTTACCAAAAAAATTTTTGTTCTTACATTTAATGAGGAGGGCAGTGTCATCTGCAAATAAGAATGATTCGATAGTTTCTGGGAGATCATTAATATAAATTAGAAAAAGCAAGGGCCCTAAAACACTTCCCTGTGGTATTACACAGTTACTACAGCAATAACTTGAAGTAAATATTTTTTTATGATTTCCACATAGTTTTGAAATTTCAACAAATCGTTTCATTTTATCTAAATAACTTTGTATCCAATCTAATGATTTTCCTCTGATGCCATACTTTTCAAGTTTTGTCAACAGAAGAATAGAATAAATTATTTACTCTTATTTTCTCAATTTCTTTATTATCTATTTTATTCTCAAAAGTGTTTTTAATAAAATACCATGACGCTTTGCATTTATTAGATGATTTATCAATAAATTTTAGAGATGACTACTTTTATGACTCTAGTATACATTTAGATATCATTTTTTTGTAACTCAAATAATTACTTTTATTTTCTTTTTTATTATACTTAGTGTGACGATAATTCAAGTACAACTGACGTTTGACTTCGCAACATTTAAGAAGACCTTTTGTGAGCCATTTATTTTTTATTGGTTTATTTGATACTTTGATTTGAACTTTTGGAAAGCATAACTCGAAAAACAATAAGAATATATAAGTCATGAAAATTATTAAATGCCTCTTCGTTGTTTGAATTTGCAAAAACCTCACTAAAACTTAAAGATAATAAACATTCATAAAATTTTGCCTTATTTTCCTTCATTATTGTTTTTGGTTCATACAAACGAAGTCGCGATCAACAGCCAGCAAGAACTTATAAATCTTTTACTTAGTACTTACAAATCATAATCGATGACTTTGACGAGTAAGATGACGTCGTATACATTCTCAGCCGGCAAATCAAAAATCAGAGCTTCATTGTAGACTGGATTTAGCGTGTTCTTTTTAACAGTTGTCTTCTTCTTCTTGATCCGCTTGCCTTGGCAGTTGAGACAGATTTTCACGTAAGGATCTATGAAAGTAAACAGGTAAATTAGAAAATGACGTTGGTCACATCTTCAATGTAGCATAATCAGTAGCTTCTATGTAACTTGCGATAAGACGAATAGGTAAAATAGCAAAATAATTCTTTGGTCTATTCGACAGATATTTAACTAGGTGGTAGAATTCTGTATTGTCTCGCTTGGGTCTGGTACCACCGCAACCGTATTTCTGACAATTTAGCATCGATGCATGCCGCCGACGTTTCCAGATTTTCCAGATCTAAAAATGAAACTCAGGTAGATCGATTTATCGCCCACGAAATCCTCTGCATGCCAAATTTCATGAAAATTGTTGGAGCCGTTTCCGACAGTAAGAATATATATAAGACAAAGTTAACAATTCTGACATTTAACAAGTGATCGAAAATACATAAGAAGTTAGAAAATGAAGTTAGTTGATATTTGAAATCGGTTTAATTTTTAAATCACTATTATTAAAAATTAATATAGCACCTGGCTTAAACGTTATTTAAGCCAGGTGCTATATTAATTCGTAATAATGGTGATTTAAAAAATTAAACCGACTTCAAATATCAACCACACTCATATCTCAAAAACTACTAAATAAATTTTGATGAAACTCACTGTTTTCTATATTAAGATATACCTAATTTAAAACAAAAGTAATTTTCTCAATATTGCTTTTATTTCCTGAGAAATTCATTGACAAACACCATACACTTACGAAATTTAGTACACATGCTCGAAAACTTAAATAGATCCTCGAACACAAAAATCATGAAATTCTAACAATATTATATGTAAAATTGATAACGGTCTACGTTTTTTCGTTGGTGAAATTAAAAGATCCCAATAAACTAAGAACCTCTTCATTTTCAAAACCGGTTGAAAACAGCAAAAAATTTACTTTATCTAAAGTTTTTCTTACACAGAAAGCAAATAATTCTAAAAACGAATCCCATTACAAGGCTTAAGCCGTATATACACAAAGACGTAGCTAAAGTGACGTTCGCTGTTCCGTTTCCTCTGTAAAACAATATCCTTTGAAACCTACAAGTGGGTCATGGCGTAACACCTGTTGTTTGAAACATTATATGAATCGCGCCTAATGTTCTCATATATTTCTAAAAATATCATACAATAACAATTTTATAGCGCGCTAAGAATGTTACTGAGGTAACATCTCTTCTGCAGTGCATTAGAGGTGTTTGTGGACGGATGAATTGAGTTTTTAAAATTTCCTTCCTAAAGATTAAAAGTGGAAAGATTGGTAGGAATAATTGGTATACATAATATGTAAATAAACTAGACTCAAAAACGGACGTATTACGTATGTAAAATAATTTATAGTATAGAAGTATACATTACCAAATTAAAAAACATATCAAATGTAATGTAAATATTGAATGAATGAATGAGTGAATGAATACACTTAATTGCACAAAAAGATCGAAATATAAGAAACAGAAAGTTAGCTTGATAACTCGGTATAAAGAAAATAAATAAAATTAACAATTAAGTAAATAATGAATTAAAGTTTTATTTTAAGCTGCGTTTTAAAAGTTTAAAGTACAACTTTTTTTTAGTATCTAAAGGCAACGAACTCCACAGCTTTATATCTTTGCAAATAAAAAAACAATGATAATCATTTTGATTTTGAGCTGGTATGCGAAGGCAAAGACTATTTTTCAATTATATCAGATGTTTATGGTGATTTTTTAAAACTCAAATTTTACTCCAAGATTGTTAATGTTTTTTGTCCAACAGGACACAGTAAAGGAGAGAAAGGACGTAATATTGCAGCGGAGACGAATTGGCAGCACTTGAGTCTTACATTACCATATCTTTTAAGATAAGTATTTAAGAAAATTGAGCATTAACTCTAAAACTACTGGTTTTAAACTTTTAATAAAAATACGGGAAATAGTTCATTAATTATGAAAGAAATTAAGAGAAGACGATAAGAAGAAAGAATTAAAGTAACTTATATATTCACGCACGTAACGGTTTTTATTACAAAAAAGGTACAAAAAAGTAGCAAGATTCTCTTAAAGGAGAGAAACCCTCGTCTACTAAATTACACAAAATACGTAGATATTACATTGCTATCCGTGACAGAAATGGAACGCCAAATGGATAAATTTACAAGCTAACTTGCCTTCCAAACCAGAACATGACAGTGACAAGCGAAGTTACATTCTACCCGGAATGTTCACACACACTTCAATATCGTTCCGAAGAGTACCATGACATGGGTGGAGTGTATCTCTTTCTACTAAATAAAGCGCCAATTGCCATATATAAGTGCGGCCATGCGTAGTTTGCAAATTACTACTAAGTAATTCTACTAATTTGAGAAAGAGTTTTTGCATTGCATAAGTAATTACGTAATAATTAAAATAAGCACATTTTCGAACTCACTATATTAATTACATTACATTTTATGCTAATGTATCAATCGATGTGTATGAATAAAAGGGATTTAACGACTACCGAATATATAAAAATCTACCATCAGATAGTTTTATTTACACTGGCAATTGCATGAAAAGGACAACATCCACTCTTGTCGTTGTCTTGCTCAGAACGTTTTTTCCGTCTGTTAAGTAAGAAACAAATGTCAACATTATGAGTAACGAAATAAAGTACATTTTTATTTTTCAAATATTGCTTCGTAATAATTCCAGTTATCGTATATAAGTTCCTTGGTTGCGTCAGAATAGGTAAAGTGGTAATACCAAAACCCGGCCGAGACGTTAGTCCACCATTTAGATAATCACGATGCTATTGACGCTTAGCTGTTCCTCGCATTTTACGATATACCTTTTTTATATCATAAGATAGCAATAGCAAGGAAGGAAATGACTCTTCTGATGGTAGGAGAACAAACAGACTGGTGGATTTCACTGCGTATTTAGGTATTACTTTAGATAAGAAATTACAATGGGGATCGCACATTAATAATTTAGAAAATAGTTTGGCAGCTTATACAGTTTAAAAAATGAGACAGTTAACTGATGTCGACACAGCAAGAATTGTATACTTTAGTTACTTCCACAGCATTATGTCATATGGGATTCTTCTCTGGAAAAAATCTGCTGAAACAAATACTATATTTGTATTGCAGAAAATAGCTATTAGGATAATTTACAATCTTCAAGAAGAAAAATTCAAGGAAATCAATATCCTAACTGTTATATCCCAATATATATTTGAGAACTTGATGTACGTTCGTAAAAATATTTGTTTGTTTAAAAAATGGTGACGTACACTCACTAAACACAAGGAACAAAAACAATATTGTTGTGCATGCATCTCGTCTCCGCAGAATAAGTAACTCTTTTATGGGGCTATGTATACGCTTTTACAATAAACTTCCCGAAACTATAAGAAATCTACCAGTCAATTAATTTAAAAAAATTGTTAAAACGAAAGTGTGTAAAAAAGGGTGTAAAAAACTGTGTAAAGGTGTATTATAAAATCTCAGCATATAAGCGCGCGCTATTTGAATTGACTAATGAGCGCGCGCTAATTTATTGACTAATGATCGTAAACTATTTTAATTGACTATTGAGTACGCGCTATTGAAATTGACTAATGAGCATGTGCTTTTAGAATTGACTAATAAGCACGCGTTATTTTAATTGACTAATTAGAGCTCGCTATTTGAATTGACTAATGAGTACGCGATATTTGAATTATCTAATGAGTGAGCGCTATTTAAATTGATCAATGAGCGTACGGTGATAGATCTGGACATCAGATTGAAAAAACTTTATCTTACAAATGTTACGTTAAATTAAAATACTTTTTGGATATTATGCGACTAATTTAAGGCTCGCCCGTCTTTTTTTTTCAAAAGGGGCCAGATCAACACGGGAATATAGATTTAAAGTGAAAGTATTCTTACCTGAAGATCCATTTATATCCATTGCCTTTAGATTTCTTCCTTTAATTACGGTAACTGTCAATCTTCCAGCGGTTGGTAGGTAACACAGCGACAGCATCAACTCGCCTAAGTCTTTCTTTTCCTAAACAATAGAAATAAAATAAAATGATTTCTTTTCTTTTGCTGGTGGTCTGAGGGAACTGAAGGTCTCATTTGACATTCTTGGTTCACACTTATACAATTTTACCAAGAAGCTTTGATTATTAGAGTTATTGCAATAGAGAAAAGCAAATGTAGTAAAGTAGATAACTTTTTTCAAAACTTTTCGTCATTGATAAATCCCGAACCAATCAGCCCATTGTAATCCAATTTACAGTACTTGACGGTAGTTTAGAACAGTCTATTCACACAGACTTTTTATGTAATCGGATAGTAAACAGTCTCTCTCTTGATGGAAAGAGGTACAGTTACAAAGATGTTAACAGTGTGTTGCTATTCGTGTGAAGGGATATTAATGCCATATACATAAGTAACCGTATCATACTAAATCTAGAATTTAGAAAGCGCCATGGTAATTTTACGTTTAGCAAATCATTTAACTTTCACAAACCACCAGGCTCTAGGGAGGTGAACTGTGTTCATCAACAGAAGTTCGGACTCCTCCCTCGAAGCTCACTAACACTTCAGTCGATTATACATTTCTTTACTAACATCTAATTTATCGATAATAAGTGATTGCAAAGACCATTTTTTTCATTTTTTTTTTTTATTATTTTTCAAAAAGAAGTAAAAAAGTAGTCCGGACCAAATGGGATAAACACCCTTGTCTTTTCTTCCTCACTCTTCTAAGTCATTTTTACTTTACTAAATTTTATTTTTAACGATAATGGTCATTTAAATTGTAAAGCGATTTTTCCAGAAGCAGCCCAGATGAAAATAAGATAAACGGGGACCCAAGATTTTTTCTTTCCTTCCTTCCTTTCCTAACTTTCAACTTAACGATAATGGTCATTTCAATCTATAATATCGTTTCTTCAAAAATAGCTTAAACCTAATGCGACTCGGAATTTTTTCTTCTCTTCTTCATTCTTCTAAGTCGTTATTACGTCTCGACACTAACTGCTAATTTATCGATAAGGGTCATTTCAATCTCTAATATCAGACAGTTCTTGATATGGCTTTTTGATTAAAGGCCGATTCATTAATCAATGCTTAATACACGCTGATCCTAGCAACCCTAACTAAAGCTGATTTCAAGGACCTTTCGTAATAAAAGGCACGAAACCGAGAAGACATGATTTATGGTCGTAATAATTCGGACATTATAAAATATATATTATTCTTCTTACTCATTCTCACAGAACCCTGCAACCTATAGCGGACGAGTGACCTCTAGGACGCCAGCGAAAGAATTATTTTTTCGGTTGCTTCAGTAGGTTTAAGATTAAACCTTGGGTTGGTTCGGGCTCCCTTTGAAGAGTAGACCAGGCAGTTTGTAAGAGGCGAAAGATTAGCTATGCGAGTCATTACTATCATGGCTACTAGAGTTCTGCATTATCTAATACGAGTCTAGTACTCTACCGCATTAACTATTCCTGCGCAATAGCGTTAGTGCTTTTCACTGGAGTATTTACTGAGGCGAAGGCAGACGATAAACTTATGCATGTGGCATTAATACCCCACCACGAATATAGCCACGCAGCATAAACATCTTAGGTGTCTATATATGGTTGCTTCTTTCCATTAGGAGAGCTGTACGCTAGTTTTTTTCCTATGATATAAAAAGAAGATATGGAATAAATTCACCACAGGCCGGAAAAATAAAGAACACAGCGATGAAAATATCCAGGCTCATCCACCGCACTTTCCCCTTCACCGTGTCATAGGCAAATAAAAATAATTCTCAACGCCCATTTTACTTAACAACCGAAACATATTTAAAGAAAGAAAGTGTCGGTGCAAAGATGAAAAAGGGCATGCTTCGTTGGTTCGGACATGTAGAAAGAATGGTAGATGAAAGGTTAACAAAACAGATATACAATGCGAATGTGGAAGGATGTAGGTACCGGGGAAGACCAAGACTAACCTACCATGATCAGATTGATCGATTACTGTCCGAAGGTGGTGTCAAGAGCAACCGGCGTGTGTGTATGAAGAGAGTGATGAATGTGGAGGAAGCGAGACTAGCCTGCAAGGATCGTGATGTATGGCACTCGGTTCTCTCTGCCTATCCCGTAAGGGATCTGGCGTGAAGATATGTATGTACATGTTTAAGAGAAACAAACATTATTTCACTCAACGAACAAATTTTTATTCCGTGTGTATGTGTTTATATTTCGTAATATTTTTTCATAACATTAGACAGCAAATAAGCAGATGGCTCTCCTAATGGAAAGAGAAACCAGCGTCTATAGATACCAATGATGATAATGATGTGTTGCTATCAGGGCGACGGAATGGCAAAGCCACATGAATAAGTCTATCTGCTACCTGTAGACTGCATGTGGCATTGTCATCCCGCCACAAGATTATTATCAACGAACAATTTTTTTCGTGTCTATAGACAATAGCTTCTCTTCCCATGAGGAGAGCCGTCTGCTTGATTAATTGCTACCTCATAATATTTAAAAAAACGGTTCTCCATGTGGAAATAAATACATCCTTCAGACATTACTCCTATTTATTTCTTACGTAATAAATAGTTTAGATAACCTAATAAATATAAATAAATATTCACGGGACAAATTATACTTACTGATCTAACTAGAAAGTAAGCAAATTATTTGCTTGTGTTATGAGTGTCAACGATACTAATACACAGAAATACATATATAAATACTGGAATATATTTAATAAACACCCGAACCCGGAAATACAAACATTTATGCTCATCACACAAATGCTTGTCCCCGTCGATGATCAAACCAGAGCATCGTCAATTGCATTGTAAGGGTCGCTTACCACTCGACCAACGTGGTGGTCAAACGGCGGCGGTAATGTCCTGTTTTAAGATAAACACCATATAGACACTTTAATCAAAAAGCATCTAATAGAGGACGTGTCTCCGTCGCATCAGTTTTAAAGAAAAAAGCGGTCAAAGCGTTTTAAATACGTTTTCAGTAAACTCTTAAAACAGCGCTTCAAGCGCTATTAAATAATTACGCTCAGCATACTACTTCATTTACTTCATATCGAGATTTTTCGTCGCCTTACATATAGCTGGACACACATTTTGTAACTTTTCCTTCTGTGTAAGTTAGCCTTGCTACTCCTGGACTCCATGTTTTTTAATTTTTTTATGATAACCCACAATTTTTTATCGCCTTTGTGATCTAGTAGTTCTGTGTCGGTGCTGTCCCAGGTTCGATCCCCGGGTTGGGCAAATCGAAAATGTGTTTTTTCAGTTTTCTGATAAAACATTGCCCGGGATTGTATAATGGTCACACGGTTAGCGACAGGCCTATCACATTATGAGACTAAGTATATTCTGCTAATCGTGGATGCACTGATTTTATCTCTGCATACCAATTCGGAGATACGGAAGTGAAGATATTTTTTTTACCTGCAAAATAATTTAGGAATGAAAATCTTACCTGAGGTGGTGCGAGAATGTTCATTGTGTATCCGATTTCCTGTTGCAAATCCGCTGATTCCAGAAGGCCTTTTAAAACCACGTGTCCAATCAGATCATGACGGCTGAAACGATCGAAGTCGTATACGGAAAACTGGAGATACCGTTGTCGTAGCTCTTCGTAAGGGACACTGTTGGAGAAGACATATTCCATTATTATCATAAGTTTCATTTTGCTTAAATACATCTCAACGGAGTTTTTTTTTTCAATTTATTATTGAATAAAAAACATCACATATTTTAAAACTTAAATGTTAGTATTACAAAACCGCAAGGGTAAAGTTAGTGTTGTATTCAGAAAAAAAAGTCACCGCTTAAGCCATGGCTGCACGCTAACGAGACTAGTCACAAGTTCGAAAAACCCGCTGTTTCTTGCAAAATAATCATCTTCGATATCTATGCGCGAGTATCTATCTATACATAAAGGTTTTCATTGGACCATGAGGTCAAAATTTCAACTAACTTTTGATATGAATATATCAAAATCGAGTACTGAAAACGCCATTTCGGTATGTCCTGTCTTTTACCATATAATCTGTATTTTAGAAGTTATGTTTTCCTATAATTCGTCATAGAAGGCTGAATAAAAATCATTGTTTATTGGGCAGTCTATTTCACTTAAAATAAATAAAGCCCCCGAGAGCTCAATCCCTAGATAGTGCAAAAACGCTTTTGAGGTTTTCCAGTATCTTTTTACCAAGGTATCAATGTACCTTCAGTCTGTCGTTTAAGTTAAAAAAGAAAAGCTGTCTGCTTGTTAGATTGCTAGGTTTATATAACACCGTTAACTTATTCATATTGACAGCTATATCGTTAACTAGAACGCAATAGTGACAAACCTCTGATGATATTGATTCAAAAAAAGATTATTGTCTCGCCCGTGTCTGGTACTACCGCCTTACCTACTCCTGCCGAAATAGCGTCAGTGCTCGTTACTGTCGTGTTCCGGTTTGGAGGGTGAGGTAGCCGGTAAACTTTTACTCGTGACATTAGTCCTCGCCACATGATAGCACCGCACCATTAACACCTTTGGTGTCTACAGGCGATGGCTGACTCTTTCCATGAGGAGACCCATCTGCTTGTTTGCTATTATATGATATATAAAATAAAAAGATATAAAACGAGTGATAAATTAAGTATAATACTAGTTTGTAGAGTTCTGCCAGTCTTGGCCAAGTTTATTAACACCTTACCCGTTCCTACTACAATTGTTTCAGTGACTGTCACTGTCGTGTTTCAATTTGAATAGCAAGGTAGTCGGTAAACTTATACACTTAGCACAAAGACCTACAAAAAAATATAGACGTACCCAAGCGCTCGTATCGTGAGTCACGAATGTGATGACGATGCAGCAATATGAAGCCGGCGGCTTACTAGTCGGCCGCGAGCTAGAGAGAGTGAGAAACGTTCTTTTTGTGACAATATTTATTTTTAAATCATGCCATCCTGTGTGGTAAACAATTGTTAAAACAATTCATGTTTTGAAAAAAGTCTTCCGGGATCACTTTTCACAAGGAAGTATCCAAATTTCCATAAATTTAATAAAACTGAAATAATATTTGATATAATTTCTCAGAACACAAATTTGAAGCGGCATTGTGACAGTGTGGTAAGTTAACATACGAATAAATTTCCCCAAACATTGGGGAAATGTCCCTTTTATTTAGAAAATATATGTTAATGTTAGACTTATAGTTTTAATTGGATTCACCGTACTATATACGTATATACTACATATATACATATTTATTAAACATGGCTCGCCGTGTTTCATGCTGTTTCGTGATTGATTTCCCAAGTAGCGCTAGAAGATAACGTCATAAAATCATTTACTTTTTTTGGAATAATTAATAAAACTTTACTGTCTAACTATATCTATCCATTAAAACTACAAAAAATATGCATTTTCATTTTAAAGGTGGAAATCAGAGTGGGCCTTATTTTGTTTTGAGTAGTTATATATGTGTGTGTGTGTGTGTGTATTTATGTATTCCGTTCATTTTTTTGTTTATAGTAGTATTTGGTTTTATAGATTTAATTTTATTATGGTCTTATAGGTTTAATTTTATTGCAATTAATTCATTGTATGTCAAGTCGAAAATTATCTTTGTTTTTAAGGGGCTGACAAGACCTAATTAGTTGAAATTGATGTTTTAAAGCAGTTTTTTAAGAAAAATTATTTGTTATAGCACTTCAAAAAAAAATATATGTTAATATTCATCATATTTCTCGGACTCGATACATAATTGAAAAAAATTGGCTCGATAGAAAATAATTGCGAAGATTGGTCTTGAAATCATCATTACGGGTCTATATCTTTATTTCTTTGACGTATGGGTCTGCAATTGAAAACATGAAGTCAGCATATTCATACCTAAACCGCTACCGAATCATATTTGACAAATAATCTACACTTTTTTTTAAATTTCAATATTTATTCATTTTAAGACCCTGGCCGCCCAGTTACACTGATAGTGTGGTCTCGTTTACTCCGATAGAAATAGACAGAGTGAGCGATTTCGGTGTTGACAGCGTCTTAATATTTTCTTGTTACGGGTTGGCTGGAAGAAATCTCTATTACTAGAGATAATCTCGCCCATTGTACTTATTTTCTATTATTATTGTTATGTTAGTGTTTACTATGTACAATAAAGAATTAAATAAATAAATAAGCTCGTATTTTATTTTTCGTTTTATTTGTTAGTTTGCCAATTATCATTCTTGTGTGTACTTTCAGTTTAGAAAAGAAGTTATATATTACTATTAAAGATGAGTATTAAGAATTTATAATAAATAGTTAGCATTATAAGTAAAAAAAATATTAAAAACCTATTGAATTATTACTTGTAATTATTACTTTAATTAATTTAGAACAAAAATGTAAAATATGCTGAAAAAGATTCGTAAAAATATTATTCATATTGTAATTAGTGCATATTTACATGTGTAAATATGCATTAACATAATGGCATATGTACAGTAGATAAAATAAATAAATTTCAAGACCTTCTAAATTTGTTTGTCTTTGACGTAGGAAATAGTAATACAAATAAAATATCAAATATAATTAATATAAGTAAATCGCATTATAATTTATAAAATGTAGTAAAATATTAAACCAGTAAATGGAAATTTGAAAGCCAATGCTTGCAACACTAATCTCTAGCACACGTACGTAATGTTTTACGATGCTTGCAAGTGTTGGCGTTGGCTTACGCACACATGTACAAAAGTTGTCTTCACCGATTTGTTTCTAATTGCTTACAATGGCTATGTCTATATTTTTTGTAGGTCTTTGACTTAGCATTACAAATCGCTACACGAATAACAACGCACCGTTAACATCTGTTGTATTTTTAGTCGATGGAAGAAAGAGAGCCATCTTCTTGTTTTTTTTACTATGACAAAAAATATTACTGTATAATCGTGATGACAGTTGTGAAGTAGACACATGTTTCCTTTCGCTTGAATTTCACAAACTGTTGACAAGAAAAGGAATTTATTCAAGAAGTAGCTGATTTATTTATTTATTTCAACTAAAAAACCCACAGCCGAATATCAAAATAGGTACAATATTATGATACGCTTTACATTGACCAATTAAGCATTTTCTTTGATGTGTATGGGCGATACTTATTTTTTTTCCATCAGGGAAGCATCCACATATTATCTATACTATACAATAAAAAAATCATCTGTGCTAAAGAGGAAATTAATAGCTATGGATGTGAAATAGAAATTTGATCTTTTTTTATAAGGTAGTAAACAAACAGATGGCTTTTCTGATGGGAAAAGAAACCATCGTCATCGTCATCGTCTATACGCCGAAGATGTTAATGGTGCGCTGAAAACCGGGAGACAACAATGACAAACACTGATGCTATTGCGGCAGGATTAGGTAAGGCGGCGGTACCAAATGCCCAGACGAGTCGTTGCGGAACTCTTCCACTTACTATGCACGATGGTAGTGATACGTATAGCCTAACGACCTGCCTAGCAGAACGGGAGTCATACTATTCTTCAAAGGGGCCTGGAACAACACGAAGAATGTTGGAAGATATTTAGATTTTACTGAGCACAGATTTAACCCTAAAAACTTATTATCTACCTGAAGAGCTTATAAGGAATGACGAACATATTAAGTTATAAAAAAATAAAAATAAAGTTTTAAAATCATTATAAACTAAGATTAAGATCACATAAACGTTCAAAGGTAATTCTAGAAAAAGTTGATTACATAAGTTCCACGTTCCAAGACGGAGATAATGAGTGCATGGTGTGCAGGCTTAGCCTATATAGCTCGTTCTAAACTTACGGCTCTTTGAAACTAATAATTCCAGCTTAGGGGAATAACTAGGTTAAGTTCTCATTAAGCTCTTCGAATTTATTTGTTAAATACTTCTTCTATAATACATTTTTATATTAAGTATTTTGTATCATGAGATAGCAAATGATACGTTTAAAATTATAGGAACTGGTTATAGAAAGCTCTCGAGCCGTCGGATCTATCTACAGTATAAGGTCCTAGGAACTTTTTCTAATTATTTTCACGATGACGTCAGTATGTCTGTATGTATGTATATGTGTATGTAAACACCTCACAACTTTTAAACCTGGACCTCGGCTGGACCGATCAAAACGCGGTTGATGGCATTCGATTTGATTCTGATCAACTTAGACTTCCTAAATTTGAACTAAATCGGACCACGAGACTTTGAGAAATTTTGAAAAAACCACAAAAAAAAATATTTGGCGAAACAGTATTATTTTAATATAACTTCCAGATTAATGTACCAATTGAGTACAAAACTAATCAGCTCTATTCCTCAATAAACTACGTCTTATGTATAAATTGCATCAAACTCGGTTTATCCGTTTGGGAGTAAACGTTGACGTAATACGTAGGTAATACATACGACATAAATAATAAAATAGCAGTATTTTTTTTTAATATTCTACAATATTTTAGTGCTAAAAAACTACATATAATGAAAAATTAGGTGATCCCAGGATTTACCAAAATCTTTTATAAGTAGTAGTGTGTAACATTTATTTTTATTAATTTAATATATCTCTAATAAATATTATATAAAAATATTTGGATTCTGACCTTCTTCGCAAGGTAAACTTCGACTGTGCCAAATTTCACATTTTCCGTTCGCGTAACTGTTGTAAAAATATGTACAAAGTTTTTGCTTCACATACTAATAATGTAATAGATAATATTGAGTTTAAATATTTCAGCATTAATATGTTTTTCTATGTAGTGATATTACTTGCTACCCATGTTTAGCTCAATTTGTGTAAGCATTATTTTACACTAGCTGACCCAGCAAACGTTGTTCTGCCAACTTTTCCGTTGGTTTTTTCTACATTTTTTCACCTTTTAAACCTAACCTGAACCTCCATGAATATTTTAAAACCAAAATTAGCTAAATCAGTCCAGCCGTTCTCGAGTTTTAGCGAGATTAACGAACAGCAATTGATTTTATATATAAACTAACTGTAGCCAGCGACTTCGTCCGCGTGGACTTCGTTTACTCCGCATAGCACCTCCGCCGTAGGTGGTAGCGTGATAATATGTAGCCTATATGTTGAGTCGACCTGATAGTAATATGCATGAAAAATTTTAAGTAAATCCGTGCAGTACTTTTCGAGTTTACCCCGGACATACATACAGAAAAACAGACAAAAATTCTAAAAACTATATTTTTGGCTTCGATATCGATCACGCCCCAAGTATTCTTTTAAAAAATATTCAATGTACAGTTTTGACTTTGCTACGATTTTATTATATGTATAGATTATATAACGTAACATTATTTATACAAATTTATTTTTGTGATGATAAAAAAACTGACTTGTCGTGTTAAAAGGTTAATTACAGTGAAATTTGAAAATAAAACTTTTATAACGTAAGTACAAATTTTGAAATAGACATTTCGGGTTTTCCCCAAGGCTTAAAAGTAAATACAGCTTTGAAAACAAGTAATTTTCAAATTAATAACATACCTATCATCTGAGAATGTTGATAGGCAACACCGAATGTAATTGGTATTTACCAACCAAAACATTTCATTAATTCCACTTTGGTTAAAGATAACAAATCCCGGAGGAAACATAATAATAATAAGATTCTCAATGTTTAAATCATATTAATCCAAGTTTTACATTGGTATAGAGTTTATAGATAGCTCACCTGTGTATAATATTCGTAAGTATACAATACGTAATTGAGAAGGGCAATATACTTTTGATTATATCTAGAAACCACATACGAGATAATGTGCCCGAGGTGTTGATAGACATGTCGTGTAGCATGTCATAAAGTAAGAATAGAAACATGAATTATATTTTTATTTATACAGACTGAGTAGTGAGTTACTTCTGCATACTTCTGCAGAGTACCTACTCGGTACTCGATTCTCTTTAAAATGAAATAATAATATTAGGGCCTTAATTGTTGACCAATATTTCTCTAAGAATAAGTGAAATGTAGATATTATACTCTTTAAGCACCGCGCACCGCGCAGTTTGTTTTGTACATGGGGCACACTAAAAGTTTTGCACTTCTAGCTAAACGGAACTATTTGAATTTCGAATGTTATATTTTAATGTTAAAACTTTGCAACCTTCTTAGTTATAAAAAGTATATAATAGTTATAAAAAAACAATTGGCGGGAAATGATTTGTCAATTGTTTTTTTATCACACATCAAAGTTCTACGTACGCAACGAAAATGGAATTAAGTCGAAAAGATTTTAGAGCGATGATTTTTTATGATTTTAAAAGTTCTCTTTCTCCGCAAGACTGTGCTGACTGTTGGGGGTAATTACCCCGCTTCTGTATCAATTGTCGCCTCTATGGTCTAGTAGTCCAGCGTTGGCATTGTCTACATGAGGTCCCGGGTTCGATTCCCGGGTCGGGCACATAAAAAAAGATTTAGTTAACATAGTTCGGCAACGTTTGGAGTGAGTTTGGTACCACCGCCGTACCTATTCCTGCAGCAATACTAGTGCTTGCCTTTGTGCTCCGTACGGCGCCGATACGCTTTCTATTTATACAAGTGCAGTGAACTTCTAATACGCCAAACTATGTACATTAATGGACACTATATTTTGAGTAGGGTTGGATTATTGCTTGATTAGGTTGACACTTTTGAACCCAGACTGATTAAACGGACCTTTCTCAATAAAACTTTATATAGATTGATCGAAAATTATGCTGACAAAAGTTATATAAAAAATAATAACGCACTCGTTATATATTTATTAATGCTTATCCATTAGTCAAGCAGAATGCACCCACGTATTGACATAAGTTAGTCTTATGTGACAAGTTACCATTCGCTACAAAAGTACATTTTATGATTTTTTTTATCATAAAAACTAATCTCATTCAAAAACAAGTTTGAATAGTTTTTCTAAGTTATTGGTTTTTTAATTATAAGTTTTTATACTTTCTTACTGATGGAATTTCTAAGTTGGACTGCTATTATTAACTAGGTAGCTGATTGGCTATACGAGTCACTACCACCGTGGCTACTAGGTGGTAGAGTTCTGCATTGTCTTGCCCGGGTCTGGTACCACCGCCTTACCTATTCCTGCCGCAATAGCCTCAGTGTTACTGTCGTGTTCCGGTGTGGAGAGTAAGGTAGCCGGTAAACTTATGCATGTGGCATTAGACCTCGCCACAAGATAGCAACGCACCATTAACACCTTCGGTGTCTATAGGCGATGACTTGATTGATGATTGACTCTTTCCATCAGGAGATCCATCTGCTTGCTTAGTATCTTATGATAAAAAAAGGTCGTAGAGTTCTGTAATGTTTCGATCGGGTTTTGGTACCAACGCCTTGCCTATTCTTGTCGCAATAGCGTCGGTGCTTTACACTATCATTTTCCAGTTTCAAGAATAAAATAACCGGTAAACTTATCCATGTGGTATTCTAACGCATCCCATGGATAATAATGCACCATTAACATCTTTGATATTTAATGTTTATATATTCCCTTCAGAACAACCATCAGTTAGTTTGTTAGCATATAAAATAAATAGACAATTCTGTCTGTGTGTTGTTTATATGCGTGTGTGGACGTAGGTTTAGTACTACTTCACGCCTAGGCTTAACGGTTGGAAGAATTTAGATGAATTTAATGTGCAAAAACTGCATTTTGTATGCGTGTTAAGACTCAATACATAAGTTATTCATGCCCTGAAAATTGCCGTTGGACTCACAAAAAATATCATATTAATAGATGCATGGTGTACGTACGTCGCTCTTAAAATATAAAATATTAAAAACTTGAAATAACCTGAATAAGAAGGTCTCATTGAACACGGGATTGAGGTTCTTCCGATGCACTTTGGTTTGGAACTTCTTCTTACGGTCTGGCAGCAGGAAAACCTTGATGTATGGATCACTACTTCCAGTCACATCCTTGATCGGTAAGTCACGTGCTTCGAATACCTGAAACAATCAAACTATTTTTATTCAAGTCAAAAAATAATGTACAAAGCAAAAATAACAGACTAAATGTAACATTTTTTTATCTCGATGAGACGTGTAAAGTGATAACTTTAACTTTGAAACAAAAAAGGTGAAAATAGTCAAAATAGCTTCAATTTTATTGAATCATACAGTTATTTTGTGTGAAGCCTATAATGGCGGGCCCATCAATATTCTTTATTGAAATATTTAATTTTGACATGAGTTCTGTTGGTCCCTCAAAGAGTTCTACATCTTATCCTCATTCTATTTTTTGACCACATTGATACTTTTCTTGCTACAAGGCTGTAAACTTTACAAAGAGTGACTTTAGATTGTTTTCTTAGACTGTTTTGAGCTACTTAAGTAACAGATTTGTTGCTGAAATGTATAAAGAACTCCGTAACACTAGAACTCACTTTTTTATTTATTTAAAAAATAGGAGGATAAATTTACAGAGATTATGAATATCAATTATCCGACTTCTCACTTCTGTACTGTTTTAGCGTTTCTGCACATTACATTTTTTTCCGTAATTTCTGATTAATATTCTTTTTATGACTCACTAACATCAATTTTACAATTTATAGCTTTCATCTATCTGTTTGTATATCTGTATTTATCGCTATAACTCGAGAACGACTTCGCCAAACTTGATAAAAATTGATATACGACAAAGAGACGTGAATGTGCATAATATGACAGACTATATAATTTTTGTCTGCTTGTATATATGTACCGTAATAAGTCAAGAACGACGTATCGAAAATTTTTAAAATTGGAACGCATTGATAATTCGTAAATGCAGAGATAAAATATGTATATTTAAAATAAAACTTAATTGTAAAAAAACTTTATAAAAACATCTCAACTCAATTTAAATATACAATATATTTATTAATAGTTTAGATTTTTTTAACAAAGCATACATCACATTTTTCTGTAGTTTTCTCAGTAATCAAAGGCTTATTCATTTACTAATTTTATTAATTGCGAAAATGACAGGATATACAATTTTTATCTGTCTGTGTGCCTCATTATAATATTAGTGCAAGAAAAACGTAACGAAATAGGATGAAAAAATAGTTATACACTCCAAATCTCTAGAGTCTAATATTATATTCAATTGTTAAATATTCGTTTCAAGACATACACACAAACAATTTAAAATTCTTGTGTTTTTTTGTACTATCAAAACAATCAATAAAATTATTAAAACAATCAAGTTTAATTTTATGAGAAGTTTCACATATACCCCTTTTTAATTTCTAATGATAATGTATTACAAATAGCTTTAGAAAGAGAAAGTCTACAAGAAATGTCGCATACGTATCCTTTACACAAATAATTTCGTTGAATTTGTTTCAACTAATTTATATAATGAGTTTTCTATACAAGGTATTTTTTGAACAGATTTCCTTTATGAAGGTTACATTTTTATTGAATTCTAAAATCTACGAGAAATCGCTCCGAACCTTTAGCAAAACAAACTACTCGACGGGTAAAACGGTCAAATTTAACTTTGTCAAAATTTACACAAATATTAAAATAATTACAATTTACTCTTTAACAAATATATAGGCTCCCATTTTGCAGATCAGTGACATTGTCCTATACTACAAACATATGTCATTTGCCAGCGTAGCTAAAACACAGAACAATTTCGTAAAACATTGTAGTATGAAACTTTTGTTTTGGTTAACTTGCATACATTTTAAACATCACAAATATTGACATAGGGCATTTGGAATAGTAGAATTTTATTATATACGCCATAAAATCGTGACATTTAAAGCGTATTTACTCTGTGATTAACTTGCCAAAACAAACTGTCGTGGGTGTCAGGCAAAAAAGTTGAATTTTCATCTTATTCGTAGTAATAGTAATTAATAAAAGTTCAATAACCTGCCTAACGTTATTAAGTTTTTATAAGCCTACTTCCCAACAAAAAGGAAGTTGTAAGTACGGAATTATATCGTCTCATCCACGAACATACCAATCTAAAAAACGGCAAATTTACAAATTTGCAAAAGATGTGTTTTACAGTGGAAAATTTTGAAAGAATAGAAAAAAAAAATTGTGTGTTTTTGAAGAATACCTTGATAGAAATAAGTAAGTTTGCTAAGGTGTATAATATTATACCAAATTAGGTACATATATTTTTAAACTACTGATTTTACTAAAATGCCAGATTCGTAAGTTTGCCGTGGATGTAACGATACAGCGTGCCGAAGACGGATTCCATTTAATTTATTTGTCATGATCAGGTGAAATGCAATAATGAGGATCCCACTCGTTTGCCGACCGACAAACTGGTCTAATCTGTAAACGTTCGGCTTACTCTGCCTACCCCGCAAGGGACCCAAGCGTGATGATACTTTTATGATACTTTTTATATGATAGAAATACATATAGAACACCTAAACCTTGACATATATAAAAAATATCGGGTGAAAAAAGATGAATGCCTATCCACAGTGTTGTTCCGGGCTCCGTTTGAAGAATAGGCCATCTGCCGTTCCGCCAGGCAGTTCGTAAGAGGCGGATGATAGCTATGCGAGTCAATACCATTGTCGCTACTAGTTGGTAGTGTTCCGCCCGGGTATTTGGTACCACCGCCGCAACTTACTTATTCCTGCCGTAATAGCATCGACGCTTGGCATTGTTGAGTTCCTATTTGAAGGGTTAGGTAGCCCACACACTTATGCATGTGGCATTAAACTTCGCCACAGGGATGGCATATTTGGTGTCAATAGGAGATGGTTGTCTCTTTCTACCAGGAGATCCATCTGCTTGTTCGCTATTTTATGATAATAAAAAAACAGGTACAAGAAGATTTGCTAACATCTAGCAGTACACCATTGGTATAAAACAAATTTAAGCTATCAAAAATAACATCAATTACAAACACAAAAGTTTTGAAATGCAAAATGGTTGAAATAAACTTCGTAGGTAATTAACGTACCTTAACTACTAGTGCCTCGACTTCTTGGTCGTATTTCAATGCGAAATGGAGTTTTCCACAAAACTCAAGTTCACCGCTGTCTGTAGACGATTGACGAACCAACTCGTTCTTATATAACTCGGGCTGAAACAATAAGAAAACTTGTGATAATATATTGAGACTTGTTACTGTAAGAACAAAACTTTACAAAATTGTTTTTAAAGACTTTTTGTTGGTCTGGGTTCATTTTAATATACAATCCGCCCACCAACCAGTAAACTTGTTAAAGATAAGCTAAATGTGACACTACGATCGTGTTTAGGAGGAAGTGGTGGTGGTATTGGGTTTGCGTCATTGCCTTGCCTATTCCTGCCGCAATAGCGTTAGTGCTTGTCATTGTCGTATTCCAGTTTGGAGGGTAAGGTTGCCGGTAGACTTATATTTGTAGCATTGCTATCGCGCCACACGGATAGTAACGAACCATTAACATCTTTGGTGTCTGTAGGACATGTCTGTCTGTCTTTCCATCAGGAGAGCCATCTGCTTATTTACTATCTTAGATATAAAATATTTTTACTTTCTATCCTGGAAAAAATTCATTTGATTTATATAACACCTGATTAAGCAGCCAGCTGCGAAGCGCACTTAGTGCAAGTAATATCACGATGGTGCTAATAATAAGCATATTAAAGAATGCGTCCAGATCTCATTCTATTACATCGACTATGATTTAGCAACCATGATAAATAATAAGACTGAATCACATCTGTGATCTAGTGGTCCAATATTGGTGTTAACTACATGAGGTCCCAAGTTCAGTTCTCGGTTCAAAATCAAAAATGTTTTTTGTTTTAGTTTTCTGATAAACACAAAGTTGCCCGGGATCGGATAAGTGCCCGGTTGCCGATAGGTTCGCCACCTATCACATTGTGGGACTAAGTATCTTCGGCTAATCGTGGGTGCACTTGTTATGCTTCTGCCTACCTTTTCGGGGATACAGGCGTGACAATACTTTTAATAAGACTTGAGTGCTACGCATACGATCAAATTTTTTTATGTTATCAACGGTGTATCTTCCATCTCTGCTAAAAGCACATCCAAGATATATAAACTCATCTACTTACGCTGGATGCATTTTATCATCGACTACAATTCTTTCAAATACTAAAATTTTAGTTTTCTTCGGATTCAATTTTAAGCCTATATTCTTACAATCTTCATTCATAACTTTGACCTGTGTTTGAACCAGATGAAAATGAACCTTAAAGTACAGTATCAACTATCATCTGCATAAAGCAGGCAGCTTTCGACAAGATCAATCATGCGCATTCCCTCATTCTATGACTTTAATCTTTGGAGACACTAATTCAGACATAAAATAAACAGGCGAGTTTTTTTAATAGGGCAATGGGCCCACCTCTCGTTCCCACCACTGTAACTTCTGTAAAACTGAATCAACAGCGGCAACCTTTCTGATAACCACTGAGTTGCGAGCTCAGGGTGCCCTGGGGGAAAAGCTAAGAGTATAGGAGGAGTAGGAAAATACATCCAGTTTCCCTCCCTTTACAGCAGGAGACAGCGTAAAGATAAAGCAAAAACTGCTAAGAAATGAGACGTTTACAATCAGGTTAAGCCTGATTGCTATTGCACCGCGGTAATTTAGGTATTTGAGGACCTACGAAAATGGCCTACTTAATTCTGCTTCCAGTAGTACGTATGACAAAATCGCTTGAAGGCACGGAAATTCCCACGTGTTGCTATAAGGTCGGAATAGTAGATTACCCCGGATATACATCGTATACTATCAAGCATTTGGCTACGTTTATTTTGGCACAGATTACACTCCCAAAGAATATGATGTGCAGTTTGTTCATATTTACAATTTATGGTAGAACATTCGCAAAAATGAGAAGGAACTAATTTGAACGAGAATAATTTAGCTTTAAAATTACTATGACTAGTAAGGAACTGTGCAACACAATGATCTATTTCTATCCACGTTTTACTTCATCGTTCCCGGACGCAGGGAAGAAAAGTTAACAAATGCCGTCCTTTAGGTGAGCAGCACCAACGCGACTGCCATTCATTTATTAATTCATTGGTAACATCCATCATGGGACTAAAAAGACGACGTATTTTTGTTTGAGCTTCCGGATTGATAAATTCTGGGCTAGTGAAATTCTTAGAATTATAGTAGATTGAGGCCCGAGGCTGAATTTCTAAATCTAATGGAAAGACACCTGATAAAACGGGTAAAGCTTCAGAGCTTACAGTCAGATATGCTTTACATAGAAATTTTAAAGCCAAACGCTGATTTTGAAGTAATTTACGCCGGGTCGCGCCGCTTGTAACTTTATCAGCCCATGCTAAAATGCATAAGTAATATAACCTAAATAAGTTGAGTTATAAATTATCTTCAAAGTATTAAAGGTTAAACCCCACGTTGAGGTAGATATGCCGGCAAAGGACAAGTAATTCCGTTTAGCTTTTTCACTGATATAGTTAATATGATTTATAAAAGTATAGATTTTCTCTAAAACTAAATCTAAATATGTTACGGAATCCTTTCTCTTTACTGTGCTATTATTTAATTTTATACTGGGAGACGATTGAACGCTCCGTTGGTCGAGAGACGGGGCTCGGGTTCGATCCCCGACGGGGACAAGCATTTGTGTGATGAGCATAAGTGTTTGTATTTCCGGGTTTGGGTGTTTATTAAATATATTCCAGTACTTCTATGTATTAGTATCGTTGACTAACACCCATAACACAAGCAAATAATTTGCTCACTTTAAGGTTAGATCAGTAAGTGTAATTTATCCCGTGAATATTTATTTATTTATTATTTATAGAAGCGAACCTTTTAGTATTTAGTAGAACATTTTATGAGGCGCAAATTTTAAATGATTTCCAAATCCCCAGTTGGATATTAAATTAAGGCTAGTATAAGCCAATGCTGTCTGTCAATCTCTACTCGTGTGTTTGCTTATATTATTAAAGCAACGTCATCCCATAGCCTATAAGTGAGCATCCTTCAGGCAAGGCTAGTGGAAATAAATCGTCAAATCCTAAATTCCATAGATATGGCGAAAGTAATGTCCTAGCTGTAATTTCAAATGACCGCTTTCTAAATACGATTTAATTAGTTGATATATATTAGAATAGGATACCCTTATTTTAGTTTCAATAATAACATCGGCCACCACGCGTTATCAAAATCACGTGAAATATCCAAAAAGATACCCACAACATAATTATTTCGTGATAGTTCTACCATTTTTCTCATGGTTAGCACTGCACCGCCAGTGGATTTTCCGGCGGTAAATCCAAATTGTTGTTTATTGAATGTGGGCTCTTGCGGTAAGAGTCGAGAAACAGGCGAGTTAACAACACACAACCCAGCTTGACGTCAATATTTGCATTGAACTAGGGCGATATGTTGACGTCCACCAGCACACATACTTTGTAATCTCAATACATGCAGCATGATTGGGTAAATCCCAAAGTTCCTTTTGCATAACACTATCAGACGCTTTCTCCAAATCGTCGAAATCGCAGAAAACCTTATGGCCGACAGACAAATGTTTCTCCACGATGTTGCGGGTGAAAAAACTTGATCCATACATCCTCTTTAAGATCAAAAACCCACTTGTGCCTCTCATAACATTCCTACAAAACAAATAATTTGCTTACTTTGGGGTTAGATCAATTCGTGTAATTTGTCCAAGATATTTATGTTTTACTACTTTATAGAATTTCCGAGAATAAATTTCTGTTTGGTAAAACTACTCCGTTCAATTCATTTTTCTCGTAACCCACGCAAACCCTTGACCTTTTTTAGAAACAATCGCTTAATGTAATGTTACTTGATGTCTTCCCATAAAATCGGGATGAGATCCATGAAAATACGTCTAATGACATCCTTTGTTCAAATTTTACTTTCTTAAAATTTTATCTAGCAAAAATTAGTAGATCATTCCAGAAAATTTTCGCTTAGTTGAGTTAATTTTTATATATTTGAGCATAAATTTAGCCGCTGAAAGATTTCAAAAGTCTTAAGTATATTGAAAAAAACTATATTAATTTTGGAATAGCCGCAATTATTAAATGCGATGTGCGAATGGGAATGCGATGGATTTTGACCTTCGAAAGACATTTACCGCTATTTATTGAACTCTCAAAATAGTACGCTTGCTTACAATATGGATTGATTAAGAATTGTCAAGTAATTTATCATTAAATTTTAAATTTCTTTAATGATAACTTCCGAACTTTACCCGATTTTCTGCATTCGACTCCAATATATAAGGAGAATACCTGATTATATTTTAAAATCAATCGGTGCATTAGTTTGGAAGTTATATAAAAAAATTACTGAGGTTTTCTATTATACTTCTACGCTGAATGGTTCTACGCTGAATAGGTTAATAGTTTTCAAGAAGTCTAAGTTTGGAACCCACTTGAAAGCTGCCAACTGCGTTTGGGACCTCGTTTGGGACGGAAGAATAGGTAATAGTTCCATGTGCTTGAGCACATGGAATTATTACCTATTCTTCCATAGTCAAGTAGTTCAAAATTTGACAGGTTTAAAAACACACACACATTTGTACATACATAAATGCAAACATACTAACATACTGACTTCATCGTAAAAATAATCAGAAAAGATTCCAAGGGCATTAAAATGTTGAGATCTCTTGGAAATTTAATTTTAGAAAATCGGGGTGAAACTAATAACTTAAAAAAAATAATCTTATGAATCGTAAATATTAGAGACATCATATTATATATTCCGTTACAGTTCGATGTTCGGCCTATTGGTCCATTTTCTTTGATAATCAGTATTCGATTCAATTCGACCGAATACTGAATACATAATCATGTGAAAAAGTCGTACTTACTACTCAAAATGAACCTATTTTTACAACAATCATCCATACTTATGTTATAAATGCGAAAGTAACTCTGTCTGTCTGTATCTTCTTCACGACTAAACCACTGAACCTATTTGAATGAAACTTGATACAAAAATAGTTTGAGAGCTGTGAAAAGATATACAATAGTTTTTGTCCCGGAAATCCTACGGGAACGGGAACTATGCGATTAAAACCACGGGACTGTCTTTAGAAAATTTTCCACACGGATGACGTAGCGGGCATAGCTAGTTACAAATAATACTTAAAATAAATCAGAGGTAAATAGTTATGAATGAAATTTTGTTTTAATATTGATACGGATTATACTTTGGAAGATTAGATAGAGAATATTTTAGCAACATAGCAAGACTATTATTATTATTTACTGTAAGTATTTACATACTTACAGTAAATAATAATAATATTACATACTTACAGTAAATAATAATAATAGTCTTGCTATGTTGCTAAAATATTCTCTATCTAATCTTCCAAAGTATAATCCGTATCAATATTAAAACAAAATTTCATTCATAACTATTTACCTCTGATTTATTTTAAGTATTATTTGTAACTAGCTATGCCCGCTACGTCATCCGTGTGGAAAATTTTCTAAAGACAGTCCCGTGGTTTTAATCGCATAGTTCCCGTTCCCGTAGGTGACTAGGTGACTAACAACCTATTGGTAGGTCGATGGTAACTAGACAAAATCGGCACCGGCTCGTGCCTCAGCCAAGAGCCTTTTCAGACATTCAATACTCATTATTAAGTCTTTAATAAATATATATTAATTAAATAAATAAATTCGTTATTAAATCTCTAATAATAGACATTCAATTATATGTTAGTAAATATTGTTTTAGTTTGACAGAGACATTAAGATTTTAACAATCTGGCATTCAACTTTATGTTATCTTAGTAAATATTGATTTAGATTGACATATTTTAAGATTATAACAATCTTTATCAATCTATGTTTAATGTTTATATAGAGTTTATCGAAATTCCAACACTTTTACATTATGTTATCTTAGTAAATATTGATTTAGATTGACATATTTTAAGGTTATAACAATCTTTATCAATCTATGTTTAATGTTTATATAGAGTTTATCGAAATTCCAACACTTTTACATAATGTTATCTTAGTAAATATTGATTTAGATTGACATATTTTAAGGTTATAACAATCTTTATCAATCTATGTTTAATGTTTATATAGAGTTTATCGAAATTCCAACACTTTTACATTATGTTATCTTAGTAAATATTGATTTAGATTGACATATTTTAAGGTTATAACAATCTTTATCAATCTATGTTTAATGTTTATATAGAGTTTATCGAAATTCCAACACTTTTACATAATGTTATCTTAGTAAATATTGATTTAGATTGACATATTTTAAGGTTATAACAATCTCTATCAATCTATGTTTAATATTAATAATATAAAACGATATTTATATAGAGTTTATCGAAATTCCAACACTGTTTACATTTTGTCTGGCTCATGGTCTAGAGGTTGTATTATTCTCCTTAAATCATGTTCGGCTAAATTCCTGGGTCGCTGAAAAATTTTAATGATTTATTAAAATTTTCTTATGTCATAAGACAGCAAAAAAGCAGATATCTGGAATATTTTAAACAAGAACGTAGACGCCCGTCTACGCGCAGCCGTAGATAAGCGTCTACGACATCAAGGAGTAAAGACCGCTCTTTGATGCCGTAGCGGTCCCCCGTTTGTCGATATTTTAGTCGGCATTTTATATTGCCATAGTAATGTTTAAAATATAATTTAAGATTGATTATTTCAACCGGGGAAGATTTATCTATGTATACTTAAAAAAAAACAATAACATATATATTATAATTGCAATGCCTTTATCATTGTTATGAATTTCTATGAATTAGTATCGTAGTCGTAACATTCTTATCACATGCGAATAATTTGCTTGTTATTCAATTCATATAGTTTGTCCACCGAATACTATTATTCGGGCATTTATAACACGGTCAGTGTGAAGGGAAGTATCTCTCGGCAGCGCAGCGGTTGCGTACACGACTTACTTATAACGATTAAATTTAAACGGTCATTTAAGCTATCGAAGGACAATTGTAGACATTTTATACACTTAAGTAAGCTGTTCAACTCCTGGCGGTGCACATATTGGTGGTGCTATCAAAAGATTCGGAGACATATGCACGAGAACTACACAGCGCGGCTTCAAGATAAGTGACCAAATTCTTCCGCATTTGCCGTGATATATCTGAATTGTACAATTTACCCTAAAACCAGGACCAGCCATCCCAGCCTAGCTTTAGGCCATTACAACTATTATTGTTGAAAAAAGGGACAGATAGCTTCTACTCGCGCGAACAACGGGCCAGCTATTCCGTTCTATATTATAAATGCGAAAATAGCTCTATCTCTCTGTCTCTTCTACACGCCTAAACTACTAAACCGATTTGGATGAAATTTGGTACAAAACAGTTTGAGATACAAAAAAGGACATGATAGTTTTTATCTCGGAAACCCCACGGGAACCGAAACTACGAAGGTAAAACTCTGAGATTGTTTATCTTTTAATCCGCGAAATAGGTTTGGGTGATATTTATTATTTGGTATGTAGATATTTTGAAGAATAACGTAAGACAAAATATAGTTCTTGTCCTCCCACGGGAACGGGAGTTGTACAGGCAAAAGTCCGGGACAGTGTGTCTTTTAAGCCGCTGAACCAATATGAGTGCAATTTGTTATTGAGATTGCTTGCGACTCAAAATAAGATATAACATAGTTTATATAGAGAGAAAGGCTGCTTTACAGCATGAGCTATAATATATAGTGTATAATAATACTAGCTGCAGCGTGCAGCGCGCTGCATTATAAAAGTTTTTGCCGAATCCCCCGGGATCACCTAATTTTTCCGGGATAAAAAACAGCCTATGTGCTATTCCAGGTCATCATCTACTCGTGTGCCAAATTTCATTTAAATCCATTCAGCAGTTTTTGCGTGATTGAGTAACAAACATCCATCCATCCATCCATCCATCCATCCATCCATCCATCCATCCATCCATCTATCCATCCATCCAAACATCCAAACATTCGCATTTATAATATTAATATAAATATAGATATAGAAACGACACAGAGTGGAATGTCCAGTAGCAAGTTTATTAAACATAGTTACTAGTTTATTTCAACTGATATGAGCGATGGTAATGTTAAAATTTTATGTTGTGTAATATAGCTTCGCTAAAAAATTAACTAATACATAAACCGTGAAGTGTGCAACACCCACACAAACCTACAACGAAGTTTAAGGATGTTGAAAAAATTTGTAAGTTTGTGTTAATTTTTTTTTTTATGAAATAAATAAAATAAAAATAAAAAATTTGATGTGCAGCAATTCGCAAGCTATCATTATTATATCATAGCAAAAAGTAATAGATTTTTTATGTAAATGAAAAACTATCGCCTTTAAACACCCCATAAATTATAGTACCTTGTTATTGTGTATAAGCACTTTTAGGTAGGAGACCACTCTTACCTAGTAGTCATGATTCTAGTTAAGAAGATAGAAGTATTTTTCAAGTTGATTGATTTATCTTCTATATACTACATAAAAGGCAAAAGTGACTGACTGATGTATCAACGCACAGATCAAACCCTTACGGCTAGAAACGTGACATTTCGCACACGTATTTCTCTTATGATGTAGGCATCCACTGAGGAAGGATTTATCATAATTCAACCCCAAAGAGGAGAAATAGAGAATAAAAATTTCTATGAAACTTTTTATTCATTGTTCATATTTGCATGAAATTTCGTATGAATTGAGTACAAAAAAAAATTACGTGTTTAAGCGTTTTTCAAAACTCGATTCCTAAGGAGGTGAAATAAGGGAAGTAGCTTATAAAGTAAGGTTAAATAAGTTCTAAAGTAAATATGCGCAAGCGAAGCCGCGGGTAAGAGCTAGTCATATATAACTCAAAACATATCTTTTGCCAGGTGTTAGTTCGGGCCCTCTATGACCCGGTCTGTTCATAGATCATCTGTTATTTCGCCAGGTAATTCATAAAGACAATCGATTGGCTATATGCATCACTACCATCTTGACTATTGGATGGTAGAATGTAGCAACTCTCACCTGGGAATATAAAACCACCGTTTTACCTATTTCTGCCGCAATAACATAAATTTTTGTCATTGTTTTGTTCCTGTTTGAAGGGATCTACCCTCCAAACTGTAGTCGGTAGACTTATGCATGTGGTCACACAGATAGCAACTCACTATTGACCAGCGAATATTACTATCATTGAAAAGGCAGGCACACAGACAGGCTTTTGCATTTGTAATGTTAGTATGGCCGCTGCTTTACCGATTCCTGCCGCAATAGCGTCAGTTCTTGTCACTGTCGTGTTCCGGTTTGGAGGGTAAGGTAGCCGGTAGACTTATGCATGTGGCATTAAACCTCGCCACAAGATAGCAACGCACCATTAACATCTTTGGTGTCTATAGGCGACGGTTTACTCTTTCCATCAGGAAACCCATCTGCTTGTTTGCTATCTTATGATATAAAAAAAAAGTATCTTCACGCCCATATCCCCGAAGGGGTAGGCAGAGGTACAGCAAGTGCACCCACGATTAGCCGAAGATACTTAGTCCCACAAATGTGATAGGTGGCAAGCCTATCGCCAACCGGGCACTTTCCAATCCCGGGCAACTTTGTGTTTCTCAGAAAACTGAAAAAACACTTTTTTTTATAAAAATAAAAATTTATGATAAATCTTAGACTATAAAAAGTAGGTACCTACGTAACAAGGTTCTTATTTAAGAAACTGTACTAAAACCTTTTCAACTACCGACTGAGTGACCTTTGCGCATAATGACTAAAGCAAACGTACCATTACAAGATTAACACGATGTGACCTTAGCAACTTTCTACTCTCAAATTAATTTACTTACTAAGAGAGAAGTCATTAGTAACCCTAAAATAACATCTTGAACCAGTTTAAACGTCAGGCAAGACAAAATGTATATTTATTTTTCCTTTTAAGAAACTCTTAGACCAGTTTGTACTTGGACGCGACTGTTTCTTTTATTTTTCCTGTAAAAAACCAACTGCTCTATCTTTATGTGTTTTTACCTTTTCACCAAATAGTAGATTTTTTATATCACAAGATAGCAAACATACGGATGACTCTCCTGATGGAGAGAGGAAACCATCACCTAAAGACAGCAAAGGTGTTAATAAGATTATTGTTATTATAAGATTATTTTTAAGTCAGTGGACGGACGGACGGACAGTGATTGCAACGGTCAAAGAATTCGAAAAATACCCAAATGTAATATAATAATAATAATTGTTTATTTCATAACTTAAATATCTAATTACATTTTGAACTGTGGCTGGAGCATTCCTTTTAAGCATGAAATGTCTGTATTAGGAGACCCCGCTCTTCAATACATAGCGCGTATTATAGATAAATTTAATTTATAAAATTAATTTACATTAATAGTTACACATTGAAATTAATGTTGCAACTTGCAAGATCAAAATTTAGTATTAGATTTATTACACAAAGAATTTTCTAATTATATTCAAATTTATAAATAAATATATATGTATACGCATTTGTGTTTGTGTGGAGTGTTTGTGTGTTAATAGTGAATTGCTATCCGAGTGGCGAGGTGTTGATGCCACTTGCATGAGTTTAATGGCTACTTTAACTTTCAAACCGGAACGACATTGACAATCACTGACGCTATTGCGGCAGGAATAGGGTATTAAGTTATCACGTAAAAGTGGGGCATTTTCTATACATACCAGCTATAGATACATTCAATATTGTCACCCTATGTGTTTGCTGAGTGACTTACCGTTTTACTATCATCCTGCTGTACGCTATACATAAACATTATTAAATTTTATGTCCTTTTTTACATGACAATAAATTGTAACTATGTCTTTTAAAAATGTTATACATTTTATTTTCTTTGTTTATTGTATTTGTTGGCTTTTTTTCTCCTATTTGTATACATGTTATTGTTAATTACTGTATATGTATAGTGCTGTGTGGTAAATAAAACAATTCTTAAATTCTTATTCAATAAATGGGTGGTGGTCCGAGAAGCCACGTTTTTCAAGTATTAACTACTATTGTTTATAGCCTGAACGCAAATTCGTCACCTAGTAAAGAAAAAGGTAAAAAGTTCTGTTACAAACTTTCATCACCTGTTTAATTTCTTTAAGATAAATATTGTGATGTTTTAGAGTTTTGTGTTTTCTTTAATGTAATAGATAATGTAACCAATAATTTACTTGGTTCCTTGGATGCCATTGTGCAGGAAACCACGGTCTCGTACATGCGATTGGATGATCACATGCTTTCATAATTCACCAATCGGAGCATTCTTTGTTTGACGCGAATTTTTCGTAATGAGGCTCTGTTGATCGTAGTCGTGGTTTGATTATAACGAAACTTTCTACCATAGCCCATCACAGCCTGCACTTTAAAATTTCTATACACATGCCAGCGTTGCCGCCGACGGCAACTCGACTCATTGTTTCAGCCCGCTACCACTCGAGACCTGAGAGGTCATGAGTTATTAACAAGTCGAAATCCTGATGCCACTTACTCTCTTACTTATAGTCAAGTACTGCCCTAAGCCGAGGTTGGTCTCACAAGAGATACCTTAAAGTGCAACTCTAAGTCTAATAAATCTCTGACTGAGCACTCTGTTCGCCAATAAATCTCGGTTTCACAGTAACAGTCATTAGGACCAACTGGTTATGTTCATTTAGAAAATAAATGTCTAGATATAAATTTTCACTAAGTAAGCCAAGTCAAAATAAGTTTATTTTAACTTCCACAAACTTAAGTGCTCTTCTAATCGAACAAATAACACTTTATCTTATTCGAAAAGTAAATTCAATTATAACTTTTCATATTCTTTACAATAACCGTACCTATGCTATCACCTTTTCAAACTTTCACATGTAAACGTTGTCTGAAATAAATCTTTTTGTTATTCAGTTCAATCAGCAACGAATATTCAAAAACTTTTTGACTAAAGAAAAATTTTGTCACGTTGCTACCACCAAATTTGGACGAGACGTTTCTGAACTCTACTGCCTAGAAATCACAATAGCAAAGACAAGTACATCTAATCATTTTTTTTAATGAGCTGCTTAGCAAAACAGCAGATATTTTTACTAATTACGTAGTATGTATTCGAAAACTTGATGTATGTACGTAAAAATATTTGCCTATTTAATAACAAATATTCACTCACTAAATATATGGAAGAAAAACAATCTCTCGTCTCCACAGAATAAGCAACTCTTTTATGGGGAAAAGTATACGAGTCTACAATATAATATCCATACTTCCATACTAATATTATAAATGCGATTGTCTGTCTGTCTGTCTGTTACGCTTTCACGGCTAAACCGCTGGACCGATTTTCATTAAATTTGCCATGGATATAGTTGAAGATCCGGGGTCAAACATAGACTTTTTTTTTCAAAAATCAGTCCTTGAAGAGCTGAAATAGGGGATGAAATTTTTATTAAAAGTTATTTGGACGACTTACTAATATACTCGCGGGCGAAGCTGCGCGGGTCAGCTAGTAATATATATAATAATATTCACGGGACAAATTACACTTTACTGATCTAACCCCAAAGTAAGCCAATTATTTGCTTGTGTTATGGGTGTTAGTCAACGATACTAATACATAGAAATACGTATATAAATACTAGAATATATATAACAAACACCCAAACCCGGAAATACAAACATTTATGCTCATCACAAAAATACTTGTCCCCGTCGGGTATCGAGCCCGAGCCCCGTCGATTGCGTAGTCAGGATCGCTAACCACTCGACCAACGGGGCGGTCAAATATACAATAAGCTACCTGATGCAATTAAACAATTTACCAGTTAACAAATTCAAAAAATGTGTTAAAAGAAAACTGTAAAAAGGGTTACTATAAAATATCTGAATATCTAGATGAAAGTAAAGCATGGAATTAAGTGCTCCTCATATTGGCAATCTTTATTATTACTGTAACAATTAGATACTTACAAATTAAACATCATATTAATTTAATCAGTAATATCTTACTTAAAAAATGATTTCGAAAAAGACAAGCCCACTGCGTTTCTTCCGCCGGATCTTCTCAGTGTTTTTAATTTTTAAAAGGGCAATGGGCCCACCTCTCGTTCCCACCACTGTAACTTCTGTAAACCAGAATCAACAGCGGCAACCGTCCTGATAACCTCTGAGTTGCGAGCTCAGGGTGCCCTGGGGAAAAGCTAAGCTGTCTTGGATCCCGCAACGAAATTAATCAAAAGTATATAGGAGGAGTAGGAAAATATATCCTGTTTCCCTCCCTTTTTAGCAGGAGACAGCAAAATGTTAGAAGCATAAAAATGCTACGAAATGAGACTTTTACAATCAGGTTAAGCCTGATTGCTATTGCACCACGGAAGTTTGGAAATTAGGGACCTACCAGAATGGCCTACTTAATTTTGCTTCCAGTAGTAGTGTGACAAAATCGTTTGAAGGCACGGAAGTTCCCACGTGTACCCGTGTACAAGGTCGGAGTAATAAATTACACCGGATATACATTGGATACTATCAAGCATTTGGCAACGTTCGTTTTGCCAAAGATTACATACACTCCTAAAGAATGTGATGTGCAGTTTGTTCATATTTACAGTTTAATGTAGAGCACTCGCAAAAAGGAGAAGGAACTAATTTAAACGAGAATAATTAAGCTTTAAAATTACCGTGGCTAGTGAGAAACTGTGCAACACAATGATCTATTTCTATCCAAGTTTTATTTAAGCGATCCCGGATGCACGGGAAAAAGTTATATAAATGCCGTCCTTCTCAGTGTGTGGTCGCGTTTCCGATCCGGTAGTAGTTTAAAAAAATGTTGACGTATCAAAATAACTTGTAAAATTTTTATTGAATATACTGATTTCTGATTTGTTTTCAAAATGGGGCCAACTCAATGTGGAAAAATAACACTATCACCTTGCAATCACGATGAAAGTGACTCGTTTCGCCTTCGCTAATATATAAAAAAATATCTATAGAATAGTGTTTGTGTATTTTATATTTATTCTCTCGAGTAGTACAACAATATATACAATATTATTTATTAAACGCCATTTTGTAAGGCAATGCAAAACGAAAGTTGGTAGAATTTCGATACGAATTGAAAACTTATGAACTTACTCACTGAAAACTTGTGTTAATATTAAGATTTGAATTTCTAATTAAAATCACCACGAATATTAATTTCCTTTCATTCTTGGTTTACTAAATTTAATTATAATCAATGCAAAGTTTATCAGTATTAAATTTCAGCGATAAACATCTTTAAGCCACAAAACAAGTCTAGTAAGTACAAACTTTAACCAACATTTATTTAAAAACTAGCTGACCCGCGCAGCTTCGCCCGTTAGTATATTAATAAGTCGTCCAAATAGCTTTTAATAAAAATTTCATCCCCTATTTCAGCCTTCCAGGGTCTGATTTGTGAAAAAAAAATTAGCCTATGTTTGACCCCAGATCTTCAACTATATCCATGCCAAATTTCATGAAAATCGGTCCAGCGGTTTAGCCGTGAAAGCGTAACAGACAGACAGACAAACTTTCGCATTTATTACATTAGTATGGATGTAATATTTTTTACGTCATAAGGTAGCAAATCTAGGCTCTTCTGATGGTGAGAGAATGCATCGTCTACAGACACCAAAAATCTTGACGGTGCGATAAAAATGCGGTGATGGGGATCACCATTCATCTCGCCAATCAACAAAACTAGTGAATCGTGGTGAACTGGGATGCCTATAGACAATCCGTTCACGCTGTCTACCTCGCAAGGAAACTAGCGTGATAATAATAATTTCATAGGATATTAAACAAGCTGATGGTTCTCCTGATTTAACCATCACCTATAGACAACCAATGCTATTCGCATGGCAGGATTACATGCCACATGCATAAATGCACATGATGTACGTGATTGTTCAAATCATTGACCATTAGAAATTTCTTTGTTTGTCTCTTTTCTGTAGCCTCCGATATAATTCAATAATGGCTTGACCGATTTTGACGAAAATTGTTAAAGAGGGAGAGTTAGTTGTAAACAGAATATATCGTTGAAGAATTTAAACCTAGCGAGGCGGGCCCGTCATAGTGAATTTCTATTCATGGAATATAAAATATAAAATTATTGTTAGGAATATCGATATTATTTATAAATATAATATAATAATGTGTGTACTGAGCAGATTTCACGAGAACTGATTGCATAATGCCGACAAACTGACACATATAAATTACATGAAACTCTACATTATTGTTATAAAATAAATTTAAAAAAATAAGTCCACCGGCAACATTACCTCCAAGCAGAATACGACAATGACCATTTAGTGGTCACGAAGGTAATGAGACGTGTAGCCAATCACCTTTTACGAACTGCCAGGCAGAATTACAGGTGGTCTATTTTACATGACCCAGACCAACAAGGAGAAAACATGGAAAGAGACGTCCTTCGCCAATAGAAACAATAGATGCTTATAGAACCTACAGAAACTATAGTAGCTATCCGTGTGGTGGATGCATTCCACCTGCATAAGGTAACCGGCTACCTTACCCTTCAAACCGGAACACGATAGAAAAAAGACTATAGGTAATTCCAAAACCTAATAAGCTTTGTCTTTATTGACTGCATGGTTTTTTACTCGATTAGCCTTCTTTACATATAATACCTATGGATGCGGGGCACTTCTAGTATGTAAATTAATATTTACTTCTAGTATGTAAAATTAAATAAGCTTGAAAGATTGCAGAACCTTTGTATTCGCTTCATCTACGGCATAAAAAAGTATGATCACGTTTCTAATTTCCGAGCTGAACTTCGGTGGCTTCCTATTAGACAGCGGAGAAAAACTCATATATTTTGCTTGCTATACAAGATTCTTTTCAATCCTATAGCCCCTAAATATCTCCGTGACTCTTTTAGTTTTTTGCACTCTTCTCCTGATACCCCGTGTCGCTCTAACGTTAGAACCTTGTTGCGCTTTCCTCCTAGTAACTGCTGCCTACTCGCACTCCTTTGCTGTACATGCAGTAAGTTTGTGGAACTCTCTGCCTAGTGAGATTCACCTCTGCCAGACTTTTGATTCTTTTAAAAAACGCGTCAAAGAACACTTTTCAACTGAACTGTAATTTTTCCTTATACTGTATGTATTTTTTTTGTACTTTCATTAATATATATATTTAGTTTAGTTATGTAATCCTTATATCTATTTTTTTTTGTACACCAAGTCTACTTTATTTGATTTCTTTGTTATCTCCTTTATCGGGTTGGC
This sequence comes from Apodemia mormo, assembly GCA_036924255.1. Taxonomy (NCBI): domain Eukaryota; kingdom Metazoa; phylum Arthropoda; class Insecta; order Lepidoptera; family Riodinidae; genus Apodemia; species Apodemia mormo. The sequence goes on along the minus strand of JAUPFN010000022.1, from coordinate 9,583,951 downwards.
TGGAAGAAATCTCTTTAAGTAGAGATAAGCTCGCCTATTGTACTTATGTTATGTTTTAATATTTTTACTCTAATTGCTCTGTGTACAATAAAACTAAGCCGTAAAGACTAAGACGCTTTAAATGAAAGTAGCCGGTTTAATAGATTTTTTATTGTAAAAGTTATCCGCAAGGTACTCCATGGCGCGCCTATTGTTCGACATTGTAGGGGATTGAGTATTATATGACAATAACGAGACGGATCGTCTAATGTAATTGGTCTTTTGGTTTGGTCCTTTGACTGACTATCTTAAATCTTATTTCCTCGAGGCCTTAAACAACAGTTTAAGGCCTCGAGGCAGGCAGCAGCACTCGGCGGGTTGCACAAGTGGATCTCAATCTTTTACCTCCTATCATGTTTAATAACACATCTATACCTCTCAGCCCACATGTCAAAGACCTGGGATTAACTATAGATAGCGCATTGACCTGGGTTCCACACATTACAGGAGTCTGTCAGAAGGTTAACCACACACTGAGAACCTTGTATAGGCACAAAAACTTTTTGCCTATTTCTACAAAAATTGCATTGGTTCAGACATTGGTACTGCCAATCACTGATTATGCCGATGTGTGTTACTCTGATCTCAACCAAATTCTTCTTGACAAATTGGATCGACTTCTGAATAACTGTATTAGATTTATCTATGGCCTGCGCAAGTTCGATCATGTCTCACAGTATCGTGCTACTCTTAAGTGGTTACCTATACGTCAACGCAGAGATTCTAGAATGTTATGTACATTATTTTCTATATTACACGATCCGTCTGTTCCTGCGTACCTCAAGTCTCTTTTTGCTTGGCAGAATGATACACATAGTTGGAACCTACGGTCTCAAGAAAATTTGTCCTTGTATGTTCCGTTTTGCCGAACAGATTTTCTTTTACAATCTTTTTCCCATCGAGCTGTTCATTTGTGGAATGCACTTCCTGAGGATATTAGGAAAGTTACATCAAAATTAGCATTTAAGAGACAGTTAAAATTATATTTCGATCTTTCAAGTTAATATGAATATAATGAGTGATAACTTGTTTTTTGCTCATAGTTGTATGATGATTTTAATCATTTGTATTTATAAATATATGTATGAACATAATGTATGTATGTATATATTTATGTATATGTTTTTAGTATATGTATATGTAAGTGTTATTTATCTATATTTTATGTATATATGTATTATGTATGTATGTATTATGTATGTATGTATTATGTATATATGTGTTATATGTGTAATTCTTAAAATTTTTAAGTTTGTTATTTTGATCTCCTCTGATTTGTTTATACAAGTTAAGATTACTTTGTCTTTAAGTAAATTTAGATGCACCCCCTCCATAAGTCATGTTTCTGTTTTGAACGAGGTTGGCTAGGATAGAATGCCCTTAGGCGTTAAGTTTAACCTATGTACGTTTTTTTTTGTGCATGAATATAAATAAATAAATAAAATAAATAAGTTCGCGTCACCTGAATGCACGACATGCTCGTAAATGTAACATTCGGGTCCTAGTGATCGCGACGCGCGACGGCGGTCAGACACTGCTACCCGCGCCCGCGTATCACTATTATGTTATGAATTAATATGAGGCACGGACGGATGCAAACAACCCTGTCGGGTGACTCGAGTTCGCCATTGGTCACACATATCAACCGCGTAACTCGGCCACTTCGGTAGTAGTCCCCCCCACGAGAAGTACATCAAAATCTACTAAGCAATAGACAACCGTCACCAACGAAAACTACAATAAAAGGGGCGTGATGGTGAACGCGGTCGCTGACAACGGAGTGCTACTTATCACCAGCAACTGGCAACCAGAGTTAATAAATATTCACGGGACAAATTACACTTACTGATGTAACCCCAAAGTAAGCAATATATTTAATAAACACCCAAACCCGGAAATACAAACATTTATGCTCATCACATAAATGCTTGTCCCCGTCGGGGATAGAAACCGAGCCCCGTCGATCGCGTAGTCAGGGTCGCTAACCACTCGACCAACGGGGCGGTCCAAGAGTTGCATGTGCACCTGTTAGTCTAGTCGATAAGTTGAGTTAATGCGAATAATAGTTACAAATTTCTTAAAAATATGGCTTAAACGATCCGGAATGACATCTAGAAAAGGACGTATATCGAATTTTTTTTGGAAAAATATATTGCAATTGTTATCATCAAAAAACTGGAAAAAGCAGCCGTCCAGTTTTTTGCCAAATTCTCAAAACATGTAAGTGATAGCTCAAATATTATAAAAGTTTCTGTAAGAGCAGGAAATTTTAGTAAATAATTTTCGACTCCCGGAATTGTAACTCCAATATTTGTATTGCCGGAGAAGTCTGTTTCATGCTCGACATCTGTCGATTCTTATCTTAATAAGTAATGAAATAAAAATATTTTATTAACTTTTAATACGTCATCTTCTTGAGTGTGTTTGTAGAAAGGGCTACAAGAAACAAAAAACTCATAGATTAATTATTTAAACTTTTATACTACCATTTATGACAACACAAAACAGTTGAAAAACTATTAATTAACAATTGAATACGTTTTTGAATAATGGTCATAAAACGTTTATTATCGAGGAATCATATTCTTTGAATTGTCTAGATGACGCCAGAATTTTTCAAACTTTGGAATTAATATTTAAGATAAGAATCGACAAATGTCGAGCATGAGAAAGACTTCTCCGACAATATAAATATTGGAGCTACAATTCCGGGAGGCGTTAAGCTTGTTTATTAAAATTTCCTGCCCTTTCAGAAACTTTTATAATATTTCGGCTATCACTTATACTTTTCGAGATTTTGGCAAAAACTGGACGGCTATTTTACAATATATATGCAACATATATTGTAAAATAGCCGTCTATTGCAATTTTTTTTCTAAAAAAAAATTCGAAATACGTCATTTTCTAAATGTCATTCCTTATCATTTAAACCATCAACCATATTTTTATGAAACTTGTAACTATTATTCGCAGGGACTCAACTTCTTGACTAGACTATGTCGCGGTCGCCGGTCACCGTGGTCGCCAAGATCGGAGTCTAAACTAGAGTCGCTTAGCGGCCTATATATATGTATACGCTTATAATACACATACACTCCATTATTTTTTATCACTTCTGTTGGTATCCCTTATGACTGCCCCTTTTCTTTTTTATTTAAACATTTTGTTGCACAAAATTAGTACAAAAAGCGTAACTAAATGCTCTAAGTAATTTCCTAAAGTTTACCTTGGGTGATGTTGAGAGAAAAAACTTGGGTTGTTCATTAAAAAGCATATCAGTGATTCAGAGTGATAGACGTATATCTATATATTAATACTAGCTGACCTGGCAAACGTTTTGCCATATAAATTATTAAATTAAAAAATAGGGGTTGATCGTAGAGGGTTGAAAATTTAGGGTTGTATGTAGTTTTAATGCTGTATCATAAAAAAATAAAAACATAAATTTTATCTAAAAATAAAAATAGTTACGAATGGACTACTCTTAACATTAAGGGTGATGAAAAATAGATGTTGTTCGATTCTCAGACCTACCCGATATGCACACAAAATTACATGAGAATCGGTCAAGCCGTTTCAGAGGAGTTTAACTACAAACACCGCGACACGAGAATTTTATATATTAGATGTGAAGGAAACATTTTGGACCCCTTTTAAGACAATAGCTCGAACGGTGGAGTATGAAATACGGCACAGGTAAAGTTTACATTATGAAGGACTTCAGAAACCTAATATTTTGAAATAAAATGCATTAGAAATATATCAAGTTAATAAAAATAAATATTACACACGCTACATGCATGCGACATGCGACATTAGATGACACACATGTATACTATTTACTTTACAGCTAAAGTCACTTGTCAAAGCTAAAAGAGATTTTATTGTTTTGTCTATGGTCAAATTTCGGCCACAGGTTGTAACCCACAGGCGATCGCCAATATAAAATAAATGGACATATTTTAAGCGTTTCAAAACTCGCAATATCGGTGTGATTATATAATGAAGCTTTATATTGGTGAAAGAATTTTTAAAGTTGGTCTCGTAATTTTTGCATTAATATGACAAATATATTACTAGTTGCGCCCTGCAGCCATGCGTGCTACATTATAAGCCATTTTTGGTGGATCCCACGGGATCAACTTATTTTTCCGAGATAAAATTAGTCTATGTGCTATGGCAGGTCATCATCTACCAGTGTGCCAAATTTCATCAAAATCGTTCCAGTAGTTTTGGCGTGATTGGGTAACAAACATCCATCCATCCAAACTTTCGCATTTATAATGATAACTGCAGCGTGCAGCCCGCTGCATTATAAGAGTTTTTGGCGAATCCCGCGGGATCACCTGAGTTTTTCGGGATAAAAAGTAGCCTATGTGCTATTGCAGGTCATTGTTTACCCGTGTGCCAAATTTCATTCAAATCCGTTGAGTAGTTTTTGCGTGATTGAGTAACAAACATCCAAACTTTCGCATTTATAATATTAATATAGATTTTATACTTTTTGTCGTCGGCACTTGGTGAAACTCCATTTTTAAATATGTACACTTGAATACACTTGCACTGTTTTACAAAACACTTTTAAATTAATTTACTTATGTCGCCAACCGGTTTCGCTATTTACGGCATCTTCAGAAAAGTCTCGTTGCCCTGTAGATGCCGTAAAAAGCAAAACCGGCTGGCGATATATGTAAATTAACTAAAAAGTGTTTTGTGAAACAGTACAAGTCTATTCAAGTGTACATAATTACAAGATTTATATTATTACAAATTAGAAAACATTACAAATATGGTCAAAATATATAATGTAAAATTTAATTTTACAAAGTGTTTACGATATCAAACGCCGAAATTTTTTCAAATAAAACGTAAAAAGAAGTATTCGTCGTTCAAATATAGAAGCACACTCTTCAAAATTGACGGTTTAAAGCTTCATCGACAATATTATGGCCTCTACTGAATAGCCATCAATGTCAGCACTTCGGAAACCGCACGGAAATATACAGTCCACGCTGACAGCGACGTGTGAAGCAAGCGACAGGAAATATTGTTGAATATTGAATGTATATTTGATAAGACGCGAAATATTTCTTTAGTATCGACTACGTCAACTATCATTAGCAATAATAATATAATATTCACCGAACAAAATAACTTACTGATCTAACCCCAAAGTAAGCAAATTATTTCCTTGTGTTATGAGAAAATGGAAATACAAAAATTTATGCTCATCACACAAATACTTGTCCCCTTCGGGGATCGAACCCGAGCCCCGTCGATTGCGTAGTCAAACTCGCTAACCACTCGACCAAAGGGGCGGTCGAGTTCAATCAATCGTTAACGTTTACCTTAGATATGGTGTTATGAACGATGTAAGTAAGACGGACTTTTAGGACGAGGGTCGACTGGTTCACACCCAGCCTGTATCGAAATTTTTCATTGTATACAATATTTTTAAGATATCTCTATCACGGAATTAGTGCTTTAACACATGCCCTCAGGTCGAAACACGACCATGTTTTTTATATCATTAGATAGCAAACAAGTTGGCCTCCTGGTGGAAAGAGAAACCATTGCCTATAGACTCCAAAGATGTTAATGGTGCGTTGCTATCCATGTGGCGAGATAGCAATGTCACATGCATAAGTCTATTGGCCTATCCTAACCTCCAAAGCGAAATATGACATTATCAAGCATTGTCGCTATTGCGGCAGTAATAGCACAGTATACTGGAGACTCAGTAGTCAATCTACATACATGTGATATTCGAGCAACGCACACATAGACACCTTTCACGAACGCGATATCTCGGAATGATTCGGTACAGTTTGTACCACACCAGTCGGAGATATCGCGTCCGTGAGAGGTATCTATGTGTGCTATGCTCGAATATTACTTGTATGGAACATTGACTTCTGGTAGTCTCTAAGTATTCTGTGGTAATAGGAAAGGCGCTGGTACATACCCGGGTAAGACATCACGGAAGTCGTTACTCTACCACCTTGTAGTCATGAAAGCAAGGATTTATAACGTTATAATTTCGATATGTTTGCGTCGTCGTGATTGGTTATGGTATGTATATGATATTATGACGTTGTCTTCTAGCACTAGTTGGCGTACCAATCACGAAACAGGATGAAACGCGGCGGACCAATCACGAAACCGCAAACATATCGAAATTATAACGTTGTAAATCCTTGCATGAAGGTTATGAAACATACAGCTAACTGTTCGCCTTTTACGGACTGCCTGACAAAATGGTGATTATTCTATTCTTAAAAGGACGATAAATACAGGGTCCTATTTATACTAAAATATAAATATCTATTAGGTAAATTACAGGACAAACAAATCAAAACTCAGTGTGAGCATAAACTAAAAAAAAAACTGTTGTAAGTTCGACAACAGTAAATGAGGCTTACATTTTTTCCGCCGTGTTGGTCCCGGCCTCCTTTGAAGAATAGGCCAACTGCCGTTTTGCCAGGCAGGTCGTAAAAGGCGACCGATTGGCTATCGAGTCACTCCCATCGTGGCCACTAGGTGGTAGAGTTCTGCATTGTCTCGCTCGGGTCTGGTACCACCGCCTTACCTATTCCTGCCGCAATAACGTCAGTGCTTGTCGCTGTCGTATTCCGGTTTGGAGGGTAAGTTAGCCGGTAAACTTATGCATGTGGCATTAGACCTCGCCACAAGATAGCAACGCACCAATAACATCTTTGGTGTCTATAGGCGATGGTTCACTCTTTCCATCAGGAGACCCATCTGCTTGTTTGCTATCTTATGATATAAAAAAAAAACCTTATTAATTCTTTTATTTACTAACAAAAATAACTATTCTGGACTGAAATTTTTTAGTCAACCTATTGCAACATTAAATATATTAAAAATAGGTTGACTACTTGCAATATATTTAATGTTGAACTGAATAAAAAATTTCAGTTCGTAAGTTATTTTTTTAAACATTTCACTGTTTGGTTAATAGAAAAAAATGCATACCAATTGAAAGTATGAAGCCTATAGAATATGCAAACATTAGGTTGACTATTTTGTTCTACCACAACTCTTGGATAGCCATGTATAAATAGGTAAATGTAAAAAAACTGGTATCGACTAGTAACCTGCCTACTCAAAAGTTGTCACGGGAAAAAAATAGCGTAACGTTTGCATATTCTAATAGGCTTCATACTTTTGATTGGTATAGGTAAAATTTGTCTATTAACCAAACAATGAAATGTTTAAAAAGAATTTGTTAATTAATCATCGTCACAAAATTTCAGTCTAGAATGGACTGAATTTTTTTTTTTCAAAATATATTGTCATTGCAAGATCGCCCGTTGTTCGTTAGGCGTATCATCTAACGTTTGCAATTCGCCAGCGATTATCGATGACTCTTAAACGTAATGAAAAAAATCATCAAAAACGTCGCCAATTGCTTGCTGGTCACTAGATGCACTTTTTGCAATGTCACAGCATCAAAACTAATCAAGCGGCAAAGACTACCACTAATGTACAAGGCTGTTATGTGTCTTGCAATAACTAAACAATTACCATAATTTCGCATTGCGAGTTACATGATCACCCCGCCGGTGGTTAGCGACTTTGACTATGCAATCAACATGGCTCGGGCTCGATTCCTGCAGGGACAAGCATTTGTGTGATGAGCAAAAATATTTGTATTTCTACGTTTGGGTGTTTATTAAATATATTCCAGTATTTATATATGTATTTCTATGTATTAGTATCGTTAACTAACACCCATAACACAAGCAAATATTTGCTTACTTTGGGGTTTGATCAGTAAGTGTAATTTGTTCCGTAAATATTTATTTATTTATTTATTATTTATTTTTTGGCAAAATATATTGCAAATGGGTAGACATATAAAAAACTTTTCACCCAGTAAGCGCTAGGTGAATGTTGTTTTATAGTGGTATCCTATACTATAAGGGACCATTTCATTTTAAAAAAGCGAAAATTCATTTTTTTGTTTGTAAGCTACAACTTTTTCATTTGTAACAAAATTTTAAATATGGTAGAGGCGACTAATATCGATTTATTCAAAATGACATATTGTTCTCCAGCTATAATACTCTTGCAATATTATAAATGCAAATTTATAACCAAAACGAATTAGTTTACATCGATTCAGAGACTGAGATTTCAACAGTATCAAACCGTTTATAGCATTAAGACAAATAGAGAAATACAAGATGTGCGTATATTGTTTGTTCTGGGATTTAGTTTAAAGCTTTAGAAACCTTCGGATCTAGCGCTATTCTGTCTCTTTGAAGCTTCGTTCTACGAAACCATAAGTGAATGTTTTGTTCTTTGTAGCAAAAGGATTATATTACATAGTAACAAAATATTTATACGTATACTAGCTGTTGCCAGCGACTTCGTCCGCGCGGACTTCGTTTACTCCGCACAGCACCTCCCACGTAGGTGATAGCGTGATAATATGTAGGCTATATGTTGACCCGACCTGTTAGTAATACTCATGCAAAATTTGAAGTAAATCCATGCAGTACTTTTTGAGTTTACCCCGGACATACATACAGACAAACAGACAAACAGACAAAAATTCTAAAAACTATATTTTTGGCTTCAATATCGATTTTAGATCTCGCCCCAAGTATTCCTTTAAAAAAAATATTCAATGTACAGCCTTTAATTTTCCTACGATTTTATTATGTGTATATAGAATAAGATTATATACTAGCTAGTATTCGCGACTTTGTCATGGTTTTTACGCAAATTACTAAATGAATCTATATTAATATTATAAATGCGAAAGTTTGGATGTTTGGATGGATGTTTGTTACTCAATGACGCAAAAACTACTGAACGGATTTGAATGAAATTTGGCACACAGATAGATGATGACCTGGAATAGCACATAGGCTTTTTATCCCGGAAAAAGTAATTGATCCCGCGGGATTCGTAAATAACTTTTATTATGCAGCGGGCTGCACGTTGTTGCTAGTAGTGCATATAAATACCGTAGATATCGAAGTAACCTATACATATAATAAAATCGTAGGAAAGTCAAAACTGTACATTGAATATTTTTTTAAAAGAATACTTGGGGTGTGATCTACAATCGGTATCGAAGCCAAAAATATAGTTTTTAGAATTTTTGTCTGTTTGTCTGTATGTATGTCCGAGATAAACTCAAAAAGTACTGCATGGATTTACTTCAAATTTTGCATGAATATTACTTATAGGTCGGGTCAACATATAGGCTACATATTATCACGCTACCACTTACGGGGGAGGTGCTGTGTGGAGTAAACGAAGTCGTGGGCAACAGCTAGTTTGTATACAAAGGTTGATTGGTGAAATTTTTTACATACTGAAGTACGGTATTGAGTACTCGATTCTGATAATGAGTATGTAAAATATATGTTTGTTACTCAATTACGCAAAAACTACTGAACGGATTTAAATGAAATTTGGCACACAGGTAGATGATGACCTAGAATAGGACATAGGCCCGGAAGAATAAGGTGATCCGGAAGAATAAGGAGTACAATTATACCTCTAGGTCTTTTAAAAGAACCATCGCTAAAGCAAAATCCGAGCACATTGGCAGAATTGGCGGGAAGCTAGTTCGCCTTCCTTCGGGAACTCGTGCGTTCTGGTCTCTAGCCAAAGCTGTTCAAGGTAATTTCTGTATGCCCTCTTTTCCACCTTTGCACAAAGATGATGGCTCTCTAGCCCATTCTGCAAAAGAGAAAGCTGATCTCTTAGGCTCATTTTTTGCAGCCAACTCGACTTTGGACGACCAAGGAAATACACCACCTACTATCCCGCGGTGTGATACTTCCATGCCGGAGGTAAAGCTCTTGCAAACTACAGTGCGTAAGGCACTCTTTTCCTTGGACGTCCATAAGTCGAGTGGGCCTGATGGCATCTCTCCAATCGTGCTAAAGATGTGTGCTCCAGAGTTGGCACCGGTTTTAACGCATTTGTTCCGACTCTCCTACTCAAAAGGCGTCGTGCCCATAACTTGGAAGACCGCCTTAGTGCACCCAATCCCTAAAAAAGGCGATCGATCGGTCAAGTCCAACTATCGGCCTATAGCGATAACCTCCTTATTCTCCAAAATAATGGAGTCCATTATTAACTGCCAGCTTCTGAGGTATCTTGAGGAGCACCAGCTGATTAGTGACCGCCAGTACGGTTTCCGTCGCGGACGCTCAGCTGGTGATCTTCTGGTTTACTTAACACATAGATGGGCGGAGGCAGTCGAGAATAAAGGAGAGGCATTGGCAGTTAGTTTGGACATAGCGAAGGCCTTTGATCGGGTATGGCACAGGGCACTTCTTTCCAAGCTTCCATCCTATGGGCTTCCTGAGAAATTGAGCAAATGGATCACCAGTTTTCTGACGGGTCGGAGTATAAGGGTCGTTGTTGATGGCGCATGCTCTGACCTTAAACTCGTCAATGCTGGTGTTCCTCAAGGTTGTGTGCTATCGCCTACGCTGTTTCTTCTGCACATTAATGACATGTTGCGATCGAGCAGCATTCATTGTTATGCGGATGACAGTACGGGCGATGCTTTGTACTCTGGCCACAGCGGAATTTCTCTGGAACACGTCAACGAGTGCCGGAACAAACTAGTGTCAGAAATTGAAGCACAACTTTCTGTTGCTTCGGAGTGGGGTCGATTAAATTTGGTCCAATTCAACCCCATTAAGACACAAGTTTGCGCGTTTACCGCTAAAAAATCACCCTTTGTCGTATCACCTCGTTTTGAAAATACTTCCCTGAAAGCCACAGCCAGTATTGGAATACTTGGAGTCGACATTACGAGTGACGTTCAGTTCCGCGGTCACTTGGAAGGCAAGGCTAAATTAGCCTCTAAAAAGCTGGGAGTTCTTAGTAGGGCCAGGCAGTACTTCACACCGGCCCATCGCTTATTACTTTATAAGGCGCAAATCCGGCCTCATATGGAGTACTGCTCTCATTTATGGGCGGGAGCTCCTCAGTACCAGCTCCTTCCTTTTGATCGAATTCAACGTAGGGCGGCTCGAATTGTCGAGGACGAGACTCTTTCAAATCGGCTTGATTCTTTGGCGTTACGTAGAGATGTGGCATCACTCTGCATCTTTTATCGGCTCTACCATGGGGAATGTTCCGAGGAACTGTTTGGATTAATTCCTGCTGCCGAATTTATCCATCGGACATCGCGACAAAATTCGAAGTTCCATCCTCACCATCTCGATGTCTGGAAATCCACAACCGTGCGATTCTCGAGGCATTTTTTGCCCCGCACCACCCCTCTGTGGAACCAGCTATCGGCAGAAATTTTTCCAAATGGATACGACTTAGGGACCTTCAAGAAAAGAGCTTACTCATTCTTAAAAGGCCGGCAACGCAATTACAAGACCTCTGGTAGTGTGGTTGTCTATGGGCGGCGGTAATCACTTACCATCAGGTGAGCCTCCTGTCCGTTTGCCCCCTCTTCTATAAAAAAAAAAAATCCCGCGGGATCCACCGACAACTTTTATAATACAGCGGGCTGCACGCTGCAGCTAGTTATCCAATAAAATGTTAAGTACGGGCACCCATGCATGTATCGTAGGCAAATTCTATAATTCGTCCGTATTAAATGGTGTCGTCACATTGTATAGACAAATACGTTGTACAGAATAGCGTACGCCGATTGTAAAATGTCGTCATTATACAATATGTATGACATTTTTCGTCGCCGTTAACAAATTTCTGCGGTATATTGTTTAAATTACTTGTTGTTATATAAATGGCTTATATAAATGGTTTATTTAGAACTACAGTCCTGTCCGGCTTCTTACATAAGTAGGTTTGTGAGGTTTCCATAAGGTCCCACACCTGGAAAAAGGGCGAGGCTCCGTCAACTGTCGGTGACATTAAATTTATAGTTGACATTAACGTTATTTATGTCATCAACAATTTTCCTTCGGCAATTTGTGTTGACAGTATACATTTATGACACAAGGCCGGTTGTATACAGAGCAATTACAGAATTTGCGTGGGACACATAGATATCGAAATTAATTATTTACAGACAGCGAATTAGCACTGTGCATATACAGCCTGTTAGGTAAGTCGACCTAAACCTTGAAGGGGGTAATAAGGTATCTGATTCTCATTCCAAATAAATAAAAAACCTACCCTTAAATTTAAACCTTATTATCCAATAAATTCATAATTCATATGCACCAACACGTTCGCGCAAGTATTGCGCATATCGATAGATAGATAAAAAGGTAGTTACGTAAATACTGCCTATTTATGTAACTATTTATCTATCTATCGATATGTGCGTTACTTGCGTGGACGTGTTGATGCGTATTAATTATGAATTTACTAAATAGTTAGCTTAACATTTAAGGGTATTTTTTATTATTATTTATTTGGAATGAGAACCAGATACCTTATTACCCCCTTCACGGTTTAGGTCAACTTACCTAACAGGCTGTATAAGTTAAGGCGTGTGCCTGTATTTGCAAGGTGACCGACAGCTTTTAATATTATTACACTTATTTCGTTCAGCCGTACTATGAAATTAGGTAATATTTTCCTTTTATTATATTTCTATTTAACTATATGTCGCCGTGTTGGTCCCGGCCTCCTTTGAAGAATAGGCCAACTGCCGTTCTGCCAGGCAGGTTGTAAAAGGCGACCGATTGGCTATCGAGTCACTACCATCGTGGCTAATAGGTGGTAGAATTCTGCATTGTCTCGCTCGGGTCTGGTACCAACGCCTTACCAATTCCTGCCGCAATAGCATCAGTGCTTGTCGCTGTCGTGTTCCGGTTTGGAGGGTAAGGTAGCCGGTAAATTTATGCATGTGGCATTAGACCTCGCCACAAGATAGCAACGCACCATTAACATCTTTGATGTCTATAGGCGATGGTTGACTCTTTCCATCAGGAGACCCATCTGCTTGTATGCTATCTTATAATATAAAAAAATATATATATGTACAGGCTTTTACAGTTCACCTGTAGATCAGAGTTTCTTAAAGTGGGGTCCATAAACCCCCAAGGGGTCCGTGATAATATGACCAGGGGTCTGTAGCTACTATACATGAATATCAATTTGTTATTGATAAGAAAATAATTTTTATTTTAATTCAGTATCTATTAACACGATAATACTGTTATTTCTTCAACACAAAATACAAAAGCCGATGTTTTGATTTTGCTTTTAAAACAAATGTCACCTTTATAATCAGATAAATTTATAATCAAAGTACAAGAATGATTATCACAAATTTTTCAATAAGTATATTGTTTTATTTTCCCACAATTATTTTTCCAGGGGTCCGTTGTTACTTTGAAGTTCTAAAAGCAGCTGGAATTTGTTTATCTCTTTTCTAACTATCCACTATTGTAGAAAAAATACAATAAGATATAAATATAGTCTTGAAATGTTTCGGTTGCCCCTCTGGCCCAGAACCTGGGTACGCCCATGTCCATGTCTATCAAAAAAGTATCATTACGCTCGGTTCCCTTGCGGGATAGGCAGAGTAAACGGAACGTCTATAGACTTTCCAGTTCACCACGATTCACCGGTTTGTCGGGTAGCGAGATAAGTGGTGATCCTCATCGCTGCATTTAGCGACATGTTAACGATCATTATCGTCAAATTTAGCAATAACCGGGACCGAGAGTTTAACGTGCTCATCCGAGGCATGGGAGTGGTAATACACCACTCCGCTAGACTCCGAACTGCTACTGAGGATTACATTTTCGAGAAAACCTCGAAAAAACCTCAACAACACATTGCCTGACCCGTGGATCGAACCCAGGACCTCATGATCTGTGCCGAATAGGCTATCCTTAGACTACAAGGCAATCATGTCTATCAAAAGTTTAAGAAATAGTACTGTATATTAAGAATTGAGATAAGCATCTAAGAAGTAAAACCAAGTATAAATTTTTGAGAATACTAATTTTTATATATAATCATATGCATTTGATTATATATAATTAAATGCATATGATTTACTACTACTACTACTACTTACTTTGATAAGTCCAATTGAAGAGTCAGCTCGCTCCAAGCTGCATATGCTGAACTGTATCGATGGTAGCTCCAAGCGGTGTGAGAGTTGCCGTTGAAATGTTTGGTGGCGATCAGGTACTATTGGTAATGTTGTTTGACGAAGAACCTAGAAAAGAATGAACCTATTATTTCAGAGTTCAACGATAATATTAGCTACTTATTATTTAAACGTAAGAGCGACTCTCAATTTGGTGTATATTTGTTAGTTGTAATTTTTTAGAAGTAATTTTGTTTTGTCGCCTCCGTGGTATAGTGGTCCAGTGTCGGTATTGACCACATAAGGTCCCAGGTTCGATTTTCGAGTCGGGCAATTAAAAATTTTATTTTTTTCAGTTTTCTCATTAAAACAACTTTGCCCAGCATAGGATATGTGCCCGGTTGCGATAGACTTGCCACTTATCACATTATGGGACTTACAGCCAATTGCCCTAACGTTGTCTTAGCTTTTTTTTATATCATAAGATAGCAAACAAGCAGATGGGTCTCCTGATGGAAAGAGTCAACCATCGTCTATAGACACCAAAGATGTTAATGGTGCGTTGCTATCTTGTGGCGAAGTCTAATGCCATATGCATAAGTTTACCGCCTACCTTACCCTCCAAACCGAAACACGACAGTGGTAAGCATTGACGCTATTGCGGCAGGAATAGGTAAGGCGGTGGTACCAGACCCGGGCGAGACAATGCAGAACTCTACCACCTAGTAGGACAATGCTAAGTAGTATGCTGTCACTTCTTGTCTTAAGTGAAAAGAATGTGACAACATGTCACAAGACACTGTCCTAAGTTAAGAGTAACTTCAGCTAATCGTGGGGCTAAATAATTGCACTGGACACATACGGGCGTGAAGAAACTTTTGAATTGTTTTGTTATTTTTTTAATTTAGTCGTAATTTTTTTAATGTATATATATTTGTTAGACTATAGGTTTTGTTAAGCTGTTTCACAATTTTTGTTGTACTATGTATGTACCTGTAATTGGAATGTACATTAGACTTGTTCCTTAATTTCGTAGATTGTATTTAAGATTTGCATTTATTGTGTTTTTGTTGTTGGTGTTTCATTGTATATAAACTAACAAATAAACCCAAGATCAGATCTTCACCACGTTTATATAGGACCAAATGGTAAAAATTTTTCGAATCAGTCCAAGCGTCATACAGTAATCTGGTAACATACACAAAAAAAAATTCCAACGAATCAAAAACCTTCTTTTTATAGTCGGTTAAAATGATTTTATAGATCAATTAATAATCATCATCATCATATATATTATTACGCTAAGGTTAAGATTTTTGCCTCCTTTTTTAGAGAAAATCTCACAATTACTTTACATCAATTTTATATCATTTTATAGATAATTGCTTGCTCTACCGGCACCTACAACTAAAAAATATATTATTACTTTTATTTAAAATTAAATAAATTAATTATTAAATTTAATTAATTAATTATTAAAAATATATAATATGTATATAGATATACATTAAGACACAATACAGCAATACTGCCATCTGACGGCTTTAATTTTGAAGTAACATCAAGATTATCGACGGTCGGTAAAATTTTTTTCAATTTCAAATCAAATTAAATTACGTTTAAATACTTTTCATATAGTGGCGCTTCAACTGAACTGTTTTGATTTAGTGCGAATTATTCGCACGGGTATTGCTAGTTATCATTAAAAACAAAATAGCAATCATGTAGCAAGCTCTACTGATTGTAAGACAAACATCGCCTGTAAACACCAATGATGTTAATAGTGTCTTGCTATCCGAGAGGTGGGTTGGTAATGCAACATGCATAAGTTTACCGGCTACCATACTCTTTAAATAGGAACACGACAGTGACAAGTAATGACGTTATTGGTGGAGAAATAGGTTAGGCTACGTAATATACCCGGACGAGATATTGCAAATATGTACCTGATAGTCACAATGTTAGTGATACGTCTCCAATCGCCTTGTATTCTAACCGCCCTGTAATCCCTTGGCACAGAGTCAAATGCCATGACTTAACGGCTTAAAAGTTAAGAGGGCGAGATCTATTTAAAGTAGGATAACAATTTTTAGCTTATTAATCATCCTATAGATCAATAAAAGATAACCAGATAACCAAAAACCTACGAACAGAAAGTACGTCCAACTTTACATATAAAAGGTAAAACAATTTTTAAAGTATTTTTTGTATGCGAAATTTACATTCCCTTTATTCTAAATAAGTGGATACTACAAACAAGAGCGAGTTAAACACTTAACATAAGAGAGGTGAAGTAAGGGTGAGATATAAGGGATGAGTGGAAGGCCATCCTTCAGACAGGGTTGCCTTTGATCCACCTGTAAATAATATTTCTTCTCGTATAAATTATATAAAAAAATTAAGCGATGATAATTCAAAGGCATCATATAACTTAATCACATGACTGCCCCTTATATAGTGATAAGCCTAAACTCAGATTATGATCTCCCAGATACAACCCTCGAGTTGAACAAAAGTATTATTGAAATTTTAATGGTATGTTAGCAACCGCGCTTAACGACAAGTACTAGCCGGCCAGATGTGTGGCGCACCTTTGTTATGCAACTGTTATTGTAAGATAATGACGTCATAACAACAATGGACAAAATATATAACGAAGAATGGTATAAATAGGCGGGAATGAGATGTTTATTTCGTGTCATTGTAATTATATCGCTTGTTGAGGGCGTTACTCTGCCCAAAAAATATACTGGGCGTGCAAAATTGATTCAAGTGTTTTATTCATCCAAACTGCTACTCAATTATAGGTATTTTCTCAAAAATCTAAATCTAATTTACAACTCGGAGTCTGGTCCTAGCCTTCGATAGGCTTGAAAGCCATCGGTACCGATTATCTCAATAAACATGCGATCGTCGCTATCAGTTCAGTAAAGTGAGGTTATGAGATCACACATCAGAAGATGTGTCTATTTGTTTGTTCTTTTATTATATAAATAAAATAATTTTTCGTTTTTATTTGTAAATAATGTAGATGATATTACTTAGAACTAAAACAACTATTCAGTAAATCTTATCTAAACAACCTCAAGGATTGTTAGAAATGGAAAAATAAAATAAAAATAAAATCACTGTCTTTTGTGAGATATAAAAATGGCTAAGCAACAACTAAGTATTTTTTTCTTTAATTAAAGTCTATGTTTATACCTACTTAATAAACACCGTGTTGGAGTGTTACTAAATAGCGACGAAATTCAAAATTGAAAGATTCTTGTCTTTATTTTTTGTGTAAGCAACGTATTTTATCCGACACTAGCAGAATTGCCATTCGCACAAACAAGAAGAAGTATTTTTTCTACCCCCAAACCAGTATACGACCGTAACAAGCACTGACGCTATTGCTGTAGGTATAGGTCAGGCGGTGGTTTCAGACCCGTGTGAGACATATCCAAACTGCTCCACCTGGTAACCGGAGCTGAATAATTGTGCCGTTGGGGTTTTCTTTATTTTCCTGACTTTCAGCGAGTTTTTTTTTATAGAAAAGGGGGCAAACGAGCAAGATGTGCACCTGATGGTAAGTGATGACCACCGCCCATGGATATCCGCAATACCAGAGGTCTTGCAGTTGCGTTGCCGGCCTTTTAAGAATGAGTAAGCTCTTTTCTTGAAGGTCCCTATGTCATATCCATTCGGAAATACCTCTGCCAGTAATTGATTCCACAATAGAGTAGTGCGAGGCAAAAAGTGTCGGGAGAATCGCACAGTTGTGGATTTCCAGACATCGAGATGGTGAGGATGGAACTTCAAATTTTGACGCGATGTCCGATGGTGGAATTCGGCGACAGGAATTAATCCAAACACTCCCCATGATAAATACAATAGAAGACGCAGAGTGAACCTACATCTCTGCGTAATGCCAAAGAGTCAAGCTGTTTCGAAATAGCTTGGTCGTCAACAATTCGAACCGCTCTACGCTAAATGCTATCAAGAGGAAGCAGTTAAGTTTAATCCATTGTGTGCACTGTTTTTATATTGTCCTTTCTGTGGCATCACAAATTACACGCGAATGTCAAAAGAAGGTTAAAATAGAATTGTTTTCTTATTTGGGTATATGGATGTTATCTTAACGATATTATTAGTAATAGTCCAAGCGGGGTCAAAAAGGGTGGTATTCCAGAATGAGAATAAAAATGGAGGTCCATTTTCGGTTTTTGAAGATTAAACAAATAATAATCCAGCGACCTGGCCATCTGTAAATTGTCCAATTTTTTATAGAAATTTCCTATTCATATGCTTTTTTTGTGAAATTGATGTGTACGACATACATAAAATTATTTACCACTTGAATGTGTTTCGATCAGTAAAATATAAAAATTTAAGTCTGGCACTGTTATTATACAACTGCCACTAGATTTTCTATTACAAATAAATAAATAAATATTCACGGAACAAATTACAGTTACTGATCTAACCCTAAAATAAGCAAATTACTTGCTTGTGTTATGGGTGATATTAATACATAGAAATACAAATATAATTGATCCCTTGATAAATAAAATTGTCTGTTGCAAGTTTAACTTTCTTTGCCCTCTACAAAAATTTGTCCTTTGTGTATATTAGTTTTAAGATATTTATATTTGGAGAGCGTTGTACCAGATACCTACTAAATTATTAAGAGTTCTTTGATGTGTATTTAGACGACTCATTTCATAAATTAGCTTTGAAAAATCCATTTGCATATTTTTATAAATTATAATACTGTTTTAGCATTGATCCCATGGCCATGATAGAAAGCTGGAGCCAAAACGCGTTTTAGACCCGTTTTTATATTTTTAAAAATGTTAGTTAATTAATCCATACTAATATTATAAATGCGAAAGTAACTCTGTCTGTCTGTCTGTCTGTTACGCTTTCACGGCCAAACCACTGAACCGATTTGGATAAAATTTGGTACAAATATAGCTTGAGACCCAAGAAAGGACATAGGATAGTTCTTATCCCGGAAATTCCACGGGAACGGGAACTATGCGGGTTTTTATTTTAGAATTTTTTCCACGCGAACGAAGTCGCGGGCACAGCTAGTAGATAACTAAATGAAAAATCGCGATAAAAAATGTTTGCCGACAGATTATTGTTTATTGATCTATCTTGTAGGCGCATCAGTAATATTCGTTTTCTAGCATATTTTCAACCCTTTGGAAAAATTATAAATATTTATTCTATAGTTCCGGGAGTAGGGATTTTTTTTGGAAAATTTCCTTCTCTCTTTGAATCTTTTTTCAAATTTAAAAATCTCAAATAGTTTACGAGATTTTTGCGAAAAACCAACCCTCTCCCCCTTTTTTCACTTAATTTTTTATAAATTTTGCAATTTTTGCGAGCAGCCCTTCAATTTTCTCAAAAAATTTCCACATGCCATTCCGAATCGAATGACACCTAAATCATAATTTTTAGAGAATTAGAAAATTTTTACCTAAAAAGCACTTGTTAACCACACTATGGAGAGTATTTTAATGTTTTCGTAAAAGGGGAACGATTTGACATTCGTGTCACTACCACTTAACCACTTAAGAAACTGTCGCGTCATTTAACGCGTGGGGCTTAGGCAGGATAATCAACTAAATTCACGAATTTGTTAAAAATCAGAAAATAGGAGACATTTACCTTGTAAAGGAAACCCTTCTTAAGCCTACTATTTTTCCCCGTTTTAGTCTGGGTTCCTTTGAAGAACAGACTAACGGCTATTCTGCCAGTCATAAAAGATGACCGATTGACTATTAGTATCACTACCATTATGACTGCTAGGTGGTAGAGTTCTGCAACCTTTGGCTCGGGTGTTGTTTACCACCTTACTTAAAATCTCAGTAACAGCTCGGAGTCGGTGGGTGATGTTTACCACTCGCTTTACGTGCTCATGCTTCGGATGAGCACGTAAAGCCGACACACCGGTGAATACGGTTGAACCAAACTGTCTATAGACATTGGGTTTACCCTGCCCACCCCGCAAGGGAACCTTTTCTACCCTTTTAAAAGCTTTGATAATTTAACCCCAATAGGTCAACATAGACCGTGAAGCGATCAGTATTTTACGCCTTAAAGGTAGTAAGTATAATTAAGAAACGACTTAATTTACGCTAACGACTTAATTATTCACGTCGAGTTGAAAATTTAATTATCTACACTAATTTCTTTTTATAATAAATTTTGTTAATTCTTATAAAAGGTTTCTTCATTTCAAATATCTCCCATGTTGTTCCTGACTTTCTTTGAAGAATAGGCCATTTTAGTGACGAATATAAGGCAGGAAAAATCCTGCCTTTCACGAGATGCCTAGCTGTCAGGCATTATATCTGCTCTTCGAAAGAAACCCGGAACAACACGGGAAAAATGGGATGTAATGAGATTCTTAGAAAAACTCAACAATACTTCTTGTCAATCATAAATTCAAATTCGAGTCCTTCAACCAAACAAGTGAAGGTAAAATTACGATATAAATCTCAAATTAAATTTTCGCATCTCAAGTTTAGGACCAAGGTACATGGCTAACAGTCTAATAAATATCGTAATTGTAGACACATTTAATATTTTATTCAAGGTTGAAACAATAATCTTGACATTCACTGAATCGATAAAATTTACAGTCAAGAGCGAAAGAAACAATGAACTGTTGAGACAAACATAATCAGAGAATGTCCAGGAGGCTTTTATTTGACATCGCTTTGTAGCAAACGATATCTAAATTTGGCATCGTCTCTGAGATATCGAAAAAAAATTCCTAGCCAATGTGGAATTATTGTTGTAGTCGTTGCGTTAAATTGTTTTTTCGCTAAGAATAAGAAATAAAGCCAATGTGACCTAGACAATGAAATTATGTGTTAAAACAATTTCTCACTTTTGGTTTCCTTGCGAATTATAATATTGTGTACCAATATTATAATTCGCAAGGAAACCAAAATTTACGATATTTACGATATATTTATTTGCGATAACGATGACGAGTGATCACGTGATTTAGCGAAGCTTATGTCAATGCAATACATTTTATTCTTTTCTAACTTCGCTATCGTTTTTATATTATTACTTTGTCTAAGCCTCAGGTTATTTTGGATAGTTTTGTAAAATCCATTACTCAAAGAAAAAAATAGTTTAACATTCGTTATGCCTTGTGATTCGCATATCGCCGCTTTAAAGAATTGCCATCTGTCACTCTGCTAAGCAATTTGAAAATGGTGAACGATTGACTAATAATTATGTCGCTATCATCGTAACTACCAAGTTGTAGGGTATCGCAACGTCTCATTCGGGGTTTGTTACCCTCGCCTTGCCTATTCTAACGTTAATGCTTTTAACTATCAATGTTTTATGAGATATTTACTTCTGATTTGGTAAAAAAATATTTAAAAATTATTTAAAATCAAATTTAATATATATATATATATATATATATATATATATATATATATATATATATATATATATATATATATATAGTATTATATATATAATAATATAGTATATAATACAGTATAATATCAATAGTTGGTTAAAATACTTCGGTATCTTAAAAATACATACATACACTTATATACATCGCTCGTTTATGACAGTCCAGAGTCTAGATTAATGGTATATACCGGACTTTTTTCTTAAAATCTGTGATTCAGTATCACAATTGTAGTACCAACTTTGGGAACGAAATACTCAAGCAATATATCGAATTTAAAGTTAAGTTTCTGCTAATGACGCCCATGCTAATACTTGTCTCTTGTGAGGGTAAACTCAAGCTTAGCAACTAATTGTGAAAGGGAGACAGAGGAAACAAAGAGGTCTTCATCGTCGAGACCGGTGACAAGAATACCTTGGTATGTGTATATTCGTATCGACATTTGGCAGTCCAAATGGAAACAAAAGGTTTGGAATTACAGACCACATGAATATTGATATTGTGTAATTGTTTTTCCACGATATTTAATCCTACCAGTTACTCGCAATTTCGTTTTCGTGACCAAAAATCAGTCAAAAACTTCCCTTTGGTCAGTCGGATAAAAAAGTAGTCTATGTCACTTCTGGATAATAAAGTTTTCTAAAGATATTTTTTTAAATCGGTCGAGTAGTTTAGAGTAATGTCGTAACAAACAAAAAATCAAATCCTTTCTCTTTATAATATTATTTAAGTTCAGAAAACAATTATTAGTAACTATTTGCTCATAATAAACACTTCTTCAAGTTTCTGATTCTCAATAAAATAACTGAACGAAATCCAAGAATTGTTTGAGCACGTACAGGTTTCAATTTAAATTTTCAACGCCAGTTCGTGACGACACATAATTATTTAAGAAGATTTGATATTCTGGGATCATAAAAGTTCTTTACACATTAAGTTTGAATATGAAATCGAAAATTAATTATTTTTCCTAACATCAGCTAATACGTGAATAACTTTTTTGCTAAAAGCGTTAGCTGTGCCCGCGACTTCGTCCGCGTGGAAAATTTTCTTACATAAAAGTAGCATAAGTTATTGTTTATTACCGTAGTTTAAAAGAGAGACAGTCCCGGGGTTTTAGTCGTATAGTTCCCGTTTCTCTATTTTCTAACTATCTTTGTACCAAATTTCATACAAATCGGTTCAGTGATTGAGACGAGAAGAAGAAACAGACAGACAGAGCTACTTTCGCATTTATTAATATTATAAATGCGAACGTAGCTCCGTCTGTCTGTGTATGGGTGTGGAAAAAGAATCGTATGAATTTCGAATTCCGAAGTCTCGCGCATGCCGTCGTCATATCTGTTAAAACTTTTGTGAGGAATGTCTTTTATTACTTATTAGCTGAGCCAATTTTCGAAAAAAGTAGCCTAAGTAACTCCCTATCACATCAGCTATCTGCCAGTGAAAGTCAAAATCGGACCAGCCGTTCCAGAGATTAGCCGGAACAAACAGACAGACAGACGGACAGATAGACAGACAGACAGACAGACAGACAATAATTGTAAAAAATGTTATTTTAGTATATGTACTGTGTATACAACCATATGCATTTAGTAAAAATCGGTTATTTTAACATTACAAACAGACACTCCAATTTTATTTATTTGTATAGATATCTAGAATTGTTCAATTTTTTACAGTCTGACAGAGTTTTTTATAGTTTTTTTACGATTATTACATATCTGTAGTAATACACATTACAGGATACAAAAAGTTTAAATCATAGATACAATACCTTAAACATTATTCAGATATTTCGAAAGATAGCGCGCATTAAATTAACTGGGATCATAATATTATGTCCCACGACACAGGACCAAGACGCAGCAGAAGCACGACATGCACACGGCTAAATCAGTAACAACGTTACAATATATGTATTGTAAGTATGACGTGGAAACAAAATGGAACTTTTTAACATCTACAAATTTTCTAAATCTTGGCTACCCATTCAAATATTCCGATAGATATTGCAACGAGATGTTTTATTTAATAAGCGTATGGAGGTTTTCCTAAATGATGCGTGAGATTCCGTGTAAACATTCTCTATTATCATAGAAGTAAGGAATGCAAGTAAATAAATAAATAAACTTCAATTAGGAAGAATAAATAAAACAAAGTGTCATTATATTACCGTAATATTTTTATATCATAAGATAGCAAACAACCAGATGACTCTCCTAATGGAAAGAGAAACCATCGCCTAGAGACACCAAAGATGTTAATGGTGCGTTGCTATCCGTGTGGTGATAAGGCAATTCCACGTGTAAATGTCTACCAGCTATCTTACTCTCAAAACCGGAACACGACAACGACAAACATTGACGCTATTCTGGCGGAATAGATTGGGCGGTGATATAAAAATACCCGGGTGCGACGTTGCGGAACTTTATCACCTAGTACTCACGATTGTAGTAACATTTAGAACTAATCGGTCGCCTTTTATGACCTACCTGTCAGAACAACAGTTGGTCTATTCTTCAAAAGAACCCAGACCAATACGGGGAAAATTGTGAATTATTATGACATAGGTATGTAGTTCGAAATATAAGAGCAAGAATGGTAACTTAGTCGACCCCCGACGTGTTAAATAAATATGAAGGTTTTTTAAGTTGCCTTTGGTTCCACACCTAGAAAAACTTCTGTTGATTAGGTCCCGCCCTACATTGTAAGTGAGACTACAGCGACATTTATTAAGTTTATTAGCAGTAAGCAACTTACATATTCTTTACGGCACTTTATACTCTTTACGCCGTATTGGTCCAGGCTCCCTTAAAACAATAGACCAACTGCCATTCTGTCAGGCAGATCGTAAAAGGCGAACGATTGGCTAAACGTTTTTATTATTACTATCGTGACTATTATTAGTCCCCTAGCCAGAGTATACATTTGGTTAATCATTTCCTTTCGGAAGATAACTTGTACAATGCTTTAATGAGTTGTATCATGAAGCTTCGTGAACGTCAGCTGCAGCTAGGTGGATGGGTTAGGAAGCAGAAACCTCCCAAGCACGTCAAAAAAAATTCAGTAATTCCCTCCCGATTGAAAATTTATCTTTATAGCTTGTCTAATAATGACCATATCGCGGTGGATTATACGTCTGCTGATCACACGAACATGTAAATAAAATTTTGTTCTCAGTTATATCTTCTCAATTGAAATTTGCCAGGTTACATGATACTGTTTATAAATAAATACGTAAGCGGACAGTATCTTGGTGGAATAATTGTCAGCGGATGCCTTGAAAGGTTTGACACAGAAACCAAACTGGAGCATATATTGCTTATTTAAATACACCAGCTGACGAGTTTCCCCCGTTATATTGCTAGCTGATCCTTTTTATAGCATTCAGAATCGTAATAAATATCAGCTTACAAATATTTATTCGGAAGGAAATGACGTATCTAAAGTTATTCGATATTATGCTTCATGCTCTAACTGAAAGATATTTTTTTCTAAATTTCTGTGGAATCAATATTCCTTTTTTCAGTCATAACTTTAGATATGACATTTCTTTTTAAAATTAAAATTTATAAGCTAATAGTTAACACGATCCTGACGTTATAAAAAGGATCAGCTAGCAATATGCCGAGGGAAAACTCGTCAGCTGATGCATTTTATTGCATATATCATTTTACTGATTGTAGTTTTATTTTTATCATTATCAGCTTTTTGCAGAACCATTTAAAGTAGTCGCCTCTGTGGTCTAGTGGTCCAGCGTTGGCGTTGACCACATGAGGTCCCGGGTTCGATTCCCGGGTCGGACACATTAAAAGAAGTGTTTTTTCAGTTTTCTGAGAAACACAAAGTTGCCTGGGATTGGAAAGTGCCCGGTTGGCGATAGGCTTGCCACCTATCACATTTATAGGACCAAGGATCTTCGGTTAATCGTGGGTGCACTTGTTGTACCTCTGCCTATCATATTATAATTATACTCATTTAAAGTGACAGACAAAGGTGGCCCAGAAAATCATTTGTATGGTTGATACCTAATACTTGTCACCCTATGTGTTTGCTAAACGGCTTACCGTTTTACTATCATGCTGCTATACATAAACATTATTAAATTTTATGTTATTTTTCATGTATGTAAATATGCTGTATAAATTGTAATTATCAATGTCTTTTAAATGTGTTATGTTTTTTCTTTGTTTACTGTATCTGTTAGCTCTTTTTTCTTTTTTCTTATTTGTACACTTGATCTTGTTTTATATATATATATATAAATAAGAATAAGAATTGTTTTAATTACCACATATTATAATATATATATATATATATATATATATATATATATATATATATATATATATATATATATATATATATATATATATATTATAATATGTGGTAATTAAAACAATTCTTATTCTTATTTATTTAAATAGTATCATGTAAACTTTCATCTCACAAATTTTCAATTAAGAAAATATGACTAAAAAAAGGAATATTGATTCAACTGAAATATTACAAAAATATTTTATGTGTCGGTTAGAGTATGAAGTATAATGTCGAATATCTTTACATACGTCATTTATTCTTTGAGATAAAAAGTCGTAAGCTATAGTAAGTATGATAATGTAAGTAATGAATCGCGATATATACATACCTAAACTCATGGACAACATATAGATATCATGCTGCATACGAATTGGTATTAAAATACACATGTAACCAGATTTCAGTACCGAGAGTCCTTCCTCCTGGATAAAAATTAGCAAATTCATGGTTATTAATTTATTATCCTGCATTCATGCAGGATAATAAATTAATAACCATGAATTTGCAAATTTTTATCCGGGAGGAAGGATTCATGCATTCATGCATTCATGCAGGATAATAAATTAATAACCATGAATTTGCAAATTTTTATCCGGGAGGAAGGACTCTCAGTACTGAAATCTGGTTACATGTGTATTTTAATACCAACTCGTTTGCAGCATGATATCTATATGTTTTCCATGAGTTTAGGTATGTATATATCGCGATTCATTTGTTTAATTTTTTATTTTAATTGTTTACAAGCGTATATTTCAATATACGCTTTCAATATATAACAATTAAACAAATCAGCTAGCAATATGGTGAGGGAAACTCGTCAGCTGGTGCATTTAATATACGCTCCTGTTTGGCTCCTGCGTTACACCTTTAAGGTCTCTCGGCTGGCAATTACTCCACTGAGATACAGCCAGCTAACGTGTTTAATTATTTACAATGATATCTGTTATCTGACAAATTTTCAATTGAGAAGATATAACTTAAAAAAAATTTACATGTTCGTGTGACTAGCTGACGTATAATCCACCACTATATAGTCAGATGCCTTTTTGTTTTCTTCAATATACAACAAGACAAGCTATAAATTTGGCAGTTTTTAATCGGGAGGAAATGACTAAATTTCTTAAATCGTTGAGAGGCTACCGCTGCTCAACCCACCCACCGAGACGCAGATGATTTTCACAGAAATTCGCGATACAACGATCTGAAGCAATATAGAAGTCATTGCCTGAGAGGAACTTAGTCATGAGAATCTGTCGCTGACTCGCGCACTATACATGGTAGAGTTCCGCAACGTTTCTCCTGGTATAAAGTACCACCGCTTTACCTATTTCTGCCGCTATTACGTATTAACGCTATAGCGGCAGGCTTACATCTATCGCCTCTGTGGTCTAGTGGTCCAGCTTTGGAGTTGACCACATGAGGTCCCGGGTTCGATTCCCGGGTCGGGCACTTTAAAAAAAAAAGTGTTATTTCAGTTTTCTGAGAAACTCAAAGTTGCCCGGGATTGGAAAGTGCCCGGTTGGCGATAGGCTTGCCACCTATCACATTTATGGGACCAAGTATCTTCGGCTAATCGTGGGTGCACTTGTTGTACCTCTGCCTACCCCTTCGGGGATATGGGCGTGAAGATACTTTTTTCAAAAATTTTCATCGCCAAGAACTCCCGAACGGATAAAACGATTATGTTCCAATTTGCGGCATTGGATATAAATTTTCAAGGAAAAAAGCTGATTTGATTTTCTAATCAATCAGTTTATTAATCTGGAAGTTATTTTAAAGAAACTTGCTCATTATCTCCTGCGCGAAATTGTTTCAGATTTTTTGGAAAAATAAGTGTGGCAAAATTTAATCGAATACTATCAACCGTATTTCGATTAGTCAAGCTATTTTAAAGTTATGAAATGTTTAAATACACACATATACACACACTCATACACAGAGAGACATACTGATGTCATCGTGAAAATAGTTGAAAGAGGTTCCTAGGCCCTCAAAACGTGGAGGTCTGGTGAACACTCGATATTTTAAAATCAGGACAAAATCAGTAACTTCATTTTACTTACTAACGTAGCAGGAAGTCAAAAACAAACGAAAGCTAACTGACAGAAGACTCACATGATAGCAAATGGTTACCCATTGCACGTAGACCTATGTAAAAAATCAGAACTTGAAGTTGATTTTCAGGCTTTTTAAGAGTAAATGAGCTCTGTTCTTTGAGGATTTTAAATTATATCCGTTCGGAAACATCCCGAAGTAAATTACTTTCACAGAGGAGTAGTGCGAGACAAAGAGCTTCGTAAATCGCACGGTACTGGATTTCCTTTCCTAAACCTTTTTACATTTCAAGAAGAAATTAACTGCGTGTAAAAATGTTATTTTTATTTTGAGTGTAATTTTTTTTAAGTTAAATTTCATGATAGTCTCGCCCCGGTCTGGTACCACCGCCTTACTTATTCCTGCCGCAATAGCGTCAGTGCTTGTTACTGTCGTATTCCGGTTTGAAGGTTAAGGTAGCCGGTAAACTTATGCATGTGGCATTAGACCTCGCCACAAGATAGCAACGCACCATTAACATATTTAGTGTGTATAGGCGATGGTTGAATCTTTCCATCAGGAGATCCATCTGCTTGTTTGCTATCTTATGTTATAAAAGAAACAGATTTTGCTTTTTACTACATTTATGTTTACTTTTGTTCGTGTTGTGCATTATTGTTTGTGTGTATACCGTCTTTTTTGTGTATATCATCTTTTTGTGTATACCATCTTCTGAAAGAAATTTCACTACGAGACAAGTTTGCTATTTTGTTATATTGTGTCATTTAATTATTTTCTGTAACTGTGTTCATACACAATAAAATATTTATAGATTATCGAGGAACAAACTCGAAATAAACCTCAATAATACTTTTGTCGGACCCGGGGATCGAACCCGGTACCTCATGACCAGATGCGAATAGGCTACCGCATAGATCATGAGGCAGACGTTTGTGATAGGAAAATAAAAATAATTATTATAAATGCATGGCTGGCGAGGTAGATGATCCTAATGCCGCGATTTCCTTGCCGAAATTACAGAAAAAATAATTTGGCGCAAGTTGCGTTCCTTTTTCGTGAGTAAGGTTGCCGGTTTTATACATATGGTAGTAACATCCCGAAACACAGATAGTAAAGCAATACTGAAATCTTTAGAGCGTTGTATTTTGTGTTGTAGCTGCTACGCACAGGTGTAGGCATAGGTGTAAGGTTAACAAGCAGATGGCTCTCTTGAAAGAGAACCATCGCCTTTAGATACCAGAAATGTTAATGATGCGTTGTCATCCGTGTGGCGAGCCAGGTCGGATCTAGGTGGAGTCATGGCCCCCTGGACAGGGGTCTAGGTATGGATTTATAAAGATTAGAGCCTATTATAATGGAACCTCAAATATGTGACCCATCCTGAACCGAAGGCTGGATCCGCGCTTAGTGGCGAGCTGTCAATGCCAAATCATATAAATTTACCGGCTACCTTTCTCTCCAAACTGGAACACGTCAAACTTGCACCAAACACAGTTGGCGCAAGTTTGTCACTGTCGTGTTATCGTGTCGTGTCGTGTCAAAGGCAAGAATAGGTGAGGCGGTGGTACCATACCTAGACGACACGTTACAGATCTTAACTATTTAGTAGTCATAAAGTCAGTAATACGTTTGCCCAGTTGTAAATATTCACAAACAGCCTAACATGAAAGTGGACAGATTATTCTTGCAAATGAGCCTGGAATAACTATTCCAGTGAAAGTAGATGCTAGGCACAAATTTAATTTGCCTTTACTTCAAACTCAAATTAGAAAATTTAGTATTCCATCGATTCACTGCAATCTCTTCCAAATGGATACACATTTTAATTAAAATGCAAACATTTTCATTAAGTTTTTTTGCACAACTAAGGCAGCTAACAATGTTATTTTCTTCTATATATTTTTTTATTACACTCGTGGTTTTGAGGTTAGCCTAAACGTCGCAGATTTAGGCGGGTTCACGCCTTGGTAGATTAAAAAATGCTATTGAGGTTTTTAATGGAAAAATTCTAAATAGCAAGTCTTATAGTGTGTGCTCTCTCTATAGAAAAACTAGTTGTTCTCCACGACTTCATTCGCGTGGTCCACGTTAACATCTTTGGTGTCTATATGTGATGGTTTCTCTTTCCATCAGGAGAGCCATCTGCTTGTTAACTTATGATGTAAACAAACTAATGATTTTAACAACTCAAAGATGCGAGTTAAATTACCTTGTTTTAAATTTGATGAATTAGATAACGGATTGTGTTTTGTTTCGTTATTGTAGAATTATATTTTTATAGGGGAGCAATCTCATAATACATTATTTTTGCATAAGTTTGCGTAACAAAGGCCCTCCAACGGAGAATTTTTCGTTTTTGCAACGTATTTCATTGATGCAATAATAGTCATAGTGATTGTTATGTAGTCTATTCTTATAGCCTTCCTCGATAAATGGACTATTTAACACAAAAATAATTTAAAAAATCCAAACAGTAGAATTTGAGGTTAGCGCATTCAAAGAAAATATTCAGCTTTATAATATTAAGATAGCAAACAAGCAGATGGTGCTCTTGATAGAAAGGGAAAAACATCGCCTATGGTAACGAAGTTGTTAACGGTTCGTTGTACGGAGAAAAAATAATACCACATGCATAAATCTATTAGCTACCTTAATTTATAAACTGGGACACGACAGCGACAAGAATTGACGCTATTGCATCAAGAAACGGTACGGTGATGGTACCAAACCTAGACAAGTCTCTACTAATTCATAAAAAACCGAAGGAATTATCAGTCTCTATGTTCTCCATTTAACACTCGCTAGGACGGAATTTAAATAAATCCCTAGATATCGTCCGAAAAGGTTACATTCAAATATAATATGTATATCCTATCAAAATATTTCATGTAAATAAGATTGGCAAAACACAAATCTCATAAAGCTTTCTTTGATAAAAGTATACCAAATCTTATGTACCAATATGACCTTTAATTAAAATATTCAAGCTCGCAACCTCGAAATAAAATAAGAGCACAATTAAATGTGTGCCCTTATTTCGTCTAATGATATCCATCGTACGGACTCACCACATACGGATGTCCGACCTGGCAAGCGAAACCAGGACCTCAAGTATTCAACACTGACAACACTGACCAGACCACAACGGCGATTTGTAATTTTCAAGGCACAAATGTGTAATTTTCAAAAAGATATTCATTCACACAAATTTCGACGAATACTTGTCATTGATATCACTTTGAAAATGGATTTCGCCACTCCCTCGTGTGCCAAACAAATATTTGACGAAACCGTAAATCGATCTTTTTCCATTACCACTTCAACGTCATTCAACATCTTCGATTAATAAAACGAGTTGACTTAGGCGTTTGCTCGGTACTTTTATTAAACTAAGGATGTGTAGTGTTCACGGTGCATCAATGTTTACAAATATCGATATTTAATATAAAACAATATTCATAATTAATACTTTGAAAAAAATAAAGGTTACTTTTAAAACAATGTTATTAGTTCCAGATCTATTAAACTTTTATAAATCCTATATTTAAAAAAAAGTAAATCTTAGAAGTTATCGATACAATCGTACAAATTTTGTTCTTTTTTTCAAATACTCATATTATCTTCTAATTTAGCATCCTTTTTTATTTACCTAGTATTATACTGTCTTAACTGTACTTACTTACTTACTTACTTACTCCGCTGGCTCAGTGACTCGAAGTGGATCTTGGCATTCGAAACAAGAGTCTTCCATCTTTCTCTGTCCTGCGCTACTTCTCGCCAATTGTCAACTTGAAGTTTGCGCAGGTCAGCATCCACCCGATCTTTCCAGTGATATCTGGGTCGTACAACCGGTCCTCGACCACTTGGTCGACCCAGATGTGCTCGCTTCACTCTCCGATCCCCGCTCATTCGTTTAAGGTGACCGGGCCAATGAAGTCGAGTTATTATTTCGCCTATAATGTTTGGTCGGTCCACTAGGTCTTCTATTTCGGAGTTATCCCGAATTCTCCATGATCCATCTTCTCTTTTCTTTCCGCCCAATATTTTATTATTTTCCTAACCACTAACGACTAACACTAACGGCCACTAACGACTTATTTTCCTTCTTAAGCGTAACTGTCCATGCTTGAGCTCCATGCATTAAAATGGGACGTATCACCATGCTGTATATTCGCAGCTTGGTATTTCTGCTAAAGAATTTTGACGTAAATACTTTATGCAAGGCCATGCTGCATTTAAGAGTGTTTTGGATCCGGATGTCGATCTCTTCCTCCCTGGTTTTAGTATCGGTTAAAGTACAGCCCAGATATCTGAATCTAGCCACTCCATTGAACACCGTATCTCCTACTTTCAGGGGTTGTCATTTGACGCGCGTGTTCTTGTAGCGCTTCATGTGAAGATACTTCGTTTTTTCATGGCTGATCCTTAAACCCACCTTTTTCGCCTCTTTCTCTTCGTTTGTAAGTTTTGGCTCATACTGCCGCAGTCATGCATGTGACGTTTGCCCCGCGTTGGTCCGAGCTCTCTAGAAAAATAGGCTAACTGCCGTGCCAGGCAGGTCGTAAAAAGCGGACCGATTGGCTGTTCGAGTCACTACCATAGTGGCTACTAGGCCTTACATATTGCGTATACAATAGCGTGAGTGCTTGTCAATGACGTGTTCCAATTTGAAAGGTAAGGTAGTCCGTAAGCTTGTGCGTGTGGCTCAGACCTCGCCACAAGATAGCAAGGCACCACTAACATAATATGTGGTGCCTATAGGCAATGGTTGACTCTTTCGATCTGGAGACACGTTTGCTTGTTTGCTATCTTATAAAAAAATGTGAATTAGTTAACATAAATATTGACTACAAGAATTAAATTTAATATACACACAATAAAATAAAGTATACCTTCAGCCGAAGCCATGTACTGTATAGACTAAAGAGCATACCCAATATTCATAATGTATAAGAACTGATAAAATCAGATCTAAATGTTTGAGTAATGAATAAATAAAAAATAATTTGAATTATTTTTCCGAGGTCAGAGTTCTACAACGTCTCACCTAGCTTTTGTGCTGCCGCTTCACCGATTCCTGCTGCATTAACGTTGTGCTTGTAACGTCTATTCCAGTTTGAAGGGTAAGGTAGCTAATAGCTAATAAAGTACGCATGTGGCACATCTACCTTATATGTGGTACATTTTTACTTTCTTGGTGGTGGTTGTCTCTTTACATAAAGAGAGCCATCTGAGATATATTTAGCCATAGAGATATCTGCCATTCTACAATGTAAACAAAATGATTCTTGTAATATATAACTTTAAGTTATAGTGATTTCCAAGTGTTTTCTCCAAGTAGTGCCAGGTCATCTGCGTATCCTATCACATTAAACTTTTTATCACCAAGTTCTACCACTCCACCTAGCGATAACACTCTTTGGAGGACGAGCTCCAAAACTAAGTTGAAAAGTAAAGGCAATCGAGTAAAGGCGAGGCGGGCATCCCCTTGTTTAAGTCCGGCAAACTATTGCGTCAACTCTGACTGACTGACTCGCATTCTACGCTCTGCCGTTGCCTTTTTGCCTAGTCTTACTAGCTTACCGGGGATATTAAAGTCGCTCATTATGTTAAACAGGGCCTCCCTATCAACGCTGTCGTGGGCCTCAGTGAAGTCAACAAACAGAAAGTGAATACTTTGAGCATATTCCCATTTCATTTCCATCAGTTGTTTTAAGAGGAAAATCTGGTCTATAGTAATCTAGTCTTAACTTTATATATACAATATCATCATTTGTAAAGAATGATTAAAAATACCTCTAACAAGTTGTAGAAAGAACATCAATCCTCAAACGAAATTTAATCGAGAATACAGTCACTGTTGCCTCTATAAAATATTTATTACCAGCTGCAGCGTTCAGCCCTCTGCATAAGATTTTGGCGAATCCCGCGGGATCACCTATTTTTCTGGAATATAAAGTAAGTAGCCTATATGATATTCCAGGACTTCACCTACCTGTGTACCAAATTTCATCCAAATGTGTTCAGTAGTTTTTGCGTGATTGTGTAACAAACATCCATACAAACATCCATCCATACAAACATCTAAACTTTCGCATGTATAATATTAATATAGATTTTATTGAAAATTTTCATCTTATGATTTGATTTTCAAAACAATATTTTATAAATACCGGTGTTTCTATACCAACATCGATTCATCAATACATATAACAATACATCAACATTAAAGGCCACGACGTGTATGACGCCCGGCCCTATGAAACCCATCTTGACTTGTGGATTCAGTTCAATCACAACGAAAACTATTTTGGTAAGAAGATTATCCTTGATACTGACATTTGAATAATGATAGTAGAATCCTAAAGGTTAAGGTGAAAGATTTGTTTTTAGTAGCCTGTATTGCCTAATATTTATTTTTTTAATATTTACCATTATTATCTATATTAATATTATAAATGTGAAAGTTTGGGTGTTTGGATGGATGGATGTTTGTTACTCAATCACACAAAAACTACTGAACTTATTTGAATGAAATTAGGCACACAGGTAGATGATGACCTGGAATAGCACATAGACTACTTTTATCCCGGAAAAATAGGTGATCCCGCGGGATTCACCAAAAACTTTTATAATGCAGCGGGCTGCACGCTGGTATGTTATAAATACAAAAAATTGTACGTTTTAATGTTTAGATGTTGGTTAGTGTGGTGGTGGTCGTATTGGTTGGTT
Source organism: Apodemia mormo (assembly GCA_036924255.1). Classification (NCBI taxonomy): domain Eukaryota; kingdom Metazoa; phylum Arthropoda; class Insecta; order Lepidoptera; family Riodinidae; genus Apodemia; species Apodemia mormo. The sequence goes on along the minus strand of JAUPFN010000022.1, from coordinate 9,549,329 downwards.
GGTGTTGTATGGTTGATGTTGGTGTTGGTGTGGATGGTTGAGGTTGGTTCAGGCCCGCTTTGAAGCATCCCTCCCATGGTTCCAACCCTTGTCGTGGCGGGAGGGAGGCTCAGTTCTTGGGTGCAATCCAGCACCCTGGAGAAGCAGCTGATTGGACCGAGGTGGGCGATCTCGAACCCTTCTAGTTAAAGAGGGGTTTACAGATGCGCAGCACGCTTTGCGCGCACAGGGAGTTTTTGCTTAGGGGACCTTCGGGACATGGGATGGTGGGCCTCCAAGGCCCGCGGTGCAAGGGCGGGGGTTCGCCCTCGCCTGCGCACAGTGAGTGAGGAAGGCCAACCTCGTTAAAAATGGCCACGAGTAGAGGGACAAGGGCAGGGGGAGTGGCCCGGTAGTGCGTAAACGCATTTCCCCTGCGTTAATAAAAAAAGACCGCCTTTGAAGCATAGACATCTGACATTCTGCCAGGTAGTTCGTAAAAGGCGAACCATTAGTTATACGTATCTACCTCTAGATAGTAGAGTTCTGTAACTACTAGATAGTAGAGTTTCGCACCATCTCGCCCGAGTATATGGTACCACCGCCTTGCCTATTCTTGCGGTAATAGCTTCAGTATTGCTCATTGTCGTATTCCGGTTTAGAAGGTAAGGTAGCCGGTATATTTGGTATCAATAGCAGTCTATTATCTCTAACCATCAAGAGGACGATCTGCTTTTTTGTCGTCCAATAGTATAAAATAAAATTTATAGTTTTTTCGAGATGCTGTTAGTTTTTTTTTATTATTATAACAATTTACTTGTAGATAGTAACTTTCAAATCACTATTTCGACTTCCAAATCCATCATCAATCATCATCAATCCATTCCATGTAAATATTTACACATATTTAGGTTAACGTTGTATAAGATACATTCAAACATAACATAAGATAAGCGAGTTGAAACCAATTTAATTTGCATATACAATTTACAGGATGTGTCAGGAACTGAGTTAACTTTAATTTACATATTGCTGATATTTTAATTGCATGAATGTTACATTGAAAGGAAACTCGTGGTTCTCCTAGAACTGTGAACTCTCGATGGTATAGTTTAAATGTTGGAATTTTAGCCCAAATAACTTTTTATTTAAGATTCAATTGGAATAGGCGTTTGTCACTCTATTCACACATTCACTCTACTCTTAAATGTTCCAGCACTATATTTGTAAGGACAAATAGCAGTTCGTTCCAAGCCTTTGCGATTCGAACCGAAAAAGTGTTGCCAAACTATTTTGTTCAATTTTTGGGTATATAAATATATATATATATATATATATATATATATATATATATATATATATATATATATATATATATATATATATATATATATATATATATATATATATATATATATCGTACGAATAGATAAACGATTTGTTTTTCTATTCCTTGATCTCGTACATAATAATTTATGACAGTTTCGCAGTTATATTAAAAAAAATAAAAACATTTACTGCCGTAGACACAATTCATCTAACTCAAAGCAATGGTATGACAAGTTAGGCAAAGTAATTTAACTATGAATGATAAGATATTTAAATGAAATAAAAGCAATCGCCCGGTACTGCTGTCATTGTCTTAATTTATTTTAAACTATTGCTATCTCTGTCTGACCAAATAAATTGAATGAAATGATGAATGAACACCTGAATATATTTTTATTTAAATAAAAGAAAACTTAATTCTTAGTCTTGTTTAAATATTTATATAGTCAGCGCCGTCATTGCAATTTAGTGCCCTTTACTTGTTATAGCATTTGGCCTATTTCACGACGGAAAAATCAGTACACATTACTCATACTCTCCAATTTGGCATCATTAAATGTATTTAGGAATTGCCCTGCGGTTGAAATTCGACCACAGACTAAACAAAAAACAGACCAAACTATAAGCTCCCCTAACGTGGTTTTGGTATATACATATACAACCAGTCACAGATTTATATGTAAAAGTGAGAGGTAGTTGTTTGAGAAACTGCTACAAATTCAATTGCAATCATTTTTAACATATATTTTTTTATAAATTTGAAAAATTTCCCCATGTTGGTCCCAGGCTCCTTTGAAGCATAGGCCAACTGCCGTTCTGCCAGGCAGGTCGTAAAAGGCGTTCGATTGTCTATACGAGTCACTACTATCGTAACTACTACATGAGTAGTTCTTCATTATCTCGGCCGGGTCTGATACCTATTCACCGCCTATACACCGCCTTACCTATTCCTGCCGCAATAGCGTCAGTGCCCGTCACTGTCGTGTTCCGATTTGGAGGGCAAGGTAGCCGGTTAACTTATGCATGTGGCATTAGACCTCGCCACAAGATAGCGACGCACCATTAACATCTTTGGTATCTATAGGCGATTGTTGACTCTTTCCATCAAGAACATGGGTCATCTGCTTGATGGCTATCTTATGATATGAAAAAAAAGTTAATAATTAAAAATAAAAATAATAGAAATGTTACATAAAAAGTTGACGTAAAGAAAAAATAAGCTTAAGTCAAGGTACAGGACCTAAAACATAATAATCTTAATTTTTTTAAATATGTAATCAAAAATATATCTAAGAAAAACATACTTTTGCCCATACTTAGGATAAATGAATTAATAAAAAAACATTGTTTAAAATAATGAAAAAAGATTTTTAGTGCCGAATCCATGGTTTTATTTAAAAACTAGCTGTTGCCTGCGACTTCGTCCGCGCGGACTTCGTTTACTCCGCACTGCTCCTCCCCCATAGGTGATAGCGTAATAATATGTAGCCTATATGTTGACCCGACCTGTTAGTAATATTAATGCAAAATTTGAAGTAAATCCATGCAGTACTTTTTGAGTTTACCCCGGACATACATACAGACAAACAGACAAACAGACAAACAGACATACAGACATACAGACAAACAAACAAAAATTCTAAAAACTATATCTTTGGCTTCGATATCGAGATCACGCCCCAAGTATTTTAAAAAAAAATATCAATGTACAGTTTTGACTTTCCTACGATTTTATTATATGTATAGATACCAATTTACGTGTTTCATAGTGTGCGCTCTTTCTGTTACGCGTTATATGTATCTCGGATGAATTATATACATAGTTTCATGATATGTATATACCGGGCCGACGTTTTGCGCGGTTGAAAATAAAATGTTTTGATATTACGTATATAAATCGTACATCTAATCACTCCAGGCCCTTTGAAGTCCTCTAATATATACACTTTCTCTTTCCATTCTCTTAGCAAATAAATAGAAAGCTCTCCTGACTTTTTATTTATTTGCTATCAAATAATATAAAAGAAATTAATGTAGGTTCGTACCCAATTATAAAAATCAAAACACTTTGACGTTACAGTTTAAATATGGCTATTTCGTTACGTGAAATGGAATTCGCTAACCAAAACGGTTATTAATATTTGTTTCACAATGGAGGTCCCAATTTCCATTAGCCATTGTTAGAAAGTTTAATGGCTTTTAATACTAAGCTTTTATGGGTGTTACACCGTTATTACTATTTATCCCATTAATGTTATTAATGGAGAGGTATATATTGCAGTTAAAAAGGATTTGGGAAACAGAACAAGTGTACTTAATCTATAACCTAATAATAGTAGTTGGTTCGGAACTAAGACCACAATCGAACCCACTTATAAAATATTATCTGTTTATTATTTTTTAATAGGTACAGATGACCAGACTGCCTCGTGGTCTAGGAGTAGCATATTCGGCTCAGAACATGAGATCCCAGGTTCGATCCCCGGGTCGGGCAAAAGTGTTATTCAGGTTCTTTCGAGGTTTTCTCGAAAATTTATAATCTCAGTAGCAATCCAGAGTCTGGTGGAGTACTGTATCACACTCGGGAGTGGTAATACAGCACTCCACTAGTCTCCGGGTTGCTACTGAAATTATAAAAGTAAAGCTGTCGCCCCGGTCCCCGGAGCGTGGTCCCGGTTATCGGTAGAAATAGTCGGTAATCGTTAACATGTCGGTAAATACGACGATGAGGATCACCACGTATCTCGTCAGCCGACAAACCAGGTAATCGCGGTGAACTGGAAAGTCTGTAGACGTTCGGTTTACTCTGCCTACATCGTAAGGCGTAATGATACAAAAGCATTATAATTATTTATTAACAGTAAAACTAAAATAGTGTCGGTATAAAGTTAAGAAAGGGCATGCTCCGTTGGTTCAAACATGCATTATATATATATATATATATATATATCTGTTTTGTTAACCTTTCATCTACCATTCTTTCTACATGTCCGAACTAACGGAGCACGCCCTTTCTAATCTTTACACCGACACTTTCTTTTAAGCTTAACCTCTCTCTCACATTACGAACCCGGTCCGCGAGTTGTTCCCAGTCCGGCAGTTTACCTTATATTTTTTGAATATAAGGTAAACTGCCGCTTTTTAGGCCTTTAAAAAGAAAAAGGTTTCTTTTTAAGGCCTCCATGTTGGTCACGGGCTCCTTTGAAGAATAAGCCAACTGCCGTTCTGCCAGGCAGGTCGTAAAGACGACCGATTGGATGTACGTGTCACTACCATCATGATTACTAGGCTCTACGCTCCGCAACATCTCGCCGCGGTATTTGGTAACACTGCCTTACTTTTCCTGCCGCAGTCGCACTAACGCTCGTCATTATCGTGTTCTGGTTTGGAGGTTAAGGTAGCGGAAGACTTATGCATTGTTATCTCGCCACATGGATAGCTAGGCACTAGTAACGTCTTTGGTAAAGGCAATAACTTCTTTTTTGACCAGGAGAGTCTTGTTTGCTAACTTATGATATAAAAAAAGGCTAGCAGTGAGGCAGTTCACCTAATATTCAAAAAGGGGCTTTTTGAATCCTTCATTTTTAAGAATTCGGATACTAGAAACTCGATCATCCCTAGTCCGATTTGAGAGCCTTTTAGAAATTTAGATCATGAGACTGTCATTTTTAGGGTTCCGTATCCAAAGAATAAAACGGGTCCTATTACTAAAATTCCGTTGTCCGTCCGTCTGTCTGTCTTTTATGTCACTTGGCTATACCTCATGAACCGTGATAGTTAAACAGTTGAAATTTTCACAGATTATATATTTCTAAATACTAAAAAACAGAATAAAATAAATATTTAAGGGGCTCCCATGCAACATACCTACATGATTTTTTGCCTTTTTTTAGATGATGGTACGGAGTCATTCGAGCGCGCCCGACTCGCACTTGGCCGGTTATTTTTATATCGCAGAATAGCAAATAAGCAGATGGCTCTTGTGATAAAAAAAGAAACCACCGCCTAGAGACACCAAAGATCGTAATGATGCATTGCTGACCACGAGGCGAGATAGCAATACCACATGCGTAAGTCTACTTCAGTGAAAAGCATTGATGTTATCGCTACAGGAATAACTAAATACCCGGGCGATACGTTGTGGAACTGTACCACTTAGAAGTCACGGTGAAAATGACACGTATAACCAATCAATCGCCTTTTACGACTTGCCTGGCAGATCGGCAGTTGATCTATTCTTCAAAGTAGCCCAGACCATCATCACCATCATAATTATCTTCACTATTATCATCAAAAACGGGTCTTACTTTAGACAAATTACACGAATTGATCTAACCCCAAAGTAACCAATGTATTTGCTTGTAAGATTTAGTAAACACCCAAATCTAGAAATACAAACGTCTATGCTCATCACATAAATGTTTGTCCCTGTCGGGAATCGAACCCGGGCCCCATTGATGCGTAGTTAGGTTCGCTAACCAATCGATCAACGGTGCGGTCAAACGAAGGGAATCTATCTATAAACTTAATTTAAGGACCCATTGCGAAGAGAGTAGAGACAAATATTAAAAATTTAAAAGGCGAGACTGGGAGATCTACCCGATGCAAAATTTTCCAAGATTTTTCGAAACTCAACCCATTGTCTCAGTTATTGAAATTAAGAAGCTTTTTTTTTTTATATCATAAGATAGCAAACAAGCAGATGGGTCTCCTGATGGAAAGAGTCAACCATCGCCTATAGACACCAAAGATGTTAATGGTGCGTTGCTATCTCGTGGCGAGGTCTAATGCCACATGCATAAGTTTACCGGCTACCTTACCCTCCAAACCGGAACACGACAGCGACAAGCACTGACGCTATTGTGGCAGGAATAGGTAAGGCGGTGGTACCAGACCCGGGCGAGACAATGCAGAACTCTACCACCTAGTTGCCACGATGGTAGTGACTCGATTGCCAATCGGTCGCCTTTTACGACCTGCCTGGCAGAACAGCAGTTGGTCTATTCTTCAAAGGAGGCCGGGACCAACACGGCGGAGCTGTTAACATTAATTAGTGCGATGATTTGGTTTAACATTCTCCTACCACACTAACCAATGAGCTGCAGTGAACCGGAGTATATAACAACTTTCGGTTCACTCATTTACCATGTAAGTCAACTGACAAACTAGCAAAAGCATAAGTTATGAATGAATGAATGAATCAATGAATACTCGTTATTGCGCACCAAATTTAACAAGACAGATTATGTACAATACTTACAGCTAGTAATTATGTACTAGCGGTCGCCCGTGACCATGAAATATTAGGTACTAGCTGACCCGCGCAGCTTCACCCACGAGTATATTAATAAGTCGTCCAAATAGCTTTTAATAAAAATTTCATCCCTTATTTCAGCCCTCCAGTGACTGATTTTTGAAAAAAAAATTAGCCTTTGTTTGACCCCAGATCTTCAACTATATCCATGCCAAATTTCATGAAAATCGGTCCAGCGGTTTAGCCGTGAAAGCGTAACAGACAGACAGGCAGACAGACTTTCGCATTTATAATACTAGCTGTGCCCGCGACTTCGTTCGCGTGGAAAAAATTCTAAAATAAAAACCCGCATAATTCTCGTTCCCGTGAGATTTCCGGGATAAAAACTATCCTATGTACTTTATTGGGTCTCAAACTATATTTGTACCAAATTTTATTCAAATCGGTTTAGTGGATTGACCGTGAAAGCGTAACAGACAGACAGACAGGCAGACAGACAGACAGAGTTACTTTCGCATTTATAATATTAGTATGGATTAGTACGGATAAGTGGAGCTAGCACTCGTATTAATCAATTGAAACAAATATTTACGTGATATCTCTGTCTCTGAGGTCTCGTTATCTCTTTTTATACAGCTGTGTTAGAAAAAGAGGGTAAGACCTCAGAAGATGACAGCAGTATTTAAAATTTGGTTTCAAATGGGTATTAAAAGTGTTGCCTCCAGATATAATACAGCTTCATGCCTATAACCGAAATTCGATCAAAGACTAAGCAATAAAATCTCTTTTGAAGTTTGACAACACAGTACTAAGTGTGAGTTTTTCTTTTCGCATTGGATCGTGAGCGCGTTTCGAGTTTACTAGGAATTTGTATGTGATTTGTACAGCGCCACCTAGTGGTAAACTGGTTTCTCACGTTTACCACTAGGTGGCGCTGTACAAATCACATACAAATTCCTAGTAAACTCCAAATGCGCTCACGATCGAATGCGAAAAGAAAAACTCACACTTAGCACTCTGACTTTAACCGTAAAGAAAATAGTATATACGTGTGTATAATATCCAGTATGTTACATAAATAGAGTGTGTGTAAAGTTAATTTTTTAAGATATTTAATAGATTCACGCGTTACTTTGCGGAAATCCATAATTTAAAGAAGAAATTATGGTATTTAATTTGCAAATTTAATACCATAATTTCTTCTTTAAGTTAATTTTTATTAATTTAATGTATATCTAATGCATTATATTTAAAAATATTAGGTTTCTGCAGTCCTCTAAAATGTAAACTTTAACTGTGCCGAATTTCATGCTCCTACGTTCGCGTTATTGTCTTAAAAAGGGACCAAAAATGTGTCCTTCACGTATTAATATATAGATATAGTGAGTACACAAAGGCGGTTTTATCGTTAAAGTAAATTTAATGTTAAATATTTCTCCAACTACTGTTAAATATGTTAATGTCTAATATGTAAAATCCAAAAGCCTCGCCTCGGGTATAACTCTTGTTTTAGACAGCAAGTTTAATTTCATATTGTTGTGGCACTCTCGGACATTTGACTCTCTTTTGATTAAATTACATTATGTGGTATTTTTTTCATAAGATAGCAAACAAGCAGATGGCCTTACTGATAGAAAGAGAAACCACTAAAGATAGAAAGAGAAAAACACTAAAGATGTTAATGGTGTTAGTCTCGCTAAAACTCGCGAACGACTGAACCGACTTGGCTAATTTTGGTTTTGAATTAATTGTTGAAGTCCAGGGAAGGTTTAAAAGGCGAGAAAAAAAAAGAGTAGTTAAAAAGGCAGAACAACGTTTGCCGGGTCAGCTAGTATAGATATAGATATTGATTACATAAGATTACCTTTTTTTTTAAAAAAAAAAACAGTCAAAAACGCGTTCATATTCGAATTTAGACTACAGAAACGAAAGAACAAGATCAGGTTGATGAAAATCGATCCCGACGTGAACGACGGAGGAAACTCGCTGCTCCAGTCTGCTCGTAACCACGGTCAATGTAACTTGGCCGAAACATCGAGCTTTACAAGTAAGTTCTATATATGTACGCGTTATTGACCCGTTTATATATTTTTAAAAATGACAGTAGAACGCGTTAGTTTAAAAGTTCATATAAGATTACCTTATACAGATGAGGTAAAATTGAGTTAACGAGGAATATACCTGTACCTTACAGACGAAGAACATTTAGACCGTAGGATTTTGGACTCTTCTGAGTATCAATTCGTTAAAAAGATATCCATTGTTAATTATATGACCTACACAAACAGCGAAATTGTTACAGCAATGAAACAAAAAAAAATACTAACTTTTTTTAAAGTATAAGATAGCAAACAAGCAGATGGGTCTTCTGATGGAAAGAGTCAACCATCGCCTACAGACACCAAAGACGTTAATGGTGCGTTGCTATCTTGTGGCGAGGCCAAAAGCCACATGCATAAGTTTATCGGCTGCCTTACCCTCCAAACCAGAACACGACAGTAACAAGCACTGACGCTATTGTGGCAGGAATGGGTAAGGCAGTGGTACCTGACCCGGGCGAGACAATGCGAAACTCTACCACCTATAAATCACGATATTAGTGACCCGTAAAGCCAATCGGTCGCCTTTTACGATCTGCCTGGCAGAACAGCAGTTGGCCTATTATTCAAAAAGCCCGGGACCAACACCAACACCACACCACCACACCAAACTTACCTTTTTCCCAGCATCTTTATGTTCTTGTACGTATTCCTGTTTCAATGGTTCCGTTTGGAGATCCGGTAGAGAGTGACTAATGCGAATAGCAGCTTGACGGGAGAGAGAGTCACAATTGCTATCCTGAGACTCACGACGAGCCCTGTTGAAGACGAAAAAACAACTGAAAAAATAGAAAAAAATATAAGTTTCATGTCTACATAATATACAGGGTAACTGTAAAAAGATTGTAGGTACTGAAGGATGATTTTCAGCACAGACCACATGAATACTAGTAGACACGACATTGGGAAGGAAACGTGTCACCGCGCATATGAGCAAACGCTCCTATCACTGTCAAAAGTATCATACATTTGTAGATATATTATATTGTGAAAAGATAGTAATAAACCATGTTCTACTATTTTATCGCACCAAATGAGATGACAAGGTTTAAAAATTACCATAGGAGTGGTTTTATTTCATCGGTAAGTAGTATCTCTGTATTTCTGTGTGTGAATGCAAGCTACGCTGACAACCTAAGAAATTGCCATGAAAGGCGTATCCATTTAATCCGTGGTTTTCAGGTTTTCAGGATTTTCCTAAGCTAACTTCGGTAACCACGGTCAATGTAACTTGGCCGAAACATCGAGCTTTACAAGTAAGTTCTATATATGTACGCGTTTTTGATCCGTTTATATATTTTTTAAAACAATGGTAGTGACTCTAATAGCCAACCGGTCGCCTTTTATGAATCTGCCTGGAAGAACAGCAGTTGGCCTATTCTTCAAAGCAGCCCGGGACCAACACGTTGAAAAAGATCAATGCGTGTAATTTTTCCAGTGATATTTTCTCGTTATATTTAAGCTGAAAAACTTAAGAAATCTAGTGCTTCTTTTCAATATCTTTGATGTAAGTGACATTTATCTCGTATTTAACACGTGATTGATGGATCTGTCTAGATGGGCGGGTCTTGGGCGGATTCCTCCACTGGCTTTATCTATCGTTATCAAAATGTCAAGGGTGTAATATCACTAGAATTTTATCACCTTCTATAGTCATAAACAAGTTATTGTGTAATAAAATGTCTATCTTATGAAACTCTGTGATTAACTGCAAAATAATATACAGGCTTTTCAGATTTATGTGATGTCTATTTTAAGAAAATTTACAGCTTTGTTTGAAATCGTTGAAACATTACTTTTTTAAACAAATACTACTTGTATCACGCTTGAATCACTAAAGTGACTGACCAAGCTATAACTGGTATTCCTGCCATTACCTAATAGCTCATACATGATGTGCCAGGTGAGGATTTCAATGACAAATGGGGCGCATATTCCGTCTGGGGCAAGTTATGTTTTTTTATTAAAATCTCAAAAACTATATCACATGAATTACTGGATTCAGATCTGTACCAAGGTCGAAACAAGTACACCAGAAGAATACCTACTTGTCTATTAATGAAATAAAAAAATCTTAAAAAGGTGTTTTTTATCATAGATAGAAAAGAAGCAGGTGAAAGAGTCAACCATCGCCTATAGACACCGAAAATGTTAATGGTGCGTTGCTATTGTGTAGTGAGGTCTAATGCCTCATGCATAAGTTTACCGACTGACACCACTGACGCTATTGCGGCAGAAATAGGTAAGACAGTAGCACCAAACCTGGGCGAGACAATGCGGAACTCTACCACCTAGTAGCCACGATAATATTGACTCGCCATTGATAATATAGCCAATCGGCCGCCTTTTACGACCTGCTGGCAGAACGGCAGTTGGCCTGGTTCTTCAAACGAGCTCGAAACCAATATGGGGAAAAATATGAATTAAGGTTATACTCGTACATTAAAAACTTAAAACTATCGAGAGTAGCTTAGTGCGTGAGAGCGTCCTGGCCAGAGAAATGCTATGCTATGCTATAATAGAAATGCTATGCTTTTTGTTTTTAAGCGGTGAATACTACAAAATAAGTTCTAGTAATTGATTCGAGTGTATAAACTGTAAGTGATTGAAATCGTCTTTAAACCATCCTTCTACAAGTTATCACTCCATTACATTTTATTTAAGTGAGATTTTGTTCAACCTTTGAAACTTCCTCGCCGATTTCGAAGGTTGATCTAATGAATGGTCTACTAAGGTGGAGAGGGGGACAAGAAACCCCACAATCGCCACACGTCATTTATAAACATCCTGTAACACCAGCATCATCTTATCTTCCCAAATAGTTATCAATAATACTAACCTGCCCATAATCCAACGCCATGTAGCAGCACACTGGTAGCCTACAGCAGCTAGCAAGACAGCCGCCATCGCTGCTAGCATCAACGCTGCTGCGTAGTCCACTGAGCTGCCACGGACGTTGGATTGGCTCTCAAGCCCTTCGGGAGGCCACACTCCTGCAACAAAAGTTTTTTTATGCTAAATTTTATGCTTTTTTTATATCATAAGATAGGAAACAAGCAGATGGGTCTTCTGATGGAAAGAGTGAACCATCGCCTATAGACACCAAAGATGTTAATGGTGCGTTGTTATCATGTGGCGAGGTCTAATGCCACATACATAAGTTTACCGGATACCTTACCTTCCAAACGGAACACGACAGCGACAAGCACTGACGCTATTGCGGCAGGAATATGTAAGGCGGTGAGACCCGGGCGAGACAATGCAGAACTCTACCACCTTGTAGCCACGATGGTAGTGACTCGATAGCCAATCGGTCGCCTTTTACGACCTGCCTGGCAAAACGGCAGAATCCTTTTTCTGTGTCAAAGTCTAAACGGTTAAAGGTTTTTAAAGTTGTAAAAAAATCATCTTCAGCAACTTTCGTCGAAATGAGAATAATTTAGCAATATACAAGCTACAGCGTGGCTCACAATTCAATTTTTAAACGTTTTTACTAGTGTCAAGGGCGTTTTATTTGGATGGAACCTACGCGGAATCCAAATCTAAGAGTATAATTATAGTAATTACTAGCTGACCCGGCAAACGTTGTTCTGCCTTTTTAACTAATCTTATTTTTTTCTATATTTTCTTACCTTTTAAACCTTCCCTGCACTTCAACAATTAATTCAAAACCAAAATTATCCAAATCGGTTCAGCCGTTCTCGAGTTTTAGCGAGACTAACGAATAGCAATTGATTTTTATATATATATAGATATAATCCAAATCATGAACGAATATTTTTTTTACATAAAATTCGATTTTAACAAAACATGTTTTAATTCAATACTTATTCGATTATAACAAATATTTAACATCTGTTAATTTTATATATCATTATGTATTCGATTTTAACAAATGTTAAAAAAAGAACTTCCCATATCGTTTTAGGAACCGAGTAATACATAAAAAAGACTCCGAAGAATTGAAAAGCTCCTCCTTATTTGGAAGTCGATTACAAGCTTACAAATCTATTCATTATTCATAACAAAAGCCAAATTGAAACCAAAACTTGGTAAAGCCAATACAAAAGGATTACGACCTTAAATACAAACCTTTAACATACTAAGTGTATAAATTTAGCATCAAATATCTAAAATTTCTAGGTAACTTACATTTCAGCAAAATTTAGCAAATGACTTTACTAAATAGCACTTAAACACTTTCGCTACTTATCCTAACTATTTAGAGTTCAGCGACTTTAAGTAAACAGTGATGTGTTATCCCAGCTTAATATGTCAGCATCCCACGGGATAAGCGAACAATCTCAAAATTAGGGTTATTACCACGAATCAGCTAAATAGAGATGTCATATATTTACAAATATTTTCAAGGTATTTTATATGCTTTAAAATTTAATTGAACAAGTCTTCTTTGAGGTAGTTGAGACTACCTACTTATGTTCGTATTCTAAAATTATATTATCACTACGTACAATATACATTCGTAAATTTTTTACAGCAGAGACAAACATCGCTTAGAGAAACGCTATGGTGTGTTACTCATGTGGCAGGTTATTAGTGGCACATGCATAAGTTTACAGGCTACCTTACCCTCAAAACTGAAATATGACAGTGACAAGAATTGACTTTGTTGTAGCAGGAATGGCAGGAATAGATAAAGCGGTAGCACCAGGTCCGGGCAAAACGTTATAGAAATCCAACACCTAATAGTTTTTCGCCGTGTTGGTCCCGGCCTCCTTTGTAGAATAGGCCAACTGCCGTTCTGCCAGGCAGGTCGTAAAAGGCGACCGAGTGGCTATACCATCGTGACTACTAGGTGGTACAGTTCTGCATCGGCTCGACCGGGTCTGGTACCACCGCCTTACCTATTCCTGCCGCAATAGCGTCAGTGCTTGTCGCTGTCGTGTTCCGGTTTGGAGGGTAAAGTAGCCGGTAAACTTATGCATGTGGCATTAGACCTCGCCACAAGATAGCAACGCACCATTAACATCTTTGGTGTCTATAGGCGATGGTTGACTCTTTCCATCAGGAGACCCATCTGCTTGTTTGCTATCTTATGATATAAAAAAAAAAAAAAAGTCACGATGGTATAGCCAATCGTTCGTCTCTTATAAAGTACCTGGCAGGACGATAATGTAATAAAATATGAATTTTGTTTGAGTATTTAAGAGTGTAATGTAAGAGTAATGGCGTAGCTACCATCGAGTTAGTCGGGGCAATACACCAGGGCCTTCAAGTTAAGGAAGCCGTTCAGCCTTTATGATCTACTTGAAAAAATACTATATAATATCCTAAGGAATTCCTATTTTTGACTTGAAATTTTAAAACTTAACTTGATCGGTTGGAAGTAATACCACAATTTTTTTCCACCTACAAGATATAAACATATTAGATTGTAAATCGGTTTTAAGCATGGTAATTGAAGGTTTGTGTAGAAAATTGGTCATCTAAAATTTCTATATTCCACCATGAAATTTAATTTGCATGGGCTCTATTTATTTTTATCAAATTTGAAAATAACATCAAATCCAATAGATTGGCAATTGGCTTATCTTCTTAGCCAATTGCTAATCTAATCGAGTGGATCTAGTAATTTAGTACTTAACATGTTCAGCTCAGATCACGAGCTCTTGGGATCGATCCCCAGGTCGAGTAAAAGTCTTATTGAATTTTATTCGAAGGTTACCACAAAAACAGAGCTCGGAGTTTGGTATGCCTCGTGCTTTGGATAAGCACGCAAAGTCTTTGATCTTGGTTACTGTAAGAAATATATGTACGGTAATCTTTATATCAGATGAGCAAAATATCACAGGACGGGGATCACAAACCCTACCGCCATATTTTAACCATATCGTAAACCGTTAATACAGTGAATCAAAACGTATAATGACATTTGAGCCCCTCTGCCTACCTCACAAGGAAACCGGCATGATAAAGTTTTTAATATTTTAAATGATTATTAAGAGGGTCTAAATTTTATTTTTGCGTCATGTTTTTGTTTTTGTAATTATTGAAAGTACCATCACTATCCTACCAGACTGCAGCTGTAAACGGAAAAATACTAATAACAACGCTAGTAGAGATTTTAGCTATTAAATATCATCAGAAACAGGTGTGTCTTACATTGGTCTAGGAAGGTCTGGAATCTCAAATGACCACACTTGGACCAAAAGTACTAATTGTTCCAAACACAAAGTTTTGTACAGTTAACCAAATATTGAAAAAAAAAATATTCGAACTAAATAGCGACACGCCCATTTGCATAAATATAAACATAACAATATAACTATAGTAGCCTTTTTTACCTTGCTTTGTGATATTCTTGTGGAATTTATTCCAGACCTATAGAAGATGAGTTTTTTGAAATAGTAAATAAGTCATGAAATGAATTGACAGAGATAAAAATCAAATTTAGATTACATTAATTTATTTATTATTTTTAGTTTTATCGAACTTTTTTTCTTTCATAAATATCATCGGCGGTTTACTCTGTAAATTGCAATTGTAGGTTGTAGATTTATTTTATTTATTATTCTGCAAAATGATAACATTCATTGCTACGCAGATATCAGTACAAAATGTGCCCTATATACGGCTGGGAAATGACAAATTAATAAGCTTGTATCAGGATTAGAGACACTCTGGACGAAGCCTCAGAATGGAACGAACAAAAATGTAGTAACTTTTAACATTAAAGAAGAAGACAACCATTATTAAAGCACAACTTTTTAAAATACATCTCTCACCGTCTTGAACAGTATACACATTCTGGGTGTCCACACAGCAAGTAATATCTAATTTAAAAGCATTTGAAGAATAAAGCTTAGTGAGCGTCAAAGAAATTTGGGGTATTTCACGTGGAACCACGTGCTTAACGCTAAGAAAGCGGAAATTTGGTTTCAATAGGTATAATGGGGCACCCCCATAATCACCACAGCATCAAACCCTCCAATTTGCAGAATACAACGTACAGCAATACGGTTCGTCAACGATCCTACTCTTACCAAAGGTCTAAAACCTCATCATCTCCGGAGAAACGTTGGATCTTTGTGTATTTTTTACCGGCTCATCAGAAAACTCTACCTTAAATACACATTCTCAAGGTGGAGTTTTCTGATGAGGTTTTTAATTCAATGTCGACATATTTATTTTAAACTAGCTGCAGCGTGCAGCCCGCTGCATTGGTGAATCCCGCGGGATCATCTAATTTTTCCGGGATAAAAAGTAGCATATGTGCTATTCCAGGTCATCAGCTACTTGTATGCTAAAATATTTATTCAAATCAGTTTAGTAGTTTTTGCGTGATTGAGTAACAAACATCCATCCAAACATCCAAACTTTCGCATTTATAATATTAATTAATTAATATAGATTCGCACTACACACAATATTGAAAGATTACATCTTCACCATCTTAACGTTTATTCGACAAACGACAAATATTCGATTTTTTCGTTTAGGGTAGTCTAAACGAAAAAATCGAATATTTGTCGTTTGTCGAGATAGTGAAGATGAAATCTTTCAATATTGTGTGTAGTGCGAATCTATATTAATTAATTAATATTAGTAGCATCCAGTAATTTTAAATCAAATAATTGCAAATCACGTACTTACAGATAATTATTTTAATTTGAAACAGTATTTAATATTCTTAGCGTTTGAATTCAAAGAAAACTAGTTATTTTGCGAATTTCCGTGAATTTTTACGTGTATCCTTGCGATATCACTGAAAAGGAAAGGAAAGAAATGAAACAAACTGACTGTAGGTGGAAAAATAATGAAGACCCGAGTAAAAGTTCGCGGAAATTTGCAAAATAACTAGTTTGCTTCGATTAAATAATGGATTAAGTCCGCAAAGTAACGCCTGAATCTATAAAATATCTTAGGGTTTAAAATTTTTGGATATATAAATATCTAAAAAATGTTTGTTGTAGCTAGTGTTTGAATCATATAATTATTTGCATCATTAGTAAACTCTTACGTTTCCTAAGATATCTTAAATTTGAATTCCAGTTTTAATCCTTTCTTTACTACACTCATGACGATATACACTGATGATACAAATTATTATTTTGAAAAACAAAATATGATTAAAATATCACTGCAACTTATGTGATCTGTATAGTTTGTAATATCTAAAGCTGACTGTACCAACCTCTACAGCCAATTTAATATTACCTTTCGTGGACAAAGTGTTCGGGTGAACGACTCCCAAATAGTCTTTGTTTTATGGTTGTTCTCGACGTTTTCTTATAAATGGGAATAATTTTACCCGACTTATGTTAATGTTGCTCTAATGTCACCGGCTTGCCTTTAAAGTAATGGCTTTTCGACATCCAATAAGGAAAATGTTTGAGTTATGGTACATGAGAAATTTATATTTTATGGCGAGAGGTTTAAGAGTCAATGAACCTACTTTAAATATTTTTTGTACAATAGAATGTTAAGCATTCGTATCAGTAGGAGGTAGACTGCATTTTCACAGTATTTTAACTTCAATAATGTAAAACTGAACATCACCACGTCAGTTCCTTTGCAGAGTGAGCAGAACGTCAATAGACTTTCCGATTCACTACGATTTGTCGATTAGCGACATTTTATAGAGCGGATAACGACCAAACCTGGGCGAAATGTTGCGGAACTCGTATGCCTTTTACAAACTGCCGGTGAAAATGGCAGGTGGTTTATACTCTACAAAGGATTTTTTTATATCATAAGATAGCAAACAAGCAGTGGGTCTCCTGAAGGAAAGAGTCAACCATCGCCTATAGACACCAAAGATGTTAATAGTGCGTTGCTATCCTGTGAAAAGGTCTAATGCTACATGCATAAATCCACCGGCTACCTTACCATCTAGGCCGGAACACGACAGAGACAATCACTGACGCTATTGCGGCAGGAATAGGTATGGCGGTGGTACCAGACCCGGACGAGACAATGCAGAACTCTATCACCTAGTAGTCACGATCGTAGTGACTCGCATAGCCAATTGGTCGCCTTTTACGACCTGCCTGGCAGAACGGTAGTTGGTCTATGCTTCAAAGGAGCACGGAACGGAGAAATGAACGCGTAAACATATCGGAGGAACGCGTAAGAATGTCGATAGTTGAGTACGAATTAGTTCGATAATCGTTGTCATGTTGGTAAAAAGCGACAATTGCGATTACCAATCGACAAACCGCAGGCGTATCACCTAACGTTTGCAATTCGCCAGCGATCAGCGATGACTCTTAAACGTAACAAAAAAATCTTCGTAAACGTCGCCAATTGCTTTCTGGTCACTGGATGCAATTTTGCGATATCACAGCATCAAAAACAATCAAGCGGCAACGACTGCCACTAATATACAAGGCTATTACCTGTTGTGCAATAACTTAACAATTACGATAAATACGCATTGCGAGATAACGTGATAACCGCCGGTGAATAGTGATAATTAGGAAAGCCTGTAGAAGTTCCGTTTACTCTGCCTAACATGCAAGGGAACTGAGCGTGACGATACATAACTTAAAAAATATTAAATAATATAAGTAAACGCTCCTATCCCTGTCAAAAATTTCATACATTATAGGTTATATTATATAGTGAAAAAATTGAAATAAATGTTGTACAGTTTAATCCTAATAATAATAAAAGTTTATAAATTACCCTTGAAGTGATTTTATTTCATCGGTAAGTAGTATAACTCTGTATTTCTGTGTGTAATTGTTAGGTACACTGACCAACAAAGAAATTGTCTTGAAACACGTATCCATTTAACCCGTGAATAAAATCCTTCTAGAATCATTTCATTGTTTTTTATTTTTTATTTCATAAAATAGCAAATAGCAGATTGTTCTCCTGGTAGAGAGATATCGCCTTTAGACACCAAATTTGTTAATGGTGCGATGCTACCCTTGTGGCGAGGTCTTAATGACAAATGCAGTTTACCAACTACCTTATCCTCCAATCTGGAATACAAAAGCCATAAGCACCATCCATATTACGATAAAAATAAGTAAGGCGGTGGTACCAAATTTGATTGAGACATTGCAGACTCTACCACCTAATAAGCAGTCGGTTATAACTTAAAAAGAAATGTTTATATGTTTGACAAGTGACTTTAGTCATAGAAAATAGTATACATGTGTGTATAATATCATGTATGTCACATGAGTGTGTAATGTTTATATTTATAATTTTAATCCAGTATGTCACATAAATATAGTGTGTGTAATCTTTATTTTTATTAATTTCTAATGCATTTTATTAAAAAATATTGGGTTTCTTCAGTCCTCCGCAATGTAAAACTATAACTGTGCCAAATTTTATATTCTATTGTTTGCACAATTGTCTTAAAAAGGGGGACAGTTTTCTCTTCACATAGTAATATACAGATACTATGTCATTTCGAGATAGATAGCATATCAGTAACTTATACATAGTAATATACAGATACTGTCATTTCGAGATAGATAGTATATCAGTAACTTATACATAGTAATATACAGATACTATGTCATTTGGAGATAGATAGTATATCAGTTACTTATACAGTAATATACAGATACTATGTCATTCCGAGATAGATAGTGTATCAGTAACTTATACATAGTAATATACAGATACTATGTCATTTCGAGATAGATAGTGTATCAGTAACTTATACGTAGTAATGTGCAGATACTATGTCATTTCGAGATAGTACATCAGTAACTTATACAAGTGGTGTTACCACACGAATAGCATTTTTGGTGTCTGTCTCTTTATTTATTGTTTTGTCTTTTTCCATCAGGAGAGCCCTTTGCTTGTTTGCTATCTTATGATTCCCCGTTTTGGTCTGCAGATAGCAAACAAGCAGATGGGTCTCCTGACGGATAGAGATCAGCCATAGTCTATAGACACCACAGACGTTAATGATGCTTTGCTATCTTGTGGCGAGATCTAATGCCACATGCATAAGTTTACCGGCTAACCTACCCTCCAAACCGCAACACTACAGTAACAAGTACTGATGTTATTGCGGCAAAAATAGGTATGGCGGTGGTACCAGTTCCGAGTGAGACAGAGGAGAACTCTATCACCCAGAAAACCTACATACGGTTTTGATTTAAGTTTTATTATTTCATATTATTATACTAATTCATTATTATGTTTTGTTATTATCCCTTTAAGTAGAATTTTCACGTTATTCACCTACAACCATAGTTATTCCCTAACCGTGTACTTTTGTCGGCACTTTTTGCCTCGCACTACTCCTTTGTGGAATCAATTACCCTCGGGGGTGTTTCTGAACGGATACGACTTAGGGACCTTCAAGAAACGAGCTTATTCATTCTTAAAAGGCCGGCAACGCAGCTGCATGACCCCCGGTATTGCAGTTGTCCATGGGCGGCGGTGATCACTTACCATCAGGTGCACCACCTGCTCGTTTGCCCCGTCTGCTATAAAAAAAATATGTACGAGTATGGATACAGACGTTTCATGAAAGTTGAAATGGGCCCTTACATAATAAATTCTGACGTGTTCATCATCAGCCATATTAAAATAACGTAGAAAAGAGATTGCGTCTTAGAGCTAACCAAAACATAGAGATTGCTCACTAAAAGCTAGGAGCCAAATTAATCATAATAAACCTATACCGCCTTATTCCAAAACCAGATCTAAATGTAGTACCGAACTTAATACCAGGTTTAGTTCTAGTAATTAATAAAACATTATTGTAAAACCGGGCTTAACGCTAGTCCAAGGAAATGAATTTTAATGAATTTTAGTACTGGAACTAACTTTAATACCGTAACAAATCTAGACTTCTTAGTCTTGGTGTAAACTAGGTACTATATATGTTTTTGTAATAAGGTGGTTTAAGTCTCATATAATGTATCGTAATGTAAACTCTCGAGTGGCAAAATTAGGTGTGTCTTGTAATTCTGTAGCAATTGCCTTACATTATAATAAAATATATTATATCAAATGTTTACAATAAGATTTCATTAATTATTTTATGCAATAACGTTGTTTTCTAAAAATCTATGATCTCTGATTATATGTATTCTTAGAGCTTTCTTACCCCTGAAATAGTTTTAGGTGTTCAGTATCAAGAAGATGAAATTGCCGAAAGAATATTAAAATGTTTCACACTAGCTGTACCTTGCAGCCTGTTGCATTGAAAATGTTTTTGTGTGAATCCCACGAGAATGACTTATTTTTCCGAGATAAATATTTGCCTACACGTGTGCCTCATTTCGTGTAAATCCGTTTAGCTGTTTTTACGTGACTAAGTAACAAACATCCGTATATCCAAACATCCAAACTATCATATTTATAATATTAATACAGATTGAACCGAATACATTTTCATAATACATTGTAAATTTTTATTTATTTTATTACGGTCGTGTTTTGGCTTGGAGGGTGAGAAAACTAATGAACTTCTCTTTTCCTGTCTGCTACCAGAATAACAACATACTAAAAACATATTTGGTGCCATTAAGTGATAATTGTCTTTTGGCATCCACTTAACTATTATCCTATACTCTTATATTGGCATCCACTTAATTTTTATCCTGTCCTATTATAATGGCATCCACTTAATTGATATGTTACGCTATTATAATGGCATCCACTTAAATTATATTGTATCATTTTATAATTTATTTAAATATAAAAGAAATATACAACCATCTATAGACACAAAAGATATTAATGGTGCGTTGCTATCCTTATGGCGGGGTCTTAATGCCACATGCATTAGCTACCTTACCTTACAAGCCTGAACATGCCAGCGCAAGCACAAACGCTATTACGACAGGAATAGGCAAGACCGTGGTACCAAAGCTGGACCTTTACCACTACCTCATAATAGAGGAATGTGCCACGATGGTAGTGACTTGTATAGCCAATCGTTCGCTTTTTATATACTGCCTGGCAGCACGCCAGATGCTCTTTTCTCCAAAGGGAACCGGAGCTAACATAACAACACAAACAAACACAAGAGGATTGTTATGTTATCATTATTATGTATATTATTTATAAATGATCCAAAATAACAGGAATCATAAGAAAGGTAAAATAAGCCTGTAAATAATAAATTTGGACATTAGCAGTAGGCATTAGAATAACGTGTACAAGGGATTATGCCTTAGAGAATATGTTGTTGTAGAGAGTGCTCAAGCTTTCAACACTAAACATTTATGAAATATCACGATTTGGAAACAAAAATAATCACTGTACTACTTTTAAAATATAAAAGGATAAAATAAAACAATGTGAATCTATAAAAAATCAAGGTTTTCTAAAAAAAACATAAAATCTAAACATGAAGTGTTATTTTAATGCTATAATAAACCTTAGTGCATAGCCATTTACTACTCAATATACATATTATTATAAACATAATTTTTTTTTGAGCCTGTCTATATGCTCAAATGGCATGAAATAAAGACACAAACAGATATATTTTATTATTCTTTCAAAATTGTATTATTTTTTCAATATTGTAACTTTCTTAACTATTTTAGTTAAAGTTGCATTCTTTAACAAAATTCTACCATTAGCTAAAATGTATCTCGCCTATTGCCGGTAAATATAAGGATGTGAACAATACGCCCCACTTCACAAATAGAAAAGTATTATTAACAAATTTAAAGATTAGACTTAGAATATTTTAACCGCCTTTAGACTTAAATTATACCAAAGTAGCTAAAGTATAATAAATAATTCAAAATTTCATAAAGACAAAATCAAGATAGTCTGAAAAATTCTAAAAAGAAAATTAAATACATTTCTGAGCTACTGTCCGAAAACCAAATTTTTGAAGCGTGCACTTCAAAAATTTGGTTTTCGGACAGTAGCTCAGAAATGTATTTAATTTTCTTGATTAAATCCATGGATTAATCAATTATGCTTATTAACCTTAGTTACATACTGTTATTTCGGTAACATTATAATTTTATGTAAAATAATAACAATCTACCTGAATAGAAAGAAAACATAGATGTTTTCATTCTATTCCAGAAATAACTTGTTATAAATAACTTTTAAATAATACAAACACATGTTTCTGTAGCAGTTTCCTAACAAAAACATATATTTATCTAACTAAATTCTAATTCAGTTACCTGCTGATCCAAATCGCCTACGATTTAATCTCTATGAAAACAAGCTCAGGAATAGACGTGAAATATTTTACATAACGTCATTAGAATGTAATCCTGAAACCAAACTTTTATGTCTATCCATTTAGAAATATACTCGTATTTTATGAAGGCATACCTCAAAATTAGGTTGAAATTTAGTTACAAACATTCCTCAGTTTGTTTGTGTATAATACAAATCTCTGTATAAAAAGTATCTGCACGCCCGTATCTTCGAAGAGGTAGGCAGAGGTACTACCAGTACACCTACTTTTATCCGAAGATACTTTGTCTCACAGTATGATAGGTGGCAAGCCTATCGCCAAGCGGACACTTATCCAATTCCGAGCAACGTTGTTTTTACCATAAAACTGAAAAAACATTTGAATTGTAAGTTCTGTATAACAACCAAAACGCTGTCAGAAATGCTTGTGGTACTAAGAAGTAATTGAAGCAGTACATACTGCAAACTAACTACATAAGGCTTAATAATTTTGCTGCCTCACAGGTGAAACGTGGACTGTTAGAATTTCGAACTAAAGCTGGTGATATTATAATAAAAATAATATTTATACAAGCCTTGTTGCTAGTAGTCAACTCGAGTTTGATTCTTAGATCAGACAGAAATATTCAAATAGATAACAGTCAGATTCAAAGCTGCTATAGTATTTTTTTGTTAGAATAAGCCTCCATTCTAACAAAAAAATTACTATAGCAGTTTTGAATCTGATGATGATATGTTATCACATTCGTGCCTCAGATAAAAACATATTAGAGTGGTCTATAATAAGCGACACTCGTTGTAGTTTGTAAAACCAATCACTTATTTAGCCAACCAAAAAAAACCAATAAATCGTGTTGAACAAAATCGCCTGTTTACCTTCGTTTCGCTCTGCCTACTACTTCAGTATTTATTTCTGAGAATATAACTAAAACACGATTGCATTGGAAATTATCTGTAAACTGAATGTTTTATAAAACAAAATATGTTAAATTTGATGATTAACTTATTTCCTTTCAGCCTACATTTCTCATCATCAGTCATAAGGTGCCGGATTATGTGAGGCAAAATGAGCACGTACATAATAAACTCTGACACGTAGATCACCAGCTATATTCAAATATTGTATAAAAGAGAATGTGCCTTTGAGCATAAATTAAAATGGGGATTGCGCAGCCACTGATCATATAATGTCTAATTAATAGTAAGGCATTTTATATGCTGATTTATAGTAACTAAGGGGTTTTTTAATTTTATAGAATAAAATACAATCAATTTCCTGTGGAACAGCCTATAGAAAGCAATGAGTATTTATTAATTTATTTATTACATTACATCGAACATATTCATTGTTACAGGTGGTATAACAAGAAGGTACAATGTTGCACCATACGTTAGTACCATGGAAGTTTTACAATTACTGATTAATATAAACCATAAATATCAATCAAGTTATGTAAGTTGGATAATTACTAATAGTACGGGAGCCCACGACACTAAACCTAGTCCCGTAACCGATGGTATATGACATAGTTAGATTCGTCGTCAATTGGAGAATACGAAATGGCTATGCTGCAATACGAAAAACTGGGTGGCGCCATTAAAAAAAAGAAAAATGAATTAAGATAAGACTAGCGAATTTCGTTTGTTCCTCTATATAGTAGAGGGATAGGACTATACGAAAATGCGGTGCTGCATTTCCCCATGACTGACCTTATCAGTGGCAGCAGCATTATATATGACGCCTTGTACCTAGCTAACTAATACCATCGGACTACCGAACAAACCAAAGCTCATCTGAAAGATCATCAATTTCTGTGTAAGAAAAACCACTGCGGCATCTTCGAAACAGTAGATGAGGTGGTTGCTGCAGCGATTGGTTTCAAAACGGTCGGTTAAGCTATCGAAGAATATTTTACACTTAGTGAGCTGTTTAACTCCTGGTGGTGCACTTATCGGTGGTTCTATCAAGAAATTCGGAGACATCGACACGGGAACTACATAGTGCGGCTGCAAGGTAAGTGACCAAATTCTTCCGCATTTGCCGTGATATATCTGTGTAGTTCTAATTACCCGAAAACCAGGACCAGCCATGCCAGCCTAGCTTTAGGCCACTACATAAAAACTTTGGTCGCAGGTCACCCAGTACAAAGCTGAAATCTGCGTTTCCACTCGTTTTTGTAAGCAATCGTCTGGTTTCTTTCCATTGATGGATCCGTTAGTCTTATGGGACTAGGTTTTGTGTCGTGGACTCATATACATAATTTAGTAAAAATTTCTCATTACTACCGCAATGATAGTACAGTCAGTGTCCTGATATAGATAAAATATCCAGTTCTACGTAAAAATTATATGTAGAAATTAATAGTAAAAAACCAGCCAAGTGCGAGTCGGATTCGCGTATGAAGGGTTCCGTACCAAGGATGGTTTCAAGTTTCTATCTATTTATTAAGATCAAGTAAAAAAAATGCTTAAAAATTAGATTTGTTGTATGGCAGCCCCCCCTTTAATATTTACTTTATTTTTATTTCATTATTTATTTTGTAAGGTAATATAGGTACAACTAAATATTATAAGAAAATTTTAAGCGTCTACCTGCTACCGTTATTAATATTGAGCAAAAAATACAAAAAAATTAGGTAAAATAAATAATAGTTTAAAAAACACGTTTTCATAAAAATCAAACTAAAAATAAAAATTAATTTAAATTAAAAATAGTATAAATAAGAAAAAAATAGTGTATTGTAAAAAAAGCGTGGTGTGCTAAATGTACACCTTACACCCCACACTTTTTTCACAATAGAATACATTTTTTCTTATTTTTTATTTAAACTTATTTTTCATTTTCCAGTTTGATTTTTTTATAAAAGCGTATTTATTTTACTTTTTCGAACTATTATTTATTTAGTCTACCTAATCCTAAAGATCCTGGTAAGGATAACAGGACTTACTATTTATATTACTGTGTTGTCATCGGTCCTTGATAAAACTACAAAGTTTCAAATCAATCTGACGATTTAAAGTACTTTAAATCCATGTTAAAAGTTTCCGTTATATACTAAACTACAAACATTCGATCCAAGCTAATAAAAAGCATGTTAAACATGGTGATGAGCCGTAGCGTGTGTTTCATGTTTGTGCTCTATTACTGCTATACTCTAAAGATTGTACTTTCTTCTGATATACTAAGCGTAAAGTTGAACATTGCCTCCTCCATATTCCGTAATGATATTAGATGTTCTGGTATTATATCATCACTCATCTCCTTGTCGTTAGCACGTTGGATATTGGATAAAGGATGTGTACGCTTATATAAACATTACAGCTAGAACTTGACAAACCAAGTTTGTTCAGCGTTTATCCTGCTTTACCCATCACTAAATGACAGTATCATCTTTTTTATCTACAAGCGAACGTCCTCTGGTCGGAATTCGATGTTATTGTACTTATCGTAAAAACAAATGAAATAATAGGCTTCTTTTCACTAAGAATGAATCGAATATATTGTAGTTTTTTTTAATGTTATAAGATAGCAAACAAGCAGATGGGTCTCCTGATGGAAAGAGTCAACCATCGCCTATAGACGCCAAACGTATTAATGGTGCGTTGCTATCTAGTGGCGAGATCTAATGCCACATGCATAAGTTCACCAGCTACCTTACCCTCCAAACCGAACACGACAATGACAAGCACTGACGCTATTGCGGCAGGAATAGGTAGGGCGTTGGTACCAGACCCGGGCGAGACAATGCAGAACTCTTCCACCTAGTAGCTATGATGGTAGTGACTCGCATAGCTAATCGGTCGCCTTTTACGACCTTACGATGATTTACTCGAGCGCGTCACTTAGGGAGGGTACTTCGCATAATATTGAGGCGTGAAGTTGAAAACCAACGTTTTCTTTGCAACTTTGTGACCCTCCCACTCCCTCACGCTACACTTGAATCGTCAGATTTTCTAATTTCTAGTTGGTAATTTACCAACCATACCTTAATCTGAAGCGTTTTAACGTTTCCATGGCACACATGGTACATGACACGGCATTTTACCGCGCTTCCGGCTGCATGGGTACCACCATCTTGGTTGTTTCTTCCGCGAAACAACTTTGCTGTGTTTCGGAGAGAAGGGCAAAACAAGCAGTGTAATTACCGCCTTTAATAGACCGCCCCGTTGGTCGAGTGGTTAGCGACCCTGACAACGCAATCAATGGGGTCCGGGTTCGATTCCCGGCAGGGACAGGCATTTGTGTGATGAGCACAGATGTTTGTATTTCTGGGTTTGGGTGTTTATTAAATAAATTAGAGTATTTATATATGTATTTCTATGTATTAGTATCGTTGACTGACACCCATAGTAGTATGGGTAAAGCATATAATTTGCTTACTTTGGGGTTAGATCAATTTGTGTAATTTGTCCAGTGATATTTATTTATTTATTATTTATTCATTGCGGCCAATTTTATTAAAAAAAAAATTACTGGCACTGAGACTTAACATCTTATGTCTCTGAATAGGCAACACATAAATGAGTTACCTTGGCCAGTTCCAGGTAAACTAGTTTATGTTTATTGGCGACGTCGACCATTTACCATCAGGTAGCATGTCTATCAGTTTGCCTATCCAAGTAACATTAAAAAAACTGATTTTTTTCACATTTTTTAACTGTAAATTTTTCCTCCACCATTGAAAACCCAATAGGTCCCTACGACGCTCGAGTAACTACACATTTAGCATACTCTATAGCTCCCCTACTATAAGTCAAGAGACAATAAACGCAAATCTGGAAGGATTATGCTTCTTACGTCACACCGTGGTAAAACTCCATATTTCAGTTAAAGTATTAATATATATATATATATATATATATATATATATATATATATATATATATATATATATATATATATATATATATATATATATATATATATATATATATATATATATATATATATATATATATATATTAGGGTGGAGTGAAAAGAAAAATTTTTTTTTTCTTAGCCTGGGGGTCAAATTTGTAGCTTATAAAAAACAAAAATTTTTGAAAAAAAAATAAAATTTTTTACTCAACATCTTGAGGCAGCCCACTCATTTTTAAAATTAATTACGAGTAAAAATATTTGGTTGCAAAAAAAAAAAATTTTTTGTCTTTTAATGTCTTAAAACATCCAAGAATTGGCAATTATGATCATTTCCAACTCAAATTTTATTCTAGTGCCCTAACGAGGAATGTTACTTTTTTGGATTTTTTTTAAATATTAAAACAATAGTCACAAAAATTTTTTTTAACTTGTGATTTTTAATTGGCATAAAAGAGGATATTTTGAAGTTTTTAGAACGCTTTTAAAATTTTTTTTTTGCAACCAAATGTTTTTACTCGTAATTAATTTTAAAAATGAGTGGGCTGCCTCAAGATGTTGAGTAAAAAAATTCTTTTTTTTTTCAAAAATTTTTGTTTTTTATAAGCAACAAATTTGACCCCCAGGCTAAGAAAAAAAAAATTATTTTTTTTTCACTCCACTCTAATATATATATATATATATATATATATATATATATATATATATATATATATATATATATATATATATATATATATATATATACCAAAGGTGTTAATGGTGCGTTGCATCGCTTGTGGCGAGGTCTAATGCCACATGCATAAGTTTACCGGCTACCTTACCCTCCAAACCGGAACACGACAGTGACAACTACTAACGCTATTGCGCCAGGAACAGGTAAGGCAGTGGTACCAGACCCCGTCGTGACAAAAGAGTGCAGAATTCTACCACCTAGTAGCCACGATGGTAGTGACTCATATAGCCCATCGGTCGCCTTTTACAACATGCATGCCAGAACGGCAGTTGGCCTATTCTTCAAAGGAGCCCGGGACCAACACGGGGAAAACTAGCGATCGCTCTGTGTTTGAAATTCGACCAAGTTCAAAAATAATTGGCGTAAAGAAAACATTATTTTAAGTAAATATCTATGTTTATTATCATGTTTGTCACATGATTGTAGTATGTGTAATATTTATTTTTATTAATATAATATATAATAATTGTAATGCATACTTGAAAAACTGTAATGTATACTGTTGAAAAATTTTAGGTTTCTACAATCCTTTGCAATGTAAACTTTAACATTGGCACAACGTTCGCGAAATTGTTTTAACAAGGGAGTAAAAAGCTTTTTCATCGCGTATAAATATATAGATAAAATATAACTTAACAACTTTTGTACTATATCTAATTAAATGTGTGTTATAATACTCACCCCGTGCTTGGGAAAACTTGAAAAACTTTAAAAGCAACAAAGATAAACCCGCGATCGTCCCAGCTTTAGGGAGACGGCCGCAGGTTCAAATCCTACGTGTCGATATTTTTCTTTGTTGTTTTTAAAGTATATCATTTTTGTCAATAAAATATTTATTCATTCATACATAAGACCAAATACCCCTACGTATATGTATACACCATTAAACTGATAAGTCTTCCTTGGCGGCATTATAGTCGACTAAAAAAATTGTTTTTCGATCGAAATGTAACGTAAATATTACTTTTAAACGACATTTTGAAACCGTATAAATGTTTTCTTAGCGACGCTTTTTACATTAAATATTCTTACGTTAAATATTTATTTTATTTATTCCGGGATACAAATAAATAAATAATACAAATTTTGGAATACTCTTTCCTCTAATATTCGCAATAGCGAATCGCTTTATATCTTGAAAGAGCATTATTATATTCAATTTATATTTATATTTTCAAAACCGTATAAGGTATATAGAACAACATTTTTCTAACATTATCCTCTATGTTAATTTGAAAAACTTAATAAGGCGTAGGTAATTTTTTTTTCTTTATTTCTAAACCTACTAATAATATAAATATGAAAATTTGTAAGGTTGGACGGATGGATGTTTGTTACTTTTTCACACAAAAAAAAAACTGAATCGATTTAGATGAAATTTGACGCACAGATAAATGACCTAATACAGGACATAGTTTACATACTTTTATTCCGGAAAAATTAGTTGTTCCTGTGGGATTCACCAAAAAACTTTTATAATGCAGCGGGCTGTACGGTGCAGCTAATCCAAATCCAGCTCTGTCTGTCTGTCTCTTCTTCACTCCTAAACCACTGAACCGATTTAGATGAAGTATTTTACATATTTTACAAAGGCAGTTTGAAACACGAGACAGGATATAGGATAGATTTCATCCCGAAAACCTCACGGGAACGGTAATTATGCGGGTGAAACCCCGGGACGTTTATTTTGGAAATGTTTCCACACAGACGAAGTCGCAGGCACGGCTAGTATTATATATATATATATATATATATATATATATATATATATATATATATATATATATATATATATATATATATATATATATATATATATATATATATATATATATATATATATATATATATATATTTTTTTTTTTTTTTTTTCGCCGTGTTGGTCCCGGCCTCCTTTGAAGAATAGACCAACTGCCGTTCTGCTAGGCAGGTCGTAAAAGGCGACCGATTGGCTATCGAGTCACTACCATCGTGGCTACTAGGTGGTCTAGCGTCAGTGCTTGTCGCTGTCGTGTTCCGGTTTGGAGGGTAAGGTAGCCGGTAAACTTATGCATGTGGCATTAGACCTCGCCACAAGATAGCAACGCACCATTAACATCTTTGGTGTCTATAGGCGATGGTTGACTCTTTCCATCCGGAGACCCATCTGCTTGTTTGCTATCTTATGATATAGAAAAAAAAAATAATACTGTTTAAAATGTATTTAAATTTCATACCTTAGATGATTTTGCCCCATTTCTTTGTTTCAGTTTTGTAATGCAACTGAAGCTTCATATATTTCGCGGAAATTTTGAAAATAAATACCTTAATTTCGTCTTTAAATATGTTTTTCCGCAAAATAACGCCTGAATCTATAAATATCTTAGAAGTTTACTCTTCGCAACAAAAGAAGAAGTATATTCACATCTGTATCCCGAAAATGGTAGGCAGAGGTGTAACCAGTGCACCCACGATTAGCCTAAGATCTATCTATTAAAGCGAGCTGTACCGCACTTAGTCGTACTTCGGGCCATTGTGTGGAATTGGTATAGCGGCTAATCCTGCCGATCCAGTTCCTTCCAGAACTTCAGGACAGTATGATGGTGCTTAAACCTCTCTACATGCGTAGTCCCGTCTCTCAGAAACTGAGTCCTTAGCTGAAGATACTTAGTCCCACAATGTGATAGAATGATAGAAAAAATACATTTTAAACACAGTAAATAAAAGAATATTTTACAAATGGGTTTATATACAATGGATATATGATCAAATATACATATTTTTAACTTCCCACTACGTAAGTAGATAAGGAAGTTACTGATTTTACCTCGATTTTGGAAAATCGAGTTTTCACCAGATGTCCACGTTTTGAGGTCTTAGGAACCTATTCCGACTATTTTCACGATGACATCAATATGTCTGTATGTATGTATGTGTGTGTGTGTGTGTATGTAAACATCTCATAACTTTTGAACGGTTGGACCGATCAAAACGCAGTTGGATCAAATCGCGATGGCAATCGATTGGATTCCGTTCAACTTAGGCTTCCTGAAAATTTGAACCGATTTGGTCCAGGAGATATTGAGAAATTTTGAAAAAACACTAAAAAAAATTTGGCGAAACAATATTTTTTAATATAACTTCCAGATTTATGTACTGATTGGGTACAAAAACTAATCAGATCTATTCCTTAAAAAACTACATCTAATACATAAATTGCATCAAAATTGGTTTATCCGTTTGGGAGTAATCGTTGACGAAAAATTTTTAAAAAAGTGTTTTTTCGACATAGCTTCGAAATTTTTCAGCCGATCATTTTTTGGTAATCTACGACATTTCAGTGCTAAAAAAACTACGTCAAAGGCCGTTTCAAAAATCAAAATCGATTCTAATTCTCAAAACTTATAGCTTTTTAAATATTAAAGTTACGTTGTTTTTAGCAAACTTACTTAATTTTTTTTAAATAACTTTCAAGTTAATTCACCGATTGACTTAAAAATCTTATCAGCTTTTCTCCTTTAAAGCTTCGTCAAATACCGTTAATTTATTCAAAGTCAGTCAATTTGTATGGGATTTATCAATAAAGAAAATTAAAAATAAAATGTTTTTTGACATTGCATCGAAATTTTTCAATCTATCGATTATTTAGCTTAAGCAATATTAAGATCTCAAAAGTTTAGTTGAATGCCGTTATCGTTTTCAAAATATACAGAAAATATACTTTTCAAAAATTAATATACTGCCATTTTTAACAAAACAGATGTTTGAGCTGAAAACACTATGCTTATATTGTTTACTCTTTTCAGCTTAAAATACCTTAATTTAGTGGGAAGTTTCAGGGACGGCTCACAGGGTCCGTCGTTTACACATTTTTTTATATATTATGATGAGCTGGAAGACGAGCAAACGGGCCGCCTGATGGGAAGTTGTCACCGACGCCCATGGAAATCCACAGCGTAAGAGGAGATGCGCTGCCGACTCTTAAGAAATTTATTAATCCGTCTCTTAAAAGATCCAATGTTATACTTTTCAGGAAGTACAGAGTTAGGGAGTTAATTCCATAATTTGGTGGTACGAACAAAAAAGTTCCGACTAAACCGTACTTTTGATGAACAAAATAAATAGAAGTGGGCCCATTGCCCTTTTATATATATATATATATATATATATATATATATATATATATATATATATATATATATATATATATATATATATATATATATATATATATATATATATATATATATATATATCCGATACATAGAATACAAAGAATACATAGAATACATAGAATGCATAGAAAACATAGAATACATAGAATACATCGAATACATCGAATGCATAGAATGCATAGAATGCATAGAATGCATAGAATGCATAGAATGCATAGAAAACATAGAATACATAGAATACATAGAATGCACAGAATGCACAGAATACATAGAATACATAGAATACATAGAATACATAGAATACATAGAATACATAGAATGCATAGAATACATAGAATACAGAATACATAAAAATATCAAGACATCCGAATTGAAAACCTAGTCTTTTTTGGGAAATCAGTTGAAAATATTGTTTTTATTAGAGTGTAGACAAACAGATGGTTTCCGGATGGAAAGTGACAAACAATCATCCTCTTTAGACACCAAAGATGTTAATGGTGTGTTGTTATTCGTATGGTAGGATGGCAATGCCACATGCATAAATCTAGCATCAACCTTAACCTCCAAGCCGGAACACGATTATCGTATTATATGTGGCTAGCATAGCTAGCGTTGACGCTATGGCGGTGGTACCAAATACCCGGGCGAGACATTGCGGAACTCTACGAACTCCTACTACCTCTAACATACTAGTCATGAAGGTAGTGATACGTACAGCCTCGCCTGTTACGGCCTAAGAATAGACCAACTGCCTCTCTACCAGACAGGTAGAGAGGCAGTTGGTCTATTCAAAGGAGCTCAGGACCTGCTTTTTGTAAAATAAAACTAATCGCACATTAGGCTGTAAGTTATGACTATGAAGATACGAGTATTTAGGTGAACACAAACCACCCATACATACTGATATTATAAACACGAAAAATAAACTCTGTCTGTCTGTCTCTTGTTCACGCCTAAACCATTATACCGATTGATTGGAATTCGGTACAAAGATAGTTTTTTTTATATCATAAGATAGCAAACAATCAGATAGGTCTCCTGATCGAAAGAGTCATCTATAGCCTATAGACACCAAAG
Organism: Apodemia mormo; assembly: GCA_036924255.1. Lineage (NCBI taxonomy): Eukaryota > Metazoa > Arthropoda > Insecta > Lepidoptera > Riodinidae > Apodemia > Apodemia mormo. The sequence continues at coordinate 9,515,725 of JAUPFN010000022.1, read as the reverse complement.
ATGGTAATGGATCATTACTATCTTGTGGCGACCTTTACCTTTACCAGCTACCTAACCAAACCGGAACACGACAGCGACAAGCACTGACGCTATGGCGGCAGAAATAGATTAGCCGGTGGTACCAGACCAGGGCGAGACAATGCAGAACTCTACCACATAGTAGCCACGATGTTAATGACTTGCATAGCCAATCGGTCACCTTTTACGACATGCCTGGCAGTATGGCAGTTGGTCTATTTTTCAAAGGAGCCCGGGACCAACACAGGGAAAGACCAGATAATTTGAGACCCGAGAGAAAGGACATAGGATAGTTTTAATCCCAGAAATCCCACGAAAACAGGAATTATGTGAGTAAACCCCCGGGATTGTTTATCTTTTAAAGAGTAACTTAAGGTAGCGTAATTTGGTTCCATCACGAATTCCTCAAAATAAAAGTCGTTTTATTTTAGTTTTTTTCTACGCAAACGAAGTCACGGACACAGTTAGTGTTTTAATTGTTTTGTAGAATAATTTGTAATCTCCAGCACATTTCGTTTTCGTATGTAACAAGCAAAGGTCAGAAGCCACACGACATAATATGTAAAGTTTCGTTTTGTTATGTTTCCCATCATTTTTAGATTAAAACGGGACATTATGTTTATAAATCTTATCATTTTTACTTATTTTATTTATTTATTTGCATAAAATCCACAGCTAAATATTTATAAACTTCTCTACTTACTACCGTGGTACCTGACCCGGGCGAGACAATGCAGAACTCTACCACCTCGTAGTCACGATAATAGTGACTCGTGTAGCCAATCGGTCGCCTTTTACGACATGCCTGACAGAACGACAGTTGGCCTATTCTTCAAAGGAGCCCGAGACCAACACGGGGGTTTCAAGTCGGTCAGAGGTATTAAACATTTTAAAAAATACAGCCGAAACTCGACGTAAGTTCAAGTAACAAGTAACATGTATTTAATATTGTTGGCTTCGATATCGATTGTAGATCACGCTCCAAGTATTCTTTTAAAAAAATATTCAATGTACAGTTTTGACTTTCCTACGATTTTATTATATGTATAGATATGGATCAGTTATAACTTATTAGGTTTTCTATTGCAACATTATTAATACCGTAATTTTTTTGTGATACATATCCAAAAATGTGTGAATATAGCTCGAGTGAGGTAAGATTGTTGCTATACAGCTTTTTTACAAAAATAAGACATTTGTGTCTTAAAGCACATTTAATTAAGGGCGGGAATTAATAATTTTTTACTTTGGGACACTGGGAGAGTATTTGAAAGCTGGACATTCCCGTTCAAACCCGATTATATGGCCATCTTACTGATACTGGCCAAATGACGTAACCTCTGGAAGAGGTTAAGGCTTGCGGTAATGAAATATAAATTAATGCCACACTAAGCACACAATTGTTTTATGAACATTTTGCTGTAATTTATTGTGCGAAGAATGTGTGAGTTTTACCCATGTTGGTTTAGGCCAGAGGAGAATAGACCCTCTGTATTTTATCAAGCAGTTCTTTCATTATTATAATACAATATTAGTCGTAATATAGAAGAGGGGGCAAACGAAAAGGAGGTGCACCTAATGGTAAGTGATCACCACTGCCCATGGACATCCGCAACACTAAAGGTCTTGCAGTTACGTTGCCGGCTATTGGCTATACGCGTCACTATCGTGACTACTAGGTGGTAGAGCTCTCTCATAATTTGAATTTATCATCTCTGTAGTCCAGTGGTCCAGCGTATTGACCACATTAGATCCCGAATTCAATTCCTGGGTCTGGCAATTTGAAAATGTGTTTTTTACAGTTTTTTAAAAAAAACAACGTTGTCCGGGATTGGAAAAAGTGCCTAGTTGGCGACAGGCTTGCCACCTATGACATTGTAGAACTAAGTATCTTCGGCTAATCGTAGGTATACTTGTTGTACCTCTGCCAAGCTCTTCGGGGATACGGGCGTGAAGATATTCTTTTTTTACTACTCATAACTTTTAAACGTCTTGGCCGAACGAAATGCGGTTGAAGGCATTCGATTAAGTTCCATCAAGTATAGACTTTCTGGAAATATAATAATCGATTCGGCCCCGTAAAATTCAGAACTTTAAAAAAAACTTTAATAAAAATTCGCCGAAACAATTACTTTTATTTCGAACTAGCTGTTGCCAGCGACTTCGTCCGTGCGGACTTCGTTTACTCCGCATAGCCCTTCCCTCGTAGGTGATAGCGTGATAATATGTAGCCTATATGTTGACCCGACCTGTTAGTAATATTCATGCAAAATTTGAAGTAAATCCATGCAGTACTTTTTGAGTTTACCCCGGACATACATACAGACAAACAGACAAACAGATAACAGACAAACAGACAAAAATTCTAAAAACTATATTTTTGGCTTCGATATCGATTGTAGATCACGCCCCAAGTATTCTTTTAAAAAATATTCAATATACAGTTTTGACTTTCCTACGATTTTATTATATGTATAGATTAGTTATTATACCAATTAATTTAAAACCGACCTTTTTTTCTTAAAAAACGGCAGTGGATGTTGCAAATTGAAACAAAATCTTTTAATTAGTTTAGATGTTATTATTGAATATATTTTTTAAAGTGTTTCTTTTTTTACACAAATTTGGGAATTTCAACCAATCGATTTTGTAACTAAGGCCATATTTTTAGAGCTCAAACAACTACAATTAATGGTGTTTAATCAAAATCGATTATCGTATACAAAAAAAGGCTTCATTAAAAAATTAAAAATTGTGTAATTTTTAACAAACTTTAGAGTTTTAAATTCTTCCAGCTCAACATTCTATGCTTTATAACATTCTATGCATAACAATCTATTATTTTTGCCCATTCTGACCTTAAAATACCTTAACTTAATGAGAAGTTAAGGAGAAGAGAGAAAGAAGAACTGAGTCAACCGGCTAAAGACATTTTTCTGGTCCCAACCCATTAAAAATATTACTGAAGATTTATTTAACATAAAAGATTCAGAACTACTAACTCACGAAGTCCGTGAAACTGGTATAAACCATATTATGCCACAACGAATTTAATCAAAGGATCATAGCAAGGTGCAATAAACAATTTCAAAGTTTTTCCCCTTGGGAAACAACTTGTGTCTAGCGATATATATATACCAAAGCTCTCTTTGGGAACAATATTCAATATAGTATCGTAAAAACTTAATATCGTTGTTAGAGCTTTAGATTTTATACAAAGTTTTAGATGACACTGCAATTTAGTGCCATTTTAATCAAAATCACGGATTATACTTATTTTACAAGTTATACTCTTTTTAGGATTCCGTGCTAAAAGGAACTCTCTTACTTGACACCGACGTAAAGTAGCAGCCCTGCTGCTGCGTTTCGTTTGGTTTGTGAGAGTCCCGGAGGCCTAACCCACGCACACTATGAATGCGCAATCAAAAGAGAATCTACCCCAGGGGGGTACCACTTGCACCAGCAGTGGAGAATCCCCCCCTGAGCGTCCGTGCTCTGGATTCCAGCCAGGTCATGGATGCTCAGGCTGCCCTGCGTATTCTGGGGGGGGCAAACTTGCGCTCATAGACAATCCTGTCCGGGGCAAACAGAGCAAGAATGCCATGGCACCCCCTACCACGCTTACTGTGGATTTCTGTAATGTCAGGGGGCTTCATTCCAACTTGAACGCCGTCCACTACCATCTCGAGACGGCGAAGCCAGCTTTGCTCTTTTTGACCGAGACACAGATATCTTCTCCGGCTGATACTTCTTACCTCTCCTACCCGAGGTACAAACTGGAACATTCCTTTGTACCGCGGGCTGGGGTGTGCGCATACGTCAGAGAAGATATCTGTTACCGGCGCCTTGGCAGACTTGAAGGTCAGGACCTATCCATCCTTTGGTTACGTGTAGCTTGCGACGACCATCCACGCAGCTACGCGTACCTATACAGGTCCCATGGCGGGAATACTGAAGTTGACCGGCTCATTGAGCATTTACAAACGGCTGTAGATTCCGTGTTAGAGCAGACCCCCTCCACAGAGATCGTGATCTTGGGCGATTTTAATGCCCACCACGCCGAATGGCTTTGTTCGCGCACCACCGATCATGCGGGGAGGTCTGTTCACGATTTTGCCTTGGCGTATGGTCTTACACAACTGGTAACTTCGCCCACGCGAGTTCCCGATGTGGATGACCATATGCCTTCACTGTTGGACCTTCTGCTGACCTCTCATCCGGACCATTATCAGGTATCGGTGGACGTCCCACTTGGTTCGTCAGACCACTGCCTGATCCGGAGTAAAGTGCCGGTTTCGCGCCTATCACGGCCTCCTTTAGCAGGCTGTCGTCGCGTTTGGCACTTTAGGTCAGCATATTGAGACGGGATACGGTCTTTTTTTTGCGTCCTACCCATGGGGGCGGTTGTGCTTCTCGCTGGATGATCCGAATGTCGTCGCTGACTCTATTGCCGATGTGGTGCTGCAGGGCATGGAACTTTTCATTCCATTTTCTGCGGTACCAATTGGTGGTAAGTCTCAGCCTTGGTTTGGTCGCTCCTGTAAAACGGCTTCGCGCCGCAAGCAGGAGTGCTACCGGGCTTGGGCTGCAGCGTCCGCATCTTGTGATGAAAAAACCAGCACATTACGTAAGGAGTACAATTTCGCCTCGAGGTACTTCAAAAGAGCTATCGCCAAGGCAAAATCGAAACACATTGGCAGAATTGGTGAGAAATTAGTTCGCCTTCCTTCGGGCACTCGTGCGTTCTGGTCTCTTGCCAAGGCTGTCTTAGGGAATTTCTCACAGCCCTCTCTTCCATCCTTGCACGGAGACGATGACTATCTGGCCCATACCGCAAAGGAGAAGGCCGATCTCCTGGGCTCCTTCTTTGCGTGTTCACCGCAAAAAAGACGCCCTTTGTCGTATCACCTCGATTTGAGAATACTCTCCTGACAGCCTCAGCTAGTGTCGGAATCCTGGGAGTTGACATATCGAATTACGTTCAGTTTTGCAGTCATTTGGAAGGCAAGGCTAAACTAGCCTCCAAAAAGCTCGGTGTGCTCAGCAGAGCGAAACAGTACTTTTTGCCGGTCCATCGCCTTCAACTTTATAAGGCACAGGTTTGGCCTCACATAGAGTACTGTTCGCATCTCTGGGCCGGAGCTCCTCAGTACCAGCTTCTTCCTCTTGATCGCATTCAGCGTAGAGCGATTCGAATCGTTGACGACCAGGCCATTTCGAAACAGCTTGACTCTTTGGCATTGCGCAGAGATGTAGGTTCTCTCTGTGTCTTTTATCGTATATATCATGGAGAGTGTTCCGACGAGTTGTTTGGATTAATTCCTGCCGCCGAATTCCACCATCGGACATCGCGTCAAAACTTGAAGTTCCATCCTCATCATCTCGATGTCTGGAAATCCACAACTGTGCGTTTCTCCCGACACTTTTTACCTCGCACTACTCTGTTGTAGAACCAATTACCGGCAGGGGTATTTCCGAACGGATACGACATAGGGACCTTCAAGAAAAGAGCTTACTCATTCTTAAAAGGCCAGCAACGCAACTGCAAGACCTCTGGTATTGCAGATGTCCATGGGCGGCGGTGATCACTTACCATCAGGTGCACCTCTTGCTCGTTTGCCCCCTCTTCTATAAAAAAAAAATGGAAACATGTAGATATAAAACATTTTTACAGAATGTGTAATAGGCCCCGTTTACATTTTGATTAGTGTCAGTGCGAGTGTTTAATGCAGATGCTTAGTATTAAGCAAAAATCACAAGTATATAGCCGTTGATTAGTGCGAGTGATTAGTAATCAGAGTCTATTTACTTTGCTACGCTGATTACTAATCACTCTCACTAATCAACGGCTGTCTATGTGTGTGTTTTTCCTTAATATTAAGACCTGCATTAAACACTCGCTCTAATCAAAATGTAAACGGGGCCTTACTGTAACTTTAGTGTAGTGTAGTAGCGTTATAAATAAACAAGTTAGATCCGGAAAAGAGGCCGCGTACACGAATGGTAAAACGAAGAACTTAATAGATTACGCGAAGCGTATGGTGGATACAGGCATTGCTGGCAGCGTTGCAGGGATAAGGGAAAATCCCGAAGAGAAAGAAACTCTCCGGGAGCTAAAATCACTGAAAGTTAATTTTACCTGTCATACATCATACAATATTCAATTATTTTAGTTTTTTTTAATGTTTTGCTAACACAAATATTTTTTTTTAGTTTTTTTAAAATGTATTTCTAACACAAATATGGACTTGTTTCTGAATTAAATATTATTATTAATCATTAATTTTATTAATTATTATTATTATTATTATTGCTATGCGCTATGCACAAATGGCACATAGCTTATTCAAGCAATAATATCACTTTTGGAGCTTTTATAAAGATTACCTAAGGTACTTGAATTCTTTGAACTCAAAAATTTAGTTTTTTTGAAAACGACACTTATTCAGTTTTTAAAAACTGTAACTTTTGAACGCGGTGATCGTAATTTTTTTTTTGTTTTATATATAGCAGACAAGCAGACGTTTCTCCTGATGAAAAGAGACAATAATTGCCTGCCAAAGATGTTAAAGGTGCGTTGTAATCCAAGTGGTGAAGTTAGGAAGCCATGCGAATGCCATGTATATTCGACGGCTACCTTACTGTTAGAAAATAGAATTTAATAGCGCCGACGCTCTTGCAGTAGGTATAGGTAAAGCGGTACTAACAAAACCCGGTTAAGGTGTTATAAAACTCTACCACCTAGTTGTAGATATACCAAAACATCAAACAAAATGATTTAATTACTATTTTTTGGTTCGAGTCGCCAAGGTTTGGAAACGAATTGCCTGGGTCTATTTTTCCTGAAAAATATGGTCTTGGGACCTTTAAGAATAGAGGAATAGGTTTCTTTGGATGGACGTGTACCACCTTCATCTTCATAGACACTTTCCATCAGTTGAAATGGGAGAATAACGTCTTTTGTAATTAAAAATAAAAGAGAACACTTTTTTACAAAAAAATTATCAATATAAGCTCATTCCGTTAGAGGGCTACCAAAATAAAGGGGCTTTTTCTTATAAAAGGGGGGGCTAAAATCTAATATTAAAACTATGTCATCACGAGTTTACAATTCTGGACGAATCACGAGTATAAATATACTTCGTAATGTTTGAAAATGTAGTAAATATGCTTTATGAAAGGACATAAATTTTATCGATAAAATCATGAACCAGGTGATAATAAATATTTATATCGTTTGTGAAAAGTATATGATATTCAGTTTTCCTTTATGTTGCTACGTGCCCTTACAATGATAAACCATCTGACCTTCAGACTGATCATATCAATGCCATTTTAGAACATAACAATATTGTCAATAAATAAATACAATAAAATATTTTTTATTGTATTTATTTATTAATTTTGTTATTATTATTAATATTGTTAATAAATAAATACAATAAATTCTCGTGCTCAGATCAAATTAAAAAGTTAAGATGAAACTTTGAGAATAACAAAGTGAAGTCGGTTTTATACAAATACTAGCTGACCCAGCAAACGTTATTTTGCCATACAAATCACTTTTATTGAATGTTTTGATGGAAGTAAAAAATATCCTTTAAGTTGGACCAAACAGGAGATATCTAAATAATTGATTGAAATCGGTTTAGTAGTTTTTAATCAAAAATAACGCAACTTATTTGGGATAGTCATAGCTAAGAACTATCTAAGAAACAACATAAGATCATGAAATTGTCACATACACTAATTTTTAATCTCCGTTGATTAACAAAGGTGTACAAAAAATGCTTAACCCACTTAAGGTAAGAAAATTAAAGTACATGGACGCAAAAATATTATAAACAGAGATAAATTAAGAATCCATAAAATATACTAAAGTTTAAAAGACCTTGTAATGCTTGTAAGACATAAAATTGTCTCGACATTTTGTGGTAGTGAAGGACTTATTCAAGGTCGAAGTTAATAAAACTTACGACAAATATTTTGTAGGATAATTTTTGAGCTATAACTAAAGGTTTAGAAAAAACTATATACATATAAACTTATTAGCTATACGTCAATGACTGTAAAATTGCTTAAAGTAATAGTGGACAAAAAGAAAATCCTTAATTCGCCAATGTAATGCAAACATTAAACAAGCAAGAGACCCCCTGAAGGAAAGAGACAACCATCGGCTATAGACACCAAACCACCAAAGATGTTAATGTTGCGTTGCTATCTTGCGACGAGGTCTAATTCCACATGCCTAAATTTACCGGCTACCTTGCCCCTTCCAAACCGGAACACGAAAGTAACTAGCACTGACGCTATTGCGGCAGGAATAGGAAAGGGGCGGTACCAGACCCGAGCGAGATAATGCAGAACTCTACCACCTAGTAGCCACGATGGTATTGACTCGCATAGCCAATCGGTCGACTTTTACGACCTGCCTGGGAGAACTGCAGTTGGCGTATTCTTCAAAGGAGGCCGAGACCAACAAGTCCACCGGCTTTTGACACCACTGCCTTATCTATTCCTGCCTCAATAGTGTCAGTGCTGTCGTGTTCTTGTTTGGAGGATAAGACAGCCGGTAAACTTACGTATGTGGCGGTCCTACCAAGCCACACGGATATCCATGCACTATTAATATCGGTATTAATATCGGTTCGCTAGCCTATTCATTATATAAAGTATAATATTGTGCTCAGTGAATAAGAAATGTAATAGACTTCACAGAACATTTACGCTCGTGTCGACCTTGGCTTTGAATTACATCGATTTGTACAAGGTCATGTCGTACGTGAGCGGACATCGGATGTCCGATACATACAAATAGCGACTGGTTGTCAAAAGGCCGAACAATCGGATGTCCGTTTGTTGAAGTGTTTAAATGACGCGAATGAAGTTCTCCGAGTCTACTTGAATAATCCGGCTGGTGTGTGTAAATGTTACGGTCAAAGACTGAAAACGCTCATTGAGCGAAAAAACCCTCACAATGCGTTCTAGTTTCTGTAAAACGTAAATATCGCAAAATGTGTGTTATTACTCTTATGAAAATGCTCCAAATGCGATATTATGACGATCACAAAAAGACCAAGTAGCCTAATTTCATGTCATGGCTATCGTACTAAATAACGACGACGGTGCGGGGAGTGTTAATGAAGAAAACCATGATGTGTGTGGAGCTAAATTAACATACTAAGAACTATGAGCCCTAATAGTCTCAAAAATATTTTTTAATAACTTAACAAACATACATTATTCTTAATGCCCTTTTTCTTTTAAACTTTAACACCAACGCATTTAAGTATTTACTATTACTAACGATCGCCTCTGGCTATAACCATAGTCTAAATCAAACCAAGTCAAATTCAACTATAGTCTAAACAATAAAATCTTTTTGACGTTTGACAACTGACTTTAGACGTAAAAAATAGCATAGTATTCGTTTGTGTATTATACAATGATGTCTGTAATGTGGTAATATTATATACGTCATTGGTATTATATTATATACGTCACACGAATGTAGTATATGGAACGTTTACTTTTACTAATTTAATGTATTTTTAATGCATTTTATTTTAAAATATTAGGTGTTTGAAGTCCTCCGTTATACCGTTCACGCAATTGTCTTAAAAAGGGGTTCAACGTACAAATACAATAATACTAATACAAATAAATAAATTATACTTATTGTGTTAGTGAAATATGAATACAATGGATACGTTTTCAGTCCAAAAAAAATGCTTGAACTCGATATGTTGAAAGTAGACCACTCTCTCAACGCTCCGGAGGCATACAATATAAAACTACGTTTATTTAAATATCATATAGCAAACATAGTCTTCTAAATTATAAATCAGATGCTTAAGTATTAATGACGCGTAGATAGCGATGTTACAAGTACTCAAAACGCGTCATAACTTTTTCATTGTCACAATGAGTTGTCACTTCAGGGCAACGCATTGTGAGTATTTTTATGCTTCATGAGCGTTTTCCGCTCTTTGAGTGCACAATATAATTGTTTTTTCACTTAATTGGAAACTACGATCGTATATTAATAGTAATGTGAATCGACTGTCAAACCATGTACAGAAATTGACGTGAACGTATTCGCTGGGTGCGTGACCCCAGCGCCATCTAACGATACAACTTACGGTGGCTCTTTTGAGAAAATAAACATGTATTGGATGTCAAATAGCTATTGAAAAAAAATTTTTTTTTTCAATGTAAAATATTCACTCTCACATTTTAGTGAGAGTGAAAATTAAATTAAATTTTTTTTTCGTGGGTCAGCTAAAAACAGTAAGTAAAATAATTACAACAACTAAAACAAGTCTCAATAAGTGAATTAGGTTAAGCAGTGTTAAAATCTGTCAAAATGTTTATTGTAAAATTAATATTGAATAAAAATCATTATTAATATTAAAAAACAATCTAAAATAATATATAAAATAACAAATAGCTCATCATATCAAATAACAAATAGTTTGATTCATGGATGTATTAGGTTGATCAGTTATTTCAGACGGTTCTATAATATTCATCACCTGTTGACTTTTTTATTATTCTCCTGTCCATGAAGCGTTTGTGTCTAAATAAATAAATTACGATAATATAAATAAAAATAAAATTAAATAAAACAGGTATTGCTAAATCATTAACTATGTCAAATAATATGTCTTAATTTTTTTAGTCGATTATTTCTATTAATCTTAATATTTTAATCAAAACTAAATTTTATTACGAACCTACTCAAAACTGCGGATTCGTTGACTTTACGTCTTCTATAAACTGATGGAAAAATAGTCGGAGGGTATATAGGACTTGATTCAACATCTGATTTTTCACCGCCAATGAAGTGTTCACTGCATATAGCATCCATAGGTTTTGGAGACCATAACGATCCATCAATATTTTACAAAAAAAAAATTAATTAAATTATTACTCCGTTTTCTTATACGATATACACATGTATATGACATTATTCTATAGAATACGGTTGTAGGTCATTTTAATACATAATAAAGAGCCACCCGTAGGTCTATATTGTCCCGCAACGGGCGCTGACATCACTTTTGTGTCCCCCACTATGCCTTACGCACCCAGCGAATTAACTTATGTTAATAAACTGCTGGACCGACAGATGTCAGATTAGATCTGTAATGTCAAGAACTTCGCCTGTCTTGTATTTTGAATAAAATATTTTAGCTGTCACTAGGGATCGCTGTTCTCAACAATTTCACGTGGAACGATTTGGCTGTCTCCATTTTATATATGATACAAGTAATATAATGAATATTGTAGCAAAAAATTATAATGATGTCCAAATAATAAAATTAGCGGATTTTGACTGTAAAATTGACGTGATGCCCAATGTCACGAATTCGCTTGTACACGCACTTGTATATTTATTAATTAAAAATAACTTTGAATGCTATTAATAAATTTTTTCGAGCATGTGTGTACATACATTCTATCGCATCGACTACGACTACTAATCACACGATCAAAATTTTCTATAATTATTAATACCGAAAAATAAAATAAATATTTTTTATTATTATAAATCCTGTGTTTTTCAAATATGGGCTGCAATCCCCTTTCGCGAAGGCGGTGGCTGTTTCAGTTCCCACTTCATGAGCAAAACGCTGAGTCGATAGACTTTTTTTATTTAAATTGATAAATGTTAACAACAAGATAACTTGTAGTGTAAACTTGGATTTTTTCTTTAGCGCCTATAAAATTTTTATTCAAGGCATCCATATATTAATACGTGAAGGGAAAATTTTAAACCCTTTATAAGACAATTCCACGAACGGTAGAATATAAAACTTGGCATAGGTAAAGGTAATAATGTGGAGGATTGCAGAAACTTAATATTTTTTAAATAAAATCATTGGAAATAAATTAAAATAATAAAAATAAACATTACGCACACTACATTCATGAGATATATTATTTTTTTCGGCCACAGGAAATCACTACTTTAAATAATCGAGTTAATCAGAAAGAAAAGCCAGTCCGACAACATAAATGCATAGATCAAAAATTAATTTGAAGTATTCTGAGCTTTAACGTAATGCTATATTTTTAAAACTTTGCAACCTTCTTAGTAATAAAAAAACAATTGGCGGGAAATGATTTGTCAATTGTTTTTTTTTTATCACACATCAAATTTCTACGTACGCAACGAAAATGGAATTAAGTCGAAAAGATTTTAGATTTTACATTAAACATTTTTTCATGCGATCGAACATTTTTTTAAAACAGGAGGACCACAGATCGAAGGCATGTTTTCTACGTGCTGATTGAACGCTATCACTGCCTCTTCGGAGTTGTTAAAAGTAAAATCTCTCATCAAATCTTGCGATAGGCAGTGATAGCGTTCAGAGTAGCATATAATATATCTCAAATACGTTAGAATTCAGAATACTCCAAACAAACAGATGGATATCTCCTGATGGAAAGAATCAACCATCGCCTATAGACACCAAAGAGGTTTATGGTGCGTTGCTATCTAGTGGCGAGGTCGAATGCCACTTACCCTCCAAACCGGAACTCGACAGTGACAAGCACTGACGCTATTGCGGCAGGAATAGGTAAGGCGGTGGTACCAGACCCGGACGAGACAATGCAGAACTTTACCACCTAGTAATAAGTTACTTAAAATGAAGTTAACTTAAAAATTAGTAATGTACAAAGCAGGAATAGGAAAAACCACGGTACTAAGCCTGGCGATTCGTTGCAGAACTCTAGTACCTAGTAGTTACAATAGAAGTGACATACCTAGTTAATCGTTCGCCTATTACAAGCTGCCTGGTAGGAATTTTTAAAGAGTTCTGGACCTTTAGGGTGGACCTACAGTCAAATACCTGTTCTTGTCAAGAATCGAACCCGAAAAAAAAAGTATAAGAAAGTATCCCCGAAGGGGTAGGCAGAGGTACAACAATGGCACCCACGATTAGCCGAAGATACTTGGTCTCACAAATATGATAGGTGGCAAACCTATCGCCAACCGGGCACTTTCCAATCCCGGGCAATTTTGTGTTTATCAGAAAACTGAAAAACCCTTTTTTTTTAAGTCGACCGGCCGACCCGGGAATCGAACCCGGGACCTCATGTAGTCGAAGCTAACGCTGGACCACTAGACCACAGAGGCGAACCCGAGCCCCATTTAATTCGGGTCAGAGTCGCTAACCTCTCCGCGAACGGGACGGATCAACTCAAAATCATTAATGAACGTTTTAATATTCGCTCAGAGTGCTAAGTGTGAGTTTTTCTTTTCGCATTCGATCGTGAGCGCGTTTCGAGTTTACTAGGAATTTGTATGTGATTTGTACAGCGCCACCTAGTGGTAAACTAGTTTCTCACGTTTACCACTAGGTGGCGCTGTACAAATCACATACAAATTCCTAGTAAACTCCAAACGCGCTCACGATCGAATGCAAAAAGAAAATCTCACACTTAGCACTCAGATAGTTAGAAGTATTTCACAATAGCTTTTATAAAACAACATACTCCGACTACTAAGAATTTTAATATACATTTCGTCTTACGTCACGTCAATTCTCGCTACATATTTCGAACAATATAAAATGATGAGTAAAATGTGCATAAAAATGCAAAATTAAAAAATGTGAAATTTTTGGAGTAGAACCTAACAAACACCGAAGAATAGATATGAATGAAGCTTTTGTTTTTGTAATCAATCTTTATAGAATTTTTATAATTTTATTTATTTATTTATAAACAAAATCCACAGCGCTTAAATTACATGGATAGATACATGTGGCTAGATACATGAATATTAGTATTTTACAGCCAATTGCGGATTTACATTATACATTATATAAACCAAACTGAATGCACGTTAGTGATAATAAAAATAATAATTATAAATTTTACTTACATTATTAACAGCAAAAAAGAATAAAAGTGATATTAAGCTATATTAAAGGCGAGCTCATATAATTATATCTACTCGATTTGTCTCTCAGGGGAACACATAGTGTATGTTTGTGTGTGTGTGCATATGTGTGTATGTGTGAGTGTGTATGTCTCTGCGTGTATACTCGTGTTATGTTTTATGTTAAAACTTATAAATCTTATTTTTTTTAGAATTTTAAAATTTTGAAGTTTTTCATCGATATTTCGAGGCTTTTATATTTCATATTGAGTAATAGACTTAGTGGTTTCGAGTATTAAATTACGAACTTTGAACACTGAATATCGTCGGCACTTGGTAAAACTCCATGTTATTTTGCAAACTTTGTTTTTAGTTTTTTAAACAAGACGATTAAAGCAGGCGTACTTGCTGTTTCTATACTTTGAACACTGAATATCGTCGGCACTTGGTAAAACTCCATGTTTTACCAAGTGCCGACATGGTAAAAATTGTCAAATTGTCAATTGTACTAAACAATAATAACTTTTGCCCTGATGATGCGTTAAAACGCGAAACCGGTTGGTTTTAATAATTAAAAAGTCAAGTAAAACAGTACAAGTGCTTTTAATACGATTAAATTACGAAATTTATTTTTAGTAACACAAATCTACACAGGCGAACTTTTTATTGTATGTAGTCTGTAATCTGGTTGCTATGGAATTAGTTGCATACTGTGTTCGACTATAATCGTGTACCTATGCCTAGTGCGTTTGTTAGGTACACATAATTGAATCAATCTGGATGTTAGAACATCACTATCGATGGAGCCGCAACATACATCGTACATGAACAGCATATCGAGAAGATGTCGCCGCGATTCTAAAGTTAATATATTATATATTTGGCAAGATTCTAAGTAGTCAACCGGAAAGCAAAACATTTAAAGTTTAAAAACTTGAGGATTTTTTTCTGCAGTTGTTCGATTCTCTTAATGTACGTCGCATATTGCGGGTTCCATACAACGGAGCAATATTCTAAAATACTGCGCACGTAACTGAAGTACAGAGCGATTATGCAGTTAGCATCAGTGAAATTTTTGGTGGTGCGTATAATAAAGCCTAGGTTTCTATATGCCTTTTCTATGATCGAGTCTATGTGATTTGTAAAAGTCAGTTTTGTATCGAGCAGTACGCCTAAGTCCCTCACAAGATTGGTCCTAGATATGTACGGAGTTGTTAATGTATTACGTATAATTGATGGGAGTTCCACGCCGAGTAAAAGTTATACATAAACATTTGTTGACATTAACGGTTAAGCGATTTTTAGTGTAGTTTTCTTAATATTGCCAACCATGATGGCAATGGATGTTATGTGCATTGTGCATTAATAATTTTCTGATGTAAAGTTTAGACACTTATCGGTATAATAGCCTGCGTTGTTACAACACTTATTAAACATTTTCTAGCTGTGTAAAAGCACAGAAAATTTCCACTATTGTTATTGTTATCAGTCTTTAAAGAACTTTTTATAATTTTCTATAAAATATTCCCAACTATGATTGCAACGGATGCTATGTGTAATGTGCATTAATAATTTTCTGATGTAAAATTTTGGCATTCGTCGGTATAACAGCAATGTTTTTACAACTTTTACTGAAGATTTTCTTGCTATGAAGAATCACAGACGAGACAGGAATTTTTATTATATCACTAGCTACAGCGTGCCGCCCGCTGTATTTTAAAAGTTTTTGGCAAATCCTGAGGGATCACCCAATTTTTCCGGGATAAGAAATTGCCTATGTGCTATTTCAGGTCATCATCTACCTATATGCCAAATTACATTCAAATCCGTTTCGTAGTTTTTGTGTGATTGAGTAACAAACATCCATCTAAACATCCATATTGTTTTTCCCAATGGTAAGAGATATAGAAGACTAGCTGACCCGCGCAGCTTCGCCCGCAAGTAGATTAACATGTCGTCTAGATAACTTTTCATGCAAATTTCATCCCCTATTTCAACCCATTAAGGATTGATTTTTGAAAAAAAAATTGCCTACGTTTGACCCCGGCTCTTCACCTACTTTCATACCAAATTTCATTAAAATCGGTCCAGTGGTTTAGCTGTGAAAGCGTGACAGACAGACAGACAGACTTTCGCATTTATAATATTAGTATGGATGTTAATAGTTAGACCGTGGTCCACGAACAAACTTTTTTGATTAATAACAAGCTGAATATTTGATTCGAGATTTTTCGAAGATAGAAAAAATTGTTGTCTCATCAAAACGAAGCTGTTCACAAAAATTCAGCCTGTTATTACTCAAAAAAGCTTGTTCGTGGGACCACGGTCTAAGTGCGTTGCTATTCGCGTAACGGGAATGGCATATGCATAAGGTTACTGGCTAACCTACCCTCAAAACCGAAAAACGACAGCGACTAGCACCGGTGGTATTGCAGCAAGGCGATGGTACCAGACCCGGTCGAGACGATGCAGAACTTTACCATGTAGTTAGTATTCACGATGTTAAGAACACGTTTCAACCTTCTCTTACATTTTTTAAAAGATGCCTAATGCGCCCCATAGATCTACAATAATATTGCGCAATATTATTGACCGCTTAGAGTTAATATTGAAGATAGAACGAAAGTTTGAGCGGGTTTAATTTTTATTGTGCAATATTTTTTTCTTGCACTGTGTAGGCTTAACATTGCACAATATTTTTCACTTCAGAGTTTGGAGCGGTCGCGTTCGGTCAGTCACGATGTTTAATGTATAGTCGTGTCGTAAATTTAAACAAAATGGCGAGCAAAAATGCTATAAAATTTAAAGAACAGGTATTTTTACTTGAATGCATAGAATTATATAGAGTTTTATTTAACAAAATCACCAGCATGGTTGCCGCCAAATCTTTGTCGTCAGGCATGTTGTTCGCACGAAAATAATGATCAGACTGGTTTGTCAATTATATTTAGTAAATTTATTGAACTTTTAGAATCAAAGAAGGTACCTATTCAATATAATTGCACAATAAAAGTATTGCGCAATATTATTGTAGGTTTATGGGGCGCCTAATATTACGAGATTGGGATTAACACGGGGTTTAGTAAGTTACTTAAAAAAAATCATTTAATCAGAAAAATCGATAACCAAATGTCAATTGGTCTGTGAGATCTTATGATATAAGGATTATGTTAAAACATAATATATTATATACTAGCTGTTGCCTGCGACTTCGTCCGCTTTCGTTTACTCCACACAGCCCCTCCCCCGTAGGTGATAGCGTGGTAATATGTAGCCTATATGTTGACCCGACCTGTTAGTAATAGTCATGCAAAATTTGAAGTAAATCTATGCAGTACTTTTTGAGTTTACCCCGGACATACAAACAGACAAAAATTTTAAAAACTATATTTTTGGTTTCGATATCAATTGTAGATCATGCCCCAAGTATTTTTTAAAAAAAAATATTCAATGTACAGTTTTGATTTTCCTACGATTTTATTATATGTATATATATATAATATTTATTTTATTTTATTTATACTTTATTGCATACCAAATATAAAAATATTGTAAAAAAGGCGGACTTAATGCTAAATATATTGTCTACCAGGCAACCTTCGGGCTAGTAGAAAAGGTAAGGCGTAGATGATATAAGTATGAAAATTCATAATAATGACATACTTACATAACTACAAACATAATGATTCAAAATCTAATACCTTTAAACGAGCAATTCTTGTATATATATATAATTGGAATCTTGGAATCGGCTCCAACGATTTTCATGAAAGTCACAAATTAGGAGTTTTTAGGGTCAAGGAATCGATTTGTCAAGGTTCCAGGTTCAAGAAAAACTCGGTTCCCAAGATATGGGTATGTGAAAAACCGAGCAAAGCTCAGTCAACCAGGTACAGAAAAAAATGTATATATTCTATAGGAATCGATTTATCAAGGTTCAAGGTCCAAGAAAAGATCGGTTCCAAAAATATGTAAAAAACCGAGTAAAGCTCGGTCAACCAGATATTTTAACTAATATAAGTATGCTGTGCTGGGTGTACATTTTAATATAAAGTTAGATAACGTGTAAATTATTACATATAAATTTAAATAAACATAAACCTAAGTAAATTGAACAGCGACTTACAGAAAAGATAAGTCTGAAGTTAATAACTTTAGTTAGGGTTTACTTCAAACATACATCGACTTTAAGCATCGACATACAATACCTACTTTAAGTAAGTATTAATATCATATCACTGGATAAATTACACGAATTGATCTAACCCTAAAGTAGACTAATTATTTGCTTGTATTAAGCAAATACTAACTATACCAATACATAGAAATACATATATAAATACTGTAACATACATAATAAATACCCAAACTCAGAAACTCAAATATTTATGCTCGTCACACATAATGTTTGGCCCTGTCGGGAATCGATCCTGAGCCCCATCGATTCGTAATTAGATTCACTAACCACTCGATGTGTAAGCGGGAGACGGGGATGATGAGATAACGATATCTTATCATGTCTTAACATATTTCCGCTTTTTGTTACATCATAACAAGCACAGGACTCTCTTGATGGAAAGAGACAATCATCGTCTATAGACACCAAAGATTTTAATGGTGCGTTGACATTCGTGTGGCAGGTTGTTAATGCCACGTGCATAAATTTAATCTCCAAACCGGAACACAACAGTGACAAGCATTGATGCTATTTCGGCAGGATAAATAGGTGGTGGTACCAAACCCGGGCAAAACGTTACAGCACTCTACCACCTAGTAGTCACAATAAGGTGATACATGTAGTCAATCGTTCACTTTCGTCACGTTACAATCGTTTACACAAACTGCCTGGCAGAATGACAGAATGTCTATACTTCAAAGGCGCCCGGACCAACTTGAGAAAAAATGTACATTAAAAAGCTATATCATAATCTCTAAGTACAAAAGCTAATGTCTCGTTTGAAACGAGAAAATTAGATTAGACAATTCATTTAACAAACAGTTAAAGCCTAAATGGCACTCAAGTTAAAATGTTTTTATCAAACGACGTGACACACACCCAAAAGCAAGCTCAAGGACACTTTAATGGAGTATTATTCAACGTCATCCTTGCGAAAATGTTTTGTAGGCTTAACAAAGAGCTGTTCGTATTTTTTTTTTCATTCAAATTGTAATATTATTTTATATTATATGTCTTGTTGACGATGAGATAATTTTATAAGATTAAGAACAGAAATTGCAAAGAATATAATATATTTTTCAGGGTTCGGAAGTAAACTAGGATCCCTTAGTTTCGCTATGTTCGTTCATCCGTCCGTCTGTCCGCAGTCTAGCTCGTAGATCCTGAAATATTTTATAGTCCAGTAAAAAGTTAAATGAAACCATGATCTGACCAGTTTTAGCGCAGTGAGTAAAAATGTGTTCATTAATACTTAAATAATGATATTATGAAACAAATTTTAATTTAAATTTAGGGGAAAGGGATGAAAAAAATAAAAAAAAGGTTGAAAAATACCTTTTTTTAAATAACTTAATAATGGTAGTAAATAGAAAACCTTTTTTTAAAATGCCTTTTTTTAAATAACTTAATAACGGTAGGAAATAGAAAAAAGAGTTTCAAGTAAAAGTTGTAGAGAAAAAATTCTACACAAAAAAGTTCCTCTTCATTTTTTTGTTATTTGCTTTAGTTTAGCTACATCTACTCGTAATTAAACGTGTCATGTGATGCTAAGCAGCTCAATACATTATTTAGAACTGCGTGTTCGACATTGCCGTCGTAACGGTAGGTTTAATAAATAATAAATCTGTATCTTATAATTACAAACAGTTTCATAAACTTAATGGCATCTTTTGGTGGACTATATGTTAAGCTTATAGCGATTTTATTCAAATAAAATATCATTATTAAAGATCGACTGTTATAATTTATTACCAACTAGCTGTTGCCCACGACTTCGTCCGCGCGGACTTCGTTTACTCCGCACAGCTCCTCCCCCTTAGGAGATAGCGTGATAACATGTAGCCTATATGTTAACCGACCTTTTAGTAATATTTATGCAAAATTTGAAGTAAATTCATGCAGTACTTTTTGAGTTCACCCCTGGACATACATACAGACAAACAGACGAAAATTCTAAAAACTATATTTTTGGCTTCGATATCGATTGTAGATCACGCCCCAAGTATTCTTTTAAAAAAATATTCAATGTACAGTTTTGACTTTCCTACAATTTTATTATATGTATATAGATTAGATGATTCTAAAAATGAATAAATAAAATGTATGTTTTTTATTTTTTTTTATTTTCCGTAAAAATAATTTCATGCATGTACGGTCAACAGTTTGTCGACAGTACCGCACATCACGTTTCGCACTGTCAGCGTATACGTCGCCACGCGTTATTATAATTAACATATTTTAAGCAGTTCGCGTTATGCCGCAAATCGGTTCGCGTTCTCTCTTAACCGTATAATAATTTCACCACTTTTACCATTAAACCATTTTAGCATAAGTTAAGCTTTCAATAAACATAATATTGAAGTTTACTTGTCTTTTACTTTGTACGGAACCAAACCGCCGTACATAGAACGTTTAGTTATGTTGTGTAGTGCAGTGTTTCCCAAACATTATTTTGATATGGCCCGGTAATTTTTACACTGCATGCCCCTTCGTGACCCACTTAATACTTTTAAACCCAAGCTGGTTCTATTTAAATAAATAGTGAAGGTGAATAATACATATTTAGTATAGGTGAAATAATACATATTTAATAAAAGTAAAAAGGTTTAATTAATGCTACATTCTTTGATGACGCCTATTTTGTCATCACTCAACGCTTACGAATTTTCGTCGCGTTGTGTCGATCTATAGTAGGTAATATTTTAAAAGCAAGGTGGGAATGTTGCGACCCAGTATTTTTTTTTTTGATGGCCCGGTACCGGATCGCGATCCGGCAAATGGGAAACGCTGGTGTAGTATAATCATAATTTGTCGCCTCCGTGGTCTAGTGATCCGATGTCGGAGCTCACCACATGAGGTCCCGGTACGATTCCTCAGCGGGCAATTTAAAAATGTGTTTTCAGTTTTCTGAAAAAAACAACGTTGCTCGGGATTGGAAAAAGTGCCCGATTGGCGATAAGCTGGTCACCTATTAGATTGTGGGACTAAGTATCTACGGCTAATCGTGGGTGCAATTTGTTGTATCTCTGTCTACCTCTTCGGGGATATGAACGTGAAGATACTTTTTTCTAGGTTTTATTTTGTAGGCAAACAAGTACACACCAAAGATGTTAATAGTACGTTGCTCTCTGCGTGGCAGCGTAAAAATGCCACATGAAGTAATTCGGAAACAGGCGTGAAGATACTTTTTTTTCTTAATATAGCCTCCGTAGTGATGGTCTAGTGGTTAGCCCATTGGATCAGACCGTGTGGTGGTGGTGTTTTCTCCGACCGGGAAAAAATGTTATTGAGGTTTGTCCGGAGTTACAGAGAACATAGATAATTGATACGACTTGGAGACCTTCACGAAAAAAGCTTACACCATGGGCCTCCATGGGCGGCAATGATCATTTAGGAGATATTCAAGTACCTATTATATGAGCACTAAACGCGGGATGCGGGGTATTAACTTTGCTTATTTTTGATGTCAAGGGGGAAGGGGGGTCCAGACGGTGGATGGTATATATATATATATATATATATATATATATATATATATATATATATATATATATATATATATATATATATATATATATATATATATATAATACAAACATAAACCATAGTAAAAACTGGGAAATCGAACGTTTTGCCATCTTAAGGACCGACAGATTCATCTGCTTATCCAAAGCACCGGGGTGTTAATGCAGCAGCAAAATGCTACTGAAATTTCATTTTTCGAAGATAACCGTGGAATATGTAATAATGAAGATAGATAAAATAAAAGAGTTTAACGCAAACATTTAATGTAGCAAGCAGTAAATATGTAGAAATCACGAAAATAAAATAATGAATTTTGCTGACGTAATCACCATCTGGACCCCTGGAGATATATATATATATATATATATATATATATATATATATATATATATATATATATATATATATATATATATATATATATATATATATATATATATATCCAGGGGTCCATGGCTATGTAAGTAATTATAGTAATTGATCACTGTATGCTTTTCGAATAAAATAGTTACAACAATCAACATGCCAACTGCCGTTCTGTCAGGTAGGTAGTAAAAGCGACCGATTGGCTATACGTATAACTAGCATCATGACTACTAGATGGTAGAGTTCTGCATTGTCCAGAGTTTGGTACCACCGCCTTACTTATTCCTGCCGCTATAGCGTTAGTACTTGTCGCTGTCGTGTTCCAGTTCGGAGGGTAATGTAGCCGGTAAACTTATGCATGTGGCATTAGATCTCGCCACAAGATAGCAACCCACATTATCATATTTGGTGTCTATAGGCGATGGTTGACTCTTTCCATCAAGAGACCTATTTTCCTATTTGCTATCTTATGATAAAAAAAAGATGCCCGCCTACACTTTCACATTTATAATATTCGTAAGATTATAATTATTAAGATAAAACCATACACGTTTTAAAAAAACATACACATGGACGAAGTCGCAAAACAAAAAATCTGTTAAAGATTGATCCTGCAGGCCACCGCTGAAAATTTTCGTCATTGATAAATCCCAAACAAAGTAACCGACGTTGATCCAATTAACGGTATTTGACGCAGTTTTTTAAGAAGAAAAGCTGATAAGATTTTAAGTTGATCTTTTTAAAGTTATTTAAAAAAATATTAAGTAAGTTTGCTAAAAACAACGTAATTTTAATATTGTAATGTAATATACTGTTTCGTCAAAAAATTTTGAGGCTTTTTCCAAATTTCTCGAAATTCTCCTAAGCCGACTTAGTTCAAATTTCAGGAAGTCTAAGTTAAGCGGAATCCAATCAAATGCCATTAACTGCATTTTGATCGGTTCAAAAGCTTTAAAGTTATGAGGTGTTTACATACACACATACACACACACACACAAATACATACATACAGACTTATTGACGTCATCGTGATAATAGTCGGAAAAGGTTGCTAGGACCTCATAACGTGGAAATATGGTGAAAATTCGACTTTCGAAAATCGAAGATAAATCAATAACTTCCTTATCTACATACGTAGCGGGAAGTGAAAAAAATGTTTATTTTCATGCTACTTCTACTCCAAATGAGTTAAATATAAATACTATCTAAACGTGCGTAATACAGTAGTAAATATAACCAGTAAAAATACTGCATTCTTGTCTAACTAGGCTCTTATAACTTACATCTCAAAATAGTATAATATAACCCTAATTCAATCAGTAGCGGTCTCGTCATCCCCATTAAGGGCCAGTGACGCGTAACCTCAATCAAACATTTATCACTGTCATGTAACGTAAGGACGCTTAGAAATTTGTTAGGAATTGATAAATAGGTTTATTTAAATGTAATTTTCGACAAAACTCCACAAACGAGGAGATTAAATGGGTAGAATATTTTTATCTTATGACAGAAATCCGGCAGTAAATTATGTTTATGAGTTTTACTTTATCCATGACACGTCAATAAATGTAGATCAGAGAGTAAAACATAAGAAAGGTGCTAAGGATTGGTAGAGGATGAATATGACATTAAAGTTAGTTTGCAAAGAGACGACCTTCTTATTGCGTATATATATACATACACATCTATCTTCACGCCAGATCAGTTATGAGGTAAGCAAAGAGAACCGCGTGCTATATATCACGATCCTTGCAGACTTATGTCGCTTCATCCAAATTCATTACTCTCTTCATACAAACACACTAGTTGCAGAGACTCTTGATACCGTCTTTGGACAGTAGGTACTCAATTAAACTAATCATGATACGTCAGTCTTTGTCTTCCCCGGTACCTACATCCTTCCACATTTACATTGTATATTTGTTTTGTTAAACTTAGCACACAACACACAAACACACACACACACACATATATATATATATATATATTTGTTTATTAATTTAATAATTAGTAATTCGTTTATTAATTAGCGTTATGTTCTTTTATGGCAATCGAATCATTGTCATCATAGTCACGTTAAAATTCGTGTAAATATGAATACGTGTAGGTACCGTCACGATAGCAACTCGGTAAAAGTGGCATGTTACACTGACGACGTTTATCGAGCGAATTCTACAGGCTGACACATCACCTGTTATGGGTTTGCCCGCTATCGTTCTGAAAATTTGGACCTGAAAACTTAACCTCATGATTGTCCGAAAACTTTGGTCTACAATGCCGAATTAAAATTGCATAGTCAGACCACCCCTGTCGAGTGGTTAGCGACCCTGAATACGCAATCAATAGGGTCCGGGATCGATTCCCGGCAGGGACAGGCATTTGTGTGATGAGCACAGATGTTTGTATTTCTGGGTTTGCGTGTTTATTAAATATATTAGAGTATTTATATATGTATTTCTATTATTAGTATCGTTGACTGACACCCATACTACAAGCAAATAATTTGCTTACTTTGGGGTCAGATCAATTCGTGTAATTTGCCCAGTGATATTTATTATTATTATTTATTTATTATAATTCAAACAATCTTATGTAAATAATGTTACTAGCAATCGCCGTAATTTCATTATGTTAGAGTACAAACATCTACCTTTTAGTATTTTTATTTAAAAAAAAAATTATTAGTATTTTTGACAATGTCATCGACGTACCTATAGGCCCCTTTCCTTTTATTACTCATTATTTATTTAGTCTTCAAATTCAAAACAAAATAATCCTGAAACATGCGATCGTATTATATTTCGTAATGAAATTGATTTTGTGAGCTTTACTACTTTGATTTTGTTAAAATTTTATAGTAGCTGTAAAACTTTCTAATAAAATCTACCTTACTTGAGCAATAAACATTACAGCCATGTCTAGAGTTTGTGTACTATAATAAAATCTCAACTTCACGTCCAAAATCGAAGCTTTTTTATATCATACCGAGATTGATTGAAAAAATAGAGATAGTCTTCTGCTTTTCCGTTACGTGTCGTCACGAAAGCTCTGTTTAAACTTATTGGACCCTCACCATTTCTTTATTGGATGACTTGACGCTTGCAGAAATTTCATCCGTACGTTGTGGATGTACTAAAAATCGAACAAAAAGTTTGATCACTCTTTTTTGGTTCGAGTCGCCAAGGTTTGGAATGAACTGCCTGGGTGTATTATCCTGACAAATATAATCCTGGAACCTTTAAAAGTAGAGTGAATAGGTTTCTTTTGGATGGGCGTATACTACTTTCGTCTTCATCGACACATTTCATCAGGTGAGATGGGAAACAAATGCCTATTAAAATTAAAATTAAATTTTACCTCGTCTCCCTTCGTGAAGTAAACTGAGATTGACCGATTATTAAATTAAGATGAGATACTTTGGCAAAGAAATGTTTACGCCTGATCGAGGAAAGTGGGTCACTCCAAGTAGTGATCCCATCACTGCATTTTGATATTTTTTATGTATATTACAGGACAAGGAACAAACAGATGGGATGGTATCTTCTGATGAAAAGAGAAAAGCCTCGACCTAAATACCAAAGGTGCTGCTAATAGTACAGTTATCCAATTTTTGAGATGGCCATGCCACACGTGCACTTGATGAACTAATTCTGTTAATTACGATAGCGGCTGAATCGATTTTGATTAAATTTACCAAGGAGGGCCAAAGAAAAGTCCATCTGCCATTCTGCGAACGATTGGCTACAGTAGTCACTACCATCGTGCCTACTAGTCTCGCCCGGGTCTGTTACCACCGCCTTACCTATTCCTGTCGCAATTACTTCAATACTTGTTACTGTCGTGTTTCAGTTTGGAGAGTACGTTAGCCGGTAAATTTATACATGGCGTTTACATCTCGCCACTTGGATAGCAACGAACTATTACGATTTTAGGTTACTACCTATATGATTATTGTCTCTTTACACGAGAGCTATCAGCTCGTTTGCTATCTAATGATATAAAACAAACTCCTTTGATCGAGGAGTTAGCGGCTCAGACTACGCAATCTATGGGGCTTGAGTTCGATTCCCACGATTTATATTAAGATTATCAGATATCAAACAAGAAGGTGGTTCTCCTAATTGCCTATGGACACCAAATTTAATAATGCGTTGCTATTTGACGACCCCGTTGGTCGAGTGGTTAGCGAACCCTACTACGAATCGAGGGGTCTCGAGTTCGATTCTCGACAGGGACAAACATTTGAGTCATGAGCATTGATGTTTGAAATTCTGGGTTTGGGTGTTTATTATGTATGTACCAGTATTTATAAAAGTATTTCTATGTATTAGTATAGTTGATTAACACCCATAACACAACAAGTAATTTGATTACTTTGGGGTTAGATCAGTTTGTGTAATTTGTACAGCATTATTATTATCCTTGTGACGAGGTCTTAATACCACATGCATAAGTTTACCGGGTACCTTCCGAACTGGAACACGACAATGACAAACATTGATGCCGTCTGGAATAGGCAAGGCGGTGGAATCAAATACGGAAGCGTTGCGTAACTCTACTAGCTAACATAGCCAATCGGTCGGGAGTTACGAACTGCCCAACAAAACGATAGTTGGTCTATTCTTCAAAGAAGTCCCGGAACGACACGGGTCATTAACTTGTTAGTTTCATGATTGTTACATGTTCGTTACATGACCTATATACGGTTTGATAATCAACAAGATTTCACTCTGTAATCCGAATATCGGCTTTACTGGTAACGTCGATAATTAGTCGGGATTACTTGGTACGGATTTTCAGGATTAAAATCCCTTTATACACGTATAAAGGCTTTACGGATTCGATGATCAAAATTACCAGAAACTGTGTCAAAGCAGCGACAGAGTTATTTTTAGATTGGATTTTTGAAAGTATGTTTTACTAAACCATTATATTTAATTAAATCATTTATAAATATTATTTGGGGTGGATTTCGATCGTAATATAATGATTATTTGAGCTGAAAATATGAGGTCCTGGCTTCGATACCTGGATCCAGCAAAAGTGTTTTTTATAACATTAGATAGCAAACAAGCAGATGAATTGCCTGATCGCCTATAAACACCAAATATGTAAATGATGCATTGCTATCCGTGTGGATGGCAATGCCACATGCATAATTCTACCGGCTACCTTACACTCAATGACAAACATTGACACTATTGCTGCAGGACAAGGTAAGGTGGAGGTACCATATACCCGGGCGAGACGTTACTGAACTCTACCATCTAGAAATCATGATGGTAGTGACGCGCATAGCCAATCGGTCGCCTTTTACGACATGCCTTAATAGATATGTGCACAGGGGTAGAGTGTAGCGAGTTAATGGTGTCACGACATGCAAGCAACCACAGACCACATGAATACTAATATACACGCCATTGGGAAGGAAATCTGTCGCCGCACATTTGAGCAAACGCTCCTATCACTGTCAAATATGTCATATATTTGTAGATATATTGTGAAAAAATAGAAATAAACCATGTTGTATTGTTTCATCGTACCGAATGAGATGACAATGTTTAAAAATTACCCTTGAAGTGATTTTATTCCATCGATAAGTTTTTTTTTTTTTTTTTTTTTTTATGTCATAAGATAGCAAACAAGCAAATGGGTCTCCTGATGGAAAGAGTCAACCATCGCCTATAGACACCAAAGATGTTAATGGTGCGTTGCTATCTTGTGGCGAGGTATAATGCCACATGCATAAGTTTACCGGCTACCTTACCCTCCAAACCGGAACACGACAGCAACAAGCACTGACGCTATTGCGGCAGGAATAGGTAAGGCGGTGGTACCAGACCCGGGTGAGACAATGCAGAACTCTACCACCTAGTAGCCACGATGGTAGTGACTTGATAGCCAATCGGTCGCCTTTTACGACCTGCCTGGCAGGCATGGCAGTTGGCCTATTCTACAAAGGAGGCCGGGACCAACACGGCGAAAATAGTATAAATTTGAATTTCTGTGTAAATGCAAGTTACACTGATAAACTAAGAAATTGTCTTGAAAAGTGTATCCATTTAATCCGTGCATGAAACGCAAGAAATTCTGAAAATATGTTTTCTTTCATAACAACTTACCTCTGATAAATCTTAATTATTAATTGTATCTAACGATTGCCCTGTGCTCGAAATTGAACCATAATTCTATGATTCCGTTTGACCATAGACTTAATAATTAAATATCTTCTTAGTTTGAAAACAGACCATAGCCACAGAATACTTAGAGACTAACAGAAGTCAAAGTTACATACAAGTAATATTCGGGCACAGCACACATAGACACGTCTCACGGACGCGATATCTCGGACTGGTGCAGAACAAACTGTCCCGAACCATTCCGAGATATCGCGTCCGTGAGAGGTGTCTGTGTGTGCGTTGCTCGAATATCACATGTATGTAGATTGACTACTGTTAGTCTCCAGTATACTGTGCCTTAGCCGCAAAGAAAATATTATACATCTGTTTTTTTTTTTATATCATAAGATAGCAAACAAGCAGATGGGTCTCCTGATGGAAAGAGTCAACCATCGCCTATAGACACCAAGGATGTTAATGGTGCGTTGCTATCTTGTGGCGAGGTCTAATGCCACATGCATAAGTTTACCGGCTACCTTACCCTCCAAACTGGAACACGACAGCGACAAGCACTGACGCTATTGCGGCAGGATTAGGTAAGGCGGTGGTACCAGACCCGGACGAGACAATGCAGAACTCTACCACCTAGTAGCCACGATGGTAGTGGCTCGATAGCCAATCGGTCGCCTTTCACGACCTGCCTGGCAGAACGGCAATTGGCCTATTCTACAAAGGAGGCCGGGACCAACACGGCGAAAAATGTATTATGATGATTTATGTCCAAGGAATAGAAGTATGTGTTATGTTTGTTTTTATTCATTCAATGTATTTCTAATAAATATTATAAAATTAATACGTGAAGCACAAACTTTGTATCCCTTTTTTAAGACACACGCGAACGGTGGAGTAGGAAATTTGGCACAGCTAAAGTTTACATTGCGGAACAGTACAAAATTTCATATTTTTATATAATATGCATTAAAATACATTAAATTAATAAAACTTAACATTACATACGAGACATGATAATATACAAACATGTATATTTTTTCCCGTGTTGGTCCCGGGCTCCTTTGAAGAATAGGTTAACTGCCGTTCTGCCAGGCAGGTCGCAAACGAGTCATTACCATCGTGGCTAGTGGTAGGTGGTACTACCTATTCCTGCCGCAATAGCGTCAGTGCTTGACACTGTCGTGTTCCAGTTTGGAGGGTAAGCTAGCCGGTAAATTTATGTACGTGGCATTAGATCTCGCCACAAGATAGCAACGCACCATTAACATCTTTAGTGTCTATAGGCGATGGTTGACTCTTTCCATCAGGAGACCCATCTGCTTATTAGCTATCTTATGATATAAAAAAATAAACCATTTTCTTTATGGGTAAAGTCTGTTGTCAAACTTATAAGAGATTTTATTGTTTAGTCTATGAATTGCGACCACAGGGCTAACGATCGCCCTGTAGTCGTATTTCGCCCAGCATTATATAAAAATATAAGCTTTTTGCACTTCTTTACCACGTAAATTTCAACGGTGCCAAATTGCGTATTCCGCCGTTCGCGTCGTTCGTCGTAAAAAGAGGTACAAGCTTTTAAACAATTATACTACTATTAAACATATATAGATGTTTTTGGTCAAATGTATTATAGGTAATAAATGTATATTTTTTGAGTAATATGTGTGAGTTTTCTGGTGATTTGGTATTTAGTTCAATAGTTTCCAATATTCGACTGAATATCGAACACTAGCTAAAAGTGGCCGAATAGGCCGAATACAAAATTTCGTGGCATCTATAATCTACATTCCACACGAGCGACCTTAAAACCTTATTACAAGGTTAACTTTTGCTTTATTATTTAGATAACTGTAACATAAATATTTAACTTTATGTTTGTTTAACACGTGAAAAGCATATATAATACGGACCGCTTAGCCCAAAAACAGGCAACACTAATTATTTTCTAATTTAAACAATGGAAATGAGACAACTAAATAAATAACCATTACGCCCAAATCCTCAAAGAGGTCGTCAAGTTGCAAGACTACCTATTTATGATTCGCCTACAATATTCTCATTTTGTGAAAGGCGGCCAACATATTGACTACTGTCGCGAGTAAAAAATTCTTTATATTTTCTAGAAAGAATGGCAGATGAAAGGTTAATAAGTTCTTCAGTAAGACTACATACTTATTTAAGTCAGTCTGTGTATATATATATATATATATATATATATATATATATATATATATATATATATATATATATATATATATATATATATATATATATATATATATATATGTATATGTATATATATATATATATATATATATATATATATGTATATGTATATATGTATGGGACGGTCTACCGAAAATTAAGAAAATATACCATTTTACGTTTTTGAAATGCTGGCAATTCCTTTTTTTGTGGGTAATGAAAGTTTCCGTTTTATGATTTTTTCTTATTTACACACTACGCAATGTAAAGCGCACGTTGCTCCGACTCATTGCGCCCGTGGAAATCTCGAATCAACCGATTATTTTGCGCGGCATATGGCGTTATTTTGTTTATTTTGTTAGAACTTATTTTGTTTATTTCTTTAAATTTTACTATTTTTTAGAATAAGCACTGTAGATTATTATGGCCTATAGACAACAAAGATTTTAATGGTGCGTTGCTATACGTGTAGCAGAATAGTAATGCCACATGCATAAGTTTACACGCTACTTTACCTTCCAAACTGGAAAACAATCTGACTAGCATTAATGATGCTAGCCACATCACAGTAGAAATAGCCAAATCGGTGGTACCAAACTCAAGGGAAACCTTAGTTATTATTATTAGATTTTATTATTAGATTATTATGGCCTATAGACAACAAAGATGTTAATGATGCGTTGCTATCCGTGTAGCAAAATAGTAAAGCCACATGCATAAGTTTACACGCTACTTTACCTTCCAAACTGGAAAACAAACTGACTAGCATTAATGATGCTAGCCACATCACAGTAGAAATAGCCAAATCGGTGGTACCAAGCTCAAGGGAAACCTTAGTAGTGGCATTTTGGTCAACAGTTCACTCTTTCTAAACACCTGGCAGAATGTTAGATGGTCTTCTTTTTAAAGGGGGTTCTTTTCTCATCACTGTTGCATTCCAATTTGGAGGTTAAGGTAGCAGACAGACTTATAAAAATCGCATTGCTAACCTGCCCAATGGATAGCAACGCACCATAACATCCTTAGTGCCAATAGTATGATATGGTTTCTACTTCCATCAAGAGAACCATTTGCTTGTTTACTATCAATAGTATAAAAAATCTGTCAAAAGTAACATCTGAAAACCTTTTTTTTTTTAATTTAGTTATTGATAAATCGACCGATTTTGATCCAAGTTACGGTATTTGACGGAGTTTTTAGAAAGAAAAGCTGATTAGATTTTTAAATTAATCGGTATATAAGCTTGCAAGTTATTTTAAAAATATTAAGTAAATTTATTGTAAACAACAAAATATTAATATTTGAAAAGCTGTAACTTTTGAAAACTTGATTCGATTTTGATTTTTGAAACTGCATTTGAAATAGCCTTGAAAGTTCTAAAATATGGTATAATCTTGAAAAATGATTGGTAAAAACATCTCAAAGTTATGTCGACAAAACCCTTTTTGTAAATTTTTTCGTCAACGATTACTCCCGAAATGACATAGACGCAGTTTTTTGAGGACTAGAGCTGATTAGATTTTGTACTCAATTAGTACATTATACTGGAAGTTATATAAAATAAATACTGTTTCGCCAAAAATTTTTTGCTACTTTTTCAAATTTTCTCAAAATTGAATTGGACCGAATTGGTGCAAATTTTCAGGAAATCTAAGGTGAGTAAAATCCAATTGAATACTATGAACCACGTTTTGATCGATCAAGCCGTTCAGAAGTTATGAGAGGTTTACATATACACACACACGTCATTGTCAAAATAGTTGGAAAATGACCTCAAAACGTGGTGATCTGGTGAAAACTTGATGTTTAAAAATTGGTGCAAAATCAGTAACTTTCTTATCTACATACGTTATGGGAAGTTAAAAAATAATTACGTGCCTTTCTCACAGGATTGTTGTAATTTTTTTTTTATGTAGTTTTCTTTGTCACTTTACGATTACTTTTCTTGATTAGGTAATTAAGGCTTACAACTAGACTAAAGAGACACTAAAAAATAATAAAGCAAGGGTTGTGTACATCAAAGGAGTTTAATATCTAAATACCTTTTAGGGTAAACACTTAGTCGTTAATGGCTCCGAAAATTCCATAAAGCCTTCTAATGAAACACGAAATAAATAATTAATTTGACTCGACATTGAGAACTTTTGTGCAGGGTAAGACTTACTTAAAGTCCGTATTGGTGCGCGCGCATACACCCGGAACGTTGACCATGACATCAAACCGGGTCAAAGCAGTCGGGATCTTGACCTACCAAGTGGTTCTATTACGTTATTAATGAAGATAGAGACATTTAAGACTTGCGAATCAACGGGTTTGTGAAGTTTAATAACTATTTATAAGCCTCCGAGGCTTATCGAGAGTAGAGCTCTGCTAAGTCTCCCCTTGGTTTGGTACCACTGTTGCTCGCTTTTCCATCAGGTTAGCGTCAGATCAATATTTTGCATCAGTTCCGGTATGGTGGGAAAACAAACCGGTAAATCTATATGCATATGTTTGGATGTTTGAATATTTGGATGTATGGATGGATGGATGGATGAATGGATGAATGGATGGATGGATGTTTGTGTGGAAATTTGTGTGGGAAATTTTTGATTTCTTTACCGTTATTTTGTATAATTTGATTTATAATAATCTACAGTGTTTATTCTAAAAAATAGTAAAATTTAAAGAAATAAACAATATAATGCACAACGCCATAAACGGCTGGTTCGAGAGTTCCACGGGCGCAGTGAGTCTGAGCAACGAACGCTTTACATGATTATATAGCGTGAAAATTAAAAAAACATAAAACGAAAATTTTGCATTGCCCACAAAAAAATGGGATTACATTACTTATTTTTGCTTAGTCATATAAAAACGTCGTTTATGTTATTTTATTGTTCCATGCGTTACATTTTAGAAATCCATAATTAAACGGTAAAATTTATTAAATTTTTTATTCGCAACTGATAAATGTGACGTCCGCGATATTACCAAAAAGAAAGACGGCGATTAATAAACGGATAAAACTCACCGGTAATCCGGCAGTGTGCTGGATAAATCGCTGGGGTCTTGTCTTTTGTTGGAACTATCGGCAAGTTTTATCGATATATATATATATATATATATATATATATATATATATATATATATATATATATATATATATATATAAAATTGATATTTTGAGTATAACATGAGGGAGTGGGAGATTCAAAAAGTTGCAAAGAAAACGTTGTTTTCTCTTTATCTCTTTGCTCGAGTGCTCTGAATTTTCTTTTATTTTGGAGAAAATGATGTAAGAATAACGAAAAAACTATAATCTGAAAAGTTTCACAAGCCGAAGTTATTAAATTTTTTTACTGCCCTAGATGCCCTTTTTTGGTAGAAAGCCTCAACATCATGCCCCCCACCCTCCCTATGTTAATCTGATGTGCTCGAGTGAATCCCGAAATCTTCTCTTGAGCTCCTGTACTATAATGGCTGATTAAAAGTACAGCCTTGAATAAAAACAAGTTTAATAATACAAGCGATCGCCCGCTGGTCGAAATTCGACCGAAGCTTTCATTATAGACTGCATTAAAATCTCTTCTAAGTTTGACAAAAACTTTCACTATAAACTAAAAAATTGTATATGTGTTAATATATATATATATATATATATATATATATATATATATATATATATATATATATATATATATATATATACTCTGACTTAAATAAGTATGTAGTCTTACTGAAGAACTTATTAACCTTTCATCTGCCATTCTTTCTAGAAAATATAAAGAATATATATATATATATATATATATATATATATTGTTTGAAAATTAGAGCTCTTAATATTAATATTAAGAGGTGCCAAGTCGAAATTTTCAATTTCCCATTTGATTAACGTGGGAAATTTTTTTTTCTTACTTTGGAATTTTGTAACTCTTTAACAAGTCATCGGACTAGTTGAGTCAGAAAATATTTTTGTAGAGAATTGAACGCTCTACAAAAAAGCTCTCTTATAATTTTTCGATAAACCGATGCGTTTCAAAGATATTCAAGTTTAAAATATAATTTATAATATTTTCTCATTTTTTTCCAGTTTATTGAAGAAACTATCAAGTTTATCAAAAAATTTTTTGTCAAATTTCTCATACCATCTATATATATTATATATCTCATATCTAAATTTTTCAATTAATTCAATTTTTTTTTTTCAGCTAATAATTATTTTTATTTAATTTCCCTTAAATTTCCTATTGTGTGTGTGTGTGTGTGCGGCCGTATGTAAACCTCTCATAACTTTTGAAAGGCTCTTCCGATTTCATCGCGGTTGGCGCCATTCGAAAGGGCTTGACCATACTTAGATTTTGAATACACTTTGGACTGATTCAGACCTGTAGATTTTGATATATCCTAAAAAACTACAAAACAAATTTGTTTTAAACGTGGTTTTTTGGAATAAATTTTAAACGGCTGTGCCGATCAATTCCAAAAACTAATCAACTCTTAACATCAAAAAACCACGTCGATCGCTGCTAGCCCGGTCAAAATCAGTTGATTCGTTCGTGAGCTATCGTTGTCGGAAAAAAAACGAAAAAAATGTTTTTTTAGAAATTATATCAAAATTCCTACTTGAATCGACTTGATAACTCTTTCAAGGCCTAGAAAACTGTTGAATGCCACCAACCGCGTGAAAATCGGTTTATTCATTCAAAAATTATTGAGGTTTGAAAATTCAAAAAATAGTGTTTTATTTAACCTCTACCAGACTTTTGAGTTCCAAGAGCTCAAAATGACACGAAAATTATATTTTTGAGCTCGAAGGGCTCAAAAATGTAGTAAGTGCAATTTTGAACGCTTTAGTATGAAATTAGCGGGAAATTGCAGGAATAGGCTTTAGGCTTAACTGTTTTTCTAATTTTCTTTTCTTAACTTTGTTACATTAGAGTAGTTTTAATACAATTCTGAAATATTTTCCCGGACTTTTAAACGAAAAATTTTCTTTTGGTACAACTCTTAAAAAAACTGATCACAGCTCCAAAAATTCTCTATAGTCACTCCTTGGATGATACTTCTGCAAAGAAGTTAAAGTTCAAAATATTGATTAATAAACTGTTATTTTAAACTCGTCGAAAAGAAAACAAATGATGAATGTAATTGAACCAAAATACAAATAAATTTTGAACCGATAAAGAGAAAGGTAAAAAATCTTCATATTTTACAATTCTTTTTATATCATTTTTAAGTCAATAAATTATTCAATCAGCAACTAACATAAAATATTTGTGAAAAACTTGAATTAATACATATTTTCTTCATATGTTAGAGGTTTTTGTGGAAAATTATCAATAAATCCACGCCGACCTGATGATTTCTGGGCTAACAATAATTCATTTCCCTCTTTATTTAAGGTTTTGGCTGCTATCTTGTGAGCAATATTAAATAACTCCTTCAACATATTCTTATAAATAGTTTAATTTTTTATTTGCGTGGATGATTGCTTTCGTTTACAACTACGCTGCAAATTTTCCACTTTTAGAAAATTCTCAATAACTTATTGATGGCATTTAGAGTTAAAGAAGTAGGAATTTGAGCCTTTTTCCATTGTTCTTGAACCTCGGTCACAGTAAACAAAGCACTTTCTTCAATACTACATTTTTGTACTTAATGATCATAGAAAAATAAAGCTAAAACGTCCATAAAATTTGAAAGTTTACGTCCAACAAGACCATTTATTGGAAAACCAATTAAATAATTTTCTTTATCCATTTTTTATAATCGATTTCATGCATTCAAAAACATACTCAGTTACGAAATAAATTAGAGAAAAATAAATATCGGTCAACAAATAATTGGACAAATAACACATGAAAAAAGAATTCTAGGATAAGAATTAAATAATTACAAAAAAATGAATTTAAAATATAAGCCAAAATATTCACAAAAAACAATTAAAAACTATAGCAACAATAAAAGACCGAATTTGGAGGTAAGAAAAATGGGTAATTATTACCCAAATCTAAAAAGCTCGGTTAGAACATCGCGAAACAATGTGCGTTGTAATGCAAGGTGATTAGATACTAAGGGAGGGGGCGTCCTTGAAGCATTTTTGATGGTATAGTAGAAGTGAAGTTAATTAAGAACAAATAGTACAACCGATGTCTTCTTTGTTTCGCGCTTCGATCATTTTAACTGTGAAACTAGCTTCGATAAATAATAAAATTATATTAGCACATTTTTATTAAAATAATAAAATTAATTGCATAAATTTAAAATACATAATATTATGAACTTATAAAATCCAATAAATAAAAGATAAAAATAATTTTTAGTTGAAAATAAATTTGAATTTATTGGCAAATCAAGGTATGATAGTATCAGAAATTTGACAGATGAATAAAAGGATCAGTGAAACCAAATAAAATTTGGAATACAAAAAATTTGAAAAATTTGTTGATCAACTTGATAGTTTTGTCAAAAAATTGGAAAAAAAAATGAGAAAATATTATAAATTATATTTTAAAGTTGAATATCTTTGAGACGCATCGGTTTATCGAAAAATTATAACAGAGCTTTTTTGTAGAGTGTTCAATTCTCTACAAAAATATGTTCTAACTCAACTGGGCCGATGACTTATTAAAGAGTTACAAAATTCCAAAATAAGAAAAAAAATCCCACGTTAATCAAATGGGAAATTGAAATTTTCGACTCGGCACCTCTTAATATTAATATTAAGAGCACTAATTTTCACAGGATTTTTTTTTCTTATATATATATATATATATATATATATATATATATATATATATATATATATATAATCGACGGAATCAATCACAAAGCAAACAATTTCGCCATGTTAAACCATTCGCTAGAAGTTCAGTTGTTTTGAGCGTGCTGACCAGAGGAAGGGTCGCAGCTTCACATACTTTTCTCTCGACATTTTTGTTTGTTAGATTTTTAAATGAGTGGTATTACATATAATATTTATTTTGATTAATTTATATTTTTTATTATGCATATTACAAGTATATAAATATAATAGATTTTTGTGCTTTTTCCATATAAACTTTAACTATACCAAATTTCATACTCCTTTTTCGGTAATTTTCTAAAAAAGGGATACAATGTTTTTGCTTCAAGTATATTAATATGGATTTCCCTTCGTATTCCGTCAAGCCCAACCTTAACAAAGAAATCTACGTATATACTCAAAAAACATACAAAGGCCCGAAAAATATAAGGCTTCCCTTTTACAGTGTGTAAATTGTAATCCCTTGGGTATAGTAATGTAGATTTGAAAGTTGAATGATCTAGACATTTTCAAGATTTGTAAAAAGGATAATAAATAATGTTTAAGATATTTTCGACATAGATATATTATACTTAGAGTACGTGAGCTAAGCAAAAAATCATCCCGTAGATAGATGAAGAAATAAAATTTGGTACTCATTTCTCTTTTGCTCCTTATAAAGACGTATATCAAACGGCGAGGGAAAAAGATATAGAGACATTAGGGGACCGTGACATGAAAGACAAACAAAATGTCTTTCATGTCACAGTCCCACGATATTTGTTTTCTTTAAACAGCTAGTTTGTTTTCAATTACAATCACATAATAATAATTGGCGTTATGATCAATGCTCGTCTCTGATTGGATAAACATCGCATTATATTAATTAAATCATTGGTGCGTGAAATAAACAAAAACAAAAATTTGACGGCCTGAAAAACTAGTCAAGGAGGATGTCATAATATAATATGTAACAATGAAATATTTGATTAAATTTTGTTATAATATAATAATAAAATACCTTCATATTAAAAAAATATTTTTGTATTCTAAAAATGAGGCAATATTAATCATATCTCATTTTTAAGTTTCTAAATTCTAGTTTCCTACACTAATAGTTTAAGGAAGTTACTGATTTTGCCCCGACTTTCCAAAATCCTCGTCCTAGGAACGTTTTTCAACTCTGTGTGTGTATCATGTAATTGTATTCAGCTAAACTTTGACTTTCTAAAAATTAAATTTATTATTAAATTAAGAAACTAATTCAGCCTAGGATTTTTTGAGAAATTTTAAAAAATAAAATAAAATGGCAATTATTAATTACTTTCAGATTAATATAACGACTGAATGCAAAACCTAATCAGCTCTTTTTCTTAAAAAAACGGTCTAATGTAACAAATTGTGTAAAAATCAGTAACCGTCCGAGAGCTACCTTAAACTAAAAGTTTTGAAAAAAAAGATTTTTTGCCTTAACTTCAAGATTTTTCAACCAGTCGATTTTAATTTTCTACAGTATTTTTATATGTACTTAAAACCAAAAAGAATCCAAATAACTTGTTGTAAATAAATTTATTTAATAAATCTTTTTCATACTTTTGAAATAACTTTAAGACATTTTTAAAGTCGGATTTTAAAAAACTTAGTTAAATAATATCAATTGAATTACTTGAACCTTTTTTTTTGAAAAAACATGTCTTTTTTGATGACACTATTTTGTTAATTTTCAACTGATCGATTTTGTAGCTAA
Source organism: Apodemia mormo (assembly GCA_036924255.1). Classification (NCBI taxonomy): domain Eukaryota; kingdom Metazoa; phylum Arthropoda; class Insecta; order Lepidoptera; family Riodinidae; genus Apodemia; species Apodemia mormo. The sequence continues at coordinate 9,476,893 of JAUPFN010000022.1, read as the reverse complement.
GATAACATTTTATTTTTCAAAGGATCAAAATCAATCATCGTTTTTAAAAATACACAACGGTTCGAAAAAAAGAAAAAATGTATCTTTACACCCATATCCCCGAAGAGGTAGGCAGAAGTACAAGTGCACTTGCTGAATATAATGTGACAGGTGTAAAGCCTATCGCCAACCGGGCACTTATCCAATTCCGGGCAACGTTGTTTTTATCAGAATTGCCTGCCCAGAAATAATACCAGAAAAAATTTCCTGACCCGGGAATCAAACCTGATGCGATCAAAATCGAAACTACGACAACTATTCAAAAACAAATATTATACTCTTATTTTTAATAAATTTTATTATTTTAAAAAAAAGCTATGAACTCATTGAGTATAAAAAATCTATGCTTTAAAAGTATACCACTTTTAGCTCCTTTGAGCTTAAAATACCTAAATTTAGCGGTAAGTTGTTATGATCGCCTGCAGGTTATAGTCTAGGAAACTAATCAATAGCGGACTACATTATGATTTTTCCTTCCTTCTATTAGGATCCTTATATTAGGCATTAAAAATTCAATACACTTGGTATGTATAAATATCGTCATCTTAAAAAAGGGTAACCCAATTCTTGTAAATTTGCTTAGAAACCATTATTTTTTCTATTTTTCCAAGCCAACTGCACGGGCCTGCTGTTTTTTCTGACATGTATCTAGTGGAATTATATTTAAAGGACCAATTAGTTTTTAATGTAGCAAAGAAAACACACAAACATATTTTACTTCAAACAGTAAAAATTCATTAATAATTAACTTATGTCATCGAGCAGGCTACCTTTCTTTTACACTTGTATTATCGCAGCACAATCAAAAATTAAGTCAGTTTCGAACGCTAGAAATGCTTCTATGCTTTTCCGAGTTCGTTGATATCAAATGTATGTTCTTTCTCTTTCTATCACAGAAAATCTTCAGTTACATACGCATTTATTGCTCGCCTACTTTATCCATATATTTTCTATATCTGAGGTATTGTTTCAAATATTATATTTGAAACAATACTTCAGATATACGGGGAGGGAAGTATGGTCGGTTATTTGTACAAAATAGAATATAACAAATTGTAAAAGCATTGTTGTTTAAGATTAATCCAGTCAATTATTTTATTCTGGGAAACAATAAGATAGTAATTGAAAACTTGTAAACAAGTGATTTGTAAACAAGTGATTTGTAAACAAGTGATTTGTAAACAAGCAAACAGATTGTGTTATTGTAGAAATAACCATCACTTAACGTAGGATTGACAACTGGGTATCAGAGATGGAATAACATTCATAACTTTACCGACAACCATACTTTTTTAACCAGAATACAACGGTCACCAGCACCGATGCTGTTGTAACAAGCAAAAGCAAAGTGCACTAACCTACATTTTTTTCCATCATAAGATAGCAAACCAGCACATGACTCTCCTGATGGAAATATAAAACCATCGCATATAGACACCAAAGATGTTAATAGTTCGTAGCTACCCTTGTGGCGAGGTCTTAATGCAACATGCATAAGTTTACCGACTACCTTACCCTCCAAACCGGAAAACGACAGTGACACCAACTGACGCTCTAGCGGCAGCAATAGATAAGGCGTTGGTACCAGACCCGGGCGAGGCAATGCAAAATTTTACCATTTAGTAGCCACGATGGTAGTGACTTGCATAGTCAATCGTTCGCTTCTTATGAACTGCCTGGCAGAACGGCGGATAGTCTGATCTTCTAAGGAAGCCCGAACCAACGCTTTTTCTTTTCGTTATCGCTTTCTCGCTATTATCAGTATACCTTCGGGTTCGATTGTCGCTATTAGGATTCAATGATAAAGGTTATAATTTGCGTATATTTTATATTTCATCCCACACATAAATTATAAGTTACATGTCCTTGTAACCAGTCTAGTAATTCGCGTGGCGACGCGGGGACGACTGGCGTCCAACGGTACCGTACTTGCAAGTTCGGCGTCAGGGAATTCTCTACCTAGTAAGATGAGATAGTAGATAAGATGGATTTACGGTTCTTTTATTTCAGTCTACTTAGTCCTAACTTATGAGTCTATCTGGTGTTAAATTAAGATATTTCGGTGTCAATTTGGAGAGAAGGAAACCCAAATTATTGTTTTTCACTATTAGTCTAAGATCCCGATAGAGATCGACCTTCACCGAGCTGGTTAATGAATCAAACATATTTTTTTATGTAATTTAATATATTAATAAATATGTTACATATGGGTTGCCTATCAAATTTCAGGATATTTTTAATTAATTTTTGAAAAAATGTTTTTTTTTAAATATTTCACTGGTGTGGTTAATAAATAAATTTTACACCAATCAAAAGTATGCATGCATAAGTTTCATCCATTAACCACGCCGGTGCAAATTACTAGTATCAACTTACCTACTTGTTCATACCTGGCACCCAAGGGTTGTGACAGGAAAAATTAGAAACTTTTGCATATACTATGGGTTGCATACTTTCGATTGGTGTAAAATTTATTTATTAACCACACCGGTGAAATATTTAAAAAGAAAAACATTTTTTCAAAAATTAATTAAAAATATCCTGGACTGAAATTTGATAGGCAACCCATATGTAACATATTTTTTGATATATTAAATTACATAAAAAATATGTTTGATCCATTAACCAGCTCGGTGAAGATCGATCGCTATCGGGATCTTAGACTAATAGTGAAAAACAATAATTTGGGTTTCCTTCTCTCCAAATTGACACCGAAATATCTTAATTTAACATCAGATAGACTCATAAGTTAGGACTAAGTAGACTGAAATAAAAGAACCGTAAAGCCATAAAAGAAAACTCATTATATCAAGTTTATAAAGGGTGTGATTTACAAAGCAAAATTTTACTTTTTCGTTCAGGATTATTAAACTTCTTTTTGAATTGTTCCTTAAGTTTTTACCATTATAAAGTTGTAAAGTAATATTGTGCGCGGAAAGATAGACCAATGATTTCTGTGAGATAGACGCTAGGTTTGACACGCCGAGTTCTGCAGTATAGTATCTCTTGCCTACCTCTTCGGGGATTCGGGCGTGAAGATCCTTTTTTCTTCAATACATAATTCTAGTTTTAAAATTAAATGAGATTTGAATTTGAAACGTTATTTGTAACGGTATTTATTATTCACTAAACAACTCTCATCTTTTGAGCTCCAAACTAATCCTAGTTGAAATGTAACGACTCGTGTAAAAGAGAAATAAATCGAAATCTAACAAAAAAAAGTAAAAAAGTTAAGAAATCTAACAATATGTTAAAAATAGTTATTGCAGTTATTTTATTATAATTACTAAGGGCGGCTTGCACCAAAATGCTTAAATCATTTTAAGTCACTAAATACGTTTAAAGTGACAGCATTTAAGGCGATTTGACATTTGCTAAACATGTTTAAGGGACTAAATGCATTTAAGCATTTTGGTGCAAGCCGCCCTAATTATATTACTATATAATTAGTAATTTAAAAATAAATACTAGTTATATAGCTAATTGCAATACATTGTTGCCTCAAAAGATAAGTTCAATTGGTTCTCTTTAATTTAATACTGGTCGTCGCCCGTCGATGTTTCTTTATAACTACGCATTTCGCACTTTCCACCGGGAACGTTCCAGAGTGGGTACAATCAGAATGATGGGCACTTTTGTGCCGGGAAAAATTCAGGTCGGCTAAAATAATTAGTATTAATCTTGACATGTTTTTTGTATGCAAATAAATAAATTTTTGAGAAAAAATAGAAAAACATACATATAGACTACTATAGATTAATAGGAAGGAGGACTAGTAATTAGTATACGTATAAAAAGTACGGAATATCAAAACGGGTGTTTTTCAGACTAAACTCTTGTACCATTTAACAACTACAATATGTTTGTTTTAATACCAACCGGTTTCGCTTGTTAGAGCATCATCATGACTTTTGGTTTTGTGTCACAAATCACACCAAATTTAAAAAACACATGGAAGTAATAATTAAGTGTAAAACAGTCAAGACTGGAACGCCAAGTTTGTCTTGACTGTTTTAAACTTAACAACATGACAATACATGTAACTGAATTTAATAACAAGAAATTGGTAATCCAATCAAACATCCAAACTTTCGCATTTATAATCTCAATATAAAGGCTAATATAGATTAGTAGGATTAGTAATTAGTAAAGTAAAGTAAGTAAAGAAAGTACGTACTATCAAAACAGGTGTTTTCAAACTAAATTCTTGTACTATTTTACAAATACAATATGTTTGTTTTAATGCTAACCGGTTTCGCTTATGAGAGCATCATCAAGACTTTTGGTTTTGTTTCTCAACCCACACAAAAAACATATAAAATAAATAGTTAAGTTTTGAACAGTCAAGACTCGAACGCCAAGTTTGTCGTGCCATAAAAGTAATTAAGGTTTTATTAATGAGTTAAAGAATTCCGTGAGAGAAATTTCTAACGGTAATTAGAGTGTCATCCATCAAACGGCAGTTGATGGAGCTAGAAAATCCCGTCTTAAAGAACGAATTTTATATTTTATTTAATTTTAAACTCAATAAACTAATTTATTTACAGCCTGAGAATTTATTAAATATTAAAACAACTGATTGTCGCTAACGGTTTTTGAAGCTATGATTTATTTCCAAATTAATCCTATGATAAGCAATTAACAAGATTATTTAGATACTTGGGTAAACAAGTAATGAACTTTAAAAGAATCTGGTTCTGTTTAAGCTTGTTTAAAAGTTTACAACGTGGTCAAGTTTGATAAAGTTTAAACAGACTCAACGAAGAGAGTTAAACATGCGATTATTTATTATTCCAAATTATTTTTTTGCGACGCCTCTTAAAAAGCTTCTTTATGATGAATAAACACATGGGATTTTTTTAACTCGAAACAACACGTGCCTCAACACGATCTAAATTAATTTTTGGGTGTAATATTTTTTTCTCTGAAAGTATCTTATTAAATTTGAAATAATTATTTTTTAAAGATTTGAAAATAGTTAACAACTTATAAAACACCTTAAGTGTTATCATTTTCCTTTCATTTCTTGGGCTTTTTATACGTCTGTGAGCAGTTGCATACGAATCTGGTAATTTTTTAACGCATTTTTGTGAAAAATATGTAATCTGGTATTTTTAACGCATTTTTGTGAAAAATATGCAATCTGGTATTTTTTAACGCATTTTTGTGAAAATAATTCAAACGTAACTGCTCACAGACGTATAAAAAGCCCAAAATATAAGGAAAATTGAATCATGAGCTTGAATGACGAAGTATTGAGCTTCTTATCAAACTTTCAGTTAAAATTCATAACTTAAAATGATATTGATACTGAAAGTGTTTCATTATTAACTATTTTCAAATCTCAAAAAAATATTTATTTTAAATTTTAATAAGATATTCTCAGAGAAAAAATGATTGAATAAAATGAAAATGAAAAAGTGATGATGAGGCATATATATATATATATATATATATATATATATATATATATATATATATATATATATATATATATATATATATATATATATATATATAGCTACCAAAGATTGAATATGAAATAAATACTCGAAATTCCTAAATTAGTTAGAATTTTTTAATTCATAAATCAGGCCATTGAGAGTGCAAGCTGTTGTTATTATTACAAATTCAGACATATTGTCAAATGTTAAAATCACTTATTATCAGCCTTATTACAAATTCTTTTATCTGCAATATATGAACCTCTCCATTAATAACAATTTGAAAAAAACAAAATGGAATAAAAATTACATTAATGGAATAAAAACCATAAAACTTTCTCATCATTTCTGATAACTATAAAAAGTAATCACACATACCATTAAATAAAACGGTATAACGTTATATTTTCTTTCAAACGAAAATGAAAAGAAACGTCCTTCTATTCCCGCATACAAAATATGATCAATCAGACGTTTTATTTGCATTTATTTAAGCTTAAATTCTCAAATTAGTTTTATAGCATAATTAGATTATTCAGATTTTGTTCGTGGAATAATAAATATTTACTCCATACCGTGACTAAGTTAACGAAACAAAAAATCCCCGGGTTGGTCTATTCCTACCTGGGTGCCTATCACTGTTGTGTTCCGGTTTGGAAGTTCAGATAGCCAGTGAAATTGTGAATGTGTTATTAACACCCCGCCACAAGGACAGCAATGCGCCATTAACATCTCTAGTGTCCATAGGCGATAATAGTCTCTTTCCATTAAGAGTTTCTTTTATTTGTTTGCTATGATATACATGGATACATAAACATTATGCACACATACATATATTCCTGTAAGTTAGAGATTTAGTCGTTTTTTAATATAACTTCCAGATTTATACACCGATAGTATAAAAACTAATTAGTTCTATTCCTCAAAAAACTACAGTGTATTTTCGACATAACTTCGAAAATTTTCAACCAATAATTTTTTGGTATTCTACGATATTTCAGCATTAAAAAAACTACTTTGGAATTCCGTTTAAAAAATCAAAATCGAATCTAATTTTCAAAAGTTACACCTTTCAGATATTAAAATTGTTGTTTTTAGCAAATTTACTTAATATTATTGAAATAACGTTCAGGCTAATACCGATTGACTTAAAAAATCTCATCTGCTTTTTTCCTTTAAAAACTACGTTAAATATCATCGATACGATCAAAATCGGTCAATTTTTGGGACTTTATCTATGACCAAAATTTCTGAAAAAAATGTTTTTGACTCTACTTTGAAATTTTTCAAACTACCGATTATTTAGCTAAAGCAATATTTTCGATCTCAAAAATTGAGTTAAATGCCATTCGAAAGATCAAAATCGATTATCGTTTCCAAAATATTACATCTTTTCAAAAATCTATGTACTGTCTGTTGATTTTTTAATATAAACACTTGTACTGTTTCACAAATATAATATAAATTTTATATAATACATATAATACATAAAATGACGATGATGCTGTTATAGGTGAACCCGGTTGACTATAAACTTAAAAGTGATTGTGTAATACATAAAATTTAAATTACATTTGTAAAACAGTACAAGTGTTTATATTAAAAAATCAATATGATGCAGTTTCACCAGTGCCGACGATGGAAAGCATAAATTATAAATAAAATCAATACACTGTCATTTTTAACAAAATCGTTGTATGAACTGAAAAAAAATTATGCTTATAGTTTTTCATTTTTTAAGCTTAAAATACTTTAATTTAGCGGAAAATTTCAGAGATGACCTGCAGGGTCAACGGTTTATAGATTTTTTTTAATGAATTACAAGAAACAAAAGAAAATTATGTCTTCAATACAACACCATTCTTACAGAGACAAATCTAGATAAATTGGATAAATATAATGAAACAAAAGTTTTTAATAAATTACAAGAAACAAAAAAAAATATGTCTTCAATACAACAACATTGTTACAGAGACAAAGCTAGATAAATTGGATAAACATAATGAAACAACATCTTAGGGCTTAGACACAGTAACAGTCAATTAGGCTAACAGAGCTCGCAAATACTTGTATTCGTGTGTACATATTGTACCTATTTTTTTTTATTTCATAGAATAGCAAACAAGCAGATAATTTACTCATTTAATTCTTCTGGTGGAAAGAGATAACTACCACCTATAGACAACAAACCTGTTATTGGTAGTTCATCAGTTTACTTACAAGCGCCGAAGATATTACGGCAGGAATAGATAAAGTGGTGTTTTTTTAGAATATAAAATAACAAACAAACAATTCTCCTGATAGAAAAACATAACCATTGCTTATAGGCACCAAAAATGTTAATGGTGCGTTGGTATTTGTGCCGCGGGGTCGAAATGCCACTTGCATCAAGTTACTGGCTACCTTACCCTCCATACACAAACACGACAGAAATAAGCACTAGCACTATTGCGGCAGGAGTATTCGTCCAAGAGCAGGGCTAAACATAATCTTATACGATCAAAATTATTGCTAAGCTACGACTAGCTGGCTACGACTTACCTACAATTACTAAATGGCTACGATATACGGTTTAACCTACACACAACTTGTTACCTACGAAGTTCGCGCTACGCACATCTACGCGAACGCCATACAATTATAAGAAGAAAGCAAAGTTTAAATGAAATATTTTTGGAAAATAGTAATATCTACCGCTGATCTAGATTAAAAAAACAAATTAACTATGGTTACATATTATGTAGCCATTGTTCTGCATAACAGGTTAGTCATTAGGACCATACAGTACACAATGACTCTAACTTTAAAATATTTATTTTTTATGTAAATCTAAACGTAATTACATTAAATAGCGATCGCCACCTAAGGCCGAAATTCGACGAAAGACTAAACAACAAAAACCTTTTCAAGTTTGACAACCGATTTTAGCCGTAAAGAAAATAGTATACATGTGTGTATATTATCGTGTATGTCACATTTATGTATTGTGATTAATGTTTATTTTTATTAATTTAATGTTACCTCTAATACATTTTATTTCATTTTTTTTTTGCAGTCATCCATAATGTAAACTTTAACTGTTCCAAATTTTATACTCCACCATTCGTGCAATTGTCTTAAATAGAGGTTTAAAGTTTTCCCGCACATATTAATATATACATTTATTAATTTTGTATTTATGTATTTATTATTTGCGTTCTATGTAGTGTGTATTTGGATAATTTTGAGTTACATTGCATGTGTTACAAATTTTAATTTTGCCTCTAATTTCTGTTGACCTAAAAATTAACTGATGATAATGCCACTAGGCATAAGGTCGCATTTTTTTACAAACTTATTTTTAAGATGCACAATAATTTTCGGAGTTGTTGTAAAATAATTAGGTACTTGACAATGAAACGAAATAATTATAACGACAGGTAATCTTTATTTATTTATTTTAATCAAAATCTGATGAATCGTCACTGTCCCTCGATGAGCTCTCTCAACGTTTATTATAAGTTCCTATTCTTGTATATTATCGAATGCCACATTAATTTCCCAAACCGACGCTATAATATTCTGAGTTCTTTTCACAACTTTTTCGGCAATTACTTCCGCACAAGCATTTTTTAATAAATTTAACATCTTGTTTGTCGTACTAAGCCCCCTTGGGTATTGTTCCGAGCGGCGTATCCTTTGATTTGTGCCCATATTAGTTCTAAAGCATTATACTGGCAACGATGCGGTGGAAGTCGAAGAACCTAATGACCACATTCGGCAGCTATTTTGTCGATAACACATCTTTTAGAGAGGCTTTTTCTCGATTTTAAAATATTCACTAATTTTATTAAAATACTTCTAAAAAGTACTATCCCCATTTTCGCCATGACGTTGGAGGTAGTCAATTATCTCTTGTGTTTTATTAGCCTGCGTCGGCATTTTACTAATTTGTCTGGAATGATATGTAGCGTCCACAATAATTATAGACGTTTTTCCAGAGATTGCACCGTTTCTTTATACTATCCTTCGTAAATCTCCGCGTTCATTTCTTTGTGATAATCCACTGTTTTCTTCGATTTGAAGGCCAGTAAAGCATCTGACACTAAAATCTCCATATAGACCCTGCATGGCATATGATAAGGCGTTCACCTTTTCCCATTGGCACTGAACTAGTGGAAGCGGAGGTGTCGTCGGTCCAGTTCTTAGATACTGTATGGTTTGCGTTTAACAAAGTCTCGTCAGTAAAAAAAAAACATTTCACCAATCTGATATCTTTCGGCTTCGTTCGAAAATTCGCAGCGAGCCATTGCAACATCGGGACGCTCCATTAATATTTTACGTGTGTCCGTTTTTTTGTATAAGTAAATCCAATTGTTTTCAAAAACCAAGCTTAATGACGATTTTTGGCCATGAAACAAACCACATTCACGTAAAAAACAACAAGATTTTTAAATGTTGTAATTTTTTTGCGGAAGTATGGTCATATATATGATGGCGAATAGCATCAGCGTCAAAGTTGTCAACCGATGTCACACGACGTGGTTGGCGTCTTTTCATCGGCGTACGAAGCTTATTTTCCTGCATGCCGCTTGTACCGTAAGCTTCGGTAGTAATTTTTGAAACAGTAGGCCCACTCATTCCTAATACGGCCAAAAACACGCTTTCGCACTTGCGACAGAGGTAAAAGTGAGCCACCATTTTGATACTCTAGTTCAAAGTAATTACGAACCTTGATAGCCAATTCTCTCGCCTGCCTTTTTAGAACAGATCCTTTCGGCATTTTGATATTTGACAGCAGCTGGGTAGCAATCAACACGGAGGAACATAAAATACACTACGTAACGTATGGATTATGTGAAAAAACTCAGCGAACAGAAATGTAGTGACTAGCACGACCATGTTATTGCAAGTGACAGATTATAACAAACACAAAATGATGCTGGGCCATTGAGTGCTCCCACCTCGAAAAAATATATTTGAATGTTTTTTTTTTTAATATTTGTCTTTGTTCAAAACATAACAAATATATGCGATCGATATCATTACTTATTTGGTCACAACACTACAACTATCAAATTAGAACTGTCATCGAGAAAAAAAAGAATGGAAATAGTATAGACATTCCCACAAACACGTTTTTAATTTTTACTTAACAAATGAGTATTTTATTGATGCATAGAGGTAAGCGCTTAAAAGGCTATTTAAAAAGTTTGCTTTTCAACAAAAGCATATAAGTGTGCTTAAAAGTACTAGCAGTTTTCATTTATACGTAAATCGTGCGCTTTTTTCCAGCGTGATTAAAAAGTGACCTTATTTTAATGTGAGTAAAGCACAATATGACATTGGTAAAAAGGTACTAAATTTAAGTGCAATTATTAGCTATTAGAAGTATAAACACCTGCAAACTGCTAAATTTTGTAAAGTGACCTTATTTTAATGTGAGTAAAGCACAATATGACATTGATAAAAAGGTACTAAATTTAAGTGTAATTATTAGCTATTAGAAGTGTAAATACCTCCAAACTGCTAAATTTTGTAGAAGTGTAAACACCTTCAAACTGCTAAATTTTGTAAAAAAAACTTTGTCGTGTTGTTTCGCTTTCGCGTGCTTGTACTCGTTTGGTGTGATTACATACAAATATTTTTTATTATTATTATCAACTTATTACCTAATAATAGTACATTTTTGTAAATTAATAAAGTGATGATGCTTTTCTGGTTGGGTTGTTGTTTGTTAATTGTAATTCATGACCAGCGTTTTATATAAGAAAGCGTTTTAAGTAAACAACCGTTTACTATGCGCGCTTATGAAAATAAATACAACGTTTAAGCGTGTTGACAAAATAAATCCATTTATCACATCACTATGCATAATAATGCATGTGGCGCTATCTACTTTGCATGTATAAAAAATACATTTGTATCCATTTCACGCCTCGAAATAAGCCTCTGTTTTGTTTTTTTATATATTATAAGATAGCAGACCTGCAGATGGGTCTCCTGATGGACAGAGTCAATCATCGCATATAAACACTAAAAATGTTAATGATGCGTTGCTGTCTTGTTGCGAGGTCTAATGCAACATGCATAAATTTACCGGCTACCTTTTCCCCCAAATCGGTACTAATCTGGCTGTCTCAAATCTCATCTATGTCTCGAATTTCGTCTCATTTCAGATACGATGATCTTGTCAATGTCTTGCCGACGTAATATAAATGCTCTTCTCTGCCTTTTAACACCTTTTCTCCTATCTTTTAATAAAAAAAGAGTTAATCGGATACGTAGAAGTGAAGTTAGGCTTGTGCCCCGTGTTTAGCTATACGCGTCACTAGGTGGTAGAGTCTTGATAATAGGTGGTAGTCTTGCAAAGTCTCGCCCGGGACTTGGTACCACCGCCTTACCTATTCCTGGCGCAATAGCGTAAATGCTTGTCACTGTCGTGTTTCAATTTAAAGTATAAAGTAGCTAGCAGACTTATTAATGTGATATTTCTACCCGCTACTCGGCTAGCACCGCACTATAATATTTTTTATGTCTATAGGCGATGGTTGTCTCTTTCCATCAGGAGAACCATCTACTGATTTGCTGTCTTGTAATATAAAAAAAGTCAATACATGAGACTTTGATGTGCAAGCCGCTAGACCAGCAATGAAATCTTCCGTAATATCTTATTGTATATTTTTAGAACATAAATACTTTTCCAGAATATCAGACACTTAATGTTTTCGTTATATGGTATATAAAAATCATTACAATCCACCAAGCCACCCTCATATCATGGCAAGAGCTAAAAATAAAATAAGGCCATAATACAAACAGAATTCATTGATGCATAGGACATAATAATACGCATGCGCCGTACGTTATTCCAAACTTCCGGCTGATCTTGACCCGGAAGTAGGTCATGATCGAGTCCCGCTCAGCCTCCGACCTTGTATCCAGCTATGTTCTTACATTATTGAGTTCCAATTCTAGGGATTCAAGGTTACGATTACTTTACCTTTTCGTCACAAAGACATTTATATTTTGAGTTAAATATAGGTTTTTGTAAAAAATATTGTATTTTTTTTGTTTAAAAAAAATGGTTAACAAAATAAAGCATTAACCAAATAACAGCTAACACAAGTTAATTGAATGCATGTTTAAAATTAATATAGTTTGTTTGTTTGAGGCTGTGTGTTAGTATATTCATACGAAATGACTTTTTTTTATATTATAAGATAACAAACAAGCAGATGGGTCTCCTGATGGAAAGAGTCAACCATCGCCTATAGACACCAAAGATGTTAATGGTGCGTTGCTATCTTGTGGCGAGGTCTAATGCCACATGCATAAGTTTACCGGCTACTTTACCCTCCAAACCGGAACACGACAGCGACAAGCACTGACGCTATTGCGGCAGGAATAGGTAAGGCGGTGGTACCAGACCCGGGCGAGACAATGCAGAACTCTACCACCTAGTAGCCACGATGGTAGTGACTCAATAGCCAATCGGTCGCCTTTTACGACCTGCCTGGCAGAACGGCAGTTGGCCTATTCTACAAAGGAGGCCGGGACCAACACGGCGGGGATACTAATAGAACTAGAAGATTATTAAGTATACCTGATCTTGATTAAACCACAGGCTACTTTTAAACCTAGAAAACGGCTCTAGAAAATAATACGAAAGTATAATTATGTCGTCTTTTTAGCGTATTTTAATATAAACTAATATTTTTGAATTCAACATATTTAAGTACTCCCGATTACATGTCGTTTAATTAATTCGACAGAAGGTAACAATAAACAAAAAGTAATTTCAACATATTTATGCATTCCTGGTTATATATAAAAGATAACCGCTGTTAATAATTCTAATTCATTTCATAATACAATATTATTATTATAATATGCTACAAAATTTACCGCAACTTACATGTCTACCTTAGTCCCTATAAGCTATTGTACGACCATTGTTCTCTAATAGAGCAAGCCGAATTTACCTAAATCCGTATTATACACGTGAATTTGAAGATAACACACATCTTTGATTAAACAAAAATAAGAGCCTTATACTTCACTCAAGGATCTTTAGTTTATTGCGTTATCAAGAGTATAAAGCCATTTAAGATCTGTTTAGATATCATAGATATTATATTATATATATTATACTAAGAAATTTCTAACAGAAAAATCCCACTTCTAATAGAAATTTTATTTTTATTCTTCGTGTTATTAAAATATCTATAAAAGTGGATTTATTTTCCTAAGTAAAACAAAAACCGCATTTTTTAAGTTACGACAACTTACGTAGGAGCCGTCGATAACTTATGTAGGATTATTAAGCAAAAATTGGCACCCATTTTTACAAAAAATGCGCGGACTAAGGAGTATAAAGTGTGACACAATTTGAGTTTCTAAGAATAATAATTACAAAAAGCTAATAAATTTATATTATAACAACTAAACCACAGAATACTTAGAGACTACCAGAAGTCAATGTTACATACAAGTATTATTCAAGCAAAGCACACATAGATACCGATACGCGATATCTCCGACTGGTGCGGTACAAACTGTACCGAACCATTCCGAGATATCGCGTCCGTGAAAGGTGTCTATGTGTGCGTTGCTCGAATAACACATGTATGTAGATTGACTACTGTTAGTCTCCAGTATACTGTGGCTAAACCTTGCAGCTCGCATTATAAAACGTTTAGATAAATCCCACGGGAACAACTTACTCGTATTTTTCCGAGAAATTATACTTTTTGTTATTCTAGGTCATCATCTATCCTTCAGCGAAATATCGGAATTTGTGTTTTAACAATAACAAAATTACAGTCTCGCTATGATCAGAGGGCGACCGCTTGTATAATTTGGAAGCCTTATTTATTTTCTTCTAGAACTTTCACTTTTTTTATACATCATAAGATAGCAAACAAGTAGATGGCTCTCTTGATGGTAAGAAACAACCATCGTCAAAGATGTTAATAGTGCGTTGCTATGCTTGTGGCGGGGCCTAAATGCCACATGCACAATTTTACAATACCCGGCCACCTTACCCTCCAAACTGTAACACGACGGTGACAAGCACTGACGTTATTGCGGCAGAAATAGGCAAGGCTGTGGTACCAGACCCAGGCGAAACAACACAGAACTCTACCACCCAGTAGCCACGATGGTAGTGACTCACAGAGCCAATCGTTTGCCTCTTACAAACTGCCTGGCAGAACAGCAAATAGTCTATTCTTCAAAAGGGACCCGGACAAACAAAGGCTAAGCTTACTTAACTTATTTAATATTATTATTTAATGGTTTATTGTACACATTGACTTATTAATATATAAATACAATGGGCAAGTATATATATATATATATATATATATATATATATATATATATATATATATATATATATATATATGTATATATATATATATATATATATATATATATATGTATATATATATATATATATATATATATAGAAGAGGGGGCATACGAGCAGGAGGTGCACCTGATGGTAAGTGATCACAGCCGCCCATGGTCATCCACAATACCAGAGGTCTTGCAGTTGCGTTGCCGGCCTTTTAAGAATGAGTAAGCTCTTTTCTTGAATGCCCCCAAGTCGTAACCATTTGGAAACACCCCTGCCGGTAATTGGTTCCACAACAAAGTAGTGCGAGGCAAAAAGTGTCGAGAGAAACGCACAGTTGTGGATTTCCAGACATCGAGATGGTAAGGATGGAATTTCAAATTTTGATGCGATGTCCGATGATGGAATTCGGCGGCAGGAATTAATCCAAATAACTCGTCGGAACACTCTCCATGAAAGATGCGATAGAAGACACAGAGTAAGCCAACATCTCTGCGCAATGCCAAAGAGTCGAGCCGTTTCGAAATAGCCAGGTCGTCAACGATTCGAACCGCTCTACGCTGAATGCGATCAAGAGGAAGGAGCTGGTACTGAGGAGCTCCGGCCCAGAGATGAGAACAGTACTCCATGTGGGGCCGAATTTGAGCCTTATAAAGTTGAAGGTGATGGGCCGGCAAGAAGTACTGCCTCGCTCTGCTGAGCACACCGAGCTTTTTGGAGGCTAGTTTAGCCTTACCTTCCAAATGACCGCGAAACTGAACGTAATTCGAAATGTCGACTCCCAGAATTCCGATACTAGCTGAGGCTGTCAGGAGAGTATCCCCAAATCGAGGTGACACGACAAAGGGTGTCTTTTTAGCGGAAAACACGCAAAGCTGTGTCTTTTTGGGGTTAAAAGTGACCAGGTTTTGACGACCCCATTCCGAGACATCGGTTAGCCGATTCTCAACTTCGGACACCAGCAAAATTCAAAAGGTTCAAATCAAGACAGAGAAGGTTTAAAGGGTGAGAAAATATAGAAAAAAATAAGAGTAGTTAAAAAGGCAGCTAGTAATTAAATAAATAGTCAATTGTCATTCTTATAATTGAAACAAATCCGAAGCGAAATTTTCAGATAGAAGCCAAATAGGCTACGAGACAGTTAAAATAATATAATTTCACGTATTTTCCTGTCTTTAGATTGAAGGCTGGGTGCTTAATCAACCGAGTCTATTAGAATGCCTTTCTTGGAAATAATTTTCTACTCCAGTAATAAATAATTCTTATCCAGACACCGTGTAGGCGTGACTGGCGGAAGGGATGTTCTGCTATATCGTATTCTAAATAATGTTTGTAAACATAGACATAGGAGCGGGATAATGTGTCTCGAAAATGAATGGTTGCTCTTAACAGACATGATACCTGAACCTTAATATAACGACGTAATAAATTGCTTATATCTTTGAGAGACTTATTTTTATTTTCATAAAAATGAGGCGTAAGTTTTTGAAATAAATATATTTTTCATATGGATGGCAAATATTTAGACTCTTTTGATAGAATGGGACAATCAACGCTTTAAGACACCAAGGATAGTAATGGTACTTTTCTATCTGTGTGGTGGGTTAAAAATGAATTTAATCCAATCTTTCAACTTTTGCAAATTGCTTGGCAGCAAAATTCAAAAGGTTCAAATCAAGACAGCGAAAATATATTAGTTAATATTAAGTAAGATATGTATCTAGTTTTATGATTATTGTACACTACTTCAATATTTCGATAATTGTGATTAATTTTATTCGGTTCAGCTGGAAGAAATCTCTTTTATTAGGGACTAGCTGACCCTATAAACGTTGTTCTGCCTTTTTATCTACTTATTTAACTACTTAAGTACTCTTATTTTTCAATATTTTCTCACCCTTTAAACCTTCCCTGGACTCCAACAATTAATTCAAAACCAAATTTATTCAAATCTGTTCAGTCATTATATATATATATATATATATATATATATATATATATGAAACCTAAAGTACTTCACCAACATAAAGATAAGTTAACTATATAATTAACTATTAAGTAACTATATAATTTTTATCCAACTAGAAGCTAGAAGGAGGATTATTTTTTATTTTTTAACTATGAGTTAGCAAACAAGCAGTGGGTCCTCTGATGGAAAAGGACAACTATCGCCTATAGACACCAAAGATTAATGGTGCGTAACTATCCTTGTGGCGAGGTTTTAACGTCATACGCTTATACCTGCTACCTTACCCTCTAAACCGGAACACAACATTGACAAGCACTGACGCTATTGCGGCAAGAATAGCTAAGGTAGGCGAATCTAATGCAGAACTCTACCAACAGTAAATGTTTTTTTTCGTATCGCATCGCAAAAGGTTTTTGGTTTTTATAATAATTACTTATAACATTTCACGCATTGTCTCTTTTTTTCTTTTTCAATCTTCAATTTTTGTACCGCGTCGTTGTCGGGTTTTTTTATAGTGATTATTTTTTCGAGTGAATATATATGTTTATTTTTTAATAAGCTCTATAGCCTAAAGACTTGACGGATTTAATCAGATTCGTAGTGATATAGGCTACAGATTGGCATTCTGTAAAATAAAACATTTACCCCGTATTGGTGCGAGCCCCCTTTGAATAATATACCAACTGCCATTCCGCCAGGCAGGTTATAAAAGGCGACCGTTTTGCTATACTTGTGACTACCATCGTCACTACCAAGTGGTAGAGTTCTGAGACTTCCCACCCGGGTGTATGGTACCAATACCTTACCTATTCCTGCCGCAATAGTCTCAATGCTTGTTTTTGTCGTATTAACTAAAATTGTCCCACTAACACGTTAATAAATCAATCCATAATAAATCAATATTCACGTGACAAATTACACTTACTGATCTAACCCCAAAGTAAGCAAATTATTTGCTTGTGTTATGGGTGTTAGTCAACGATACCAATACATAGAAATACATATATAAGTACTGGAATATATTTAATAAACACCCAAACCCGGAAATACAAACATTTATGCTCATCGCATAAATGTTTGTCCCTGTCGGGAATCGAACCCGAGCCCCGCTAATTGCGTAGTCAGAGACGCTAACCACTCGACCAACGGTCAACTACTACTACTCCTAAGACGTTAATGTTTACAAACATTAAAAATAACGTTACGTTTGAGTTCAAAACGTGGGTATGACGTAGCGATATTCTCGTAGTGGAAGACCCTCTACGCCAGCCTCGCCCACGCAATCCAAGTGTCTGCATAAAGGTTATATAGCATAAATAGTAAATATTTATCAAATGTGTAGTAAAATTGTTCTCAAACAGAATGTACTACGAATTAAATAGATTTCGTGTCTTGCTTATAAGGTAATGTAGCCGGTGAACTTGTAAAGTAGTCAATCTGCTATCCTGCCAGGCAATTCGTAAGAGGCGAACGCATGGTTACCTATTGTCAAATTAATCTACGATTTTTTTGATGATGAAAAATAACAGCCACATATAACCACTAAAGATGAATATCACATAGGCTTTTAAGTTAACGGCTGATTTTACTTCAAACTAGCTGTGCCGCCACTTATTAAGCGTAGAATAAATCCTAAAATAAAATTGCCTATGTAAGTTTTTATTACCATGATTTAAAATATTGTTTACCCACATAGTTCCCATTCCCGTAGGATTCCCGGAATAAAAACTATCCGATGTTTTTTCTCGGGTTTCGAACTATCTTTCTACCAAATTTCATTAAAATCGGTTCAGTGATTTAGGCGTGAAGAAGAGATAAACAGATAGAGTTAATTTCGAATTTGTAATATTAGTATGGATAAGAAAATGTTTTAAATGAACTTAATTTTACTTTGAATAATAATAATTCGTACTAAAATCTTTAATTTAATCCCCCCGTATTGGTCCGGGCTCCTTTGAAGACTAAATCAACTCCCGTTTTGCCAGGCAATTCGTAAAAGGCGAATGAATAGATAAATGTGCCACTATTATCGTCACTAGTAGGTGGTAGAGTTCCATAATGTCTCATTCGGGTCTGATACCACCGCCTTATGCGCACACAATAGCGATGGTGCTTATCACTGTAGCAATCCGGTTTGGAGGAAGCTGGTAAGCTTATGCAAGCATCACCACCCCACCATATAAATAGCAAACGCGTTATAATACTTTAAATATATTTCGAATATTACATACGAAAACCAAGCTGCAAAAGCGGAAATAAACTGAAAGTGTTCTCAATTCTTTGCATCCATTTCTTCCAGATTTTTTATCGAATCACAATCCCTGGATATTCAAAGAGCAGGTTTATCGCTAAAGCAACTTTATACAAAAAATATATATCCTTTTGTTTCAGGTGTGAATATGCAAAGGCTGATTTCTCAGAATATTTCAAGTACTAGAAAGCTCTATTTAATGTCTATATCATACTGGGAATACGTCTGATGGTTGCAACTACTTAATTGCCCAAGGGACCCGCATAATGTATTACCATAGATGAACGAAACCTACGAGCCATGAAAGGCATGTATGCTTTCACTAAAAGACACAATCCATACGAATTTGTTTGGATCTGTTATTTTATACCGTAAAATTAAAGACTTGATATTATTTATTTATTTTCAACCAATATAAAATTTCACATTTTGAATAATAATAACATCTCTAATATTATAATTACAAAAAATGTGTATACACAAAGTATGTGTGCTGTGTGTTACGACTAACGTTCTCACGTTAATATGTCTGAACGGATTTGAATGAAATTGTATATATAAGTAGCGCATTTTTAATACAGCCCACTGTTATACCTAGAAATGTATTGTTCCAATGCTATTCATAGCAATCTTAAACACAATGGGAGATGTAGCACGCGGCTAATTCTTGCTTTAAAAAAAAGCTTGATAAAAAACAAGTATTTTGTTCTGGTGATTGCCTTATACTAAATCACTAATACTGTTTTAGAATTTAAACACTATATTTGTTAAGAGTTTGCAATGCAGCTTCACCCGTAAGAAGGGCAAAAAGTCATCCATATAAAATATTTTCTACTTGCATCTTGCATCCCATATTTTTGAAAAAAAAATGTAGCCTATGTTTCATTTCAGGTCCTCAACTATCTCTTTATCAAATTTCATCAAAATCGGTTCAACGATTTGGCCGTAAAAGCATAACAGATAGATAGATAATCTGCATTTATAATATTAGTTTGGAAGTTTGGATATTACTTAATTAAAGTTCTTACCCTTTATTATAAACAGTTCATAGTGTGCCAATTGTAAAAATTGTTTAAACACTTGTACTCACAAATTTAACATAAATATTGTGAATAAACTTCACTAAGTGTTGAAGATGAAGTGTTTAAATTATATAAACATTTTCCAAGTTGAATGCTTGAGAATATTACCATAAAGCTATCTTTACTGTGAAACATCTGGCAGATGCAAATAATACCGTTCCCCGGGGATCTACAGATAATGTTTTACCGTATATGTTAACATGGTAAATATATATCAGTAACGCGACCAGGGCCTGATTTAGGGGCAGGCTTCAAGAGCTATAACCCCAGGGCCCCCACAATAGAGATTTCGAAAATAATATTTTAAATTCCGTCTAGTAAACAGTAGTTTCCTCCGCGTTGGTTCGGTCCCATTCTGCGAAATAGTTCGTAAAAGGCGAACTATTGGCTATACGTGTCTCTACCATGGTGACTATTTGTTGGTACACTTCTGATATAATGTTCGGACGCTACTTGCGCTTATCATCCCGAAGTTATATGCGCGCTAAGGCACACGTAGTCCAAAATGTATGCGAATATAGCCGATAATAGCCGGTCACATCTGCATTTATCGTGTCATTGCACGAAGCTTTGTGACGATAGATGCAAGTGCAGCTCCAGCATTAGAGGAAGTTAGCCGGTAAATTTACACATGTGGTATTGCCCTCCCACCAAACGCGTAGCAACGCACTATTAACATATTTGGTGTCTACAGGCGATGGCTTGTCTCTTTCCATCAGGAGAAGCATCTGCGTGTGTGGTATCTTATGATATAAAAAAAATATAAACATACACAATGTTATGAAAGAGCAGTACCTCCTAACACAATGGTTTACATAGTTAAAAGACGACTCCTTTCATCACTCATTTTTGTGTAAAATAATGATACTGAATAAAAATATTTTAATTTCGCCAGCATTCCCACCTATATGCCTATTAAACGATTAGAAAACTCATATTTTACTATGATCTTGCTCGTTGTACTTATTTTCTTTCATTTTTTTTGTTTGAAAGATTTTTATAACAAGAAAATCAAATATAAAAATAAAACGATGTTTCTTTATAAATACACATAAAATCTATAATTAATACTTTTTTGTGCAATGTTTACTCGAACCAATGAAACCGTATTATATCTGGAGGCAAAACTACGAATACCTACTTAAAACCAAAGAGCCTAGGCAAACTCTCATACATCACAATATCTGACTAGCATCTTTAAATGAAAAATATCTAATAAAATACAGCATCTATTTCTGAGCATTAATACACAAAGGCTTTCTTCCTTATTCCCAGAACTTATAGAATTTTGATTTTTGTTAAAATTTGTGATATATACAACCTACGAGTCCTGTAGAAAACCTACTTAATGAACTTACTGTAGTGAACTACCTACCTACTTAGTGAACTTACTTTAGTGATACTTCGTCTATAGTAATTCATGTTTTGAAAATCGTGTTATTACTTTTGTCTTTTGTATTTATCTCTTCAAATAATATTATGGCTGCTTGTAAACTGAAAATAAATATAATTTTGGTCTTTGAAGATATGTAGCTTTTCTCTGAAGATTAAAAGTAATTTGCATATTATATTACATTATTTTAACAATTTTAAATATCTTAGAGGTTGCCTTCTGTGACGGTAGTAAGTAATATGACAATTTAAGTACTTATTTCCAAAACAGAGGATCTGTGATTAATATTGACAAAAATATTGCAGCTTACCAACAAAACCTGCGTGGGTTTTACATTCACTGCGATTGAAATTGTACATAAATACAAAAAGTAGCAGAAATCAAGCAAATTAGGTAACAGTTTTAAACGATGTCTACGCTGCGTGTCCACAAAATACTTTATTTGGCCCGCGCAACTTCGTCTGCGTCGAATAACAGGGGGTGAGTCATGGGAGATAGAGGAACTTCCTTTAATTAATCCACGAAACATTGAAAACTGTTGAAACAAACAATCATACCTACAGTGCTAATTAAAACCAGGAGAGTTTGTACCTGTGTCTGTTATGTTGTAGGTACATTTATTTGAAGTTCATTATGTTTTATATATCTACGGTAAGAGTGTAACAAAGTATTATATAGTCATCCCACTACGATCATGATCAGTACAACTGAAACTATAGTAAAAAATCTGTAAACATGTACAAAACTGTAACAAAAATCCTTAAAACTTCTCGCTAAAATAAGTATTTTAATTTCAAAAAAGTAAAAACTATAAGCATAGAATTTTGCAGTTCAAACATCTATTTTGTTAAAAATGGTAGTGTATTCATTATGGAAAAGCTAAGTATTTTGGAAACGATGATCGATTTTTTAAATATAAAATATTGCTTTAGCTAAATAATTGATAAGTTCAAAAATTTCAAGGCAGTATCAAAAAATATTTTTTTCAAAAAATTTCGTCATTGATAAATCTCAAACAAATTAACCGATTTTGATGCAATTAACGATATTTTTAATTATCGCCACTGTGGTCTAGTGGTCCAGCGTTGGCGTCGACCACATGAGGTCCCGGGTTCGATTCCCGGGTCGGGCACTTAAAAAAAATGTGTTTTCAGTTTTCTGATAAACACAAAGTTGCCCGGGATTGGAAAAGTGCCCGGTTGGCTTACCACCTATCACATTTGTGGGACCAAGTATCTTCGGCTAATCGTGGGTGCACTTGTTGTACCTCTGCCTACCCCTTCGGGGATACGGGCGTGAAGATACTTTTTTAACGATATTTGATACAGTTTGTAAGGAAGAAAAGCTGATAAAGTTTTTACGTCAATCAGTGTATTAGCCTTAAAGTTATTCCAAAAATATTAAGTAAAAATAACGTCATTTTAATATTTGAAAAGCTGTAATTTTTGAAAATTAGATTTGATTTTGATTTTTGAGACGACATTCGACGTAGTTTTTTAGTATTTATATATCGCTGAATACCAAAAAATTATTGGTTGAAAAATTTCGAAGTTATGTCGAAGAAACACTTTTTTCAATTGTTTGTCAACGATTACTCCCAAACGGATAAACCGATTTTGATGCGAATTATGCATTAGACGTAGTTTTTTGAGAAATAGAGCTTATTAGTTTTTGTACTCAACTGGTACATAAATCTGGAAGTTATATTAAAACAAATACTGTTTCGCCAAATTTTTTTTTTTTTGATTTTTGAGTTTTCCTTATCTGCATACGTAGCGGGAATTTAAAAATGGCAGAGAAACATGAGTAATAAAAGAACGTTAGGTAACACTACTGGGGTGTCACTCGATGTATAATTTACGCTATCTCCTAGAAGTTTACTCAGTATTCTATCAGTAATTTCGTCAACACTACTATTTCTAGCCGCCAATATTGCCCTTTAACACATCCACTGGTAGACTTTGTTTTCTACTTTGGTAACACGGAGGGGGTCACATATTTAAGGTTCAGTCAAGATAGGCTCTAATCCTTATAAAACCAAATCTAGATTCCCGCCTAGGGGGAGAGGGTCATGACCCCTTGACCCTCCCCCACCCCTGGATCCGCCCTTGTGCGGTATGCTATCTCGCAAAGCAGGCTACCATCTGAACTGAACTCGCTAGCACGCACGCACGCCTCGCGCAATGCTCATAATAATATTATGTCTTAAAGCTCATCACACACGGTTAAAGCTCATCACACATGGCTAAGATACTATAATATTGGTTTTAAGATGCCCTAATATAAAATGTTATAGTATCTTAACGTATAACACACAATTAAGATTGAACGTTTGGAGTCAAAGGGGATATTCAATATTATTGCACAATAAAAGTATTGCGCAATGTTATTGTAGGTCTATGGGGCACCTAATATAAAATATTACAGCATCTTAACGTATCACACACGGCTAAGATACGATAGGATTAGTCGTTGGAGATCTATATACAGGTTGATTAACCATGAGTGATACGGCCTTACTTCTTGATTTTTTAGACAGCTCCTCAGACAACGATTTTGATATAGAATAACATAAAATATCCTTCTTGACTGATAAGTGGTGTAACTAACACGACTTTTTTATATATATTGATGTTTTTTACAATTTTTTTTATTGATAAATATATTAAAACGTTATATGTTCTTTAATAAATCAGCAATATTTTTTGAACAATGTTATTTTTGCTGACATTATGAATAAGATGTGCAAAAACATATTAACAAAGAAATACTTTAAAATAAATAATTTTCATTCTAATTGGTATATTTTTTATATTCCCATCAGATCGTGTTACCATGAAGGTATCATACCATAGGCACTAGACGCACCGTTCAGCCCGCTGCATTATAAAAGTTTTTGGTGAATCCCGCGGGATCACCTAATTTTTCGGGATAAAACGTTCCCTATGTGCTATTCCAGGTCATCGTCTACCTATGTGCCAAATTACGTTCAAATCCGTTTAGCAGTTTTTTCGTGATTGAGTAACCAACATCCATCCATCCAAACATCCCAACTTTCGCATTTATAATATGAATATAGATAAATAATATAGATTATAAGGCACTGCGACCGCGCATATCCCAAAATATAAACATCCTGTTTACATTAAGATACGAAGAAATATATATTTCTTACCTTGAGATCATATCTTAAGATATGAAATATATATTTCTTCGCATGAAATATATATTTCTACGTCGTTCGGTATCTTAAGATACTACAGGTAAAATATATATTATCTTAGTCGTGTGTGATGGTTCATACGATTTGTATGGTGAGCGATTTCTGAAATTTGCTTAAGATATATTAAGGCATCTTAAGATCAAATATCATAGTATCTTAACCATGTGTGATGAGCTTAAAACTGTGATATCTTTTAAGTTATAGGTTGAAATCAAATGAAACTAAGGGTGAGTTATGAATAATTAATCTATTTAGATAAAGATTAATATCATGTTTATTAAAACACCGTCGCAAATAATGTATTATTTTAAAACAATTTACCATAAAAAGGGTCACAAAATGTGAACCTTAATAGATATATGTATACCTTCGCGGACTTTTTTCACAACTTTTTAAGACGAACAATTCGATCATACATGATTTTTGCGTAACTTTAACCGTTAACGCAGCGCACGCCAGAAAAGCTCTTGAAAAGAAAAAAAATCCCCGTTTTGACCACATTTTTCGTTGATACTCTGATTTTGTTAGTCGTAGCGTGATATTATATAGCCTATAACCTTATTCGCTAAACAGGCTATCTAACTCCAAAAGAATGATTTAAATCAGTTCGGCAGTTTTCGAGATTACCACGTACAACCAAACAAACTAACAAACTCTACAATTTTATAATATTAGTATAGATTATCTATACGATTGTCTTAACTCTTACCATAGTACGATGCAAATCAGTGTTGTGGTATATATATATATATATATATATATATATATTTATATATATAACTGCTGTTTTAGCAAAGAATCCCAAACGCTTCAAACCTAATTATTTAATCATGATAGAAACAGCGCTATGTAGGTGGGCGGTAGGAATCTGATTTCCCTAAAAATCTCTTTAATAAACAGAATTTACGCCCCTCGAAGATAATTAAAAACCTAAGGCCGTTTGCTACTTAGCTTTTTAACCTTTAACAGACAGAAAATTTTATCAAATATTTAATCAAATTCATACTTTTACATTAACAAATTTCATTAAGAATTAACGTGTTAAACCTTTTATAGAAAAATAACTTTTTACATCTATATGAGTGCTATATTAATATCATAAATGAGAAAGTTTGGGTGTTTAGATTAATGGATGGATGTTTGTTACTCAATCACGTTAAATTTACCAAACGGATTTAGATAAAATTTGGCACAAAAGTAAACGATAATCTGGAATAAACAAAGATTACATTTTATTCCGGAAAAATTATTTGTTCTTACCAGATTCATTAAAAACTTTTATAATGCAGCGGTCTGCACGCTGCAGCTGGTGTATTTGTCGTGGCCCGATCGCAAAATTGCCCACATCATGAAATGCTCGAGAATTTCATGAAATGGTGGCATTTCATGAAATGTTTCACTATCAATTAGCCACATCATGATGTTCATTGATTAGATCAATGACAAGCTATCGTTTATCTCTAAACTAAAACAATAAACAAGTTACTGATATACTGGGTTTTTATGAAATATCTTATGTACATCCAATTTTCACGATATGGCCAATCATGGACGATAAAATCGTTAAACGCAATCTGGCAACGACGTATATACATATATATATATATATATATATATATATATATATATATATATATATATATATATATATATATATATATATATATATATATATATATATATATATATATATATATAGAGTAGGCAGAAGTCAAAATATTTTTGACTAAGCATCGTGTGAGGGCTTTCTTTGAAGGAAAGATAATAATCTGCCCTGCCAGGCAGTCTGTAAGAGGCGCACGATGCCTATGCAAGTCATGGAAATCAAAAGAGCTATCTGCTTGTTTACCCTCTCTCTCTCTCTCTCTCTTAACGTAATAGCTAACCTCTTGGCGGCGAAGCAATCACCAATCTTGTCTGTTCTCTGCCTTTCTTTTCATCTCTTAATATAACCATACTCCCACTTTCTCTTTAATTTGTTGAATCTAATTTCATCTAGGTCTTCTCCTACTTCCTCCTACTTCGCTTTCCTTCTATATTTCCTTCTAAAATGGTTTTAAAGAAGCCGTCATATCTAATTAGGGGACCAATCATATTTCTTCTTCTATGTTTGATAACTTGTAGTGTTAGTCCTCTTTCATTAACCATTCTCAGTACTTCCTTATCAGATTTCTTCTGTCTCTTTCCATTCTAGGCCAGCACCACATCCCAAAAGAAAGAAACAGTTCTGTTCATATTCTAAGCGTTTGCTCGTATCAATAGGCTCAAGTAATACGTATCTTTTGTATAAAATGCCGTTGGATTTGGTTTCAAGATCGTGACCAACTTACAAATAACTAATTTTTTTCTTATGAGTAATATCTCGCATGCCCAAAAAGTAACAGGTGCGACATCGGGACACTAAATAAGATTATATTTAATATAAAAAAATCTATAGCCTCGTAGTGTAGGAGTTACTCAGATTATGATGTGTAGGGTACGATCGTACGTCCATACATCGCACTCACTGCGGCGTGTAGTGCGATGGCTCAACGTGGATGCCGGCACCAAACTAAATAGCTCATCAGAACACTCCCTAATATGCAGTCGACAGAACACACATAGAGAAACAATGTCTCTTCGGTAAATGAGTGTTTCAAGACCGCATGTAACAGTAGGTTTGTCGATAAAGCGTACCGCTCTACGTTGAATTTTCAATTGAGATGTATGGCACTCGGTTCTCGCTGTAAAGGATCTGGCATAAAGATGTGTATACATAACACTTATAAATAAATAAATTTGAAAAATATTTCAATACACAATTCGTTGTTTTGCAACAACTTTTATTTTTTCATTGAAAAACGAACTCTAAATGTTAATTCGAAAACAAAGTTTTCTTTTTCACGCATTATTCATAAATAATTAGTAGTACTTACCTTGAACATACGTTATAGTTTTGTTTCAACGGTGAGACTCGAATTTCGGGTACATTCGAAGCTATAAACTATCGCACAATGTGTACTTAACTAATCAAATATTTAATATTACCACGTTTCTAAAGTTACGTGTTTTCCCAATATACAGAAGTATTAACACACTACCCACAAGGTTTAAACACATGTTGTTATCAGAGTGCTAAGTGTGAGTTTTTCTTTTCGCATTCGATCATGAGCGCGTTTGGAGTTTACTAGGAATTTGTATGTGATTTGTACAGCGCCACCTAGTGGTAAACTGGTTTCTCACGTTTACCACTAGGTTGCGCTGTACAAATCACATACAAATTCCTAGTAAACTCCAAACGCGCTCACGATCGAATGCAAACAGAAAAACTCACACTTAGCACTGATTTAAACGCAATCAAACTATAATAACCGACTTACACTCTCCCTTATCTCTGCAACCCTGGATGAGATTTTTACCAAATTTATATGGAACCAACTGTGACGTGTGACGTCCAACCAAGGATTTTCGTAATATACCTATATATATATATATATATATATATATATATATATATATATATATATATATATATATATATATATATATATATATATCAATTGCTGTTCGTTAGTCTCGCTAAAACTCGAGAACGGCTGAACCGATTTAGCTAATTTTGGTTTTGAATTAATTGTTGAAGTCCAGGGAAGGTTTAAAAGGTGAGAAAATATTATAGAAAAAATATAAGAGTAGTTAAAAAGGCAGAACAACGTTTGCCGGGTCAGCTAATAGGTAATAAATGACCAAGTTCTGAGGCAAAAAAAGACGGGCGAGTCTCGTAGTAGTTGCATAAGATGTGCAACACTTGACATCTAAATGATTAGATTGGTAAAATCTGAAGGCGAAATATACCACCGAACGCGCTCATTTGTAAATTCATATAATGCGCGCATCCCCGGCTTCCTGTTACACACTTCCGTTGCATTTCACATAACCACTCCCATAGATTGCAAGAAAGCGAGAGGAAAGATTTTACACATTAAAAAATACAGCCGAATTAAGAACTTCCTCCTTTTTAAGAAGTCAGTTGACTAAAAAAATTTAAACTCATAGTATAGGATCCCACTATAGAACGACCTTCAGCGAGCTGGTTAATGGATGAAAAGTATTTCACATCCAATTAAATACGTCAAAAATACATTTCGAATGGGTCGATTAAAAAAATTTAGTCCAAAATATATATTTATATAACATTTCACTGGTTTGGTTATTAGACAAATTCCATACCAATCGAAAGTATGAAGCATTTATGCAAGCTTGGTGAAGTTCTAAAAGGTGAGAAAATATAGAAAAAAATAAGAGTATAAATCTATCTATAAAAAAATCAATTGCTCTTCGTTAGTTTCGCTAAAACTCGAGAACAGCTGAACCGATTTGGCTAATTTTGGTTTTGAATTAATTGTTGAAGTCCAGGGAAGGTTTAAAAGGTAAGAAAATATAGGTTTGGTTAATAGACAAATTCCATACGAATCGAAAGTATGAAGCATTTATGCAAGCTTGGTGAAGTCCGTTTTATAGTGGGATCTTAGACTACCATACCAATCGAAAGTATGAAGCATTCATGCAAACTCGGTGAAGGTCGTTTTATAGTGGGATCTTAGACTACCATACTAATCGAAAGTAAGAAGCATTTATGCAAGCTCGGTGAAGGTCGTTTTATAGTGTGATCTTAGACTACCATACCGATCGAAAGTATGAAGCATTTATGCAAGCTCGGTGAAGGTCGTTTTATAGTGGGATCTTAGACTACCAAACCAATTGAAAGTATGAAGCATTTATGCAAGCTCGGTGAAGATCGTTTTATAGTGGGATCTTAGACTACCATACCAGTCGAAAGTATGAAGCATTTATGCAAGCTCGGTGAAGGTCGTTTTATAGTGGGATCTTAGACTACCATACCAATCAAAAGTATGAAACATTTATGCAAGCTCGGTGAAGGTCGTTTTATAGTGGGATCTTAGACTACCATATCAATCGAAAGTATGAAACATTTATGCAAGCTCGGTGAAGGTCGCTTTATAGTGGGATCTTAGACCACCATACCAATCGAAAATATGAAGCATTTATGCAACTCGGTGAAGGTCGTTTTATAGTGAGATCTTAGACTATTACCGAACATTTATAACTCCCGTATAATTTTCAAGTTGAAATCGTATTTTTAAGTAATAGATATCAGTGTGTAGAAATTTCGGCAATAAGTAAAAATTCAAGGTTAATTAACTATAGGTCTTCGTTTAAGCTCAATATGTATGGTGTACCACAAGGCAGTATATTGGGCCCATTAACATTTCTAGTGCAAATAAACGACCTGCCTAAAGCTATACATCATAAAAGTGTTCTATATGCAGATGATGTTACATTAATCTTACACGACAAAGATAAAAGTACTTTGGAACAAAAATTAAATCAAGCTATTCGAGATGTGGGGCAGTGGCTTGATATAAATAACCTTTATTTAAACGCGGCTAAAACTAAATACATACAATTTAGAAATAAAAAAATGGAAAAATATGGTTTAACTGCAATGTATAGAAATATTTTAATAGAAGAAACTTCAACTATAAATTTTCTAGGTGTAACTTTAGATGAATATTGTACTTGGGTCCCACATGTACAAAGTGTATGCACCAAAATAAGCCGTTTTGTTTATGTTTTATATAGAATAAGAAAGATAATAGATAAAAATACAGCCTTGTTAGCCTATTATGGTTATGTAGAATCTATTTTAAGATATGGACTTATTATTTGGGGAAACTGTACTGAAATATCCAAAGCTTTCATTATTCAGAAACGTTGTATTCGTGCTATCTCCGGTGCTGCTCCTCTTGATTCATGTAAACCTTTATTTAAGGATTTAAATATACTTACCCTACCGTGTTTGTATGTCTTTGAATCCGTCTGCTTTGTGAAAAAAAATTATCAGGAATTTAAGACGGCAAAAGAGGTTTATAACTATAGTCGTAGATACTCAAATAAATTATTCATGCCGCCTTGTAAAACAGCACTTTTTAATAAAAATTGTAGCCAAATGATAATAAAGATATACAATAAACTTCCTGAAAGTTACAAAAGTTTACCATTGACTAAATTTAAAAAAACGGTCTATAATTATTTATGTGACAAATGTTTTTACTGTATAAAAGATTACTTTGACGATAAATCTTAATATTGATAATTTATAATAAATAATATAATATATAATATGTATGACGACAAATCTATTCTTATATAGAGTTTGAATATAATTTTTTAACTTATTTATTTTTTCAAATCTTTAACTTGTTACTGGAATCAATAAATCAATTATTAAAGTCACTTATGAAATTGTAATATTAAACTTCTTAATAATATATTTACGACGTATATTATTATTATTATTATTATTTTTTTATTGAAATTGTTAATAATTTAAATCTAATTCATTTTGGTTTTCTTTTGACACATTCATTTTAATTTAATTTTAACTTATTTAATTTTTTTATAAGTATTAAAATGCATTTTGTTTATTTTTAAAAAGTTATATAGGTATATATGTGTTTTTCAACCTTCCTTTTTTTTAATTCATTTAAATTTTATCCTGATAGGCTTAATATATTATTTATAATTTTGTAGAAAAATGTGTGATGTAGATGATGTAATAAGATTTTGCACGCCATTTATTTGGTAAAACAGGCTTAAGTTACTGTATTTAGAAACAACATCGCATGTATACCCTGATTTATGCAAAATAAATAAGTTTGAAGTTTGAAGAAAATATATATGTCACACTCACCGTAAGACTTTGACCCAATGCTTCCAAACAGAACTTTTTAAGTTAATGCTCAACATTTATTTAGCCCAATCAAAAATTATATTCAATGTTTTTACACAAGGTTAAACATTTACTAAATAAAATTATATATTACTTTTTCGAAATCACAGTTGAAATAAATAATTGCGATTACTTGACAAACTACGAGTTTAAACAACTGTTATCCCAGTTAGGAATTTAAATAACATGTTTTTTCAATACATATACAGTATGATTATATTTATTATCGGTTAGGAGTTTTAATTATCAATGCATCATATATAAAACATTGTTTTTCTAAACCTTAACCGTGTAATATTAACAATAGATTATTATACTATCTGTTGTCCCTAAACTCTGGCCAACGGTTTACACGATAACACTACACACCTACATTCGCGACACCGTCGCCGCCGGCGGCGACGAGGACCCCTGTTTCGCCCTTCGGCGAACCGAGCCCAAGGGGAAGGTTCGGCGGACGGACAAAACAATGCCACTAGCCCTCTCATAGCAAATCACGACCCCACCTTAAGCTGAGGTTCGGTCTCACAGGAGACACCCTTAGGGCGGAGGGCGTACAGCCCTACACCTTTAAATTCTGGCTGAGCACTCTGCTCGCCCCCGCGACCGGTGAAGCTGTAACAGCCCGTAAGGCTAGCAGTAATTGAGCCATTCCGAAAAAACAAAAAAAAAATGTCCCTAATTTCATTCGCGTGACCCAACATAAATATTTCCTTCGTTTAGTTAGATATGTAGTCCATTCCTTGTAGCTTTCCTAACAAATGTGGCTGTTATACACAAAAAGAATTTCACGAAGTCCTAAATGTAGCGCATCCAAACAAACAACAATTCGCCAGCTTTAATTAATAAATATTGTCCAGTATTTTGGTAGTACTTTCCTAAACATAAATGTTTATTTATTAGGAAATTACTTTGTCCTATATGGCCATTTTAGGATTAGTAAATTACATTAGGAAATTACTGTAAACTAAAAATTTTGCAAAACTAAATTTTGCCCAGTAAAAGTAAAAAGAACGTACTGTAAACTAAAAATCTTGCAAAACTAAATTTTGGCCAGTATTTTTCTGACGCCTCCGTTTTGTAGCCTCTATGGTCTAGTAGTTTGGTGTCAGTGTTGGCCACATGAGGGTTGGATTTCCGGGTCGGACACTTCAAAAATGTGTTGTTTCAGTTTTCTGATAAAAACAACATTGCTTGGGATTGGTAAGTGTCCGGTTGGCGATAGGCTTGCCACCTATGACATTGTGGGACCAAGTATCTTCTACTAATAGTAGGTGCACTTGTTGGACCCTTTGTCAACCTCTTCGGTGATACGGGTGTGAAGATACTTTATTTTCCTGACATAATAACAATTATAATTTGTTTCTTGTGATAATCGAAATCGACAGCGATGCCCTTCGAAACCATTATCGTCATCATTTGACATGAAACAAAAGAAAACTGTGTTATCTATACTGATTTTATTAGGTTATAACTTTATCCCCGGTTTGGGTAAAAGTGTTGGTAAAGTTTTTTCGAGAATTTGTTTGAAAATTTAAATTTCAGTAGCAACTCGGAGTCTAGTGGTGGACTATTAGCACTCGCTCTGATTATCGCAAGAAATAGTCAACTCACCATCCATCTTAGTTACTGACGAATCGGTAAATCGTGTGAAACAGAAAATTAATTATCGTTTGATTCACTGTGCCTACCTCGCATAAAAACCAGAGTGAATATAATTTTTCCTATTAATTAAACTTTAGGATAGTTTCAAAGATTTTAAGGCCAACTGATATCGCTTATCAGAACATCATCATTGCTTACGTATATAATTTAAAAAAGCTAAGGTTTTTTTATATTGATGGAGTTTCAATACCGACAACGGCGGAGTTATCACGTAATTCGCAATGTGAAATTATCGTAATTGTTTAGTTGTTGCAAGACACATAATAGCCTTGTGTATTAGTGGCAGTCGTTGCCGCTTGATTAGTTTTGTGACATTTCAAAAAGTACATCTAGTGACCAGCAAGCAATTGGCGCTGCTTGCTGGTCAGCGTGGTGGCTGTGGCCAGGAAGCAATCATTCGCTGATCCCTGGCGGATTGCAAAAGTTCGATGACACGTCTGCCGTTCGTTTAAAAACAATAAAATTGTAACACTACAGGAGTCGTATTAAAAGAAATCATTTAAAGTTTATATTTAAAAATCTATCCATCGGAGACAATAGCAATTAATATTTAGCAGTAAATAACCTTCAAATGGTAGGTTAAGTAAAGAAAATATAGATAAATTCCTATTTATCTATATTTTCTTTGCTTAACCTACCATTTGAAGGTTATTTTTTTTATTTAAGAAGTTAAAATCAACAATACATTTAAAACTAACTTACGTTTTTATATATCACAATGAACAATCAAAGCATTAATATGCCACACAAACGCGTTAGAAAAACATTTCGCGCGAAATTAATATTCCATAGCAGCCGATTGTAACAAAAATATTGTTTTTAAAAATAATACCATAAAGAGTTTTTTTGCGTTTTTGTCGTGTAATTAATTTGAGTGGATGAACTGTAAAACTTCTAGACCAATTTTATCTATACATTAATACGTGAAGGAAAAACTTTGGACCCCTTTATAAAACAATTGCGCAAACCTCGGAGTACGAATGGCGCCAGAGGACTGCAAAAACCTAATATTTTTAATAGTATGTACTGGAAATTTATTATATTAATAAAAATAATATATACATTTTACAATTACAATTTTTCGCCGTGCTGGTCCCGGCCTCCTTTGAAGAATAAGCCAAATACCGTTCTGCCAGGCAGGTCGTAAAAGGCGACCATCGAGTCACTACCATCGTGGCTACTAGGTGGTAGAGTTCTGCATTCTCTCGCCCAGGTCTGGTACCACCGCCTTACCTTTTCCTGCCGCAAAGCGTCAGTGCTTGTCGCTGTCGTGTTCCGGTTTGGAGAGTAAGGTAGCCGGTAAACTTGTGCATGTGGCATTAGACCTCGCCACAAGGTAGCAACGCACCATTAACATCTTTGGTGTCTATAGGCGATGGTTGACTCGTTCCATCAGGAGACCCATCTGCTTGTTTACTATCTTATGATATTAAAAAAAATACACCTATATATACTATTTTTATAAGACTAAAGTAAGTTTTCAAACTTAAAAGAAATGTTATTGTTTAGTCTGTGGTTGAATTTCAGCTGCAGGTGATCACTAGTAAATATAAATACGTCAAGCATTTATAGCTCTTACCACCTGCAACTTCCAGTACCAGAAAGTTACTATCCAATGCTATTAAATCATACTTTTTTATATAAAACTAGGTTTTACACGCGTCTTCGCACGCATTTAAATTAATGCCAGCGAAGACGCGGGTTTTCGGGGAAATTCATATTTTTTTAATAAAAAAATATTCTATGTTACTTCTTATACCTCTAAGAATATGTGTACAAAGTTTCATGATGATTGGTTAATAGTTGTTGCGTGAAAGCGTAACAAACAAACTTACATTCGCATTTATAGTATTAAGTAGCGAAGGAGGGATGTCAAACATATTATATTTCTTTCACGCATCAAGATAGCAATAATAATTATATTTAAGATTTGATGACTACCACATGGATTTCAATATAAATTACATAAGTTATAATAAACACCCTTTATACTTTATTATTATCATACAAACCTTGAATATAGGATGAAGAACATCCCGTTTGCATTGATAAGTTAATTTGTAATTATCCATACCAATACTATAAATGCGACAATCTATGTGTCTATTTGTCTGTCTGTTAAGTTTTCACGCTTATACAACTGAACCGATTTTAATGAAATTTTGAAGGAGGTATTGAAAAATTCAGGTTCAAATATATTTTACTTAAAAAAATCAATATCTAAGGGGCTGAAAAACGAAATGTAAGATTTTATGAAATTTCTTATATTGATGACTAACTGTGCCCGCAACTTCGTCCGCGTGGAAAATTTTCTAAAATTAAAGTCCCAGAGTTTTACCTGTACGGTTCCAGTTCCCGTGGAATGTCGAGACAAAAATTATCCCATGTCCTTTCTCGGATTTCAAACTATTTTTGTACCAAATTTCATCCAAATCGGTTCAGTGGTTTAGGCGTGAAGAAGAGACTGACAGACTGAGTTACTTTCGTATTTATAATATTAGTGTGGATTAGTATGGATTTATTTTACTCGCGGGTGAAGTTGGGCGGGACAGCTAATACAGAATAATTATCTATGTAATGATAAGTACAGCGAAAGTTTCGTACACCCTTTTACGGTAATAACACGAACGGAGAAATTGTAAGAAATTTGTCTTACTCAAAGTTTACATTCTTTTTATAGATAAAAGGGGGAAACGGACAGGAGGCTCGCCTGGTAGTAAGTGATCACCGCCGCCCATGGGCAACCACACTATCGGAAAACTTGCAGTCGTATCCGCTTGGAAAACCCCCTGCCGGTAATTAGTTCCACAGAGGAATAGTGTGGAGAAAATAGTAAAGAAGTGCAAAAAGTTACATGAAGTGCATTATAAATACATTAAATTAATAAAATTAAATATTATGTGCTCAATCGAACCACTTGGATGTTACCACACCACGTCACCAGTCCAAGTAGCTACTGAGGTAAACATTATACATACATTTTTGGAAGATAGCTACAAAAGAAACTACAAAAAATCTTCAATAATACTTTTACCTTTCCCGAGTATCTAATAACGAATTTAGCCGAATACATACTACTAGGCATGAAATGATTGCTTCTTTTAATTTATTTTGTAATTGCAATTATTTTCACATTCATATGATCAGTGATTTTCATTCATTAAATTAGCCGAACGTCAAATGACCGTGAGTATTAGAAATGACGTTTTATTATATTATATGATAGCAAACAAGCAGATGGGTCTCCTGATGGAAAGAGTCAACCACCTGTGGTGGTATAGGCGATGGTTGACTCTTTCCATCAGGAAACCCATCTGCTTGTTTGTTATCTTATGATATAAAAAAAATATTACGAACTATTCAAGTTCAGAAGCGTCACATAAAAATATGCAACTGGGACACAGAATAAGCGAATAGCGCAGGACTTAGTATAGGCGAATCCGCAAATTTGAGGAGCAGCGTAAAGCTGACCTCGATGCCAAGAGCAATGAGGCAAAGGCCAGTTCACGCGCTGCCATTAACTATAATTATTATCTGAGTGGCAAGCTCACGTGTTCACGTTGTGTACAGAAGTTTGCTTTAAAAATCAGCTATGTAAGTCATATCCGGGCGCATCAGCGCCAAGGAGACTAGGAGTCGAAGTTAACCCGCTGACCGAAATCGATCAGAAGGGATATAAGTATATCACAAACTCTTTTTTTAAATAAAGCAGCTTGATGTTGATTCAGAACTTACAATAATGATCCGTATTTTGACTATTACTAATTTATGAAATTATCTCAGTGTTTGCACGCGTTCTCCTTAAAAGATGCCTATAGCTAACATCAATAAATATAATATCAGGATGTATTTCACTACTATCACAACTATAAAACTATATTTTTGCAAACTACAAAATTAACATTTCGGTACAAAAGAAATGAATACAAAACTTCAATCAATAAAATATATCATCACGCTAATTATCCGCCTAATCACCTGAATATATGGAGCTATTAGAAGCTAGCCGTATCAATTCATACGACGTAATACGTTGCTATCGACTTACAGAACTCTTTTACAATTATTAACGACAAGTTTGCTCTTCCCGACAAGATTAAAATATCAAAAAACTCGTAGACCTGATTTGCAGACCTAGAAATCGAAACTAACATAGCTACCACTACACCAATAATAATCGATTATATTTAAAAAACATTGCCTTTTTACCATAATATAATTATAAATAACATTATAATTTGCTTCCTTTGGGTTAAATCGATTCAATTCGTGTAATGAGTCCAGTAATATTTATTAAAAATGAACAATCAAAGTCCCAAATTTTTTTGATTCTCGCTGCACGGCTAGGCACCATCAATATCTTTGGTGTCATGTTCCACGAGAAGGGTGTTGGTCCCTATCACCGCAAAAACTATTCCTTACTCCTCTCATAATCACGACCTTTGTATATTCATTCTAGACACGTATATTTCGGATTTCGAGGACAACAAAAAATCCTTATTAATAGTTTTACCCTATCCGGGAAACAAACTCGGAACCTCATGACCTGAACCGAGTTGTCTAACTATTAAACCGTGAGAGAGTCGAATAACTTTAATAATAATAAAATATGATTCATAAAAATACTGCGTTCTAACAGAAA
Organism: Apodemia mormo; assembly: GCA_036924255.1. NCBI lineage: Eukaryota > Metazoa > Arthropoda > Insecta > Lepidoptera > Riodinidae > Apodemia > Apodemia mormo. The sequence continues at coordinate 9,439,055 of JAUPFN010000022.1, read as the reverse complement.
AGAACACTAAAAATTCCTAAGTTATTTTTTATTAAAAGTAAATACGAACCGTTTTTTTTTCATACGCCACGTAATCTTAATAATTTTCAATCACGGAAAAAACATTTGTAATTAAAAAAGCACTAACCTTCACTCACGCGATTCTCTCTAGAGTCGTCTACGATCAACAGGTGGGGCCGTCTCACACGATCAAGATCGCCTGGCGCGGGACTAGAGGCACGCGGAACGCCCATCGCGGCCAACGGTCTGGGCGCGAATGACGGTGCTTTCAGGTTCAGGTAGCGTCCCTGAGCTTCCTTGCGAAAATGAGAAAAACCTTTTTACGTAGGTTCTTGTGCATTAAAAACTCCTTGCTTAGCTGTTGTCTAGTTAAAATCAATTCGAGTAGAAATCTCTGTTTTATTGTTTTGTTCTGACAGTTTACAATGTAACTTTCAAGGGTAAAATGTTAAACTGGTGTGCTTTTATTATATCATATATATACAGATAGGAAACAGACAAGTTTTATATTTTAGTGCGCGCATTAAAACCCTTTGACTGCCTTGCTGTTCGGTAAAAATCAATTCAAGTAAAAATATTTTTAAGCGATTGCATAGCTTCCATCGCGGGCCTTGAGCGTGGAGACCGAATCCAGAAATTCCGTAACGAAAAAAACCTGACACCCCCCACTCCGACCGGCACAGCGGTGACACTTTTTAGTTTTTCCATCTATCGATAAATATCAGAACTTTTAATGACTTTTTAAAATATCACGCTTGTTTCTTTAGTTCAGCAATCCGCCTTTAGATGGCATTGGTTGTATTGGAAAACTATCGCAATCAGCTGTTTGTGAGAAAGTATATAGGCGTATAGGTATTTATCATCTACGTACAACAGTGAATATCTGTACTCGTATAATTTGTGTACTAAGTGTTTTAAATATGAATAAACAAAGTGCATTTATTAAATATTCCTGAAGAACCGACATGTATTAAAAGATAATAAAAATATTTTGAACAATATTAACATCTCATTTATTTTATAAAAGAAAAAAAATTTTTTTTTATCGGTCACCACGCTCAAAGTGTAATTTGAATTAATATCAAAGAAAAAAAACGAAGAAAAAAAATACTGCATAAATAAAATAAATATATAATTGTAATTGCATAAGTTGATAAAAAATGCTATGCAATAAATATGCTTTACCGCGGCAGTCTCCGAGTGCCACACGTCTTTTTTTATTTACTGTTTTGTGCTAGTACCTTGCAATCGCAAGGTACTCTTTGCTGTGCTTGTTGTCAAGTAAAAATCAATTCGAGTAGAAATCTCTGTTTTATTGTTTTGTTCTGACAGCTTACAATGTAACTTTCAAGGGTAAATTGTTAAACTGGTGTGCTTGTACTATATTATATATACATGCTAGCTGACCCGGCAAACGTTGTTCTGCCTTTTTAACTACTCTTATTTTTTTCTATATTTTCTCACCTTTTAAACCTTCCCTGGACTTCAAAATTAGTCAAATCGGTTCAGTCGTTCCCGAGTTTTAACGAGACTAACGAACAGCAATTGATTTTTATATATATACTAGCTAACCCGGCAAACGTTGTTCTACCTTTTTAACTACTCTTATTTTTTTCCCATATTTTCTCACCTTTTAAACCTTCCCTGGTCTTCAACAATTAATTCAAAACCAAAATAAGCCAAATCGGTTAAGCCGTTCTCGAGTTTTAGCGAGACTAACGAACAGCAATTGATTTTTATATATATAGATGGATATAAGATAGATAGGAAACAAATAAGTCTTTGAATACCTAGCTGTCCAGAAAAAAATCAATTCAAGTAAAAATATTTTTTATTCACTGTTTTGTGCTAGTACCTTGCGATTGATTATAAAGCATTATAAAGCTTCTAGCTGTGTTTGTTGTACTAAATATAGGAAACATATAGATTTAGTATTAGAACAGCACACATTATATCTCTTTGCTTAGCTTGCCTATTAAAAATAAAGTTTTCTAGTAAATTATAAAGCTAGTGGCTTTTTCCGTGTTGGTTCTAGGCTCCTTTGAAGAATAGGCCAACTGCCGTTCGGTCAGGAAGGTCGTAAAAGGCGACCGATTGGCTTTACGAGTCCTATCATCATGGCTACTAGGTGGTAGAGTTCTGCATTGTCTCGCCCGGGTCTGATACCACCGCCTTACCTATTCCTGCCACAATAGCGTCAGTGCATGTCACTGTCGTGTTCCGGTTTGGATGGTAAGGTAGCCGGTAAAGTTAGGCATGTGGCATTAGACCTCACTACACGATAGCAACGCACCATTATCACCTTTGGTGTCTATAGGCGATGGTTGACTCTTTCCATCAGGATACCCATCTGCTTGTTAGTTATCTCATGATATAAAAAAGTAACGGAATACAAAATTTAGTATTGATAAAGCCTTTACAAGTTACTTAATTCCTTTTATTAATAGGTAAAGCGGTGGTACCAGACCCGGGCGAGCCGATACAGAGCTCTGCCACCTTGTAGTCACGATAATAGTGACGCGCATAGCCAATCGGTCGCCTTTTACGACCTGCCTGGCAGAACGGCAGTTGACCTATTCTTCAAAAAAGCCCGGAACCAACACAGGGAACTTTACTTCACTTTATTGATATTGCGATTACATGGTAACCTTCAGCTGATACTTTAAGTTCTGGCAATAACTAAACTGGCAATTTTCGTATTTAAATAACAGATTTCCCAAATATTGCAAGCCATTTTTTAAAGACTTTCTGATATCCATTGTACAAAAATTTTGGCAGACTTGTGAAATCTCAGTGACAATACAATAGTATGGCACCATCCAACTGAGCTCATGATGTAGCCTGGATATAGGGACTGAAACTCTCTGATGCAGAGTTTCTTGTTTGGACTAAGTCTTGTTGCAATAAGTACTACGTTTGATTGGTGCTCACGATACATATAATGTCGAAGAATTAAAGATGGAACCCTAAGAGTGCAATTGTAACTCACAGATAGAAATTGCTAATGTAGTGGAGTTTGGAGTCATTTTATTTTTTACAGTAAGATCTTTCTCATGGTGATAAGGCTCTAAACATTGAGCCGAAAAAGTGACTTTGAAACTTCAAGAATCCAGATTTAAAATGGAACTACAATGAACTCCTAAACTAAACGAAGTAATGTTTTTAAATTAGCACTCAATTGTCTTGTATTGGCAAACACCTTATTGCTGGACGATTTTCAGGATCTGATAATGGAACTGGAAGGTAGCCATGAGAACTTAAACTAAATAAGATAAACTAATTGAAATTGGGCTCACTTGTTCTGCTTGGACAAACACTCTAGTGCTAGAAGATTTCCAGAGTCTCTTGATAGAGTTGGAAGTAGGTTATGGAAACTTTGGAATAAAATAGAGCAACACACCATCGACTTTGGGGTCGTTTGTATCGTTATTATAAGGACTTTAGAGTGAAATGGCTTCCAGTTCCTAATGATAGACCTTTTATTAGTCTAAATAAATTTATAATAATGTTAAGCAGTGGCTGAGACTACCTATTAAGCAATGAAATATGTTTGTAGCAGTTGGTCCCGCTCTTTTTTTCACATGTTGACTATATAATTAAAAATATATGTTTATTGAGCATGTGGTGCGTTCAAGTGTGTGTCAGTATAAATGTGTGTGTGTGTGTATGTGTGTGTGCGTAGTGTGTGTGTGCGTAGTGCGTATGAGTATGTGTGTGTATATGTTTGTGAGTGTGTGTGCGGGTGTATGTATTAGTTATTACATATTACTTGAATATTAGTTATGTTTTCAAAGTTATTCATAATCGCCTAATTAAATGATATTAACTCATTCTATTTTAATTACTTTTAACCCCTCCTCCTTTTAAACTTTCCACTCTAATCACTTGTTGATTAGTAACCAGCGCCGTTAAGACATCAAGTTAACAGTTTGTACAATTTGGGTGCGTAATTTGAATAATTTAACCTTTGTATTTCTTTTGTGTAAAACTATTGCTTTTTCTGATAGCCTAGTATCCTTAAATAAATTTATTTTAATTTTATTATTTGCTTTATCATCATCATATCAACCGATTGTGTTTTGAAGGGTGTGAGAGGTTTCTTTTAAGATGGCGTTAAAATTATTAATAAAATTGGTTAATTTAAGCTACCGTTCTTGAAAACTTTTCAACACAATTCTTTTACTAATCTTTTTTAGCCTCATAGTTTAAGGGTCAATTTATTCAGCTCCGATCATGAAGTCCTAGGTTCCCTAGTTCCTAAGTCAGGCAAAAGTGTTATTGAGGTTTTTACGAGGATTTTCTCGAAAGTTCAAAATCGCTGTAGTAGCTTGGCATAAAGCTATCGGTACCGATTATTATCTTCAAACTACAAAACAAAAGCGACAAGCATTAACGCTATTGCGGCAGGAAATAGTAAGGCGGTGGTACCAAGCGGTCAAACTCGGTCGTGAATTTGACGAACTCTACCACCTAGTTATGTCTTATCTTGCCTTTGACGCATAACGCAATAAACTAGACACAAATTAAAACGCGCAATTTTTCAAGATGAAATGAGATTAGGTGAGGTAGTTAAGATGAGTTGAGATGAGAAAGATGGGATGGGATGGAATATAGGTATTATAGGTATTTCGTAAAGCCTCAGCCAGTATTGGAATACTTGAAGTTGACATATCGGGTGACGTTTAGTTCCGCGGTTACTTGGAAGGCAAAGCTAAATTAGCCTCTAAAAAGCTAGGAGTTCTCGGCAGGGTTAGGCAGTACTTCATTTAACTACTTACACCCTCCTGATTCTACTTGTAGGACTAATGTCAGCAATCTTCTCCGTTTTCCATCTCATAATCCCAGTTTTTTCTCTAACTCTTTTACGATTCAGGCAATAAGACTTTGGAATTCATTACCACTTCAAGTTCGCATGAGTTATTCTATAAATTCTTTTAAATGCAATCTAAGGAATCATTATTTGTCTATTTCACATTAATATAATTTGTTTTTTTTCTTTTTTTTTAAATGGATCTTCTGGATCTTACAAGTTCCTATTTTTTTTAAGCAACACGTACTCATCTCGAGAGGTTAATATCATTTAATGTTTCACAGTAGTTATATATTTTTTTGTTTTTATTTCTAGTAGATACCTAACGCTGTAAATAATTTAATAGTGCCTGTTTTTATGTTGTACATGCATGCACATGATCTATCCGATCTAACCCCAAAGTAAGCAAATTATTTGCTTGTGTTATGTGTGTTAGTCAACGATACTAATACATAGAAATACATATATAAATACTAAAATATATATAATAAACACCCAAACCCGGAAATACAAACATTTATGCTCATCACACAAATGCTTGTCCCCGTCGGGGATCGAACCCGAGCCTCGTTGATTGCGTAGTCAGGGTCTCTAACCACTCGACCAACGGGGCGGCAAATTTGTTCATTCATAGATGTGTTTAAAAATTTTTAGTATATTGTACACTTCGACTTATATTTATGATCAAGTATTTCACTTTACCGGGTTGGCTGTAAGAAATCTCTTTTTTTAGAGAAAATACTGCTTGCTATAATTTTGTTCATTGTTCTGTTGTATAGAATAAAGTATTAAATAAATAAATAAATACTTCACACCGGCCCAACGTTTACTGCTTTATATGGTGCAAATCAGGCCTCATATAGAGCACTGCTCTCATTTATGGGCAGGGACTCCGCAGTAACAGCTCTGCCCTTTTGATCGCATTCAATGTAGGGCAGCTCGAACATTCGATGACAAGACTATTTTAAATCGGGTAGATTCTTTGGCATTACGTAGAGATGTGACATCACTCTGCATATTTTGTCAGGCTCTACCATGGGGAATGTTCCGAGGAACTCTTTGGATTTTACTCCTGCCGCCGAACTTAACCATCGGACATCGCAACAAAGTTCAAAGTATCATCCTCACCATCTCGATGTCGGGAAATCCACAACCGTACGATTCTCGGGACACTTTTTGCCCCGCACTACTCTTTGTGGAACTAGCTATCGGCAGAAAATTTTCCGAACTAATACGATTTAGGGCCCTTTAAGAAAAGAGCCTACTCATTCTTAAAAGGCCAGCAACGTAATTACAAGATCAATGGTATTGTAGTTGTCTATGGGCGGCGGTAATTACTTACCATCAGGTGAGCCTCCTGTCCGTTTGCCCCATATTCTAAAAATAATAACATTTCGTGTACATTTAAACTGTACCCCGTAGTGGTCCGGGTCCCCTTTGAAGAATAGATTACCCGCCGTTCTGCCAGTTCACTTGACTTCACTTGACAGTTCGTAAGAGGCCAAGAATTGGCTGTGCGAGTCAATACCATCATGAATACTAGGCGGAAGAGTTCTTATTCGACATTATCTTGCCTGGGTCTGGTAGCACCGCCTTCCTATTCCTGCAATTATAATATCAGTGCTTGTCACTGATGTGTTCTGGTCTGGAGGATGAGATAGCCGGTATACTTATACATGTGACATTAAGACTGCTACAAGAAAACCAACGCACTATTAACATTTTTGATGTCTACAGCCGATGATTGCCTCTTTCCATCAGCAGAGTCATCGCTTCTATGCTATCTTATAATATAAAACTTCCTTTTGAGCTAATTTTCCGTTTCCGTAAAACAGTTTAACATATAAATAAAATTTTGTTTGTTTTATTGATTTTATCTTACAAAGAGCGAATGTCGGGTTCAGGTAGCGCCCCAAGGATCTTCCTTGAGATAATATGGGATGACCTTTTTGTATGTTTCCTTTTCATTAAATCCGCTTGCATAACAGGTTATATAATATAACCAATACAACATCTTCTACACTAATGTTATAAAAAGGTATGAAATTATTGTTTGTTTGTGATGGATAAACACAAAAGTTACTAGACCTATTTTAAAAATTCTGACACCAAAAAAAATTACATTATCACTGACTAACATTAGGTTTATGTCCCGTAAGAGAGGAACGATTGACTATATGTATCACAACCATCATGACTACTAGATTTTTTTAACTTCCCACTACGCATGTAGATAAGGAAGTTACTGATTTTACCCCGATTTTCGAAAATCAAGTTTTCACCAGATGTCCACGTTTTGAGGCCTTAGGAACCTTTTCCGACTATTTTCACGATGACGTCGGTATGTATGTATGTATGTGTGTGTGTGGGTGTGTGTATGTGTGTATGTATGTAAACATCTCATAACTTTTGAATGGCTGGACCGATCGCAACGCAGTTGATGGCATTCGATTGGATTAATATACTGCCATTGTGCCATAATGTCAATGTCATATGTGATTTGTACAGCGCCACCTAGTGATAAACTGATTTCTCACGTTTACCACTAGGTGGCGCTGTACAAATCACATACAAATTCCTAGTAAACTCCAAACGCGCTCACGATCGAATGCGAAAAGAAAAACTCACACTTAGCACTCAGTGTGTAATACAGTGAATAAGAGAAGTGTCTTTAGGCGATAGTTTCTCTTTCGATGCCATGCGCTTATTTGTTAGATTTTACACTTTCAATCGCCGGCACTTGGTGAAATTCTGTTATTACTAGTTGTAAATAGTATATAACGCACGTGTACTCTTATTCACCATAGGTATAGTCTAAATTATTCTAATTAATCGACCGCTTTCGCTTTTTTAATCATCTTCAAGAGTAACGAATGTTACTTACTGAAGATGCTTAAAAAAGCAAAACTGGTCGATTAATTTAAAATAATTAGTCTATACTTATAGTGAAACTAGCTGACCCGGCAAACGTTGTTTTTCCATTAAATTATTGAATTAAAATAGGGGTTGGTGATAGAAGGGTGAAAATTTGTAAAATGTATTTTTTAATGCTGTATCATAAAAAATAAAAAAATAGGGATGAACTACCCTTAACATTAAGGGAATGAAACATTCGATTCTCAGACCTACTCGATATGCGCACAAAATTTCATGAGAATCGGTAAAGCCGTTTCGGAGGAGTTTAACTACAAACACCGCGACACGAGAATTTTATATATTAGCAAATAAAAGTGTGATATAAACTAATTGAGTACGTAAATTGTGTGCTTTTGTGTTTGGTGCTGTCGTGGTTTAAAGTGTGGTGTAAAGTGTGGTGGACGAGGGTGGATAACTGTGCCTCTGGGGCTTTCATTATTTTTCAGCCCTACCGTAAGTTTGTTCCATTTCTTACACCGCTTTATATTATGTTTTCCTATTCAGTGACATTGCAAAGGTACACCTAAAAGTTCGCAGAAATTTGCAAAATAACAAGTTTTCCTCGTCTGAACAATGGATTTCCGCAAAGTAACGCCTGAATCTATAAAATATTATATAAACTATTTTCTGCTTATGTGTTACCCTATAAAATAATGAACATGTACAAAAAGCGACAATTTCATATGAACTTTTTTACCAATTTATAGATAATAAAAACACTATGCATAGTGATGTACAATTTTTTCGCTTAAGAATGATGGTTTAAAATCTTTTCAATTCTCAATAATTCCAACGCCTTCAAAGTATTGTACGTTTTAAGTCAATGAGATTTAAATCAAGATAATGCGATTAATGTTTGCGCTGTTTTGTTCGCAATTGTAACACAAATCAAATGATTATTGGAAAGTTCTTCAAACAATTATTTTCATATCAAAAGAGAAATTTTTGCTTCCGTAAAATTGCTCGTGTCGCCTATATAATAAAAAGTATAAAACCAAATTTATTTTAGCTTCAAAATTTTTTGTAATAATTTAGGTATAAAACAAAACTTGCAATAAAACCGGCCAAGTGTGAGAAGTACTTGTGCACGAAGGGAACTGTACCATCGTAGCAAAAAATACGATAAAACAGGTTTATTGTATGGTGATCCCCTTTGATATTTTTATTTTTTTATTTTTAGTATTTAGTTTTATAGCGGCAATGACAATACATAATTTATGAAAATTTCAGCTTTCTATCTGTCACAGTTTATGAGATACAGCCTGGTGACAGACAGCGGAGACTTAGTAATAGGTTTCCATTTTACGTTTTAGGTACGGAACCCTAAAATGGTACTTGGCTGACTTTACCTGCAATTTGCTGCAAGCTGAGTATACTAGAAGGATAAAGTATGAGTATTCTGTACCTAACGCCAACTCTAAAGTTATTGTCGGGAATATTTTAATTTTTAACTTATATCTATAAATAGCCAGCAAAACAGATGGCTCTCCTAGTGGAAAGATTCATCGAGAAGAAATGGCGATAGATTTTTATCACCTATAGACACCAAAGATGTTAATAGTGCGGTGTTATCCGTGTGGCAAAACACCGGAACACGACTATGACAAGCATTGAAGCTAATGCGGCAGGAATAGGCAAGGCGGTGGTACCAAACATCAAATGCTCGGGCGAGACGTTGTAATACATCACAAAAGGCGACTAATTGGTAATACATATAGCCAATTAGTCGCCTTTTGCAATCTGCCTGGCAGAGCATCAGTTGGTCTTTTCTTCAACGGAGCCCGGACCTACACGGGAAAAATCTACTAACTTTAAAGATACTTTACATAATATTGTTAGTACATTTTTAAAGCTTCAGTAACTACTTTTACAAAAAAAAAATTTTTAGGATACAAATATATTCTAGTAATCTTAGGTGATATATCGAATGGCAACATTTATTTTACTGCATAAAAAAGAATATTATTTAATCATAGTCAGTTTACTTTTTAAATTAGTAATTTAATTTGGGAGATAAGAATATTGTTTTAATTTTTTAAATATTTAACATAAAAAACGTCGCATTAATATAATTTATTTCTAGATTTCAAGATGCTACACAAAATTAAGCATAAATTTTGCCAACCTTCTTTAGGAAATGGCGCTATATTAACATGACAGCGGATTGTAGTAATGGTATTTTTACATTGTTATTGTAAAAAGTAAAGTAATGAAAATAAACCCGGGCGAGACGTCTGAGAATTCTACCACCTAGTAGTCACGATGGCAGTGACTGGCTTAGCTAATCGTTTGCCTTTTTTGAACTGTTTGATACTAAGACCCTTTGCCAAACCTTGGACCAGACCATCGGGTCCATAAACACCAAGTAGCCCAATGATGCGTTAGCTATCCTGTTGTATGAAAAGCTCTTGCTATTCCTATTCTGTTTTGCTTTTTCTAACCAACATTTTTTTTATATTATCGATAGGGAAGCGCTTGACCACGATCTCGCCTGATGGTAAGCTAAGATGTGGCCTAAGATGGAACGCGCTTCCCTAGAAGGTACCTGCTCACACTTCTCTTGAAGATCCCTAGATTGTACTCGTGGGGGAACACAGACTCAGGAAGCATGTTCCAGTTCGAAGTTCGATTCGGATGAAGAATGTAAAAAGAAAACAAAAAGAGAAACATACAAACATGCAATATATTTGCATCCAGAGACTTATTATTTTAAGGTCGCATGGATAAAAATCTTGTTTTCATAAGGAAAATATCCATAAGGTTAAAATTAAAACCTGAAACCTTATCTAAATACTACATGTCTTTCAAAAAAATTAGAGTTTTTCCCTGTATTGGTCCGGGCTCCTTTGAAGAATAAACCAACTGTCGTATGTCAGGCAGATCGTAAAATGCGACTGATTGGCGGGACGTGTCACTAACATCGAGACTGGTAGAGTTCCTCGACGACTAGCCGAGGTACTTTTTATCACCGCCTTAACCATTCCTGCCGCAATAGTGTCTATATTTTTCATGGTCGTGTTCCGGTTTAGAGGGTAAGATAGCCGGCAAACGGGCAGATAGCTCTCCTAATGAAAAGCGAAACCATCGCATATAAGAGCTAAGAATGTTAATGGTACATTGCTATCCGTTTGACGGGACGGCAATGTAACATGCATAAGTATACCTTACCCTCCAAATCGGATCATGACAATGACAAGCATTGAAGCTATAGCGGCAGGAATAGATAAAGCGGTGGTATTATATACATGGAGAAGACGTTGTGAAACTCCACCACCTAGTCACAATTGTAGTGACACCTATAGCCAATTGTTCGCATTTTAGGAACTGCCTAACAAAATGCCAGATGATCTATTGTTCAATGGGGCCCGGCCTACCTGCCTGAATGAAGGGTAGAACTGAGCTCAGAATAAGAGGATAAATTAAGCAAAGCTCGGGCAGTTTCTATAATTATTAGCAGATGTGGGTGGAAGGTGCGCATTATAATGATTCTTCGTTAAAAGTAAACTGATCGTCTCAAAGAAAACTGTGAAATACAGAAATAATTTCAATCATTATATCAGTATTCAATTTCGGCTGAAATATTTTTGTCACCCACGTATTGGCGTGGGTCATAATGTATTTTGTAGGTTGATCTCAAAATAACGAGGTTTTCAAGTTAAGCTACGTCCACACTTGTACTATCTCAAATTTTTAAAACTACCTGCAATATGTTTTCATTATTTTTGCCTATCAACTTGTTTCGCTTCGTTACATAAACATTGCGGACTAGTGAAGTAAATATAGTGTCGGCATTCATTTGTAATCGATTTTTCCTAATTAAGAATGTTCTTATCAAAATCACAACAAATGAATACATTCAAATACGTCCTGTCTGTGAATACGATTCACGGTACATATGAATCGGATCGAATGAAGATCGTATTGAAGTGAATCGATTCAAAAATCACTAGATCGTATTCTTTTGAATCGATCTTCATAAAAATCGAATCGTAACGTACATCCCTAGTATATTTTACCATGTGATGCCACCGTCCTGCCAATAACCATGCCCACATTCACCTTGAACTTGAACAAGTGCACCAAGCTACGAAATCACGTATCATTTTGCATCAATACTAGTAAAAAAGGTCGTCGATGCCACACGTCAGAGATATGATACACTAAAATGATACATATGTGGACGCGTCTTAAGTATTGGGGTGTATTAAGCTGTGGAATAATAATAATAATAATATCGCTGGACTAATTACACAAATTGATCTAACCCCAAAGTAAGCTGATTATTTACTTGTGTTATCGACACGTCCCAAGAACAAAATCGTATCTGCAAAACCACCAAATTACAATATATTTGTTTATGGGAGTACATTGTACATAAGATGATGTTCACTTGAGCATTTCCAAAAACAAAAGACCAATAACTATAAAAAATATATTGTCTTTTGGCTTCATGCGTGTTTAATGCGAATTTCATTATAAAACCAATTTCGTCTGATCTCTCCATACGATTTTGTTCTTGGGACGCGTCGATATATAAATACTATTACATTCGTAAAAAACATCCCACCCAGAAATACAAACATCTATGCTCATCACACAAATAGGTTCGCTAACCACTCGACCAATAGGGTGGAATGTAATATGTGTAAAACGTGCGTGCGTTCGTGAGTGCGTGCGTGCGTACGTCCGTGTGCATGTGTGTGAACACGAACGATTGGCTAAACAGGTTACGATCATCGTGACTACTAGGTGGTAGAGTTCCGCAACGTCTGGCCCGGGTATATAATATCACCGCCTTAATCATTCCTGCCGCAATAGCGTCAATGCTCGTCACTATCGTGTGCGGGTTTGGAGGGTAAGATAGCCGCTAAACTTATGCAAATAGCATTAACATCCCGCCCCGCACCACAGAAACGTACCATTAACATCTATGGTGTATATAGTGAATATAAAAAAGAAAGAGTACATAAACTACACACGCAAAGTGTAGTTTTTCAATAAAATATCGATCGAGTTTTAAGTTTACCCGTGTAATCTTTTCTCTAAGTCTAAAATTTAATCTTTTCTATTAATAATAGTGTAGAGTGAACTTTGAAACTAACACTTTCTACTATTATTTTTAACAATATATAAACGCATCAAAAACGCGTACATATATAGAACTTACTTGTAAAGCTCGACGTTTCGGCTAAGTTACATTGACCGTGGTCACGAGCGAACCGTTCGTGACTTTGTGTTGAACTTGACGTGAGTTCTATATATGTACGCGTTTTTTCCCCGTTTATATTTTATTAAAAGTGTAGAATGATATTAAAAATAAATTTGAAGTGTAATATACATTATACAACGTAAAAGTTACGGTGTATCGAAATATTAAGTAATATACAGCTTAAAAGGGACGGTGTACCGAAATATTAAGAAAACATTCCATTTTTACGCTCTAGTTATGATGGCAGTTTCTTTTTTGTAGGAATTTTGCATATTTTTGCGTTTTATGATTCTTTTTTGTTTTTATGCTCCGTAATATAAAGCGTACGTTGCTACGACTCCTCGTTTATTTTGCGTGGAATGCGGCGCATAATACGTTATTTGTTTTGTGTATTTTCCTAATTTTTTCTATTTTTTCTGAATAAGCACTATTTGATCAGAATTTTTCTATTTTTTTAGAATAAGCACTAGTATTATAATAAACCAAATTATATAAAGTTAAGTTAAAAAATCGTCAATAAATCAAAAAAATCTTACACAAACTTCCAACGATTTTAATCTTAGAATCGTGGTCCAAATACGTGGTTTCGATTTTCGTTAGACCGTCCCTTACACGCTGTATTAAGTATAAAATAAGTAAATTAAGTATAAAATAGGTAAAACTGGCTGAAACTGAAAATCGACGTTGTGATAAGATCTTCTCAACGTTAGCTGAGTGTTGGCCATTTTGAGACATCATACCACTCAATGTAGTAGACAACAAACGATAGTTCACAGTTAGACTAATTGTATTGTATTTAAGCTTATTTATTAATTATTTGTAAAAAGTCGCCTCTGTGGTCTAGTGGTCCAGCGTTGGCGTTGACCACATGACGTCCCGGGTTCGATTCCCGGGTCGGGCACATAAAAAAGTGTTTTTTCAGTTTTCTGAGAAACACAAAGTTGCTCGGGGATTTGAAAGTGCCCGGTTGGCGATAGGCTTGCCACCTATCACATTTGTGGGAGCTAGTATCTTCGGCTAATCGTGGGTGCACTTGCTGTACCTCTGCCTACCCCTTCGGGGATATGGGCGTGAAGATACTTTTTTTATTTGTATAAAGTGTTGCTTTATTGTCGTAATTATTATAGTGTAATAGCTACTAGTACTGGCGCTTTTTATGTATTTTTTTAACTTCCCGCTACGTATGTACAGTCCATTTCTTTTTACTTGTCCAAAGATGACAACAAAGTCCACCTTTTATAAAAACATTAAAGTTTCACATCAATCATATACATTAAATTAAATATTATTGGATTATTGTATTCATTATTTATTTTTTATTTTTTTTATTTTATGTCATATGATAGCAAACAAGCAGATGGGTCTCCTGATGGAAAGAGTCAACCATCGCCTATAGACACCAAAGATGTTAATGGTGCGTTGCTATCTTGTGGCGAGGTATAATGCCACATGCATAAGTTTACCGGCTACCTTACCCTCCAAACCGGAACACGACAGCGACAAGCACTGACGCTATTGCGGCAGGAATAGGTAAGGCGGTGGTACCAGACCCGGGCGAGACAATGCAGAACTCTACCACCTAGTAGCCACGATGGTAGTGACTCGATAGCCAATCGGTCACCTTTTACGACCTGCCTGGCAGAACGGCAGTTGGCCTATTCTACAAAGGAGGCCGGGACCAACACGGCGAAAAAATTTTAAACGGTTAGTTTGGCATTAAAAACTGTTTCTAATATATCGTTTTATCAGATTTAATTTACGAAAACTTACTATAAACTCTAATTTATTTGTACAGTTAAAAAATACCATATGAAATTGACACATAAAATATGAGCTTCTCTTTGAAATTAATAGACGCGAGCAATAATGAACGAATTGTAAAACGGACGAATGAGTAATTGAATGATTCTTTATTTCATAAAATATGATAAGTAGCTTGTAACAATGTAAATATTGTTAACTGTTTAAAAGTTAAATATTTATCTGTAGAATATAAAATATCCGCTTTATTTAATCATTATTTTTCAAAGATTAACACTTTTAAAGTAATTATGTAGTTTTACAATCTGTTAAATGTGATTAATTTTGTGATAGTAAAATAACCAGCTTTTAATAAAATAAGAGCTTTATGTTATTAAAGGCAGGTTGTTTAATCGATTTTAAAGAATCGTTACGTACTACAATAATTCGACGATCTTGTAATACATAAAAACGTGAGTATTGTTTTTTGTTAATAGTTATATTTAAATTCATTTGTCCCATAATACTACAGAATTAATTTAACTATTTAAATCTAATGATACTGCTCCTAGCCCGCGAAGATTCCTAGTTTTTCATACTTATTTTTCTGAACCAGTATGGAGCAACTTTTTTGAGAAAAAAGATAATTTATTACATTTATTTTTTCAAAAAAACGAGATTATTGTTTTTTTAATAGTTATTCTATTTTAATTAATTTATCTTTTGATATTATAGAATTAATTAAATTATTGAGAATGATACGTGAATTCGCCATTTTGCTGGTAGTAACAATAACACTTACTATAACAATCATGCTTACAGTAAAAATGTTAATGTTGCATTTAACGAAGTTTGCAGTCTTTAAAATTTCGATGAATGATGACGCCCGAGCCACCACACAGGGGCCACGTGTAGGGATACAGAATTTCGGGTGTTCTCCTACGGACGAAGGTGATTCAGCCCCCAAATTGTGTTTAGTGGATTTCGATTTCTCCAGAGTATACTGACCTTGGGATTAAAATAAGAAATGGCAGAAAGATCAATGCCTTTATTGACGAAAAAAATTCTGTGGCGTCTACAAGCAGAGGTAATTTTTTTTATTGCGTAGTACTATCAAGTTAAACTAGGTCATACCTAAGTTATTTTTATAGTGTATCTTCTTCTTTTATACAAAATAGTGCAAAATAATCTATTACTAGCTGTCGCCTGTAGTCGAAATTCCACTATAGACTAAATTAAAATCTCTTTTAAGTTTTACAACTGACTTTAGCCGTAAAGAAAATAAATAAACCTCAGTATACAATACAACATTTTTTAAATGTTGTATAGGATATTTCTTATTTAATTTATTATCTAAACTCCTAGATCTTGAACTAATCTTGATTATAATTAAAGTTTACTTTTTGATTAATACGCCAAAACACTTTTAAATTAACCTGTATCTTAAACTGCAACCAACACAGAGCACACACCGCGGATTAATGCCGGTCTAATTTCTTTTATTTATCCCCAAGAGCACGCTTGAAAAAAGATTGCCAAATTAGTGTTATTTTGTACGATGTTTCGTTCAGAAGTGAATGTAAATCATAGAGTACTGTATTGAAAATGATAAAGAGGGAAAATATTGTTTTTTTTTTTGGGTGAAAACCCTAGAAGTTAGCGGTGGTGCCTATAGAGATTATAGCGTAGATACGTAATTTCTTAGTGGTATCGTAAGTTACCGTGGTGTCGTGAGGGGACTTTAATTCCTTTCTCGATTAGATTAGAAATTTCGATTTCTCTTGAGACATTGGCATTAAAATCAGACAAAAATTCGATGCCTTTATTATCAAAGGAAAATCCTGTGGCGTCTACCAGCATATTCTTTTTAAATAGCATAGTGCAAACAAGTTGAATTAGATCATACCAAAAGTAAACTACCGAACACAATTATTAATATCATTCATTCAATTTAGTTTGTCATACTTATTCAACAGATCTTTCGATTTTTCCAAGCATATTAATTGTCTATGACCAATTTAAATTACTGCCCCGCCATTATTGTTTACTAAAATGGACAACGAAGAAGAAATGGACTGTAGATAAGGAAGTTACTGATTTTGCTCCGATTATCGAAAATCGAGTTTTCACCAGATCTCCACATTATAAGGTCCTAGGAAACTTTTCCGACTATTTTCACGATGACGTCAATATGTCTGTATTTATGTGTGTGTGCGTGTGTATGTAAACGTCTCATAACTTTTGAACGGCTGGACCGAACGAAACGCAGTTGGTGGCATTCGATTGGATTCTACTCATCTTAGACTTCTTGAAAATTTGGACTAAGTCGGCACAGGATATTTTGAGAATTTTGAAAAAAACCTCAAAAAAATGTTTGCGAAGCAATATTTTTTAAATATAACTTCCATATTTATGTACCGATTGATGACAGAAACTAATTAGCTCTACTTCTCAAAAATATATATCTAATGCATAAATTGCATCAAAATCGGTTTATCTGTTTGGGAGTAATCGTTGACGAAAAATGTTGAAAAAAGTGTTTTTCGACAAAACTTCGAAATTTTTCAACCAATCATTTTTTGGTGTGATACGATATTTTAGTACTAAAAATACTACGCCAAATGCCGTTTCGAAAATTAAAATCAAATCTAATTTTCAAAACTTAAAGCTTTTCAATTAATAAAATTACGTTGTTTTAGCAAACTTACTTAATATTAAATAATTGATTAAGAAAACGGCTAAACTCACGTATAAATCGGTATAGCGTCGCAATCGCCCTGATGAAGGACCTCATATAGGTCCGAAACTAGTCGGAACCTATACCGATTTATACGTGAGTTTAGCAGTTTTCTTAATCAATTATTTAGTAAATAATGTCTCACGAAAGTTTAAATAATTTTATTACTTAATATTTTTGAACTAACTATCAAACTAATACACCCATTGATTTAAAAATCTTATCAAATTTTTTTTCTTCAAAACTGCTTCAAATACCGGTAATTGGATCAAAATTGGTCAATCGGTTTGGAATTTATCAATGATGAAAGTTAAAAAAAAATGATCGATAGGAAAAATTTTTTTTATCCTTCCTTCGAAATTTTTCGAAGTATCGATCATTTAGCTAAAGCAATATTTTAGATCTCAAAATATGAGTGGAATGCCATTCGGAAGATCAAAATCGATCATCGTTTCCAAAACATACCACTTTTCAAAAATCAATATACTGCCATTTTTAACAAAATAGATGTTGTGTTAGCGACCCTGACTACGCAATCGACGGGTCTCGGGTTTGATCTCCGACGGGGACAAGCATTTGTGTGATGAGCATAAATGTTTTTATTTCCGGGTTTAGGTGTTTATTAAATATATTCTAGTATTTATATAATATGTATTTCTATGTATTAGTATCGTTGACTAACACCCATAACATAAGCAAATAATTTTCTTACTTTGGAGTTAAATCAGTTAGTGTAATTTGTCCCGTGAATATTTATTTATTAATATTTAACTAAAGAAAATCAGTGCTTATAGTTTTTACTCTTTTGAGCTTAGGAAATTTTAGGGATGACCTGCATAGTCAACCGTTTACAGTTTTTCATTTTTTTATTTTGATACGTTTAATTTCTGTAATTTTGTGGTTATGTCTTAATTCACATCTTCTATTCTATTACTAATATAATAAAGTAAGTTTTTAAATATTAAATAAATAAAATAAAGGCTTTATATCGTACATTATTATTATTTATTTATGAACAATTTCGTATGTAAGACCAACTCGCCCTTTGCTGGTTTTTAATGTAAATTACGTTGAAGGTTGAATTATGGCTTGTTATTAACTGTCAATAACAGTTCTGTTGTATAATAAGAGTTCCACACAACGGCGCCATTTTTTAAAATGATAAAATATTGTTGTGATGCTCACAAAAACATTGAAAAAATATTCGGAAAGATTGTTTTTGTATGGAGTTCTTTTAATTTATTCTACACTTTACATCGTCGGCAGTTTTTTATATCATTAGCATTAGATATTAAATGAGCAGGTGGTTGTCTTGATGGAAAGAGACAACAAAGATGTTAATGGTGCGTTGGTGTCCGTATGGCGGGATGGTAATGTCACATGCATACCTTACCTTCCAAACCGAAATATGACGGAAACGAGCATTGACGCTGTTGCGGCAAAAATAGATAAAGCAGCGTTACCAAACCCAGGCAAGTCGCTGCGGAAGTCTACTACCTAGTAGTTGCAAAAACAATGATACGATCGTCTAATCGTACAAACTGTCCGGCACAATGAAAAATAGTTTTTTCAATAAAAGGAACCTGGCCCATGATCATGATAAATTAAATTTACGAGTATAATAACGTTGAGTAATTGTAATCCTTCATATTCAATCATATTAAAACTACGATATCAAAATGTATGTATTCAGTTTTGAGCGGCCAACTATAATATCGTCCTGTAGAGCTATCACGTACGTCTATCGAATAGGATTTAAATGAAGTAAATTTATTCGATATTGAAATTTTTTTAATATGTATAGGATATAAGAAAATGGTTCTCCTGATAGTATAAATGTAGAGCGTTTTTCGAAAAATTACTAATTTCATTTAATTATTTTTGTGTTTTAGCACTCAGCCCGTGCTTGGGTAACTGGAAAAACCTTAAAAACAACAAAGAAAAATATCGACACGCGGGATTTGAACCTGCGACCATTTCGACAGTCGATTGTACTGATCGCCAGCTATACATACATAATACGCATAATACAATGTACACGCTTTTAGAATAAGCTTTCCAAAGATACAAGATTTACCAATAAATAAATTTTAAAATGTATTAAGACTGTGTAATAAATTGTATTATAAAATTTCAGATTATTGGAACATAAAAGGCCTGGGATTAATTGCTCCTTATTCCAATCCCATTATTTTTTAAACGAAATTATTATTGTAATATAATTAATATTATACAGATATTTATATATTAATACGTGAAGAGAAAACTTTGGACCTTTGTAAGATAATGGCACAATATTGGTGGAGTATGAAATTTAATACAATTAAAGTTTACGTTACAGAGGAGGGCAGAAATCTAATATTTTTCAATAAAATGCATTAGAAATATATAAAATTAATAATAAAAATAAACATCACTCACACTACATTCATGTGAAATACATGGTATTACACACACATGTATACTAAACTATTGTCTTTACGGCTAACGTTAGTTGTCAAACTTAAAAAAGATTTTATTTTGAAATCTATGGTCGATTTTCGGCCACAGGCGAACGCTGGTTTTAAAAATGTACATAAGCAACAAGCCCGCTAAGTTACTTACAACAGTAGATAGTTGAGAGGTTAACTATCTACTGTTAGTAAAAAGTAAATGTAAATTAGATGTAATAGAGGTTTGGGAAATCGGTTTCATTTTCTTCCAACAGAAACCCCGTACTGGTTTAGGCCACTTTGAAGAAAAGACTAACTGCCGTTTTGCCTGGCAATTTGTAATAAGCAAATTGACTATGCAAGTCACTAGCATCGAGATTACTACGTGGTACAGATCTGCATTGTCCCACCCGGGTCTGGTACTATCGCCTTACCTGCCGTTATAGCGTCAGTGTTTGTCACTATCGTGTTCTGATTTGGAGAGTAAGGTAGCCGGTAGGCATGTAGCATTAAGACCCCGCCCCAAGGATAGCAACGCACAATTAACACCGTTGACCACCCCATTGGTCGATTTTTTAGCGACCCTGACTACGCAATCAATGGGGTCCGGGTTCGATTCCCGGCAGGGACAGGCATTTGTGTGATGAGCAAAGATGTTTGCATTTCTGAGTTTGGGTGTTTATTAAATATATCAAAGTATTTATATATGTATTTCTATATATTAGTATCGTTGACTGACATCCATAACACAAGCATATAATTTGCTTACTTTGGGGTCAGATCAATTTGTGTAATTTGTCCAGTGAAAAAAAATTTAACATCATTTTTATTTATAGGTGTAGTTCGTCTTTTTTCCATCAACAAAACTATCTGCTTAATATGCTATCTTATAATATAAAATAACCTCTAAGCCGTAACAAGACAGCGACAAGCATCAATGCCATTGCGACAGAAAAAAATAAATGTGGTCATACCCATGAAGTATTGTCATACCAAAGCCGTAAGAGGTGAGTCAGTTCTGTATATGCTAGTCAGGGTAGTGACAATTTTACCATTTTCTCCCTTTTTCGAGATGCCTGGAAATAGTTATAGAAAAGCCTACAACAACCAGAGGTACAACTTTTGTCGTACCCTTTGGGAATTTCGGATGTAATAATATGTATTTTTACGCAGAATGACGACACAGAATGGAAACTATAATATTACACGTTATGAAAATTTTAAATTAAATAACTATTTAATTTTAAATTTTCATTAATTTTAATTTTTCATTAATTTTATTTTTTCGTTGTCTATTCTGAATATTATTTAACACACACACACACACACACACACACACACATGTGATTTTTTTTTGAATTGTGTGTGTGTATGTACACACACACACACACACAATTAAAAAAAAATCACTTTTATTGTACCATTCGTAACGTATTATGCCATAGTTTTATCTCGAATGGTAATCTACTACTGTTTTCAATGACTTGATACTAGATGGCGTTAGTGACATTAGTGGCGTTGGCCGGAAAAGCGAAAAAAATAGGCAGGAGCGCCTTTAAATCCCTTTTACTCGAGAGTTAGTTTTTTTGACTTTTAATTGAGAACTTTAATTTTTGACTTTTTTGACTTTTAATTGAGAATTTTAAATGAAAAACACTATTTGAGCGGAGGTGCGATATGTACACTGTATGTCAAGATTGAGACATACTCCGTTGATTCGGACTTTAGAAGGTATGGCTAACGAAATATTAACATACTTAGATTAGTTTCGATGAGTTTCGTGATAGGTATTCAGAACCAACATTATCCCCTCGACGCACGGAAATCCTGTTCCGGTTTGATTTGAAGATTCATTCCGAAGCCTTCAAGACGAATACAAATGCTAACGAAGATTACCTGGACTGTACATGAAGTGAATAGTAAATGCAAGTTACCCAGGTTCAGATATTTCTATTTTAAAGGTAATAGTTTTGGCTCCCATTCGATAAAGTATCAATAAAGCTTTCCTATAGTCTACAATTTTCCCGTTTCTATTAGGTAATTGTTCACCGACTTCATGTCTAATTTGTTTAGGTACTTTATATAATATTTTTTTATATATTTTACCATTTCCATCTCAGCACTTATGATCTAGTGGTTCGTTGTCGGTGTTGACCATATGAGGTCCTGGGTACGATTCCCGGGTCGGGGATTTCAAAAATTTGTTTTTATTTCAGTTTTCAGATAAAACCAGCGTTGCTCGGAATTTAATAAGTGCCCAGTTGGCGATAGGCTTAACACTTATCACATTGTAGGACTAAATATCTTTGGCTAATTGTGGGTGCATTGGTTGTATCCTCTGCCTATTGCTTGGGGGATTTGAGCGTGATGATACTCTCCATCTCCGCACTTAATGAAGTTCAATTACTATTCGATTTTAAAGAAATTTACTTCACATGTATACAGGCTGTAAGGATAAACCTGTATACATGTGAAGTAAAGTAAAAAATTAACCTTTGTCACTGAAACCATAGGTAGACATAATTATAAATATGTTTATGTGAATTTAAAAATAAAAAAACGTTATTTTCTTTCAAAAATATAAGAAAGTTTCTATCCGACACCGTCCGTAAATTCATGGATACTATGCGCAAAGGGCACTGATCTGCCGCACTGGCCGTCTGACCGGCTTACGGTGTCTGATCAAGCGCTGTTTCCTGAGCTCCATCCACTTTGTCCGTATAGGGTGAAATAAATTTGAGGAAAAATGAAGACTTTAAAAAATTTTTTTTTTGTTGAATTTACGTTCTATAAATGAAACCAACCCACTGGTTTCAAGGATAACGGTGATTACACTAACAGCCTGTATTTTTTCACTTTTTACTGCGTTTAAAGAACAGTTATTTTTTTCGAGTTTTCGTTATTTATATTTCTTTGGCACGCTCTTGAGCCTACTACTCTGTCTAGAAAGTACCGGGAAGCAAACAATACTTAATACACAAAATTTTAATTATCTATCCAAGTTTATTTTATCACTTTTAAAGTTTGCTTCAGAAACGATACACTTACGCCAACTTATAATCAAAACTACTTTCAAAAACTTTTTCCGCAACTGTGTTCAGTTTTCGCCACATATTCTCCTTTATGTCTTCTACCGAATAAAAACAAGTACCACCAAGCAATAATGTAAGTTTAGAAACAGAAAGAATTCGGCTGGAGCAATATCTAATGAATAAGATGGTTACTAGAAGGTTTTTGTTGACTTTTTAGTCAAAAATTTGGTTACAATGATGGCCTGGTGCATAGGCGCATTATCGTGGTGCAAAATCCAAGAATTTCCTGTCCACAAATCGGGCCTTTTTCGTCTAATTTGCTCTCGTACGCGGCATAACTCTCAAATAATATTCTTTATTGACCGTTAGACCTTCCGGTAAGAATTCCGAGAGCACAACATCGTGATAATGAAAGAAAACAGTCAACATGACTTTGACTTTTATTCGACTTTGGTGGCGTTTTTTCGGTTTTAGTGCAGTTATAAGGCGCCACTTCGAAGCTTGTTGAATAATTTGAACGTCAAACTCGTAAACCACGTCTCGTTACCAGCAACAATCCGTTTTTTGAATGTTGGGTCGGAATTGACTCGTTCTATCGACTCAGCGACTCTTATGTGATTGAATTTTTGAAGAAATGTCAGGTCTTTAGGGACGAGCCGAGCAGCAACATGTTTCATACCTAAGTGATTATTTAAAATCGTATGGATCACTCGTGATACAGGGAAAGTTCAGCAGCGATCTTTTTAAGCTTTAGTGAGTCACTATTTCCTCTGATTTTGCGATGTTGAAATCTTATCTCGACCGCTTTGAACGGTTTTTGCCACTCATAAGCACGTGTTTTGGATATAATCGCTTCACTGTAAGCCTTTTGTAATATTTTTAGGAACTCCGAACGCGAAATTTCATTAGCGATGCAAAATTTAAGCTTTGTTCGATTTTTTTGTTCATTATGAATAATCTAACTCAAACAGCACTGAATTTAATCTGAATAACAGATGCAACCAAAACTCTACGCCTAAATGGAAAACAGTTCTGCTAATTTAACAAGATAAAAAACAAAAAATTGAATTTGGAACCATAAACAAATCATCCATTCCGGATATATTTTGCCTGAATTTGTATGTACACATGTACACATACTATATGTACACATACTATAATCATCACGCCCGGTTAACTTCTTATGTTTTTAAGTAAATATTAATTTTACCTTTATATTCGACGTATGATGCCATATTTTATTTAGTGTACCGTTAAAAACCTTTTTAAACAAAGAAAAATTTTGACTAGTTTGGGATTGAGAACTAACGGCCATTTTGTATTGAGACCAGGTTATACTCCCCAGCTGAATTACGTGTGCATAAATTTTTGTGTTTCTAATTATTAGCGAGACGTACTCACTAATAATTAAAAACACGAAAGTTTTGATTAGCATGTTTCCGCAATAATCTCGTTAGAGAGGAAAATATTATAAAATCAAAAACTAGCCTTGTTCAAAATATTTTTTCAGGCACTTTTGAAAAGTCAACTTTATTCATCACCAGATCAGAACGCGGTCATATAAAATAAATGTTAGTGTACTATCTTTTCAGTAACCTAATTTAATAATTACTCAATTTAAATAGGCGCACTTGAAAATTAAATCCACTGCGACGGCCATATTGTTTGTTCTAGCTTCGGGGGCATCCATTATAACGGGAGGCGAATTTGACGTATTTTCGACCCTACCACCCGCTTGGTGAAATGTCTTGAGCCTCCCACCTGGAATCTCTCGTGAGATCTTTCAAAATGGGTATTTTTAGTATTTATATATAAATACATACGTTAAATTAGAAACAATTTTTTTTTCAATGTTTTATGTATTTAAAACTAACTAATGCTATACTAATATAACTAACTTTAAAACCGCTATTATTTCATAATAAATTCGATCGTAAATTTGATCACAGACTATATTAAAATCTCCTCTTAGGTTGAAAACAGACGTTCACCATAACCAAAGTAGTAAATCGTGTGAATATTGATGTATGTCAAATAATATTTAGTGTGTGTGCTGTTTATTTATTTATTCAATATATTTTATTGCATCCACATCCTTACTAATAATATAAATGCAAAAGTCTGTCTCTTTATCTGTCTGTACTGCTTCCGCGACTAAACTTTGCAAGGAGATAGTTGAAGACAAGGGGTCAAACATGAGCTATTTAAAACAAACTAAGGGGCCAAAATAGGGGAGAAAAATTCTTATAACAACAACAATTTCACGTTAAATGAGAAATGCATCGTGATCGTCTGACACCGCTTAACTAAAGAGGTCTAGCATAAACCAGTGGTACTTATGGAAGAGTAAGGAGTTACAAACTTATAACGTATAACGGTGATACAAACGCCCAGAAATACAAACATCTATGCTCACACAAATGATAGTCCCAATCGGGAATTGAACCCGGGCTCCATCGATTTGTAGTTAGGCTAGCTAACGACTCGACTAATAGGGCGGATATTTAGGTTCAGATTTAGATTGGGTAAAATTTCTTACTTTGATAACATGTGAGCAGATTGACTCACGACCACTCGTGTGGTCTGTGCTCACGACCGATGCTGAACGGCGGGGTGATCACGTAACTCGCAATACGAAATTATCGTGATTGTTTAGTTTTTGCAAGACACATAACAGCCTTGTACATTAGTGGTAGTCGTTGCTGTTTGATTAGTTTTGATGCTGTGACATTGCAAAAAGTGCATCTAGTGACCAGCAAGCAATTGGCGACGTTTTTGATGATTTTTTCATTACGTTTATCGCTGATCGCTGGCGAATTGCAAACGTTAGATGATACGCCTACGGGTCAGTTACTATAATTAAAAATACTAACATACATCCTGCTGCATTATAAAACTTTTCGATTAATCCTCGAGACTTATTTTTTCCGGGGTAAAAAGTATTTTATGTGTAATTCCAGGCCATCGTCCTATCAGTCCGTCATAAATCGATTGTGCCGTTTTTGCATGAGTTAATAGGTAATTCTAACATCCAAACATACAAACTTTTACATTTATAATGTGTGACGGGGGTTGGCTTTCTCTATATGAACTTTTGCAGTGCAAAATTTCATACTCATCAATTGGCGCAATTTTCGTAAAGAGGGGTACAAATTTTTCGCTTTAAGTAGAAATATATTATGAAAGTAATAATATAAATATAAAATCTTTAATTAGAAATTAAGTCTATAATCACAGTAAGAAAGTTGAACACTAAACTTCGAACACTAAATTAGAAATTAAAAAAACTTCCGACATATGGGGTCACTCCCTAAAAATCATTGCTTCAGTAATAAATGTAATCGCACCATACCTAGCTGAAATATTTAATAGTTGTATAACATATAGTGTTTTTCCTGATTTGATGAAACTCAGTAAAGTTATTCCCATTTTTAAATCTGGTTCTAAATCTGAACCAACCAACTATCGACCTATTTCGGTTTTGCCTACCCTGAGTAAAATATTTGAAAAAATCATTCTCGATCTAATGTTAAATCATTTTAATAAATTTAAATTATTTCATGATAAACAGTTTGGTTTTACAAAGGGTCGCTCAACTACAGATGCTGGTGTAGTATTATTAAAGAACATTTATGAAGCCTGGGAAGAGTCACGGGATGCGATTGGGATGTTCTGTGATTTATTTAAGGCTTTTGACTGTGTTCATCATAGCATATTAATCAGGAAATTACACCATTATGGAATTAGAAATAAGGCTCTCGACCTTTTGATTTCTTATTTAAATGGAAGAATTTAGAAGGTTGAAGTTAACGGAATAAGAATCTCTGGCGCTGCTGTCA
Source organism: Apodemia mormo (assembly GCA_036924255.1). Taxonomy (NCBI): domain Eukaryota; kingdom Metazoa; phylum Arthropoda; class Insecta; order Lepidoptera; family Riodinidae; genus Apodemia; species Apodemia mormo. The sequence goes on along the minus strand of JAUPFN010000022.1, from coordinate 9,412,340 downwards.
CAATGGGTGTCCCACAAGGGTCCATACTTGGTCCATTTCTGTTTCTTATATATATATAAATGACTTACCTTACTATGTGGGTGATAAACATGGAATTGTATTGTTTGCGGATGACACTTTGGATGACACACTTGGTAAGTATGATGAAGTAAACAATATGATTTCAAAAGTTGTACACTGGTTCAGTGTTAATAATTTGCTTCTAAATGGCAACAAAACTAAGTGTATTAAATTTTCAACGCCTAATGTAAGGCATGTAGATACCAATGTACAACTTAATGGTAAAAAAATGGACCTTGTGGACTATACTACATTTTTAGGAGTTACTGTAGATAAAAAATTGCATTGGGGACCACATATCGAGAAATTGGCCAGTAGACTAAGTTCAGCAGCATTCGCAGTAAAAAAATGAGACAGCTTACTGATGTTGATACTGCACGCCTTGTTTACTTTAGTTAGTTTCATAGTGTTATGTCATATGGAATTCTTCTCTGGGGGAATTCCGCTGAAATAAATACTATATTTGCATTACAAAAAAGGGCTATAAGGGCAATTTACAATCTTACTCCAAGGACCTCCCTGAGAGAAAAATTCAAAGAAATCAATATCTTAACTGTAATTTCTCAGTATATATTCGAAATCTTGATATACGTTCGTAAAAATATTTGCTTATTTAAAAAGAATAGTGATATTCACTCCCTAATTACAAGGAACAAAAACGATCTTGCTGTGCATGTGTCTCGTCTCTACAGAATAAGCAACTCTTTTATGGGGCAAAGTATACGCTTCTACAATAAGCTGCCTGATGCCATTAGAGATTTACCATTAGAGAGTTAACAAATTCAAAAAATGTGTTAAAACAAAATTGTGTAAAAAAGGTTACTATAAAATATCTGAATACCTTGATGACAGGAAACCATGGGATTAACTGCTCCTCATATCGGCAATCCTTATTAGTAATGTAACAATTAGATACTAATTAAATATTATGTAATATTTTATTTAAAAAATGTTATGAAAAAAAGACAAGCCCGCTGAGTTTCTTCCGCCGGATCGTCTCAGTGTGTGGCCGCGTTTCCGATCCGGTAGTAGTTTAAAAAAATGTTGACGCGTCAAAATAACTTGTAAAGTTTTATTGAATAAAGTACTTCTGATTTCTGATTTCCGGAAGGAGCTACTAAAATTTTTAATAAAAGTATGATTAAGTGTTTAGCGGATATACACCTCCTCCAGTTGCCTCTGCAATTTATTGGTCCGGTGTGTTGACCTCTTGAGGTCCCAGGTTCGTTTCCTGGGTTGGACAATTAAACAAAAAAAAATATTTTTTTCAGCTTTCTGATAAAAACAACGTTGCTGTGGATTGGATAAGTGTCAAGTTGGGAATAGGCTTGGCGCCCATCACAATGTAGGCCTAAGTATCTTCGGCTAATCGTGGGTACACTTGTTGTACCTCTGTTTACCTTTTCGGGAATACGGGTGTCAAGATACTTTTACTTTATTAAAACCAGTTTTCCTTTAATTTTAATAAAATAAATTACGTGATATGTGCCCCGTCAATAACCTTGCTTACTATAATAGTGAACTAAATGATAAAAAAAATGAAATTGTTAAAAACAATGCGTCTAGATCATGAAGTATTAGGTATAGGTGGAGCTAGCACTCGTATTAATCAATTGAAACAAATATTTACGTTATATCTCTGTCTCTGAGGTCTCCCCATCTCTATTTATACAGCTGTGTTAGAAAGAGAGAGTTGACCTCAGAAGATGACAGCAGTATTTGAAATTTGGTTTCAAGTAGGTATTAGAAGTGCTGCATCCAGATATAATACAGCTTCATAGTCTAGACCAATTTAGACAAACAATGAGAATACAAAAGAAGATTTATTATCCACATAAGTGTTTAAATGGTTGTCAGAAGTCAATAAACCTCACGAATACCAAAATAAAACATTGTATAGATTACAAAGAGAATCTGTAAATTATTCAATTTAAATATATGAATAATGAAAACTTCTTAGACGTTTACAAAGTTTTATATTATCTGTGGTTTAGAGATGGAAAAGAAATAGAGTGTGAGTACACACGCGGTAGAAATGACACTGTATTCTAAGATGAATACACTATACAAATATCTTTCAATCTCTCTCCTGTTAACCAAACAGGAGAGAGATTGAACGATATTTTAGAGTTCCGTACATAATTAGGAAAAAACGGAATCTTTATAGAATCACTTCGTTGTCAGTCAGTCTGTCTGTCATAATCCTTTTTCTCAGGAACAAGTAAAGGCATCAAGTTGAATTTTATATAAAATACTCGGGTTTACGGTACCTCTTAGCTGAAAAAAAAAAACAAACTTGTAAGTCTACGCGATCAAAAGATGTAACCGTTTATGTTGAATATTTTGAGATATTTTGCGATTTCAGACGGAATCAAAACCGTACTTCCCGCTGACCTAAAATTATGAAATTTGACAAGAAGCAAAATCTTGCAGCATATGTGAAGGAAAAAACCCGAAAACCGTAAACTTTTAGTTACACCACAAAAAAAAAAAAAAAATATATATATATATATATATATATATATATATATATATATATATATATTGCGATTTTAAAAGAGAATCAAAACCTGTAGAGTACTTCCCATTGACCTAGAACCATAAAATTTATGAATTGCTTAGGTTACCTACAAATTTGTACAGAACTCTTGATATGCAAGTCCAACTCGCACTTGACCGGTTTTTTTTTCTTTTTTTTATATCATAAGATAGAAAACAAACAGATGGGTCTTCTGATGGAAAGAATCAACCATCTTCTATAGACACCAAAGATGTTAATGGTGCGTTACTATCTTGTGGCGAAGTCTAATGCCACATGCATAAGCTTACCGGCTACTTTACCCTCTAAACCGAAACACGGCAGTGACTAGCATTGACGCTATTGCGGCAAGAATAGGTAAAGAGGTGGTGCCAGATCCGGGCGAGACAATGCAGAAGTCTACCACCTAGTAGCCACAATGGTAGTGACTCGCATAGCCACCTTTTACGACCTGCCTGGCAGAACGGCAGTTGGCCTATTCTTAAAGGAGCCCGGACCAACACAGGGAAAAATACAAAAAATACGTAAACGGTTGACCCTGTAGGCCACCCCTGAAACTTCCAGCTAAATTGAGCTATAAGCTCAAAGAACTATAAGCATAGATTTTTTTTTCAGTGCAAACATGAAGATACTTAAAAATGACAGTATATTGATTTTTGAAAAACTGTGTATTCTTTTAAAAATATCAAGTAAGTTTGCTAAAAACAACAAAATATTAATATTAAAAAAGCTATAACTTATGAAAACTTGATTCGGTTTTGATTTTTTAAACTGCATTTGACTTAGTTTTTTAAGTACTAAAATATTGTAAAAGGTCAAAAAAATGATTTATTATAAAATCTCGAAACTATGTCAAAAAAAAAACACTTTTTTCAAAATTTTTCGTCAACAATAACTCCCGAACGGATAAACCGATTTTAATGCAATGTATGCATTGGACGCAGTTTTTTGAGGAATAGAGCTGTGCAGCACAGATATGTTTTTTTGTAAATATTAATGTAAATAGATAGTAAGCCAGGATAGAATTGTATATTTCGTTTAGTTCGTAAGTTTTCTATAATAAATAATGTTCATTTTCGTCTTTTATTCGCCCTAAGACCTACATACAGCTTTGTTGTATAGAAATAATAAAGCTTTATGTAGCTATGATCGTTGCCTATTAGGCATATTACGAATAAAGCGAGTTCCACGCAGTTGACGACATTACGAGTCGACTCTTGCGAGATAATATTTATATGCGGGAACTCGCAATTACGAAAAGCCGAAAAGTGCAAAATTCTTTGTTAAAACAAATGTTTTACGATTGTAAATAGTATGTATAATGTAAGTATAAGCCTTAGGCATATGTTTAGACACTTTTCGGTAATATAAAGATAGTTAACAGGATAGTACGACCTGAAAAGGCGTACAACTCTGTAATTGTAAGAGTTTCCGAGGTCCTGTAAGAACGTATAATGTACACAACACTCTTGTTTGTTATTATATAAGTTTATTTGTGTTAGATCCTTGTATATAAATAAGAAATAACACATTGTAATTAGTTTTCGGTAGGTCTTAGGGCATTATGTACTTTGTTTTGCATATATTTGTAAAAAGGTAGCACCGCTGCACTCGCTAGAGGGCCACACTAGGTAATTAGAGGTAAGAAAAGCTACCTAAGATAAAATTATTAAGATTAGATTACGAAAAGTAGGATTTTAACAAATCCCAGACATTGTGGCGCCACACCCGGCGCCATTTGTCTTTGTAGATTTCCGCCGTCCATCTGGCCGCGCACTATAAATATCGGAGAGCACGGCCATACAATCAGTTCCGTTTCGATCAAGTTACAATTTCGTTACGACTTAATAAGTTTCCCAGACAAGTTCCTGGGCTTTAGTATATCCATAGGGTACCGGCTTTAGAGTAGGGCAGTGTTAGGGCAAGTACTGGCTCTCCATAGAATAGTAAATATTTGCAACGGTGCTAGCTTTATTGCTATTTATTTCGTTACAATAAAGCACCTTTGCAACGAAAAGTTGTGGTCTCGATTATTTCTCCGGCAGATTCGGCTCAACCAAAAAGCACTACGGCTGGTGGGGCGTCGAAGAAGAAGTACCAGATCTACAGTCCGCTGGCTCCCCCGGCTGTAGTGCACAAGAGCTGACTAGACTAGACTTTTGTACTCGATCGGTACAGTAATCTGGAAACAGACGCATACAAAAACACACGCTCTTTCGCCGAAAACTTTTGTGAGATTTTTTCAAAATTTCTCAAATACTCCTGGGCCGAATCAATTTAAATTTTCAGGAAGTCTAAGTTGAGCGGAATCCAATCAAATGCTATCAACCGCGTTTCGATCGGTCAAGCCGTTCAAAAGTTATGAGATGATTACACACACACACACACACGCGCGCGCGCGCGCGCGCACACGCGCACACTCACACACGCGCATACAGAAGAGAGAAGTACATTGAAACAGAGAAACTGTATTTTTTAAAACTCAGAGCTTTATTTCAGAACTAAAAATTTGCAGTAAAATCGCTTTGGTTGTACTGCGTATCCAGCGGGTTAAGAAACCATTAAAAATATATTTTAAAATTAATTCATTCTCTTTCTCTCGCCAGCTTAACCCTTATGTGTTACATAATACGTTACACAATTGACTAAGCACTTGTACTTTTTCACCAAGTGTCTACGGTGGAAAGTATAGAATATGTTACAAAAGTGTTTGTTTCTAAATCGAAACGCATTTCATGTCTTTCAATTTCAAATCACAACGATTCTAAAGAAGTTTAACTTTGAAAATCGATTAAATGCAAAATTAATCTTTTGTTCTTATTGGAACAAGTTTTAGTTTGATTACCCACTTACCCAATTTTAATAATGAAAATATTATAAAATATTCCTTTTCACAATCATTTTCTATTTCAATAAGCAACAATTTCCTCGTAAAGTCAAAGCAAAAAAGCTTTCGCAAAAAAGTAGGTTATTTAAACTAAAACTAATAATTAACCTTCAAAGCCTTCTAAGAAAACTAGACTGAATTCTTGTAAATACTAATTAATCATTATAATTTTGTCTTCTGTTACTTAAAAATAAAATTTCGTAAAATGAAAAGTTATTTTTTTTAGTTATTTTTATTATTTTACAGTTACTTTTATTGACTGAGGTGTCTGATTTTTAGGGTTCCGAAGTAAACTAGAAAGCCTTAAGTTGCGCTATGTACGTCCGTCCGTCCGACCGCATGATAGCTCAGATATCCTTTATTATAGAAAGCTGTAATTTGGCATGAATATACATATTAGTAAATTGGATACTTTCCATCGTCGGCACTTGGTGAAACCGCATTTTTAAATTCAAATTTTCAAATTGTTTATTTCACAAAATAAAGTTAGTCTAGTACAAGCTGTAATGGTGATATACAATAATTATCAGTTGTGTTTATTACAAAGAAACTATAGAAAGTTATCTGACAATAATGATATTGAAATAGATATTACAAATAAACTCACTTGTACTTCCAGTTCTTTCATATAATTTTATACACCCAACCGGATTCTCATCGGTCAATATTAGGGATGTTTAACACAGTTATTCGATAAATACAAGTTATATTATTTAAGTACTCATACTGATGATGCTGTAATAAGCGAAACCGGTTGGGTGTATAAATATATATGAAACACAAGTGAACTGGAAATACAAGTGCGTTTATTTTTTAATATCTCGATATACATATTAGTCACGGCAACGAAGTGGTAACATAAAATATTGAAAAATTATTGATATTGAAATAGATATTACAAATAAACTCACTTGTACTTCCAGTTCTTTCATATAATTTTATACACCCAACCGGATTCTCATCGGTCAATATTAGGGATGTTTAACACAGTTATTCGATAATTACAAGTTATATTATTTAAGTACTCATACTGATGATGCTGTAATAAGCGAAACCGGTTGGGTGTATAAATATATATGAAACACAAGTGAACTGGAAATACAAGTGCGTTTATTTTTTAATATCTCGATATACATATTAGTCACGGCAACGAAGTGGTAACATAAAATATTGAAAAATGTTTTTTAGGGTAGCTCCTACATATGTAAAGTGGGGATGTTTTTTTTTCTGACGTACCCCATAGTATGGGATATCGTTGCATAGTTTTTTGAAAATATTGTAGGCAAACCTACGATAATCCTTAATCAAAAAATTGCTGTCGCAAACCTATCCAACCTATTTCAAAAACCTATCCAACAATATCCCATACTATGGGGTACGCCAGAAAAAAATTAACATCCCCACTTTACATTTTGTGTTATTTGTTTGTGTTTTTGTCAAAGATAAAACTTTTAAATGCTAATTTTTGTTAGAACCAAGTGTGTATCCCTTCTGCCAGCTAAACTGTTGGTTTTGGGGGTGGGCGTTCACGGTAGTAGTAGTAAATATAATGAATTCAAAAGGAAAACTATCACCAACGAACTCATAAAATGTTGTCTTACAAATTATTTTAAATTGTATGCAGAATAGTTCGTTATGATATTCATAGATGGCGCTGCACAACTATTAAATTACTTTTTGATAGTCGCTATTTCATTTGATAATGTCTGTAGAATTTTTGAAATAAAAGTTAATGCATTGCGAGACTTTGACTTAGTTTTTAATTCCCCTGTCACTGGAAAACTATCACGACTCCGAAGACTTTACAAGTTTTTGAGTAATAGGCGACCAACCAAAACATGCTTTGAAAAGTTTTTATAGGTGGTAAACCTGCGCTCCGGATATATCCGTCATTGACGTTAAATAGGTTAAATGTTCATAGTTTGAAACAATAAAAGCCCTCTTAGTCTGCATTATCGTAATGGGCAACGGTAGCCTACGTTGCGTGTGGCCCGACACGCAATTTACCATTTTTTTTTATAATAAGACAGCAAACAAGCTGATGGTTTTCCTGATAAAAAAAAATCTATCACCAATTGATATTAAAGATGTCTCAATGGTACATTGCTAACCCTGTGACAGAGATGTAATACTTATAAAGTTTACCGGTTACCGAGTAACTGTAACACGACGGAGGCATGTTGATAAGTATGATGTGAAGTAAAGGATGCAATTTCAAAAGTAGTACACTAGTTGAATACCAACAAGTAAAAGAAGAGTAATAGATATCAAAGTACAACTTAATGGAAACGATCTGGACCTCGTGGACTCCACAGTGATTTTATATTATGTATGTAGCAAGGGCGGATCCAGCCTTCGGTTCAGGGGGGGGGGGTCACATATATGAGGTTCAGTCAAGATAGGCTCTTATCCTTATCTAAACCTAATAAATCATACCTTTTAATGTAATTTTTGTGTTATAGCACTTACCCCGTGCTTGGGAAAACTTGAAAAACTTTAAAAACAATAAAGAAAATTATCGACACGTGGAATTAGAACCTGTGATGAGTGATCTCCTCTAAAGCCGGGATGCTCTCCCGCCGAGCTAGTGTCGTCAGGATCAACGTGGCAACATTTTTCTTTGCTATATAGAAAAGAAGACAAACGAGCTTGAGGTGCACCTGATGGTAAGTGATCATCGCCGCTCATGGACATTCGCAATACCAGAGGTCTTGCAGTTGCATTGCCGGCCTTTTAAGAATTTCTTTCTTGCATCCACCTGGATCACCTTGTAGATTAAGTGTTACTGCCCTTTTAAAATGTCCCCCACACAGTTCAAAATTTTTATCAAATTCTTTCCATGTTCAAGCTGTCAGGTTATGGAACTCACTACCGCCCAAGATTCGTATAAGTCAATCTCTTCCAATTTTCAAAAAGAGTCTAAGAGAACATTTTCTTGCTGGGTCTACATAGTATTTTTTATTTTTTATTTTATTTTTTATTTTTTCTTTCATTTCTATCGATTGTTGTTCACTTTTAAATATTATGTGGATAAATTTAATGTATCGAGACTGTTATATTCATATGTATCTAGTTTTATGATTATTGTACACTATTTTAACATCTCAATAATTATTGTGTTTACTCTTATTCGGGTCAGCTGGAAGAAATCTCTTTTTTTAGGGATAAGCTCGCCCATTGTACAGTCTGTTTTTAATAATTCTCTATGTACTACTTCTCTTTTAATTGTGTACAATAAAGTATTAAATAAATGTATAAGCTCTTTTCTTGAAGGTCCCCATGTGTATGTATCCGTTTTGAAACTTCCTGATGGAAAGAGTCAACCATCGCCTATATACACCAAAGATGTTAATGGTGCGTTGGTATCTTGTGGCTTGGTCTAATGCCACATCTAGGTGAGGGTGGAACTTTGAATTTTGACGCGATGTCCGATGATAGGATTCGGCGGCAAGAATAAATCCAAATAACTCGTCGGATGATAAATACTACAGAAGACGAAACTCTATCTTTTCATCCGTACATACTTATTCTATGCCTAAGGTACGTAGAGTGCTGGTGGCTTATAATATAACTTTTCTCAACAAATAAAATATAGGTATATAAAACACAAAACACTCAAAGACTCTCAAGCAGAAAATACCTGTTCTAAAAGATATTTACCTTTAATAAAAAATATTATTTTTAAAAACCTTCTTATCACAGCATTCTATCAATGGCTTCCTTAAAATAAACTTGTGTACAGCCGACATTTTCTGAATAGAAATGCCTTATTTCCTCTAAAAATACTTCCCGAAGGATGTTTAACCACGTGCCCTTGTAAAGAGATCACGTGCACAAGGCTGTGACTCGAACAATGTTGAAGAAACATTATCACTGTCGAATCTTAATCTTATATTAAGGTAATCCTCATGTCTATTTTAAGATAAGGATTTAATTGGGTCGATCTTTGGATTCTCCTTTTTTTCATGCCTAGTTTTAAAATCCGCATATACTGCTCTCCGGAATCCTCTAAATAAAAAAGATATTTTTTCTACCTTCCTCTTTTTTCAAATTAAGCTGTTTGCTATCTTATAGGATTAATTACCAATACTTTGAAATTTTTCTACATCATAGTCTAAGTTCTCACTATATAACGACCTTCCACGTGCGTGGTTAATGTAAAAGTTTTATGACCAATTAAATAAGTCACTAAATGTATATAAAAATTTTAGTCTCCAACTTTTTTCAAAACCATTTTACTGGTTTGGTTAATTAATAAATTCCATACCAATCGAAAGTTTGAAGCCTATAAAATATACATTGATTATTTTCTTCCCGTCACAACTCTTGGGTAGGCAGGTATAAATAGGTAAATCGATACTAGTAATCTTAGGCAGGTTACTAGTACCGATTGACCTGTACATGTTATCCAAGCGTTGTCCTGGAAAAAAATAGTCAACGCAAGTTTGCATATTTTAAAAGGTATGTATGGATTGGTATGGAATTTGTCTATTAACCAAACCAGTGAAATGTTTTTGAAAAAATTAATAATTAATAAATCATTCTGGACTGAAATTTATATCGAATACCTTTAAACAAGCAATTCTTGTATATATATCGCAGTGAAAATGTCAATATCCGTTAGATTATAATCTACCTAGGGAGTTTATAATATGGTTAGGTTAGGTTAGCAGTTAAATTATATATCACTTAGGTAGATTATAATCTAACGGTATTGACAATTTCACTGCGACACATATATATAAATATATAACCTGAATCTCGGAAACTGTTCCGATTTTCATGAAAATTAGTTTGCAGTTGATTTCGGAGACAATAAATCAATCTAGCTAGGTTTTAATTTTAGAAAACATCGTTTTTACCAAGAAAAATACCGAGCAATGCTCGGTCATCCAGGTACTACTAATTGAGTTAGTTCATGTTTACTGATGAAGGGTCTTTAATCGTTTCGCACCACGAGCGGTTCGGACCGCGGTGTGAATTACCCAAGAGCTATTTTGGCATTAGTAGTTTCCGCACTGTTGGAGCGGTGCGAATCGCCCAATCACTTATTGTATTGGGTTGATTCACATCGCTGTGCAGTAGGGAACAGTATTCTTTTAAATAATAAAATAAACAAGAAAAAAGCATAATATCGTTTCGCCTCGTGGTTCGAATCAACCCATTCCAAAAAATACCTTGGGCGATTCGCACCGCTCCATCAATGCGATGCGAAACGACTAATGCCAAAAGAGCTCTTGGGCAATTCACACCGTGGTTCGAACCGTCCGCGGTGCGAAACGATTAAAGACCCCTGATGAAACTAACATTTTATAATATTGATCAATACTTTCGTGTTATTTATGTTTATGGTTTATATCAATTTGTTTTTTTTATTTATTTTATGAGGTATTAATATTGATATAAAAATCCCTAGATGCACAGTCCCGATTGCAAAAGAAGATACACGTATACGCTAACGTAAAAAATAAATTTGTGAACACCCGCAATGTCTAAATGTACGCAGTGCAATAAAACAGTTACAAAAAAATCTCCAGGTCTAGAGTGTAATAAGTGTAATGTGTTGGTGCATGCAAAAGCGGAATGTGCAGGTCTATCTGCAAAACAATTTTCTGCTCTAAAAGCAGCCGAAAACTTGGAATGGACTTGTAACAGCTGTGCACGAGATGTTAAACGCAAAACCTCTTTTATTATGTCGGAAGAAGATGAAGATGAGCATGATGACGTTTCAAAAAGAGTTGTCGCCCTAAATACCACCCATTTTATGAGAGAAGTAACAAAGGAAATACATAAAATACTAAAACAAGAACTGGGTGAATTAAATAGTTCAATCGACTTTGTATCTGATAAAGTTGATGAATGCCTTGAAAATATTAAATTGTTTGAAGAAAGGATAAAAGCCGTAGAAAAGAAAAATATAGATTTAATCAATAAAAATAAAAACTTGGAAAATAGAATTATTGCCCTTGAACAACGCATAAATGAGCAAGAACAGCTTAAAAATAATAATGTACTTGAAATCGTCGGAATACCATATAAGGACAATGAAGATATACAGAAAATAACAAAAATATTGGCTGATAAAATAAATGTATGTCCGAAACAAGTTCAAAAGGCTACCCGACTTCCGCCTCGCAACGGAAAAGAAGGAATAATCAAAATTGAAATGCATGATAAAGAAGCTAAAACAAAATGGATAACTTCAGCGCGGAAACAGACAATTGTTGTTAGAGATATTTATCAAGACGTTAAAAATGAAAAAGGGATGGAACGCATATTCTGTAGGGAAGCACTCTCTTATTATTACAAAAAACTTTTATGGAAGACCAAAGAAGAATTAAAAAACATTTATAAATATATATGGTGTAAAGAAGGCAAAATATTAATTCGTAAAGATGACGGTGCGAAAATTTTAACAATAAGGGTTGAAGAGGACATATTCAAGGTAAAAAACTTGTAATTTTATTGCTCCTCCCCATCACTAATGTGCCTATGTGCTTGATTAGGAAAATTACATAAAAATATAAAATTCAATATGGATTCGATATCAGAAAACGTTGTTGAAATTACTAATTGCTCAACGATAAAAGAGTACTGGGAATTCGTACCGAAAAGTAATAATAAGCTAACCTGTGTACATGTGAATATACGTTCAATAATTAAAAACTTTCAGCACATAGAATTACTTATAAAAATGTCTCAATACCCACTTGATGTAATCATACTAACTGAAGTAGGTATATCTGATACCATTAGTAATATCTTTGCAATTCCTGGCTATAAAATGTATACACAACTGCGCAGTAACCAAAGGGGCGGAGGTATAATAGTTTACATATTAGACGATCATCACTTTGAAAAAATATCACAGAAAACCTCCTTATGTGAGTGTATCGTAGGTCGATTAATCACCAAAACAAATTACTCGGCAGTTCTGTGTGCATTATATAGACCACCATCAAAAAATCAATCCTTGTTTATTACGGAACTAAAAAAAATATTATCACAGTGCGAAAATCGTGATTTACTACTTCTAGGCGATGTCAATATCAATCTAAAATACAAAAACTCTGTTACAAATCAGTATCTGGACATGTTATATGCATACGGTCTTGTATGCGGGATCTCAGATTATACCAGAATCGAATCGAGAAAAAATTTAATAACAAAAAGTTGTATTGATCACATATTTATACGGTCCCGCATACAAGATGCGCACTGCGCGGCTTTGGGAACTGTACTGGCTGACCATCGCGTAACTATTGTATCGCTAAGTTCCGACAGTTACATACAGGCTGCTCCGTCAAATACTTTTAAATATAATAACCAACTGTTATTAAATGAATTAAATAAAATAGATTGGTCTCCGGCATACTGCTTAAATAACGCTAATCATATTTATAAGTACATCAGAAATAAAATAGAACAGTGTTATGAATTAGCGAAATATGAGATATCCCCTAGGAAAAATAAACTTAAGCGGGCAGAGTGGATAAACCAACATATAATACACCTATGTGAACAAAGAGACAAAATATATTTATGTATGAAAAAAGATATCACCAATAATCTGCTAAGAGTTGAATACAATAAATTTCGAAATAAAGTAAACAAAATAATACAAAAAACTAAAAACAAGTACTATAGAGATACCATAAATAAAAATAAAAGTAATGTGAGAAATCTATGGCAGATATTAAACAAAATGACAGGGAAAATAATTGCAACAGTGGACGAGGTAATACACAAAGCCTTTAAAAGTAGTGTAATGAAAGATGATGTGATTGCAAATAATTTTGCCGTAAGCTTTGATAGATCTGTTAAAAATATTCTCCATAAATGTACAGTACCAATTTTAGACAAACGCACATATAATATTAATAATAATGTATCAATGTATCTTAAAAAAGCAGAACCAAAAGACATATATGACATAATCAGAAAATTAAAAACTAATAAATCTGCAGGATATGATTTAATAAGACCAGTGGACATAAAAAGCATCTCAGAAAACATAGTAACAGTGATAACACACTTCATTAACACTAGCATGACAACTGGGATATATCCTCTAGAATTAAAAACTGGCGTTGTGAGACCGATATATAAAAACGGTAATAAAAAAGATTATGAAAACTATCGTCCAATTACAATATTACCGGTTTTGGATAAAATTATGGAAAAATACGTATGTAATAAAATTCATAACTTCTACAAAAGCCATAATATAATATCCAACGATCAGTATGGATTTCAAGCAAATAAAGGTACTATTCAATTACTCTCTAATTTTACAGACTATGTCAATAAATGTCTTAATTTAAAACATCACGTTATCGTAATATTCATTGATTATAGCAAAGCATTTGATACATTACAGCATAACATACTCATAGAAAAACTTAACAACAGTGGAATTCGAGGGCCACTACTTAACTGGTGTACAAATTACCTCGATAATAGAACTTTTTGCGTGAAAATAGGTCGTGATTACAGCAGAAACATACCAGTAACACAGGGAACCGCTCAAGGTTCTGTATTAGGTCCACAGCATTACTTAACTTATGTAGATGATATTAAAAATGTCGTTCATAAATGTAAAATATTTCAGTACGCCGATGATACGTGTTTAGTGGCAAATGATAAAAATTTTGATGTCGCGCTTGCTAAAATAAAAGAAGATTTCTTATTAATTGAAAAATGGTCACATGATAATGGACTAATACTTAACAGTGTGAAATCAAAAGTGATGCACATACGTTCCAGTCACATATCAACTTCTTAAACCGTGGATATTAAAGCTCACAGTCACAAATGTCTGCATACTATATCAATATCACAACATTGTGAATGTTTAACACTTGAGCAAGTCAATAAATATAAATACCTAGGACTTATAATAGATGAAAGATTTAACTGGAAGTATCACATAGACTATGTATGTGACAAATTAAGAGCCATAATGGCAAAATTCCGTATAATTAAAAACAGTATACCTTATTGCATAAAACTGCAAATGTATAACGCTCTTGCTGGAAGCATTATATCATACGGGCTTAGTAGCTATGGACGAACATTTAAGACTTATATTGATAAAATAGCACAATTGCAACTACGCCTATTAAAAATTATTGTTCCAAATGTAATCAAACTTAACTATAAAAAAGACCCTGATTATCTATTTAATTATTGCAAAGTTTTACCAGTTATAGATCAGTTAAACATGCTACTGATAAAAGAAAATTATTTTAAATTTATCGAAAAACAAAAAAAAGGATATATAACAACAAGACAAATTGCGTTAAAAAAATTAAATACTACTCGTGCTAATAATTTCTATGGGCAAAGAACAACAGATTATATTGTGCCCAGATTAATTAACACAGAATTAAACAAAGATTGCATTCATAAAATTAACGAAAGAAACCTAAAACGCATATTAACAAACATATTTACGAATAATGTACGTCACAATTCATAGCCTTTCACTAAAAAAAAAACACTTCATACACATACATACGAAGTTATTAGGCTTAATATTAATTTAAAATGTATATGTAATAATATTACACACACATATATAAATTTATTAAAAAAAAAGTAAAATATATACTTTATTGAATAAAGTAATTTAACGCGTTATCAAAAGGAGCAACCTGTATTTAAACCCTACGCAACGCCCGGACCCAAGAAACGTAATGCACGTCACGGAAAATATGTGTAAACAACAAAATACCTATCTACCGTTTTATTTTGTGTGCAGCGTTAAAGTACTGAGCAATATTGGTACTGAGTATGTTTAAGCTAAGATAATTATTGTAACTGTTAGTAATATATTCTGTAGTGTTAATACCTATTTATATGTGGAGTGTGCAACATCCGCATAAACCTCTAATTATAGGTTTAAGGATGTTTAGCAAATAATTATGATGTATGTTTTTTTGAATAAAATAAATAAATAAATAAAAAATAAAAAAAGAACAAAACTGACACTCAAAAGTGTCCCTAATTTCTTAGATATGACAAAAACATATGTCTTTGCATATCCAACCTTAAGTGCAAGACTTATAGTTGTTTTCACAAAGCCATGTACGAAAATAAATAAATTGACAGTGATGCGGCCGACGCGATTCTATTTGAAATGAGCGCACAATTTAAAATTGTGCGCTCATTTTTGGAGGACGTTTTTGCCACACTGATCGTGTATCTTGGGTTTTTATATCAATGGGTATTAATAAATTGTGAATTTTCTACCGTGTTGATCCGGGCTCCTTTGAAGAATGGACCAACTGCCGTTCTGTCAGCAGGTCACGATAGGCCACCAATTGGCTGTACGTGGCACTATCATCGTGAATACCAGGTCGTAGTTCCGCAACGACTCGCCTGGGTATTTGGTAACACCGCCTTACTTATTCCTACCGCAATAGTATCAATGCTTGTCACTGTCATGTTCCAGTTTGAAGGGCAAGTTAGCCGGTAGACTCATGCATGTGGCGTTGCTATCCCGCCACATGGATAACGACGCACTATTAACACCTTTGGTGTCTATAGGCGATGGTTTCTCTTTTCATCAGTAGAGCTATATGCTTGTTTGCTATTTTGTGAATAACAAAAGAATTGAATTTGAAATATTTTATTATAATACTAGCTGATCCACGCAGCTTCGTCCGCGAGTAGATTAACAAGTCGTTGACATATTTCATTAAATGTTTAATCACCTATTACAGCCTCTTAGGGGTAGATTTTTTTATATAATAAAATAGCAAGCAAGTAGACGGATCTCCTGATATTTCTCTCCGTGTTAGATTTGTTTAGCGGTTTAGCCGTGAAAGCGTAATAGACAAACAGACAGACAGGTAGACATTTATAATAGTACAGAATACATTAAGCACCAAGAATACATTCGATGCCATTCATTTGATGCCACTCATTTGATGCCATTATGTCACAGACAAATATACAAATACAAGTTCTTAGGAGTATATATATATATATATATATATATATATATATATATATATATATATATATATATATATATATATATATATATATATATATATATATATATATATATATATATATATGTATATGCTCCTAAGAACTCTCCTCGTTTTTGCATTGAGAGCAAAAAATGTGCAGAAAAAGTTTTTTTTTTATTTTTATATATCATAAGATAGCAAACAAGCAGATGGGTCTCCTGATGGAAAGCCGCCTATGGACGCCTATAGACACCAAAGATGTTAATGGTGCGTTGCTATCTTGTGGCGAGGTCTAATGCCACATGCATAAGTTTACCGGCTACCTTACCCTCCAAACCGGAACACGACAGCGACAAGCACTGACGCTATTGCGGCAGGAATAGGTAAGGCGGTGGTACCAGACCCGGGCGAGACAATGCAGAACTCTACCACCTAGTAGCCACGATGGTAGTGACTCGATAGCCAATCGGTCGCCTTTTACGACCTGCCTGGCAGAACGGCAGTTGGCCTATTCTACAAAGGAGGCCGGGACCAACACGGCGAAAAAAGTTTAGCGACATTGAAAAGTTGAGAATTAATGGTATGTTGTCGTGTTGCAGTTTTCATTAATCTAATGTTAGAATGACCGTGTATTGACTCTACATCGACCCAGCTAAGTCAAAAGTCAATAGCCGTGAAAGTATTTCTTTTTATAGAGTACTCGTGAGATAGAAAATAAGCAGACGGCTCTTAATAATAAACGATAACCCAAAAAAATAAGATAATTTACTTTTAAAATTTCTATAGATTTCATATGTGTAATAAAAGTTGTGCTTATAAGTCAAGTTAAAAGTTACTCTTATGGTTCGAACTCTTTTTAAGAAAGGACGAATTTGGCCTCTTCTTAAAAGGGGTCCGGAATCCATATCTTTAAAAAACAAGTTCAACAAACTCAATTATTTCTTAAATGTTATACATTTACGTAGTTTTTAAATTTTGTCACTGTCACATCGCCGCTACTCCCCTTGTTGGTCCGGACTCCCTTTGAAGAATAAACCATCTGCCGTTCTGCCAAGCAGTTTGTAAGAGACGACCGATTGGCTATGCGAGTCACTACTATCGTGGCTACTAGGTTTTAGAGTTCTGCATAATCTCGCCCGGGTTTGTTACCACAGCCTTACCTATTCCTGCCGTAATATCGTCAGTGCTTGTCACTGTCGTGTTTTGGTTCGGAGGTTAAAATGGCCGGTAAACTTATACATTTCATGCATGCATGCATTATGCATGATCTCGCCAGAAGGATAACAACACAACAATAATATATTCGGTATCTGTAGGCGATGGTTTTCTCTTTCCACCAGGAGAATCTGCTTGTTTACTATCCTATAATATAAAAAAGTACGTACATTTATGTTTTATAACTCCTTTACAAAATGGACCATGATGGCCGACTAAAGGCATGCACGTTAGTGTAGAAAGCATAAATGTCTGTGATGGGCCATCATCGGGTATGATCGAGCGCAATCGCCATGCTGTCGGTACATCAAAGGTATGATGGCCCATGCTTGCGTGCGCGTCCACACAATCGCCGATTAATCAGTATATAGTTGTCACAAACTCTCAAATATAAAAAAGAATTATTAAAATCGGACTACTCTGAAAATCATGTGTGGTCTTATATAAAAAAATATAAACGTCGTCAAATTGAAAACCTCCGTTTTTTCATCGGTTGAAAATTGGTCATACCTTTAAGCCAAGCCTCACTACGTTAACTGCATTCTTAGCAACAGAACTACAGCTCAAAGCAATCATCTAATAATTTTATGAAAATAAATATCATTGAAGCCTTGGAGACTCCATTTTCGTGGAATTGGGCTCAATAACTGAGCAATCTCAGATCATTAATTGTGTTAGAAACGTCAACATACCGCCCACTAACTTTATTAACGTATAAACTGGGTTTGAAGAACGAATCACCATTTTATTGCTTTAAATATTAGTTTCAGTTAGTTAGTTTCAGTTAGTTAGGAACTGATTAAATATCTATATCTATACATATAATAAAATCGTAGAAAAGTCAAAACTGTACATTGAATATTTTTTTAAAAGAATACGTGGGGCGTGATCTACAATCGATATCGAAGCCAAAAATATAGTTTTTAGAATTTTTGTCTGTTTGTTTGCATGAATATTACTAACAGGTCGGGTCAATATAAAACCTACATATTATCACGCTATCACCTACGGGAGAGAAGCAGCGCGGAGTAAACGAAGTCCGCGCGGACGAAGTCGCTGGCAACAGCTAGTAGCTTAATAAATTGATGTATAATTTAACCCGAAAGTAAACTAATTATTTGCTTGTAATATGGGTGTCAGTCAACTATAATAATATACAGATATGCATACTAATACTGAAAGGAGAACCGGAAAGTAATGAATCTTTTCTGCGTATTAAATTTAAACTCTTGCGTAACTTTAAAAAAACATATAATGCTGAATACGGAATTCTGGTATATGACTGGCTATTTTACCGTATTTTTTTTTTATATTATAAGATAGCAAACAAGCAAATGGGTCTCCTGATGGAAAGAGTCAACCATCGCCTATAGACAACAGAGGTGTTAATGGTGCGTTGCTATCTTGTGGCGAGGTCTAATGCCACATGCATAAGTTTACTAGCTACCTTACCCTCCAAATCGGAACACGACAGTGACAAGCACTGACGCTATTGTGGCAGGAATAGATAAGGCGGTGGTACTTGACCCGGACGAGACAATGCAGAACTCTACCACCTCGTAGTCACGATGGTAGTGACTCGTATAGCCAATCGGTCGCCTTTTACGACATTCCTGGCAGAACCACAGTTGGCCTATTCTTCAAAGGAGCCCTGGACCAACACGAGAACATTGCAAAACCAAAGTTTGATTTTGATTTATTTAAAAGTATTATTTATGGTAGTTATAATGTTAGGATTAATAATATAATTACCCTAGTTATCAATATTAGGGGGCGTCCATAAATTACGTGAGGTGTTTTTTTTTAATTTTCTGTCCCTCCTTCCCCCTGGTGAGATGTCGTGAGATTTTATTAAATCCCCTCCCCTATCCCCCAATCTCACGTGAGATTTTTCAAAATGTGGGTTTCTTAAATATGTAAACGCGTTGGATCAGTGTTATAGCAAATACTGCTATAGCGTATGCTGAGATGAGCATCCTTTTGATATCACATCACTTTTAAAAAAAAGTAGTATAAGTTTACATTTTGTTACTTGTTATAGTTTTTCACTTGTTCTTTTCTCCTTACAAACTAATAAATATTGTATATTGTCTACTGTATCAGATTATGTAAAAATGTGGTACCAATAAATACTATCTTATCTTATCTTATCTTAAAAAGAAAAAAAAAATGCTTCGTGCTTTTATTTACGACTAGTTAAGACTGTATATCGCCGAAGTATGAGTGAAATTATTTTCTTTCGAACGAATTAGTAAATGATCGATTTAATCTTAAGCATGTACAATTTGGATAATGGACCAAAATATAATTTTGTTTTTGTTTCAATCAAAAAAAAATTCGTGATATTTGCCGAGACCCCCCTCTCTCCAACGTAAGATTAGATGAGATTTGACTCGACTCACTCCCCCCGTAAACATCTCACGTAATTTGTGGATGAACCCTAACTTTTTGCCATCTTTTGAGTTCCTCGGATGTTTGACATGGATTTCCTTTTACTTTTGCCTTTAGCATGTCGTTGTCTAATGTTGTTGGTCTTCTGGTCGAAATGAGCCGGAAAGATCAAATTACCGGATCTGAATTTGGAAAACCATCTTCGGCATTTACTAACGTTTCATACACGTGGGTAAATATCGCAAATGTTTTTGGTCGCAACTATTGCGTTACTACTCTTGCGAAACTTAAAAATTATAATGCTGAATACGGGATTCTGGTATATGACTGGCTATTTTACCGTAATTTTTTTTATATATCATAACAGCGGACAAACAGATGGGTGTCCTAATGGAAAGAGTCCTCCATCGCATATAGACATCAAATATGTTAATGGAGCATTGTCTTGTGGCGAAGTCTAATGCCTCATGCATAAGTTTACCGACTACCTTACCCCACAAACCAAAACACGACAGCGACAAGCACTTACGCCATTACGGCAGGAATAGGTAAGGCGGTGGTACCAGACCCGGGCAAGAATATGCAGAACTCTATAGCCTAGTAGCCACGCTGATAGTGACTCGAATGACCACATAGTCGTCTCGACCTGCCTGGCAGAACAGCAGTTGGCCTATTCTTCAAAGGAGCCCGGACCAACACTGCCTGCCTGGCTGAATAGCAGATGGTTTATTCTTCAAAATGGCCCCGGGCCGACAACGGGTGGTAAATTAGTAGTATTTTATGGGGAAACCCGGTCTATTTGGCCAACACAATGTAGCCAGTAATTACATTGACTGACTGCACTAATTGAATATTTTTTTATCAAAATAACTATCCTACCGGCGGGCTAGAGTCATCACATTCAGAGCCAAGAAACTATCAAACAGCAAACAAATCTGTGTGCACAAAAGGTTATAAACCCTAATACTTAATAATTCCACCAAGGGCGCCCTTAATCGTGTTTGTGGCCTTTTAACTTGGCGGCGTAGAAATTTAACCATTTTTCAGCGTACAATAATAATATGAATGGCGAGGCGTGAAATGTGTGACACGCTTGACGGAGCGAAATTACTGACGTCACCCGCAGGCTACATTGTATGGAAAACATCACTTAATTAATAGGAATTAATATTTTACACATTACAAAATAGCGAAACGCTATTAAACTTTAAAATTGAATGATTATTATCTGACGCGAAAGTAGTTCTAAATTAGTAGGTTAATTACGTAATTTGTGTTATTTTTAATTTTATTTTATTGTCTTTTAATGTGTAAGTATTTTTTTAGTTTTTTTTTAGTTAATAGCGTTAAGGCCACATATTTTGTCTATGTTGTGCATCAGTGTCTATATTTATTTACGATATTCTTCATACGGGTTAGCTAAAAAAATCTCAATATGATATACGCTCACCTTTAATCTGAATATACCATTTTAATGTTTATTGTAACTGTTTTTGTGTACAATAAAGTGTTAAATAAATAAATACAAAATTTCTAATATCTATAATATAGATGCATATCTACTAATAAATTCTATCGAAAGATTCGCCTATTACTGAGGAGAAAATTATATTACTTTTAAAAAAGTTTAAATTAATTAAAAATACACTTCTACTTTTATTTTATTTAAACTTATACATCTAAGATTTATGAATAACATTATTTCAGAAAAAAAAAACTGAATTTTAAGTATTATATTTGCATTACATACAAAACTTTATAATAATAAATATGTAATAAATTATATAATGTAATATAATAGGTCATATTACATTACATAATTTATACTGATTACATTACTTACATAATAATGATATATATAAATATCAGACAGCATACTATGTATCTTGTTCGCACAGCAACTAGAATACCAAGAAGAAGGAAATTGTTACGACATATTTTAAAGCAAATTATTGCAGTATTTGTACCTTCTTCACATGCTGTGAGGAAGGTAAAATTACTACAATGATGCTCAAAAATCAGTGTTGTCCAGCCTGCGAAGAGAAAAATTTAAAAAACTTATCAGCGATTCTACTTCTATATATTCAAAAGGAAAACAAATAATTACCGTCGCGGCACCAAACGTTGAAATAGTTTCTTTAGACATTTTTAAAGTTGTTTCACTCAATCTTTATTGCAGCCATAAATTGCTTTCGAGACAATGAATAAAAGAAATACGTGCCATTACTCCTTTCAATGAGACTTCAAACGACATTGAACATTTTAGAAAAAATATTAATTAACATTAACATGAAAAAGGAATTAAAAATTGCAGATAACTCTTATACTAACAGTATAAGATTTGCGTTCAAGAGCATCTATGAAAGATGAGGATCAGGAGCATCTTTC
Organism: Apodemia mormo; assembly: GCA_036924255.1. Taxonomy (NCBI): domain Eukaryota; kingdom Metazoa; phylum Arthropoda; class Insecta; order Lepidoptera; family Riodinidae; genus Apodemia; species Apodemia mormo. The sequence continues at coordinate 9,389,878 of JAUPFN010000022.1, read as the reverse complement.
ATACATACTTTCAAGCCTAAAAGTAAAACTTTGGGTGAATTTAATCGAAATCGAAATTGATGGTGATTGAGGTATTAACAATCGATGTAGGGGAATCCCAAGAAGGAAATGCCGCGGCCGTCTTGTAATTCGTGTCTCACAGAACACTGAGGCGATAAAAAATATATAATTTAATAAAAAACTTTCTTTCCATAATAAGTTGACTCTAATTTGTTCTTACACTCGATTTCACCTGGGCGTCGTCCGCATGATCACCAGTGAACATGATTATGGGTACGATACATTACACAATATCCTTTGTATTCAACACAATAAGATTCAATTTTGTTTACCGCTGGTAATTCGGCAAAACAGCTTACGAGCTTTGTAAATAAATCTGAAGAACAAATGAATGTCCATTAATTTGACTATATCTAATAGCAGAGTAAGAAAATACATAGGGTTTTCTTCTATACTAATTTTATACAAAGGTTTATTATTTATATATAGTTTGTGAGTTTGTAAAATGTAAGGGGGCATAAATTAATTGTACAAATATCTCACCACCGTGTCACAGGTCACACTTCTGAAACATATTCTCTTATGGTGTGACGTCACATATTCATTTCAATTTAGTACAATACAATACTTATAAGTAATTAAATTAAAACAGCATTTTTCAAATACATAAATATAGATCGAGTTAGTAGTATTTTATGCTGGGGTCGCATCGACGTGTAATGTCACAAAGCTTCGTGCTATGACACGATACATGCAGATGTTACCTAACATGTGACGATGGCGCCTAAAGCCCCGTTTTCACTCTGATTGATGCGAGTGCGAGTATTTAATGCAGGTGCTTAGTATTGAGCAAAAAATACGTGAAGACAGCCGTTGATCAGTGCGAGTGATTAGTATTCAGCGTAGTAAAAGAGAATAGACGCTGATTACTAATCACTCGCAGGGATCAACGGCTGTCTTTACGTATTTTTTGTTTAATACTAAGCACCTGCATTGAACACTGGCACTGGCACTTAAGTCTAGTTTTCACTTCGATTAGTGAAAGTGCGAGTGTTTAATACAGGTGCTTGGTATTAAGCAAAAAATACGTGAAGACAGCAGTTGATCAGTGCGAGTGATTAATAATCAGGGTCTATTCTCTTTTACTACGCCGAATACTAATCACTCGCACTGATCAACGGCTGTCTTCAGGTATTTTAACTTAATACTAAGCACCTGCATTAAACACTGGCACTCGCACTTAACAAAGTGAAAACGGGGCGTAACCTCTGGTCTGAAACTACTAAACAGTCACTAAAATTCTTTATAAAGCAACATTATTTCGGAGTGATTAAGACTACACTTTATCCCAAATTTCCCATGGGATAGTAACTAGACTACGTGGGTACGTGGGTGACTACGGAACGGCTGACGGTTAACATAATAGCCATAATGTATATTATTTAGGTTTTTACGCATATATCTATACAAATAAACAAAATTGGAGTGTTTGTTTGTAATATTAAAATAACCGCTTTTTACTAAATGCATATGGATGTATACACGGTACATATACAAAAATAACATTTTTTACAGTTTATGTCTGTTTGTCTGTCTGTTCCGGCTAATTTCTAAAACGGCTAGACCGATTTTGACGGGACTTTTACGGGCAGTTACCTTTTTTTTTTTTTTTTTTACGTGGGGAAACCCGTCATGGGTACCATTCTAATCACGGGGGCGATTAAATGGTTATGCCGGACTTCTACCGACTAAAACCCCACGGTTGCCACCTTCAGCGCATATGGGTGAGCCCCGGGATCTCCAACTAGAACGCACACGGTGCTCCCCCGCGTACTCAGCTGCGATTTGCAGCTTATCTCGATATAACTTTAAAACGCTGCGCTTTTAAAACGTTTACGGAAGTATGTTGGCAACCTATATACTTCTGTACCATTCCATGGCTGCTAAGCAAGTGCGTGAGACCCCCGTCTCACGCACTAAGCGTTACCAGAACGCAAGGGTACTGGTAACTGTGTACGGCCTTCCCTGCGTCGCATCCCGCGACGGGCAGGTTCCTCTCGCTCCCGATCGCGCTCGGCTCTTTCCTTCTGTGACATTACTTTTTCACAGAATGAAAGTACCGCTTTCCACACATTCTCGTTTGCTACCATACCTTCCAGTAACCTTGACAACGAGAGGTCAGTTCCACTTATGGCGCAAAGTGCGTTGCGCTCCTCAGTCCAAGCTGGACACTGTTCTAGAGTGTGTTCAGCGGAGTCCTCGGGACTGTTACAGTGGTGGCAGGCAGCATTTGGCTCTCTACCGATTCGGCACAGATACCGGCCGAAGCAACCGTGCCCCGTTAGGATCTGCGTCATGCGAAAAGATAAAAAGCCGTGACACCTTTCCAACCACTGTTTCAGTATTGGCAGAACGGCACGAACGGTTCGAAGACCCGATTCAGCGTTCGCCAACCGCCGAGCCCACGCCTCTATCACCTCGTTTCGAAGCCGTGCTTCTCTTCTCTGCATCTCGATGGGAGCCAACCGAAAACCCCGGTTCCGTCGCACCTCCTCTCGCCAATGGAAAAGTGACGAGAGGGCTCTGGCGTCTAAGTCCCAGGGTGGTGTCCTGGCCAGCACACACGCAGCATCATACGCGACAGTGCGGTATGCCCGGGCTACTCTGATTGCCATCATCCTCTGCGGTCGGCGTAGCAGGGTGATATTCCGGCTTCTCAAAGAGTCAGCCCAGACCGGTGCCCCATAAAGGGCTATCGACCGCACGATGCCAACGTAGAGCTGCCGGCATGAAACGTTTGGTCCATTCAAGTTGGGCAACATCCTACAGAGAGCAGCTGCCACACGCAAAAGCTTGGGTGACAAACGCTCAAAGTGAGCATAGAAGTTCCATTTGCTATCCAGCACGAGTCCGAGATATTTCATTGACGTTTGAATAGCAATTGGAACGCCCCCTATCACTATGCTGGAACCCGCTGGAGGTGCTTTCCGAGGTCCATGAAAGCACAAAGCCTCGGATTTATTAAGAGCGACCTCCAGCCCCAGACGCCTTATTCGGCTCACAACTTGGGCCACGCCTGCAGTTGCAAAAACAGTTGCCTCACGAAAAGATTTGCCCTTTGCCGTAACGAGCGTGTCATCGGCGTAACATGTCACCTCGACCCCTTCGGGATTGGTGCCTCGCAACACCCAATCGTAACCTATGTTCCACAGGAGTGGGCCAAGTACCGATCCCTGTGGAACACCGCGGGACATGGCTCGCCGACACCAACCAATCCCGCTAGGAAATTCCACTGACCTCTCTGAAAGGTAAGATTTCACAATCTGGCACAGGTAAAGAGGCACCCTGTGAAACCGGAGCGCTTCATTGATTGCTGCCCAAGGGAGGGTATTAAACGCATTGGCTATATCAATGGATACCGCCACAACTACTTCTCCTTGAGCTACTGCTAGTTGGGATAATTCTTTTACACGCAGTATAGCATGCATAGTTGATCGTTGGCGTCTAAACCCAAATTGACTATCAGACAAAGTAGGTCCTTCGCTTTCCAAATGATCCACCAGCCGACCGGCGATAATCCGCTCAAAGAGCTTTGCAGTGTCGTCCAATAAAACTATGGGACGGTACGCAGATGGTGAGTCGGCCAGACGACCACTCTTTCGCAGCAGAACAAGTTTCCCAGTTTTCCACTGTCGTGGAAACTCTCCTTTTTGTAGGCAAGAAGACAAAAGGTTTTGAAACCTTGGACTTAGCCACTTCATTGCCAATGCTAATACTCGTCCAGGGACTCCATCTAGACCAGGACTGGTGTTTTTGATACGCAGCCGCAACAGCGCTGCTCTAATTTCAGCATCTGTAACAGTAGGCACTACGCTTAATTCTTCCTCAACCAAGATAGGTGCCATCGCTGGTGGTGAATATTCGTTACATCCGGGAAACAAGGCCTCAACTACGGTTTCGAGCACTTGGGGCTGGAGAGTCTGTGTTAGTGGGGGTGCCCAGGGGCGAGTTTTACACATCGCCATTCTGTAAGGCCTTCCCCACGGATCACGATTAAGAGTTTCCAAAAACTCTTTACGGGCCTTGATTTTTGCTTCGCTTATTGCTTTCTTCAAAGCTTTTTTCACTTCTCGATAGATCTCGTAGAGCTGGTTTTCCTCTTCTTCATCTCGGTAGTGTCGTCGTCAAGCCCTAGTGTAACGGCGTCTTGCCCTGATGCAGGCACTGCGCAGTTCTGCGAGGTCCTCGGACCACCAATACACTTGCTGCTTGGGAATATGAGACCTTATTCGGGGCATAGCTGCATCACAAACTTGTGACAGCGACTCCCGGAACCAGTTTACCTCTTCTTCAACCACAATTGGTTCGCTCGGAGTTGGCTCCCACGCCTGAACCATTGCCGCTAGCTCTAAAGTTTCACGATTAAGACGTTTCAATGCCCATCTAGGGCTGTCCCTATACGAGGAACCCTGCCTTGGACTGGTTTGGGTGAATGTATACTGGATAGATCGTAACGTATGTAACGATGATCCGATAGTGTCTCAGTGTTCTCGAGCACCCTCCAGCCTTGAACACGACTTGCCAGGGAGGGGGATGCGAAAGTTATGTCCACAATTGATCCACCCTGTTGCCGCACGCACGTGTTCACAGAGCCCTGATTCAAAACAGCTAAACCATTTGCGACTAGCCAATCTTCAAGTATCACTCCACGTGCATTCGTAACTGGAGATCCCCACGCTTGGGACTTGGCGTTAAGATCTCCAGCTAGTAGCACAGAGCAGGGTGTGTTGCTTCTGATAAAATCTTCAATCTCTGAGAGAAGTTCTTCGAAGTCAGCCAGCGGTCTGTTAGGAGAAAAATACGCCCCAATTGTAATGTTTTGACCACTCAGAACTGCGGCCCACCCATGTCCCCTAGCTACTCTGTCAAATGGTTGTATATCGGTAGTTGGCCGTATAATTAAAGCTACAAGACCGTCAACATCCGCGATCCAGTTATCCTGAACGGGGATGAAGTACGGTTCCGCTACCACGGTAATATGTATCAACCACTGTGCCATGCTCTGAATCAAAAGATCCTGAGCTGCAGCACAGTGGTTGATATTCGCCTGCAGGTAACGTACAGCCATATTTATTTCAAGAGTTTGCAGACATCTCTACATCCAGAGCAGTTGGATGTTGAAGTACCTGCTGTTGTGAACTAGCAGGGACTCTCCTAGGTTTTTGGTTTTTGGATTGGCACAGGCCTTGCTGCCAATTGCATGCCCTGAAGGTTTACTAACCGCAGCGCACAATGTGCAATTTGGCGCAGCTAGACAACCTTGTGCTTTATGACCAACTTCACCGCATCGATAACATTGGTTACTTCTATCGATTTCGGATTTGCACTGCTCTCGTACGTGCCCTAGTTCCAAGCAACGGAAACAGCGTAATCGTCTCGGCTCCAGTAGTCGTACGTGTGCTGAAACCCATCCAACCAAGAGTTTTTCATCACTTGTCAGCTTTTTGGCGGCTGTAATGGGACATTTAATCCAGACAGCGCCCATGCCCCCTCGGCCTCGGCATATCGTGCCAATTTTCACTGCCTCTGAGGGACAACAACCGACCCTCGTCACAGCGGAGACAACCTCCTCTGTTGTAACTGAGTCATCCAGCCCTGATATACGTAGCTCTGCGCATTTTGTGCCGGACGACTCTGACTACTTCCGGATTCAGGCATTCGCGAATCTTGCTTGCAAGTGAGTCTGCTTTCTCCTCGCTGGAAGCCCCAGGTATCTCTAGTATAGCGGCGCCTGTTGCAGCTCGTCTAAATCGTATTGACTCGATACCGATATCTGCAAGATTGACGCTACTTTTTGCTTCACCGATGACTTTCGCGTACGTTACACCTCTCTGTTCAGCCTGTGGCAGCAGCGTTAGCACCACCGCTGCTGACTGAGGAGGACGTAACTTGTAAGTGGCTCTCCGTTCCTGTTTAGATTTTCCTGGTCCTTGGCTTGTTTCCAAGACGGATACATTATTTCCTCTTCTTCGGGTTACCGTAGACCATCCTTCACTCTCAGCCTCCATTTCTTTGCTTTCTGGTGTTTGTTTCGCACTAGGTTTTTTCGTTTTGTTTCTTTTTGGTCGCGGTCTTTCAGTAATCGATGCAGTAGTAGAAGGCAAATTCCTCTCTAAGTTTTGATCTAACCCCGGCTGAATTTTTTCCCTCATGTTTTCGTTTGGCGCACTTACCCCGGATTTGTCTGCGGCAAGTGGGGGCCGTACGCGTACTTCAGGTAGAAGACGTGATTCTACCGCTTCAAATCGGGCATTTATCATGGTTCCTATCTGAACCATCAGCCTGCGGTCGCGCTCGTCGTCTTCCTTTCTGCCTTCCTCTCGTAATGATGCTATTTCCTTACGGAGCTCTGCCATTTCTGTGAACATTCGAGCATTAGTGGCTTCCGCATGCTCACACCTCTCCTTTAACCGCAGCAGCGCTTCGTCTTTTTCGGTAACCAGTCTCTCCAGTCTTGAGTTTTCTTCAGAAGCGGTGACACGACTCACTCTCTCTCCGAGGGCTTTTAACCCTGCTGCAGTTTCTTTAAGATGTTTCTTAAACGTGCCTTTTAGATTTTTCGAGCCTCGCTCAACCTTTTCGACGATTGCCACAAGCTGCAGCATTTCCTCTTTTAGGGAGCTTTGTAAGGGCTCCTGGTTTCCTACTTCGCTTATCGAGGCACAGGATGCACTTAAACTAGAAGCCTTTGAGAGGTGGTAGGCTTCCACTAGCTCAGCGGCCTCCCGCTCGGCACGCTGTTCTGTTTCAACCCTCAGCATCTCCCTTCGCGTAGCTATCAAAGCTTTTTTTGCTTTTTGTAATCCGCTACCACTTGTAGTATGCAGATACTGTCTCCCACGTCTCTTGGGCACTTTTCGTGCTACCATACTTTCCCCTTCCGATGAGTCTGAGCCATTGCGGTTAGCTTCTGCGGATCTTGCACGTTTTTCTGGCCTCCAGAACTTCCCGGACGTTGCTGGGACCGTCCCCATGGCCACAGTTCGGCTAGCCACACGCGTCTCATCGAGTTTTATCGCCGAATCGCTTGACTTAGGTTGCGATTCTACCTCAGCACACTTTTCCACTGTACTAGCTTCTTCACGCCTAATTGCCCCCCCAGATACGAGTGGGCTGAATGTGTCGGTAGTTGCCTCGTGGGCAGCTGCCGACACACTGAGGGATTCTCCGGTTCTACCGGTACCCTCCTGGGTATTTGGATGATTAAGCGTACTTTTCATGTTTTTTGTTTTAGACACTTTAGTGACCAGGTTCCCCCCGGCCATGCACACCATCGGCAAGTGTTAAACCTTGATGTTCGGGCCCATTTTTTATTGAGGTTGGACTTCCTCTTGACCCACATAGGATCCCCGGTCCTCGAAAGGATAACGGGTTGGCCGGCTAACCAGTCATAAAAATTTCCAGTAGGCCGCCCGTTACTGTGACTGCAAGATAAGGACATAACCCTATCTTTACACCGCGGACCTTGTAGATCCACCATCCCACGAGCTTGAAGCTCCACTGTGCAACATATGCTCAAGCGCATGCAAATGCTTCCTGCATCTCGTGTCCCCTCTTCTGATAAGAGGGGTACTGAGGGCATACGACTCGGCCCAATTAGCTTCCCCAGGGTGCTGGATTACACCCCGGGTAGTGAGCCCCCCCGCCACGACAAGGCTTGGAACCATGGGGGGGTTACGGGCAGTTACCTAATGTAACAAGGGATAACTTAGGCTACTTTAATTTTATTAATTTTCAAGTACTACTCCTATTTTAATCTTTCAGTAAGCAGCTGTCTTTCCTAACAGTTAGACATAACTATCGACTATAAGATTATATGGAAAGTATAAATTATATGAACATAATGTTGAACATCCTTATCGTCTGTACGTGACTGCTTCATAGTTCCCTTAAGATAGCCTATCTGTTTAGATCAAGAGGTCCCGGGTTCGATCTCCAAGTCGGGCAAATGTGTTATTGAGGATTTTTGGAGGTTTTTCTCGAAAATCCAAAATCTCAGTAGCAGCTAGGAGTCTGGTGTATTACCACTCCCATACTTCGGATGAGCAATGTTATCGCTGGAGATAATTGATAATCGTTATCTGGTCGGCAAAATGCGGCGATAGCACCATTGATCTCGCTAACTGACAAACCGATGAATAAGGGAGAACTGGTTTGATTTACTCTGCCTATCCGCAAGAGAACCGGGCGTGATGATACTTACATCCTTATACTTGGAGGCCGTTCAAGTATTACGTAAGCAGATTTTTTACAATTATTGACACCCCCCTCCCCCATGTCAGCATAAGTAAGCAAATGACTTACCCCCTCCCCCTTGCTTACGTAAAGCTCAGATTTGTGATTGATTCATGACTAGCAGTTTTTATTAGTAGCAATAGGTAAGATAAAAGAGTTTAACGTAAACATTTAATGCAAGCAGTAAATATATAAAAACTCGAAAAGTAAAAATATATTTTGCTGACGTAATCACCATCTAGACCCCCCATCCCGCTTGTTATCAAAAATAAGCAAAGGGAAGACCCCCACCCCCCTTTAGTGCTTACATAATACTTGGACGGCCCCTTGCAGTATACCTCCAAACAAGAATACATAAGAAACAAACACTGACGCTATTGGAACAAGTTAATAATTGTGATGCTATTTATTGAACAAACTCATTGTAATTTGTCATTTGCTGACGTGACCACGAATTCTATTGAAAAATCACACAGAGATAGTACTGTTATGTAATTGTGTGCCTTTCGCAGTGCTCTGGTGGTAAGATTGTCTGTATTCTCATACCACGACCGCCACACCCTTGACCTTACATCAAGTTACATTCAATAATGTCTTGATGGTATTGATTATAGTGTAGGCGTTATGGCTCAATTCTGTCACATTTAAAACAAACAAAGTATAGTGGACTCTCCCCGGCTTAGCAAAATTAATTTTATACATAATATAATTGAAAATATATATGTCTATTTAGGGTTCCAAAGTTACTAGAAACCCTTAAGGTTTCGTTATGTCCTACCACAATCCAGCTCAAAGATCCTTAGTCCTAGAAAGCTGTAATTTGGCATAAATATTATACATTTTAGTCATGCCAACAAAGTTGTAACATAAATTCTTGAAAAATATTTTTTTAGTGTGGTTTTTCTACAAGTAAAGTAGTGATGTTAATATTATTCTTGGGTATCCCATAAAGCGGGGTATCGTTGCATAAGTTTTCAAAAAATATTGTAGGTATGTAAAAACAAACGTGTGAAATATGGTCGAGTGGTTAGAGACCCTGACTACGCAATTAACGAGGCTCGGGTTCGATCGACGGGGACAAGCATTTGTGTGATGAGCGTAAATGTTTGTATTTTCAGGTTTGGGTGTTTATTAAATATATTCTAGTATTTATATATGTATTTCTATGTATTAGTATCGTTGACTAACACCCATAACACAAGCAAATAATTTGCTTACTTTGGGGTTCGATCAGTCAGTGTAATCTGTCCCGTGAATTATTATTATTATTATTAAGCTTTAAATTGCTAATTTTTTTTGAAGTCGAGTGTCCCCCATCTGCCAGCTAAACGGTTGGTTTTAGGAGCGAGTAGTAATAAATATAACGAATTTAAAAGGAAAGCTATCCCGGCTTAGAAGGCTTTACAAATTTGTTCCCTTAGATAATTATCAAATCAACCCTAATCAACATTTGGCTGTAGTAGAGTATAGATTTATCTGTCCGCAGGTGAAGCAGCGGGGGAAAATTGAAGTTGAAAAACGAGTTCATACATTCTTACATCTAGACATATTACGTATATAAATAACAAAATGAAGATTAAAAGTAGATTGTATCTTGTCGCTTCAGCAGTTGCCTAGGAAAGAGGAAATGAAATGTGCGTTCATCCGAAACCACAAACGTGAATATTCAATCGATGGATTATCCATTCATCGACGACTTAACTCAACCTGGATAGTCCTCACATTAAAATAAGCAGCAATGTATGTAGAAATGAAATTTTAGATTTATCTACACCCTTCAACTGGACGAAAAGAATACGGCATCGGATATTTAAAAAAACTGAATGGAAAAAGCAAACAATAGCAGCAATCTCAGAAATGAGAACAATTAAAACGAGCTAACATTAAAATGGAAGAAACAATTTAAATATAATGTTTTGAAGCTAATATTTAATCCAAAAGATTAAAACACATACATGTAACTTACCAATAAAAACATCCATACTAATATTATAAATGGGAAAGTGTGTGTGTTTGTTTGTCCGTCTTTCACGGCAAAACGGAGCGACGAATTGACATGATTTTTTAAGTGGAGATAATGGAAGGTATGGAGAGTGACAGAGGCTACTTTTTGTGAGTTAGAAATGGGTTAGAAAGAGACCTTTAACCCCCAATTCTCTAAAATGAATTTAACGTGAGAGACGCCGCGGTCAAAAGCTGGTTTTTAATACTGAAGTCTATTAAATAAATAAATAAATATTCACGGGACAAATTACACTTACTGATCTAACCCCAAAGTAAGCAAATTAATTGCTTGTGTTATGGGTGTTAGTCAGCTATACTAATACATAGAAATACATATAAGTATAAACAATGAACACTCAAACCCGTAAATACAAACATTTATGTTCATCACACAAATGCTTGTCCCCGTCAGGGATCGAACCCGAGCACCGTCGATTGCATCTACACTAGGCGACTTTCTATGCACTTTTGTGGTACCTTTTACTGAAAAAGTATCGCACTTTTAGGTTTGAGCTTTGACGTGGTAGTTTAATTTTATGTCTATATATGTTCTACCATAAAAATACAATTTTATAAACATTAAAAACGGGTTAAGGCTGTGCCATAGGCATAGCCGTGCATATTTTACGTGAATACGTCTACGTCACGGGTAATATATTGCGATAACATTTTTCAGTAATCGCCTCTACGGCCTCGTGGTCCAGCGTTGGCGATGACCACATGAGGTCCCGGGTTCGAGTCCCGGGTCGGGTACATAAAAATGTTTTTTCAGTTTTCTGAGAAACACAAAGTTGCCCGGGATTGGAAAGTGCCCGGATGGCGATAGGTTTGCCACCTATCACATTGTGGGACCAAGTAACTTCGGCTAACCGTGGGTGCACTTGTTGTACCTCTGCCTACCTCTCCAGGGATATGGGCGTGAAGATACTTAACATTTTTCAGTCGTTGTTCCAATCACAATATTCCCCATCAAACCCGCCTACGGACCTAGACCACGTCCGTCCATCTTGTGGATAGTGAAGTAGAGTCCCCCTACCCTAAGCCGAGGATTGGTCTCACAAGAGATACCCTTAGGACGGAGACCGTATAGCCCCACATCTTTTAACTCTGACTGAGCACTGTGCTCCCCCTCGCGAACAGTAAAGCTGTGAAGGCCCTTAAGCCCAACAGTAATTCAGACATTCCGGAAAATCTTTCATCGTAGAGGTGCCATCGTTAATCGGTTCGGACATCTTCATCTTTTTGCGTTCTCAACACTTCTTCACTCCTTAATATGAGGGTTCATGGGAATAATTAGATTGCTATTTAAAATTCCTTTCAGGTGGTATACGTTCCTTGTATTTTGGGTGATGGCGATAATTATATAGCCAAACTGTATCCCTCGATTTTGTTATCATCTGTTTTTTGAACTGTCCCTCTATGAACGCAAATTTAAAGACTTATTCACGTCAAAAAAAATAGAAGATAAATGTTGAATTAGAATTTTATTACTAATACCACCATCTATTATAAAACCAACGAGTTAAAATGCTACAAAGCTACACTAGGCGACGATCTATGCCCTTTTGTGATACATTTTACTTAAAAATTATCGCACTTTTAGGTTTGAGCTTTGGCTTCATATATTTAATTCATTTTCATTCACTCCATTATAATACAATATTAATCTATTAATACACTTGTACTTTTTAACTTCCCGCTACGTATGTTAATAAGGAAAAGAAGTTATTGATTTTGCTGTGATTTTCAAAAATCGAGTTTTCACCAGATGTCCACGTTTTGAGGTTCTAGGAACCTTTTTCGACTATTTTCGCGATGATGTCAGTGTGTCTGTATGTATGTGTGTGTGTGTGTGTGTGTATGTGTCTATGGAAACATCACATAACTTTTGAATGGCTGGACCGATCGAAACGCGGTTGTGGCATTCGATTGGATTCCGCTCAACTTAGACTTCCTGAAAATTTGAACCAAATGGGACCAAGGGATTTTGAGAAATTTTGAAAAAATCCGAAACAAAATTTGACGAAATAGATTTTTTTAGATACAAATTAGATTTAATACATACATACAAAATAGATTAAATTAGAATACAAAAACTAATCAGCTACAAAAACTCAAGAAATTGCTTCTAATGCATAAATTGCATCAAATGTAATCGTTGACGAAAATTTTGAAAAAAGTCATCATTAGACATAACTTCGAAATATTTCAAAGAATCATTTTTTAGTATTCTACGATATTTTAGTACTGACTTTAGACTGTTTTAAAAATCAAAATCGAATCTTATTTTCAAAAGTTATAGCTTTTCAAATATTATTATTACGTTGTTTTTAGCAAAGTTACTTAATATTTTTTAAATAACTTTCAGGCTAACATACTGATTGACTTCAAAATTTTATAAGCTTTTGTCCTTTAAAGCCTGCGTCAAGTACGATAATTGGATAAAAATCGCTCATTTTGTTTGAAATCTATCAGTGACGAAAAATTTTGAAAAAAATGTTTTTTGACATTGCTTCGAAATCTTTGAACCTACCGATTATTTAGCTAAAGCAATAGTTAAATTGAGTTATTTCTAATTCAAAGAATGCTCTTTGAATTAGATCATTTAAAATTTGATCAATTTGATCATCCTTTCCAAAATACACAGTTTTTCAGAAATCAATATACTGTCATTTTTATCAAAATATACATTATGTTGCATTATGCATGCATGTATGCATGTATGCATGCATTATGCATGTATGCATGCATTATGCATGTATGATTCTTTCGTTGGTTCATTCGTAAGTGTTTTCTTGCTGTTTTTTGTGAGTAAGCAATTGAAACATTTCAATATTTCTCAGAACTGAAAAAATCCATGCTTATAGTTTTCACTCTTTTCAGCTTAAAATACCTTAATTTAGTGGGAAGTTTCAGGGATGGCCTGCAGGGTCAACCGTTTACAGATTTTTCACAATATGATTATTGTGAAACATTACAACTGTATTAATTGATTAATATTGTTTTGAGATCAATTTCCAATCTTAGCCCGAGGGTAAGAAGCTGTATTCATGCCCGTATCCCCGAAGAGGTAGGCAGAGGTACAACGTCTGCATCCACAATTAGCCGAATATAAAAACATTTTTGATTTGTCTGACTCGGGAATCGAATCCCGAGGGTTCCTCTGATAGAAAAATTCGAAAATTTTATTCGCTGAGTTTCTACCGCCAATTCTTTTTCTTTGAAAACTCTTTTACAAGAAAGTTACCGTTAATTAAAATTGATTTCTATCAATATAAGACTTTATTAAGAGCGAAGTGGTGGCGCGAGATGGATCTTGAGTTGCTACATATTATAGGTAGCTATAATATAGTACAGTCTGTACTATATTATAGCTAGACCAGAAAATATGGTGTAAAATTATAGTAGATAGCTTTTATATTTGTTCTGTGTAGATAACATTGATAATAATAAAAATCGTGTTTTTTGGAAGTACTTAAAAAATTTAGTCTTAGAAACATGTTTTTTTTTATTTTGGTTTTATTTTCCTGCGCCCTCCTAGACCAAAGCCGACCAAAACGACGCGCGACGCCTTTGATGCGAATATCATGTTTGGGTGAAAATACGCTGGATTTTTTAAGTTAGGTAAATAAAGTCCATACATTAAAAGATGTAATTCTTATAAAAATAATTTCCTAACAATATTACTAGGTAGTATAACTTTACGAGCCCTTATAAAGCTCTGCTTTTTGCTAGTAATATCAGTGGACAATTTATAAGAATTGATTTAACCCTAAAGTAATCAATTTATTGGCTTGTGATATAGGTATTAGTCAACAATATTAATATATAGAAATACATATATAAATACTGCAATACAAGCATCAATGCTCATCACACAAATGCCTGCCCCTGTCGGAAATCAAACCCGAACCTCGTTAGAGTACGTAGTAAGGGTCGCTAAACATTCGACCAACAGGGCAGTTAAGACAAATGCGACCTTAATATGTACCTACTCAAATATGTCGGAGTTTTGAGAAGATAAATTTGAGTTATGTGATTGAGTTGATACAGTACTTCTAGTAAGTTGATTGATTTATGATTACTTTGTTCATATCCTGAAAAATCCTATTTTTTTACAAAAAGCTTTTCTTTTGCTTTTTATTAATTTGGCATCAAAAATACATATAACCCCCCAATATTCTATTTATTGGGCAAATTATACATCCCAAAGCAAATTTGCAAAACCATTTTTTGTTGCAAATTAAATTTTCCTCCATGTTGATCCGAGCTCCCTCGTGTTTGAAGAATAGGCCAACTGCCGTTCTGCCAGGTAGATCGTAAAAAGCGACCGATTGGCTATACTTGTCACTACCATAATGACTACTAGGTGGTAGAGTTCCGTAACGGCTAGCCTGGGTATATGATGCCATTGCCTTACCTATTCCTACCATAATAGCGCCAACGCTTTTTATTATCGTGTTCCGGTTAAGAGAGCCGGTAGATTGTATGCATGTGATTAACATCCCATCACTCGGATACACGTAGCTACACACCATTAACATCTTTGGTGTATATAGGCTATGGTTTCTCTTTCCCTCACGAGAGCCATCTGCTTGTTCACTATGCAATGATAAAAAAATCTAATAATAATTAGAATTAGAATAAAACGTCCCACGCAGTGAATACAACGCCTACGGAACGCTAATATTGTTGTCCTAAACAAATATCAGTAAAAATGAAATAAATCGAAGCATTTAATATGGCCGCCTACACAAAAACTAAGAAGATTATAACATATATATTAATAGTACAATGCACATAATCAAAGTAGTTATTGTAGACTAGGACACAAAATATTGGATCATTTGTACCAGTATGGCGGTTCTTCAATGGTATAATTAGTAATTACGTAATGACAAAAAAGAAAATAATGATCATAGCGCTGGTATCGGCGCGGCCGCCCAATCGCGTGAGCGGTAATCGAAAAAGTGTCGAACGATTTGTTCCACAAAAATTCTTGTATTATCCGATAGTCGATAAAAAGAAGTAGGTGACAGTATAATGCCATACTTCTCCGGTGCGCCTTACAGCCCACCATACCAACGCTAACACATTAAGTTAAAAAAAACGACCATTTGTACCAGGCTAACTTTTGCACAGTTAATCATCTTCAAGTACCAATTCACAAAAATTACCTTGCCATACTTTTCAGATGGTTCCCAATGGCCGCCATACCGCCACACAGGAGTAAACTTTTCCTTTTTGTAAAACGATTTATACCACCCTAAATCTTTTTTTAACAGTTCTCTGCATAAATAGAAGTCTGATAATGTCATACCTATGGGAGGTGCTGAATGGGTACAATATTTTTTAAATTGTAAGATTTTATTCGTATTTCGAACGATTTGTACCAGTGTGGGACTAATTTTTCCTATAAGTTTGAGGTTTAACAGATACATATACAAAATTGCAAACACCTAGGTGGCGGTAATTTTGTCTTATAACCAGATATTATGTTGTATAATATTGTACGATTTCTTCCTTCCACCTCTCAATCGATTCCTGAAATTGTAGAGGTCTTGGCTAATGCCATACTGTAACAAATGTTTTTATGTCTTGTACCTTGAAAACGTGTCAAAAAATTAAATTTTTCAAGGATGGTGCCACTTTTTGCGCCTACTAGAAATATGGTAAATATAATGTCTCATTGCGTCATATAATTTCCAAAAATCCAAATGCCACGTTGAAAAAAATGTTTACATCGTGGTTTAAGTCTGACAGTCGTCTTACGTTACAATCTGGGACAATTTTTTTTGGTACAATTGTATTCAAACGAACATAATACCACAATAATACCACACTGTAAAATAAGTTTTTCAAATATGGCAGAATTTTCCTCCTACTAGAAGTATGGCAAATATAATAACGGTCACCTTTTATCAAATACTTTCCAAAAATCCAAATACTGGTACAAATGGTTTTGCAGAAAAAAAATTACTTCATTGCAGCGGTATGGCGGCCATTTGGAACCGTCAGAAAAGTACGACATGTCGATTTTCGTAAATAGCTACTCGATGATCAGTTGCACAAAAATTAGCCTGGTACAAATGGTTGAATCAACTTTTTTAAATTATGGTCGGTATGGCGGGCTGTAATTCACACAGGAGAAGTATGGCATTACGCTACAGCCAACTTCTTTTTTTATCGATTATCGGAAAATTCAAGAATTTTTGTGGAACATATCGTTCGACACTCATAATTTATACGACACGTTTGTTTAACAGTCACGCGACTGCGCCGCCGGTTCCATTATTTTCCTTTTTGTCATTACGTATTTATACCCCTGAAAAACCGCCATACTGGTACAAAAAATGATCTTATATTTTCTTTCATCATCTCCCAGTCTTTTACACTTATACAGCGTGTAAGGAAAAATCTACCTAAAACCGAAACCATAGTTTTGGACCAAATTTTTTTTATGTTTCTATACGAATTTCTGAGAATACCAGATCATTGACTTTTGTTTTTGTTTTTGTTTTCGATTTTGCTTTCGCTTTCGCTTTCGCTTTCACTTTCACTTTCACTTTCACTGTCACTGTCACTTTCACTTTCACTTTCATTTTCACTTTTACTTTCACTTTCACTTTCACTTTCACTTTCACTTTCACTTTAACTTTCACTTTCACTTTCACTTTCACTTTCGCTTTCGCTTTCGCTTTTGCTTTTACTTTTACTCTTGCTCTTGCCTTCACCCTCGCCCTTGGGCTCGCCCTCGCCCTCGCCCTCGCCCTCGCTCTCTCCTGAGGGATTGTGCAGGTTGGATCATCGATTGGTAAAAAAAATAAGTATTGAGATCGAATCTTGGAATCTAACCCTGGGTTAGATTCCAAGATCCTATCACAATATCTAATTATTTTTAAAAATCGTTAATATATTAATAATTACAGCTCATATATGGGTATAATTATTAACCCACAATTGTTCTAACAAAAACAGTACTTTAATTCAATATCCTTATTCCTTACATTTAATAGTGACACTACGTATCACGATATGAATGTTGATTATTTCATTTTAAAAATAAATATTTTTCCAATATTGATCTCGTTTTATTAATATTATTCCTATTAGGGTGTCACAATTTAGCGAAATTAGCTGTAAATTTCTTAGTTTGTCAGTGTAACTTGCAATTACGTACAGAAAAACAAAGTTATACTACTTACCGATGAAATAAAATCATTTCAAGGGTAATTTGTAAACCTTGTCATCTCATTCGATACGTCAACATGGTTTATTTCTATTTTTTCACATACTATAAGTACAGTAATAGGAGCGTTTACTCATATGCGCGGCGACACGTTTCCTTCCCAATGGCGAGTCCCAATGTAAAACCCTTTAACGTACCGCCACCCGCGCGATACTGCGTATACCTTATACGCAGCCCGAATGTTCGCGACGATAGCCGATAATAGCCGGCCACATCTGCATGTATCGTTTCATTGCACGAAGCTTTGTGACGATAGACGCAAGTGCGGCTCCAGCATTACAGCAAGCTGTAAAAGAGTTCCAATGATCATTTAGTCCCACTACCACAATAACTTTATCCTGCGACATTACGGTATTTTAACATCCCGATTACCTAAAAGATTTTCCCGTGTTGGTCCGGGACCCCTTAGAAAAACTGATCATCTGCCATTCTGCCAGGCAATTCGTAAAGGGCGGAAGATTGGCTATACGTTATACGTATGACTGCCATTGTGACTCCCTTTGGTTGAATTCCACAACGCCCGCCCGCCCGGATATATGGTACTGTAACGGGTCGCTCGGGGCTTGCACCAAAAGTAGAGGCTTGCTGCTCTACCGTCTGAACCTGCCCGGAGATTCTACCAACTGTAGAATCCTTCAAATTCCCGGACGATTACTTTATTCGCTTGGCTGCTTCTACGGGTATATGGGATCTAACTTTGTTTTTTATCAAATAAAAGATTTTTTCGGATCTTCATTTATTTTAGGGCATACGTCTTAACCCGTCAAGATTACTTCGCTATCTTATATTTTATATACATCACATAGAAAAACTAAACAATGTTCTACGTTTAAAAGGAGACAAAGCTGCCAGTATGCATGTAATACCATAAAGGTATTACAGTACCACCGACTTACCTATTCTGTCGATATACCACCAATATTTGTCATCGTCATATTCCAGTTTAGATGGTTAGGTAGCAGGTAGATTTGTGAATGTAGAATTCCCATCCCGCCAAACGGATAGCAATGTACCAATAACATCTTTGGTGTCTGTTGGCGACGGTTTCTCTTCCCTCAAGAAATCCATTTGCTAGTTTGCTATCTTATGATATAAAAAAATTCGTCATGTGCTTGTATAATTGATGAATTCCATTACTTTGTCATAGATCTTATCATATCGTAATCTAATTTATGTAAAGATATCTCTGAAGTTACTCCTTTCCAATCAAAAAATCATCAAAATCGGTCGACGTTCTTTTGAGTTATTCTTTCATTTGTCTTGTCATGTACAAGCAAATATATGAATTTAATGGTTTTTTTTTCATGGACCCCATCATCAAAATTCAAAACTGAACTAAATTAAAATGGAACTATACTAGAGTTCGAGAGAGAGTTGAGCCTCCTTTGAAGAATAGGCCAACTGCCGTTCTGCCAGAAGGTCGTAAAAGGCGATCAATTGGCTATGCGAGTCACTACAATCATAGCTACTAGGTGGTAGAGTGCTGCATTGTCTCGCCCGAATCTCGACTCTAGTACCACCGCCTTACCTATTTCTGCCGCAATAGCGTCAGTACTTGCTACTGTAGTGTTCCGGTTTGGAGGGTAAGGAAGCCGATAAACTATGCAAGTGAGGTTTAATGAAACCTCGCCACAAGATAGCAACGCACCATTAACATCTTTGGTGTCTATAGGCGATGGTTGACTCTTTTTATCAGGAGACCCATTTGCTTGTTTATTACCTATCTTATAATATAAAAATAATTTATTGTTTAGTCTACGGTTGAATTTCGACCCAGGACAATCGCTAGTAAAATTAAATACCCCTAGTCTACATACACTGTGGTTAGACAAAGTGACCTAAATGTCATTAGATACTTCGCTTCACCGCTTTTCACAAGTTTGTTAGCTTAAGTAGACGAGCCCTTTAGATTTGCAGACAGATTTATTAACCTTTGGACACCGATTGGTACAATGAAAATATTTAATTACTCAAATGAGAGGCCTTTTTGACATACATATCTTCAGGTTAGATCCCTTACAGGGTAGGTAGAGACAGAGTGCCATATGTCACGATCTTTCAGATTTCTCTCGCTTCCTCCACATCCAATTACACGAACACGCCGGAAGCGAAGACTCTTGACACCACTTTCGGACAGTACCCAATGAATCTGGTCATGGAATGTCAATATTGATCTTCCTCGGTATATAAATTCTTCTGTATATTAATTTATACATTTACTGTCTTGTATGTATATATTAATTACTAGCTGATTAATATATACATACAAGCCCGGCAAACGTTGTTCTGCCTCGGTAACTATTCTTATTTATTTTCTATATTTTCTCACCTTTTAAACCTTCCCTGGGCTTCAACAATTAATTCAAAACCGAAATTAGCAAAATCGGTTTAGCCGTTCCCGAATATATTTTTTATATCGTAAGATAGCAAACAAGCAGATGGGTCTCCTGATGGAAAGTGTCAACCGTCGCCTATAGACACCAAAGATGTTAATGGTGCGTTGCTATTTCGTGGCGAGGTCGAATGCCACATGCATAAGTTTACCGGCTACCTTACCCTCCAAACCGGAACACGACAGCGACAAGCACTGACGCTATTGCGGCAGAAATAGGTAAGGCGGTGGTACCAGACCCGAGCGAGACAATGCAGAACTCTACCACCTAGTAGCCACGATGGTAGTGACTCGATAGCTAATCGGTCGCCTTTTACGACCTGCCTGGCAGAACGGTAGTTGGCCTATTCTTCAAAGGAGGCCGGAACCAACACGGCGAAAAGTTTTAGCGAAACAAACGAACAGCAATTGATTTTTAATTTAAAAAAAATAGATTTGTTAATCACTACATAGTATAAAACAAAGTCGCTTTCTCTGTCTGTCGCAATGTCCCTATGTCCCTATGTATGCTTAAATCTTTAAAACTACGCAACGGATTTTGATGCGGTTTTTTTCTAGATAGATTGATTCTTGAGGAAGGTTTTAGTATATAAACTTTCCGATGTTCCCACGGCAACAAAAGCTACGCGGGTGAAACCGCGGGCAGGTCGCTAGTAGTCTATATGCGAAAGTTTTGATGTTTGGATGGATGGATGTTTGTTACTCAATTACAACAAAACTACTGAAGGGATTAGGATTAAATTTTGCTCACAGGTAGAAGATAACGTAAAATAGCACTTATGCTAAATTTTATCCCGGAAAAATTAGTTGTTCTCGCGAGATTCACCAAAACCTTTTATAATGCAGCGCGCTGCACGCTGTAGCTAGTAGTATTTTTTATATTGGTATCTTCACGCCTGTATCCCCGAAAGGGTAGGCAGCGGTACAACAAGTGCACCCACGGTTAGCCGAAGATACTTGGTCCCACAATGTGATAGGTGGAAAGTCTATCGCCAACCGGGCACTTTCCAATCCTGGGCAATGTTGTTTTTATCAGAAAGCTGAAAAAACAATTTTTTGAATTGCCCGACCCAGGAATCGAAACCGGGACCTCATGTGGTCAACTCCGACACCGGACCACTACACCACAGAGGCGATAGTAATTTTTATTTAAGTTATTTTATTAAGAAACTCCAATCCTCTTTTATACCCAAACCTCTTCCATCTAGTTATGGAGATTATATGTAGAAATTTTTATATAGTTTTAAAAGTGTGTGCTGGAGGCCACAGTCACTATGGTTAATGGACATGTCCCTTTAGCTTACTCGGCTTTAAACGCAAGCAATGTAGTGTTAAGTTATTTACTTCTATTTTTTTAATATTTATTGATTACTCGTTAAATAAATTTAAGTTTATCTAACGAGTATTCGATAAACAGCTCTTTACAAACAATTAACTTTAATATCTATGCGCGAGTGTGCATACTAAACATTTTTATTGAAGAATTGGGTCAAATTTAGGCCTATTTTGTCCTTTTTTTTTCACACACTCAATTCGATGTGTACATACAATATTTTACCAGTCAACCTCTATACGCTCATATCAAGAAACAAATTCGGTCGTGCGTGTAAACAAACAAACGCTCATTTTTTCTCATAAAAATGTTAAATCATGACGGTTAGATTTTGTTTTGTTTTTAGTTATAAGTTGTTGTTGGTGGATGTGGGCGGATAATTGTGCCGCTGGGGTCTTCTTTCTATCATGACCATCGGTGAATCTTTTACATTTATTAAACCGACGTCTTTCTTTTCGGTACCATCGCGGAGGATACATAGAACAGTTCGCGGATAGTAGCAAATTCAATTAATTTTACTTTTTAAAAATGGATTTCCGCAAAGTAACGCCTGAATCAATAAAATATCTTAAAATTGTTAGCATTACCGAACAGGCAAAAATCTACATAAAATTAACTAAGTTACATCATGTGGCCGTCTAATAATACTGTGATATAGACTTGTAGTCAGTGCAGTTGAATAATAAATACAAAATGTCAGCCACCGGAAGTGATTCTCTTGCCAGTTGACAGTCTATTAAGACGCAATTCGTTGGTACACCATCCTGGAGTAAATAAAGCACAAAATATTAATTGACATCTCACAGCAGTGAATGAATTTATTTATTTTAATTACTAGCTGTGTCCGCGAATTTGTCCGCGTAAAAAAAGATCTAAAATGAAAGCAGCCTAATTTACTTAATATATTACTAATTAATATTAATTAAAAATTTAATTTACCGTGGTTTAAAAGATAGATAGTTCCGGGGCTTTACCCGCATAGTTCCCTTTCTCGTGGGATTCCCCGGATAAAAGCTATCCTATGTCCTTTCTCGGGTCTCAAACTATCTTTGTAGCAAATTTCGTCCAAATCGGTTTAGTGGTTCAGATGTGACGAGACATACAGACAAACAGATTTACTTTCGCATTTGTATTATTTGTATGGATGTAACATTTTATTGTTGAAGAAAATTGATATACGCGAAAATCACAAATATAATTTTTATCACAGTAAAACTGTAGCAACCGTCTTTCCTTTCCCTGTACCTCCGGAACCATGCATAAGATCTTCACTTAATTAATTATACCTTCTCGAACAAAAGAAGAATATTCAAATTCAAAATTGGTTCATAAATGACCGAGTTCTGAGGTAAACATAAAAAACAGCTGTATTGGGAACCTCCTACTATTAGGAAGTCGTCAGATAGACAGCCAGAAGTTTTTAAAATTTCTGTCCGTCCATCTATCATTCAGTTTGTAAGGAATAATCTCGGGAATGGCTAGATCTATATTGATGAAACTTACACCGAAAGATATAGGAGTATATAGGGCAGGGCATAGGCTACTTTTAACGCGAGTGAGCAAAAGAAAGTCATAATTTTGAATAATGCGAAGGAGACTTCCTTCGCATTATTCAAAAGAAGAGAGTAAGAGCTAGTCGTCATTTTCGTGTATACATACACATATATATACATATACATAGGTATATATATATATATATATATATATATATATATATATATATATATATATATATGTATATATATATATATATATATATATATATATATATATATATATATATATATATATATATATATATATAATATACATATATATATATATATACACTCAACAGTCAAAATCTCGAAATTTATCTAATATATCAGCAAATACAAGAAAGATTAGTTACAAATCTATTTGAGAACGTAAATGTTTGCTGTGTTCTGATAAAATATAGTTCAACATACCACGCATGAAACCAAACCAAACCAAGATGTACAAACATACAAACATTTATGCTCATCACACAAAAGCTTGTCCCTGGCGGTCGACTACATAGTCAAGTGATACTTTTCTCAACAACATTTTACCCGATCAGAGAATATAACTCGGAACCTCATAATCTAAACCAGTTAAACCCACTTACAACCACTGACCTTCAGTTGGAACAAAATATTGTTTGTCCAGCAATCACCATGTATAATGACTGATCGGATTGCCTATCTGCTTCAGCTAATTCAAACGTATTCCTAAAATGGCACCTGAATGATTCCTTAATAACATTTTTATGTCTTTCTTAAACAAAAACCTCACTAAATTTATTTCCAAATGCTTGTAAAGAGTGTTCACTCTCTTCATTTATTTCAAAATTATTTAAATCTATAAGATCTTCATAGAAATTCGATAATATTTCGGAAAACTTAGCTTTTAAAACGTAAGATAAAGAATGATAAACTGCAATTGATTAGAACAACTTGTATAGTTTCATGTGACAGAGGTTGAAATTTATCCATCATTACATAATTTTCTTTTGATAAATCTTTTAGAAGAATTATTTAATCTGGTGTATTCCTAATAGCAGCATAACATTTGGCATATCGGACTGTATCTTTTGTGTCGATTTTTTCATCAACTTGTAGTTGTTTCATCATTTCCAGTACTTCAGTATACATAGAAATTTCAATATTAAAAAAAATATGTTAATACCAAATCTTCAGCAACTTTAGGAGCTATTTTAACAATAGCCGTAAATATTTCTTCATTTTCTTTATTTATTTTCATAAATTTGACTTTAGACGTGTAAATATCACCTGGTTTTCCAATTTTCTTAACAGTTATATTATCTTTTATATCCAATTCGCCTAAAACTTCATTTGCTAACTCTTATTGACAATAACTAAATTGTTTAAAATCACTTGAGATAGAAGAAGCCATTTTTACCGTTTCAAACTCAAAAGAAAAATGTAATAAAAATTTTCAGTGATACAATATATCATAATTATCTCTTTTTATAACTAAGCTCCGCGATTGAGCAATTGTAATTGAAAATAAAATTGCACAACACTTATTTCACTTTCCACTTGCTTTTTAAAAACAGAATCGGACTGGCTATCGAGTCACTACCATCGTGGCTACTAGGTGGTAGAGTTCTGCATTGTCTCGCCCGGGTCTGGTACCACCGCCTTACCTATTCCTGCCGCAATAGCGTCAGTGCTTGTCGCTATCGAGTTCCGGTTTGGAGGGTAAGGTATCCGGTAAACTTATGCATATGGCATTAGACCTCGCCACAAGATAGCAACGCACCATTAACATCTTTGGTGTTTATAGGCGATGGTTGACTCTTTCCATCAGGAGACCCATCTGCTTGTTTGCTATCTTATGACATATATAAAAAAAGAATCTATATATATAAAAATCAATTGCTGTTCTTTAGTCTCGCTAAAACTCAAAAATGGCTGAACCGATTTGGCTAATTTTGGTTTTGAATTAATTGTTGAAATCCAGGGAAGGTTTAAAAGGTGAGAATTTATAGAAAAAAATAAGAGTAGTTAAAAAGGCAGAACAACGTTTGCCGGGTCAGCTAGTAACTTAATATTATTTTTACAAACACATACAAAAATACTTTATGAATTTAGGAGGTTCCTGAATCACCCAAACTTCGACTGTGAAATAAAAACTCGCAGCTTTAATCCCGCCTTTAAATAGCAATATGACGATTAGATCCCTAATATAGTAGACATTTTCCAATATTGCAAAACATTATTGTGTAATAAGAAATATCAAAACATTTTACAATAATATACAATTTTGTAAAAACATATATCATCACGTCGGTTTTATAACAGCATAGGCTGCTAAACAGAATGTCATTATGTACATCTCAATAGTTTGCTGATTAATCAGCTTCCGAACTTTCTCGAGGAATTTTCCACCCGAAACCGAGAATTTTACCTATTTCTCAATGACACGAAAGTGCTTATGCACCTGGCACCTACTCCTACTCCTACCACCACGCTCCTGGCTTCCTTCTGCTAGTAAAAACCTTTATTACATTTTGTTTGGCCTGAGACCGGAAACAGTCTAACCATTACACCACACACTACGGTTTGTAAACCGGTTAATTTTCAAACCTAAAACAGCGCAAGTATGTACATAAGGGGCATTTTATAAAGGTTTGACTCTAACTTAGTTTTTGGAAGTTTAGTACATATATAACTGGTTTATAAAGGTTTTAGCAAAATATTACTTTGATGTTGGCCGCTGCCAATTTTTGTCCGAACTGTGCGGTTTCACGATTTTGGCTTAAACCGGTTTGTATAGGTTTATGAAGCGGTCTCATCTCAGATACGCTCTGAGCGAAACTGTTGATAAGAACCGCTGAATATCTCTAATAACCGTTCTTTTTAAACCGGTTTCAGACCTTGCCACACATAACACGGTATAACTATGAGACAGCTATACCAACGAGGACTTAACATCTTATGACATATTTATTTTCTTATACAAACAAACAGATAGCTCTCCTAATGGAAATATTACCATTGCCTATAGGCAGCAACGATTTATTATAGAGTCGTACCCCTTGAAACGGTGCTGTCTGAAGAGAGCAAGAGTCTCTGAAACCGGTTTATTTGCGTGAAGAGATTTATGAATGTACAGGAATCAAGGCAAGACAGACTAGACCGTGATTTAAGGTACTGAATGCTCTCTGCTTGGATGCTTGCCCTATAATGGATATAGCAAAGACCTACAAAAAATATAGACAGAGCCATTATAAACAATTAGAAACAAATAAACAAATGGTTGAAGCTATGTTTCGTACATGTATGCGTAAGACAACGACAACACTTGCAAGTGTCGTAAAACACTAAATACGCGTGCTAGAGAAAAATGTTGCAAGCATTGGCTTTCAATTACCATTTACTATTATCTTGTATAAATTACTAGCTGTTGCCGGCGACTTCGTTCGCGCGGACTTCATTTACTCCGCACAGCTCCTCCCCCGTAGGTGATAGCGTGATAATATGTAGCCTATGTGTTGACCCGACCTGTTAGTAATATTCATGCAAAATTTGAAGTAAATCCATGCAGTACTTTTTGAGTTTAAAGCCGACATACATTGACTTTCCTACGATTTTATTACATGTATATAGATATAGATAATGCATTTGACTTATATCACTTATATTTGGTACTTTATTTGTTTTACAAAGATACCTTTGTACGTCAAAAAACAAACATATTTAGGACTTGAAATTTATTTATTTTATCTACTGTACATATGCAATTAAGTTAATAATGGATATTTACACATGTGAATATGCATTAACTACATAATGGCATAATATTTTTACGGACATTTTTCAGCATATTTTACATTTTTACTCTAAATAATTACAATCAATAATTCAATAGTTATTTAATATATATTTTTTTTATTTTTAACGCTATTTATTTCCTAAATAATCATCTTAAATCATAATATTTATATAACTTATTTTCAACACTTGCTGGTGTTATGGGTGTTTGTCAACGATACTTCTCCCGTGAAACAGCTTGGCTGTGTTTCGGAGAGAAGGGCAAGACACTAGACAGGTATAACTGATTTTGTAATTTTCCCCGTGTTGGTCCCGGGCTCCTTTGAAGAATAGGCCAACTGCCGTTCTGCCAGGCTGGTCGTAAAAGGCGACCGATTGGCTATCGAGTCACTACCATTGTGGCTACTAGGTGGTAGAGTTCTGCATTGTCTTGCCCGGGTCTGGTACTACCGCCTTACCTATTCCTGCCGCAATAGCGTCAGTGCTTGTCACTGTCGTGTTCAGGTTTGGAGGGTATGCATGTGGCAGTAGACCTCGCCACAAGATAGCAACGCAACATTAACATCTTTGGTGTCTATAGGCGACGGTTGACTCTTTCCATCAGAAGACTCATCTGCTTGTTTGCTATCTTATGATATAAGATAGCAAACAAGCAGATGTATAAGATAGCAAAAAAGATTAAGTCTTGATTTAGTACAAGCACTGCAGAACAAGAAAATTAATAAAAAAAGAATGATACTTTTTTTTATTAATTAATATTCTTTTTTTAAAACGAAGACAATCCCTTCATAGCGTTACGAAAATAGGCATCAGAATTATCTTTCAGAACGAATACAACCGTTGTGATGTGCCAAAATGTTTTATTTTATGCATTTTTCCTGCAGAATATATGGTCCGAAGGTGCAACACAGAGCCAAAATGACGAAAATATTGTTTAACAATAATTATTTAAAAATAATGAATTATTAAAAAATAATATTAAAAAATTACAAAATCAGTTCACTTTAACATTTTTTTACCAGTAAGTATTTCAATAGAAACCTAAAATATTTATTACATGTCAATTAAGGTAATGCTCAATATACTGATTTTTTTTTTTCAATTCGTTATATAAACTCATTAATTTAGACGAATTATTGTAAAAACCCTATAAATCTTCGCGCGCAATCGTTTGCCGATCAGATTTTGAACCTACGGTAAATTGAATAATCAAGACTTAATTTTGCATGTAACCCGATGTTGGTAACCCTTAAATCAAAAAGGGCCGGTAGCAACCCTCGTCTTTCCATTGGCTTGTTTGCTATCTAATAAATACTGCAAAAAATAATTTTCTGCTGATAACCTATTACTTTCCGATTTAGCCAGAGTGCAGCCAGGTCTCGTCCATAGTCAAGATTTTATAGATAGTTAATGACGGTCAGTCATTAAACTTTATTAATAAATTAACGAGTTGATACGGAGCCATTTTGGAGAATAAATCACCCGTCTTTTTGCTAGACATCTCATGAAAGTGTTACACGTATTACATGTCACTTTCATTGGGACTACTAGGTAGGTGGTAGAGTTCTGCTACGCCTCGGACGGGTTTTGGTACCATCACCATACCTATATTCCTGCCACAATAGCTTCAGTTCTTGTACCTGTCGTTTTCCGGTATACGTGTAGTATTCTCTGCCACACGGATAGCAACGCACTATTCACATCTCTATTGTCTACAGGTGATAGTTGTTTCCATTAGGTCATAATCTGTATTGGTCCGGCTCCTTTGAAGAATTGTCCAAATGCCAGGCAGGTCGTAAAAGGTGACCTCGACCGACTGGCTATACGCAAAACGTACAATCATGACTACTAGGTAGTAGAGCTCAGCCACGTCTTGCCTGAATATTTGGTACCACCGCCTTACTTATTCTTGCCACAATAGCGTCAATACTTGTCATTGTCGTGTTCCGGTTTGGAGGATAAGGTTTCCGGTAAACTAATGGGACTTATTGTACAGTTTACGAGAGCCATTTATTTGTTTATTATCTTATGATATAAAAAATATATGTTCTTTATCTTCAGACACATACAAAGTGTTTTCATTTTGCTGATTCTAATAACTAATTAAATACAGTTTTACGACAAGTATTTTTTTGGCAGATTCAATAAGTTGTCGCACAGCAACCATATTGGATTTTAATAACGTTACTACATTGTCATGGAGATGATAATACCCACTTTTCAATTCTCCGAAATACGAAAACGTCGAATACGCGGAGCAACGACCGGGGCTTCGTTACAAAAGCATTATTGTCTTTTATATGTATATTACAGAAGTTTCAGGCAACTTTCTGACTGTCTTAGTGACAGCGAAATTCGTGAAAATCGTTAACGAAAATTTTCACGAATTAAATTCATTGTAATAATGCCACAGGATTTTATAGAGGACGCCATATTGAAAAAACAATTGACAGTCTTGCAAATGAATAAAGTATTGTATCATGTTCCTAAAGTTCTATTTTTCGAATTAGAATTTCTTCAATAATAATTTCATTTAATACTAGCTATTGCCCGCGACTATGTCCGCGCGGACTTCGTTTACTCCGCACAAGTTCTCCCCCGTAGGTGATAGCGTGATAATATGTAGCCTATATGTTGACCCGACCTATTAGTAATATTCGTACAAAACTTGAAGTAAATCCATGCTTAGTACTTTTTGAGTTTACCCCGGACATACACACAGACAAACACACAAAAATTCTAAAAACTATATTTTTGGCGTCAATATCGATTGTAGATCACGCCCCGAGTATTCTTTTAAAAAAATATTCAATGTACAGTTTTGACTTTCCTACGATTTTATTATATGTAAATATAAATATAGATTTTAACGAAATAATATTTTGTTTAATCTATATTAATATTAATTGATGTTATAAATGCGAAAGTTTGGATGTTTGGATAAATGGATGGTTGGATTGATAGATGTTTTTTACTCAATCACACAAAAACTATTGAACGGATTTGAATTAAGTTTGGCACACAGATTTAATATATGATTACCTGGAATATATAGGCTACTTTTTGTCCCGGAAAAGTTAAGTGATCCCGTGGGATTCACCAAAGACTTATATAATGCAGCAGGCTGCACGCTGCAGCTAGTATTAAATAAAGTTTAGTCTAAATATAACCATTGTTTTATTTGGTGATTTTTGTTTATATAATTTTTATATAACTAGCAAAAAGCAGAGCTTTGTAGGGGCTCGCAAAGTTATACTATCTAGTAATATTGTTAGAAAAGTATTTTTATGAGAATTTCATCTTTTAATGTATAGACTATATTTATAATAATAAAGTCTATAATCTTTTAATGTATAGAAAAATAAATAATAAAGTATTTCATCTCTCGCATTGTATATCTGTTTTGTTAATCTTTCACCTACCATTCTTTGTACAAGTCCGAACCAACGGAGCATGCCCTTTCTCATCTTTACACCAACACTTTCTTTCAAGCATAACTTCTCTCTCACTTCAACATTACGAACCTGGTCCTGCGTTGATTATACTTTCATGCAATTCTAACATACCCAACTCTCACTTTCATACAATATCGTTGGGATAGGCATAGGCAGGCATAGGAATGATTATGCAGGGCAAGAGGGGCACCCTGACTTAAAACTAACGCTCTATTCACTCCGTTCCCCGCCAGCCAGCCCTCCCCCTCTCTCTCCCTATCCCTCTCCCCCTCTCCCTCTCCCTCTACCTGTCCCCCTCCCCCTTCCCCTCCCCCTCCCCCTCTCCCTATCCCTCCCCCCTCCCCTCTCCCTACCCCTCTCCGTCTCCCTCCCTCTCCCACTCTCCCCTCTTTCTCTCTCCCTCCCTCTCTCTCTCTCCCTCCCCTCCCTCCCTCACTCCCTCCCCCTCTCCCTCTCCCTCTCCCTCTCCCTCTCTCTCTCCCTCTCCCTCTCCCTCTCCCTCTCCCTCTCTCTATTTTTATGGTAGATAACATATCTATACATGAATTTAAACTACTACGTCGAAGCACAAACCTAAAAGTCCGATAATTTTTGAGTAATATGTACCACAAAAGTGCATAGAAAGTGGCCTAGTGTAGGGCTCGCTTCGCTCGCCCTAATTAGGTTTTTATTGTCATATAGTTAAGTGAAAAAAAAATTATTCGTGGTTGTCACAACTTTTTCGAATGTATTATTATCCTTTATCTAAATACTGTCCGAAAGAGATCGCTTTTCAACCGAAACCGAAAACCGAAAAAACGGAAGATGTTCTCAATTTGACTCATATTTT
The DNA here is from genome assembly GCA_036924255.1 of Apodemia mormo. NCBI lineage: Eukaryota > Metazoa > Arthropoda > Insecta > Lepidoptera > Riodinidae > Apodemia > Apodemia mormo. Next base: position 9,359,021 of record JAUPFN010000022.1, on the reverse strand, counting down.
TTTATGTTAGTCTACGCATATTACTTTACATAGAAATCAGATTTTGATAATTCTTCTTTTATTGAATAGAATACACCTACCCCGAGGGATTTCTCATGCCATTTTTGGAAAAAAATTCACACAAAACGTACGGAAATAAAGGATAATATCAATCATATTCACTCACTGATATTAATGAATAAGTTTTTAGACCGGGATCAAAGGAACAAACTTTTTTTTGACTACTAACAAGCTGAATTTTTGTGAACAGCTTCGTTTTGACGAGACAACCATCTTTTCTATTTTCGAAAAATCTCAAATTGGGTAGATAATACAGTTACGGGGCTTTGAAAATTTCGATTCGGTAAAGGAAAAATATTTATTAATAACAATAATTATTACTTAAACCTGACTTAAACCGCTTGATTATATTATGAAAAATACGACGAAACTTTTGTCCTACACATTCGATGAATTTTCTGGCGAGTTTACTCCACTCTAAAGTTTCGGAATTGTGAGATGTTTAAATTGATATTAATCAATTTAATGACATATTTATAAATATATATAGAAAATATATTGCTATTCAAGGGTAACATTGTCCTACACGTAAAGTAGAAATTTTCTTAGTCCAACACTCTAAAGTTTTTTTATCTATCTTTATTAATTACCCGATTCGAGATTTTTCGAAGATAGAAAAGACGGCTGTCTCGTCAAAACGAAGCTGTTCACAAAAATTCAGCTTGTTAGTAATCACAAAAAAGTTTCTTTCTGGGATCCCGGTCTATTTCGTCTGTTTATTTTTTTGTTAAAAAGATATCATTTAAGTGGTAAGACCACCTTTGTGTAACTTACATGTATGAAAAATGTTTTCTAACTGAAACATATCCCATACATATTAATAATACAATTATAATATTTATTTAATAATAATATAATTATTATTATTATTTAATAATAATATAATAATAATATTAAATGTGAATGTTCGTATGTTTAAATGTTTAGATGTCTGGATGTCTGTTAATGTGGGAATTCCCCAAAAACTTTTATTTGCAGCGAGTAACATGATGAAGCTAGTATTGTAATCCTTTTGTGCAAAATTAACTTTTGCCGTGTAGGTCCCGGGTTCCTTAGAAGAATAGCTCAACTGCTATTCTGCCAGGCAGGTCGTAAAAGACGACAGATTGGCTATACCAGTCACTATCATCGTGACAACTAGATGGTAGAGTTCTGCATTGTCTCGCCCGGGTCAGGTACCACCGCCTTACCTATTCCTGCCGCAATAGCGTCAGTGCTTGTCGCTGTCGTGTTCTGGTTTGGAGGGTAAGGTAGCCGTTAAACTTATGCATGTGGCCGCGTGGCGTTAGACTTCGCCACAAGATAGCAACGCACCATTAACACCTTTGGTGTCTATAGGCGAAGGTTGACTCTTCCCATCAGGAGATCCATCTTCTTGTTTGCTATCTATAATATAAAAAAAGAGTAATTATATGGTAACATTCAATTGTAAGAGTTATTACATTGTAACATTCCATTTTAAGAGTTATTATACTGGAGATCAAGAAATTTTGAACCATGGTCAATAGTCCCGTTCATTCTGCCTACCCTGGAAAGACTGCATGATAATGTTTTTGACTAAAAAATAAGTCGTTAATGAATGAGATAAGCTGATAAACGAATATTCTGTTGCCAACGTATCCGTGGACTTGACTATTTGCAACATAATAAACAATTTATTGATTTACTCTTGAAATTTCAAATATCACAGCTACCCGGGAAAATTGAGTCGGGAAGGTCATTTCAAGGTTGGATCGAATTTCCAATTTTATACATAGGTACTTAAATGAATTTAAACAAAACAAATTTTGTAACATTTTTGCATTTGTTCCATATTTAAACAATTAATTTACAATGCTTTAAATCAATTTATCTCTGGTCTAGTGGTCCGGTGTTGGTGTTGACCACATGAGGTCCATGGTTCGGATCCCGGGTCGAACAATTCAATAATGTGTTTTTTCAGTTTCCTGATATAAACACCGTTGCTTGGAATTGGAGAGTGGCCGGTTGGCGATAGGCTGGCCATCTATCACATTGTGGGACTTAGTATCTTCGGCTTATCGTGGGTGCACTTGTTGTACATCTGCCTACCTCTTCGGGGATACGGGCTTAAAGATTTTTTTATCTATACTTCTATTCTAAAGATCTTCATTTTGTGAAGCAAATCGAAAAAATCTATAATAACATGCACCATGCGTGCATACAAACACCCGAAAGAACGAATTCAAGGTTAAAAAATTATAGTGGCCAGAAAGAATGCTAATGTTTAGCTGCGCTCGTCAGACGGCATTTGTAAAAATACGGTAGATTTATTTAACCCGTAATCTATTTTACGAATTACGGGTTCCTAAACTTTTGTAACGTGAAAAACATGGGTGGCCAAATGCCCCGTAAGTATTTCACGGGCTACCCGTAAAATACGGGGTATTTAGCCACCCAAGTTAGACATGTTTCATGTTAAACTGTACCAAGTTGATCTAGGCCTTATAAATATAACATCTACCCTTTCCGGCTAAACAACTGTATGTGACTTGTCAACACCTTTAAGCCAGGAAAAACGCGTCGATCTCAGTCATTTCATAAAACATCATCATCTGGCCTATACCTACCGCAATTAGGGATGCAAACGATACATTGGTTTTTATAAAACATCGATATATCGTTCATAAACATCGATGTATTAACATCGGTATTAAAACTTCAAACATCGACAATACATCGTTCTTTATGAGCGATGTTTTATAAACGATGTTTTAACTTAGCACCATCTTTCACTCCGTCCGTGATCAGCAGCTGCAGATATAAGGTAGCTGCAGATATAAACATATATAAACTTTTAAACTAACACGTTCTACTATCATTTTTAAATATATATAAATGGGTCAAGAACGCGTACATATATAGAACTTACTTATTTCGTCTAAGTTACATTGACTGTGATCAGGGCCACACTGGAGCAGCGAGTTTCTTCCGTCGATCACGTCGGGATCGATTTTCATCCACCCCCTTCTGGTCTTGTTTTTCGAATTTAACCTACGCACAACACTTACCGTATCTTGGATTTTATTCGTTTGCAGGTACAAAAGCCGTATTCTGTTAACCACTGGATTACAAGCAAGGTACAATTTAAATCCGATATTCGATTCTATCGAAATTTTTATATTTTCTAATTTCAATAGCTTCCCTCACTATACGCCATACGGCATGGTCACACTCAGTTTCTCTGTCACTGCAATATATTTTTTCTATACAGCGTCTCGTTTGCTCTGCAATAACAACGCGAGCAAAAGGAAGCAGTCGCTTTTCTCGCATACTTTGACAGTTTATTGTTTTCTTGGTTGTTCGTCGTTCATTGATCACCACATTATAGAAGTAAAATAAAAATGTTATAGAAAAACATCAAAAAATATCGAAATCGATGTATCGTTCATAATCTTTGATGTTTTTAACATGGATGTTTCACCTTAGAAAAAATCGATGTTTTAATATCGCTGTTTTTATAAGCGATGTTGCATCTCTAGACGCAATAGTGTCAGTGCTTGTCATTGTCGTATTTACGTTTTGAAAGTAAGGTAATGGGCATTACTGCCGCTCAGATCACAGGACAATATTACTCCAGGGAGGCTCGGATATTAACGTCTTAGAAGTCTGTAGCTATCTATGGTTATCTCTTCCCATCAAGACAGTCATTTACTTATTATCTGTCCTATGATATAAAAACACACGTCAATAATCGAGTCCACAGGCGACTCAGCAAAACTTTGCGACTATTGCTTGTCTTCTTTTTCTCTTAAAAGACATTCTCATTTTATCAATTCCTATCTCATGAATAGATTATTTATTTTGTTTAAAATAAATGATGACTATTCCCGTCATTTATTATCTTCAATCAGAGTACATTTATGATCAAAGTTTATTATAAACAAAAAATATTTTTTGTTTAAAATAAATTTAATATTACATATTTATTCATTTATACCTGATTTTATTATTTACTAGCTGAACTGGCAAACTTTGTACCGTCTTAGAATAGGTTTAAAATCGTTTAATATTTGACAGCTATGAACTTTTCCCCCGTGTTTGTCCGGGCTCCTTTAAAGAATAGACCAACTGCCGTTCTACGAGTCAAGTCGTAAAATGCGACCGATTTATTATACATGTCACTACCATCGTGACTCCTAGGTGGTAGAGTTCTGCAACTCCTCACTCCGGTATTTGGTACCATCGTCTAACATATTCCTGCCGTAACAGCAACAGTTCTTGCCATTGTCATGTTCCGGTTCGGGGGGTAAGGTTGCAAGCAAACTTATACATATAGCATTGCCATCCCGCCACATGGATATCAACGCACTATTAACATCTTTGCTGTCTATAGGCGATGGTTTCCCTTTCTATCAGAAGAGCTATCTGCTTGTTTGATATCATTGTTATCATGTTTAATTATGTTATAAAAACGCACACTCAACAGTCAAGCAAATCAGCAAATACCAGAAAGATTAGTTACAAATCTATTTGAGAACGTAAATGTTTGCTGTGTTCTGATAAAATATAGGTCAACATACCACGCATGACAATAAATCTTCTTTGTAATCCTCACTGCTCACTGATATAAGGAAAATATATATATATTTGTATTAACATATGTGTTTATTCTCAGTAACTATAAAAGTATGAGTCAATATTATTTTATTGCAATTTAACGATATTTTCGGCGTAACTGAGCTTACCTTAAGGTTTTAAGGTGTGTACTCTCTGTGTTGGTTCGGGCTCCTTTTGAATAATAGACTATCTGTTGTTCTTCCAGGCAGGTCGTAAAAGCCTGGGTGGTAGAGTTCTGCATCGTTTCACCAGGGTTACTTATGCTGCAGTAGTGTCAATGCTTGTCGTTATCGCGTTCCGGTGTGGAAGATAAGATAACTGGTAGACTTATGCACGTGGGATTGCCATCCCACCACGCGGAGAGGAACGCATCGTTAACATCTTTGTTGTCTATAAGGTGATAGTTTCTCTTTTTATCAGAAGAGCCATCTCATGCCATAAGTATTGAGTACAAGGGAGTTAACAGTTGCTATCTAATGATATAAAAAAACCGTTAATAGAAGTTTATATATAGCAAACAAGCCAATGGCTCTCGTAATGGAAAGAGAGAACTATCGCCTATAAGTACAGGGTTAATTTTGAAGTTCTAGCCAAATCTTAAAATTAGGAACTAAATATTGAATTGAAAGTGCGTTTAAATTATTATTGTAAAATTATTACAAGATACATGTATAATAAAATATTAATTTAAAAATATCCCATTGAATTCATGAATTGCATGCACCAAGTCTTGTGAATGAACTATGTAAAGCTGGCGGTGTGTCATTTTACATTTACCTGTAATTACCATAGTAACTATTATGTAATCTGTCTCTCATAAAGAGAGACATTTTTTTTTTCTTTCTTTCTTTCTTTCTTTCTTTCTTTCCCGATTACTTTCAATTTAGTTGAAGCCACTAAAATATCTTAATTCGAATTTTTGCGTAATTGAAAGTATATCCTTGCGTTTTGTTTTTTATTGTCGGATAAAAATAACATTTTAAATTCTTTAAATTATTATTTTTAATACATTAATCGAACATATTATAGATGCTGAATAGCTTCTGAAAATTTGGCTGGATTTTTAAAAGTAACCCTGTAGTTACCAAAGATTCTAATAGTGCATTGGGTTTTTTTATACTACAAGATAGCAAACATGCAGATGGGTCTCCTGATGGAAAGAGTCAACTATCGCCTATAGACACCAAAGGTGTTAATGGTGCGTTGCTATCTTGTGGCGAGGTCTAATGCCACATGCATATGTTTACCGGCTACCTTAGCCTGCAAACCGGAATACGACAGTGACTAGCACTGACGGTATTATTGCGGCAGGTATAGGTAAGGCGGTGGTACCTGACCCGAGCGAGAATATGCAGAACTCTACCACCTAGTAGTCGCGATGGTAGTGACGCGCATAGCCACTCGGTCGCCTTTTACGACCTGCCTGGCAGAACGAAAGAGATCACAATATACACTTATACATAAAGACACCAAAAATGTTCACGGTCCATTGCAGTCCATGTGTGAGGGTTGAAATGTCATAAACAAACACTTTGGAGGTTTAGGACCCTGGAAATGTCATATTCATGACAGCGCTAAGTACTGACACTAGTGTGTACCCAGAAGGTGAATAGTGATACTAATACAGGGGAGACATTAAAAATATATGCTGGTTTTATTGTATTATCTCAAAATTCAAAGTTTCATCTACACCATCTGAATGTATGGAAATCCACAACTGTGTGATTCTCAAGGCACTTTCCTGAACTAACCCTCTGTGGAACAAACGGCATGTTTTTTCTAAATGAATAAAATTTAGGGACCTTCAAGAAAAGAACAAATAGTGTAGTAATTACTTTCTTGCAGGTGACCCTCCTGCTCATTTGCCCCTATTCTATATGGCAGAATATATTTAATGAACACCCAAACCCATAAATACAAACATCTATATTCATCACACAAATGGACGTTCCTGTCGTGAATGGAACCCAAGCCCCATCGATTGTGAAGTCAGTTTCGCCAACCACTTAACCAACAAAGCTGTCATATAAACATCAAAGATGTTAATTTTTAAATGGTTTATCTACTATTTCATCCTCTAATCTGAACAACGGCAGTGACAAGTACCGCCTTTTGTGCGGCAGGAAAAGATGAGGCGATGGCACAGACCTGGACTAGATGTTATTGTTTACCCCATGTTGATCCGAGCAATTAAAAAAAAACTATCTACCTTTTATGAACTGCCGTTCATAAAAGGTGAATGGCCAAACATCACATAGTGTTTCTTAAGTGATATATCCTATCCCATCCTGACGATTCCATCACAATATACACAACACAATTCACACGCACACGCCAAAGTCGCTGCCGACAGCGACTCGGCCCATTGTTTCGGCCCGCCAACACTCGAGACTCCGGTCAAGAGCCATTAACGAGTCGAAACCCTGATTCCACTTACTCTCCCACCAAACGTCAAGATACTGCCCTAAGCCGAGGTTTGGTCTCACAAGAGACACCCTTAGGACGGGATCTTAGCCCACTTAACTTAAATTCTGGCTGATTACTTTGCTCGCCCAAAAAACCCGGTTTGGGTCGAAAAAAGTGATCATTTGGACCAACTGCTTAAGTTCATTTTGAAAAAAAAATTAAGTGATGAAGTTTTAGTGATAGTTTCTAGTTTCAGCTAGATCAATAAACGGTGGCCGATATTTATAACCGAAAACCATATTTATGTCAAAAAATCAGATGGACTACAATATGTACTTGCTTATAAGATTTTGCCCCACTCTAGAACAAAAATCAGGTCAGGCTTTCCGATTTCTGCATGCAAATCGCATCAACGCTAACAAAAAGTGCTCTTTTAAGGTTATAGCAACCCCATTATTTATTCAAACTAGCTCCCAGAGCAACTAATAGGCTAAATAGGGCTCTGGTTACGACGGTGAAAACGATTTAAATTGCGCTTGTCTTTTACGAGCCAAACGGCAGGAAGACAAATGATTTATCCTCAAAAGCAGGCCAGACAAAGACGATAAAAATGTACGTATGATATTTCATTTTCATGTGAGTTGTATATCGTAAAAAAGATATTTTACGAAGGACAAATTGGAGTACTTAATACGAACGAGATGTTGAGTGGTTTCGCTTAACACACCAATGAAACTCATAAGAATACAAAGAATCTCTCTACTGACAATCTACTGATGTACACAATCGCGGGTTTTTGACGTCGAACGAATAATAAGCCAGAATGTATCTTACAAAGCTTCAGCACATATACACTTGTTTTTATACAACAAAAGGAATACTCTACTGTATAACATTACAAAAGTTTTATTTATATCATAAGATACCAAATTAGCTCTCCAAATTGAGAGCAAGAAAAAATAATATTTTTTGCAAGAAATTATTACAGATCGTTTATGTCAAACGAGCAAATATGATGTGCAAATTTAAAATATACAATTTTACAAAATGAATAAATACGATTATAAAAATTACCGAAAAAATAAAAACAATACATTTCAGACTCAGACACTCAGACAGTAGTTTCCTTAATCTAAGATTGAATCAGTTAAGTTGTATAAGCACCCTAAAAAAATGTAGATATACTTATCTTTCCTCAACTGAAAAATAACCTTTTTGAGTTGTCTCAGTCTAGATCTAGGTGTGCGATATCAGATATGTAATTTAATAATTAATATAAAAACCCAAGATAAACAGTGTCTAAAAAACGTCCTCGAAAATTGAGCGCACAATTTAAAATAGTGCGCTCATCTGAAATACAGTACCCGGCGATAAATATTGCACATCGACCTTTGGAAAGAGACAATCGGCTAATTTCGGCTTCGTAGAGCGTTATCTCTGTCGCACAAAATACAAACAGTCCGGTACCTATTAGGAGCTGTTAAAACAAGTATGATTTGCTTCTTTTGATATTTTTATTCTTTGTATAAAATACACTAATTTTTCTATAAGTGATGGCTTTAGGTTGGGGTAAAATAAAATAAAAAAACATTTTTACATTATGTTTACGTATTTAATTATTTTGGAACATTACAGCTTTAGTGTACATAATAAACACCATTATACCTATTGCTAAAATGAGACATTGCAATAAAAATAATAATAATTCTAATTCTCAATTACTTCCATTTCACTATCTGTGCTCTCAAAGAGGTCAATATCACTGTCACTATCAGCCGTATTTATTACTAATCTATCAGTGTAATTGTCTAAACTGTGTTGAATGCTTCTATATTCATTCTCACATTTGATTGCATGATCGCAAACCTTTTTCCACTCTTCAGCGCCGATCATGTTTACTTTTTCAGTCAATAATGTTTTTACTGTAGTTAAGTTCATACCCACATTTCTAGAGGCTACATAGCCTTTCAGTTGAGACCATATATTTTCAATTGGATTAAAATCCGGATGATATGGTGGCAATCGCAACACAGTGTGCCCATGTTCGGCAAGTATTTTGTCCACAGAAAACTCTGTATACCTCTCCTTGTGCTGACATATAATAGCGTAAATCTGGGTTTTTGTTAATTTTGGATCAACTGGAATTTCATGTCTGTTTAACCAGTTGATCATTTCCCGTTTAATGGTGTTTGAGTTGGGGGGTCTCTCAACATACTTGTTGTGATAGGGTGCGTTGTCGATAACTAGAACAGAATCACTGGGTATATTTGGGATTAATTGGTTAACCAGCCATTTCTCATAGTTATCGTTATTCATTTCATTGTGATAGTCACCTGTAGTGTCCGTGGATTTATACGTTAAAAAAGCACCGGGTACAAAGCCTTTTTCATTTCCCGCATGAACTATTATCAAACGTTGACCTTTTGAAATTGGCTTTTTTACTCCTTTTTTCTTATCGTCACTCCAAGATTTCCCTTTAGTGTGGGATGCATGTATATATGACTCATCCATGTAGACGATATTTTTTCCTGTTTCGCGAAATTTGCGTATTTTATCAAGGTATTCCATTCGTTTGAGACTAACGTCGTGCTTTTCCATTAGAATTTTTCGATTATCTTCCATTTTAGTGAACTGAAATCCCATGTCATGAAGTATTTTTCTCAACGTTTTTTCAGACCCATTGTAATTAATAGCTTCAGATAACTTAGCTTTTAATGATTTTATTGTTGGCAGTTCATTAAATCGTAAGTGAAAATCATACACCATTCTTCGAACAACATCGTAATCAAAATCGTCCATATCCAAACGAAATTGCTTTTTTGGTCTCCCTTTTTTTGGAGTGCTGAACTTAATTTCAGTCGAATGTGTTTCAGTACTGACTTCGTTTAATATATTGTTCAAAGTTCTTCTTGAAATTCCAGTGGCATTTGCAACTCGCTCTTGAATCTTCTTAAAATAACAACTTACATTTTCATCTACTTTTTTTTTAAATCTATCAGCTTCGCTTACAAAGTATTTATAAACATTGTAGATAATTTCACGTGACTGACCTCGTAAAGGTTTCCCTCTTTTTCCGAAAGATGCCATATTACAACTTTAAATTATTTAAATTTGTGGGTGTTATCGACTCTAAATATATATTTTTTTCGGGACGCGACTGCACTCTATCGTACTTGAACAACGACTGACTAAACGTCACATAGGTAGTGTGGGACAAAGATAACGCTTTACGAAGCCGAAATTATCCGATTGTCTCTTTCCAAAGTTCGATGTGCAATATTTATCGCCGGGTACTGTAGAATCGCGTCGGTCGCGACACTGTGGCGACACTGTCCATTTTGTTTCTTTTCGTACATAGCTTTGTAAAAACAACTATAAATCTTGCACTTAAGGTTGGATATGCCAAGACTTAATATGTTTTTGACATATCTGTAACTATTTAAATGAAATTAGGGACACTTTTGAGTGTCAGTTTTGTCCGAGACTGTGCATCTTGGGTTTTTTATATCAATGAATTTAATTGCTCATGCAAGTTTACCGCTACTGCGCGCGCTCATTGGTCAAATCAAATAGCGCGTGCTTCTTCGGTTTTCTGTCCACAACACATTTCCCTCCCTTTTCTGAAATCACTCCACAAAAACTATCCAGCAACTGAGGGGAAATATGGTACACATCAACAAAAATACTCAACATAGTGTTTACAATAAACATCAGATTCAGATTTGTTATAATAAAAAATATATTGTTTGAGACAACCTTCGCATAGACATTAAAATTATTAATAATGCATTGCTATACGAGTAGTAGGATGGTAATTCCATATGCATAAGTTTACCACTTATCTTACCCTCCAAATCTTATGTGGCCACGCTCTTCACCAAGACCGAAGGTCGATCTAGTTGAGCCAGTGAAGCGTATGTGCCTTGAGTGCTCGAGTCTGCGGTGAGTCGAGACGAGCCGAATATGCGCGGTCCTCGGTGTGTCGGGACGAGTGCGCCTCCGCTGTGGTTCGCAATGAGTCGAAACGAACGGGATAGGGATGCTGCGTAGAGATCCAGTGAACGTGTGCAGTTCGAAGTGGATTCCGGAAAGCGTAGATGAGGCGTAGCTTGTGAAGCTGGCTGATGCTGTTGGAAGCAGAGGGGAGTATATTAGACGCTAATGGTCAGAAGGCTGATGCGTGTTGTTTTGCCGAGGGTCACCACTGTGGCATGTTGATAGCTGTTAGTGGTGAAGATCACGTCGGGATAACCACTGTGGCGCCACTGGTCCATACCACTAAGAGGGCATAGTGATGGAACCAGCGGGCCAGCTTCTTGTCAGGTGATGTCATAACTGTGGAGGTCGATGAGGTCACACAAGGACAAGTACGGAGAAAAGGAAGATCTTCCCAGCCAGGCAAGGTGTACTGCCTGGGGACCGAAGTCCATTTGAGAAGCGTTGAAACTTGTATATAGTGTTACAAGATAAATAATTGTGATATCGCGATTCAGGATTTTATTTTGAATTTCATTTTTTCCATTTGTTATTGATTTTTGTCTATTTTTTATTATATTTTCTTGTAGCGTTTGTGATGTAGCGTTTGTGATTGTTTGAGCCGCTACACTTATATGTTCAGGCGACAAGCACCGAAGCCTTCGAAAGGTAAAGAGTTGAGTCATAATCCAGACGTAATGTCTGTAAGCAACAGTTGTCAGTCATCGACGTGTTTGCTCTACTACGCTATTTAAAAAATCTCATCAGTAGAGCCTTCAGCTTGTCTGTTCTGCTATGCTATTAAAAAGTCGCATCAGTAGAGCTATCAATTTGCTTGCTCTGCTCTACTGTTTAAAAGTCTCATCAGTAGAGCTTGCTCTGCTCTGCTCTGCTCTTTAAAAAGTCTCATCAGTAGAGCCATCACCGTATTTGCTCTGCTATATTGTGTACAAAGTCTCATTAGTAGAGCTATCAACTTGTTTGCTCGGCTATGCTGTTTGAAAAGTCTCATCAGTAGAGCTATTAGCGTGTTTTCTGTGCTATGCTGTTTAAAAAGTCTCACCAGTAGAGCCACCGGTGTATTTGCTCTACTATGCTAATTGAAAAGTCTCGGCAGCAGAGCTATGTTTTTTAATTTATTTAGAAAACAAACAGTATAAATGACATGAAAGTAACTAAAATTACAACTAAATATCATTTACATGTTTTTGCATATAAGAAGATAAAAACTAAAAAAATACACATAGTAAATGTTTGATTTTGACAATATACTAGATGTTTAAGACCACTCACAATTATTTTAAGAAACGCTATCAAACCACTTCTTAGTAATAATATTCTTAAACTATTTTAACTTAAATTTATTAAGTCGAGTTCGGGAATGTCATTCAATGCATTGATTTGAATTTCCGATCTTAAAAAGAGCGAATTTTGGCTATAGTTACTGGAACTGAGAGGAGTATGAAGAGCAGCTGGGGTTCTTGAAGATCTTAAATATACTTTAGAAGATATTTTTATAAGGAGATAAGATACAACTTTCGATTGTGCTATTTTCTTAAAAACATTACGTCTACTTCAAATAGTATTAAACAGTATGTCCACGAAATGTGGACGTGAGCATTAATTTTTTATTCCCAGAAATGTGCTCCATACAAAACAAAACAGATTTTTCAACAATTGACGAACTTACTCGTATATATAACATAATATTTATAATGGATTGCCTCGTGATCTATGGGTTAGCCTATTCGTCTCAGATAAAGTCCCAGGTTCGATCCGCGGGACGGACAAAGGCGTTATAAAGCTTTTTCTGGAAATCCAAAATATCAGTAGCAGCTCAGTCTAGCGGGTGGTGTGTTACTCACACTCTCATACCTTAGATAAGCATGTAAAGCCGTCAGTCCCAGTTAGCGTTAGAAATGATTGATGATCGTTATCAGATCGGTTAAATACGGATGGATCACCACTCATCTCGCCAAACGACAAACCGGTGAATTGTGGTAAACCGGAAAGTCTATAGACATCCGGTTTAGTCTATCTAACCCGCAGGCGTATCACCTAACGTTTGCAATTCGCCAGCGTTCTGCGATAACTTTTAAACGTAACGAAAAACTCATCAAAAATGTCGTCAATTGCTTGCTGATCACTAGCTGCATTTTTGCAATATCACAGCACCAAAACTAATCAAGCGGCAACGACTGCCACTAATATACAAGGCTATTATGTGCCTTGAAATAACTGAATAATTACGATAATTTCGCATTGCGAGTTACGTGATAACCCCGCCGAAAGCAAACCGGACGTGATTATGCTTTTTTTACTTTTATTTATATAATGTATATGTTATCAACTCCAATCATATAAAATTCTTTTTTATTAAATTGACAAACTTGTTATTCTTTGAGCCCACAAAAAATAAGTTATAGGGGTGGCCACGATCTTGCCGTGTTAGCGATGGCTTAGTTCGAAGCGACGAGCGGCTTGAAGAGTATGAAGTTATGTAATGGACCGCGAATGTTAGCTGTTCAGCGGTTCGGTATCAGTAATGTTACTTCTCGTAACTAAAACGACTTTTAGCTTACCTCTCGACGTAAGCGAAAATTGTTCCTATAAATGTCAAATTACTAAATGTCCAAACAACTTATAGAACGCCGCGTTGTTATTAAATTGGTTGCTAATGGTTAGGTATTGCTACGAATGACGGATCGTTGATTACAGGAACCTGGCATATGACTTAATTCACATCGCAGCCACAAGTTACGTTAATGTGGTTGGTCGCGGAGGTGGGGACCTAGTGCAAGAAAACTCTGGTGGCCGCTCCCAACCTGCGCTACATTTGATGTGTTTGGAAACTCATACGTAAGAACATACGTAACATAACAAGTGTCGTAAAAAACATTTCGCTCACCCGCTTGCCGCAACGTACTTAACTACGCCAAAAGTCGTGACAGTGCCAATATGTTGTCACTTACAACGCTGAAATGAAAAATAAAAAGAAACATGAGACGCTCTTTTATTAAATTGTGAAGATGGTGTGTTTTCTTTTTTATTTCGACTGTGATTGAAAAGCCTTTGATTATCCTGCTTATCAATTCTCGTCACATCACAAATACGGGGGACCGCAAAAATCAGACAATTATTCACGTTGAAACTCGGGCTATACTCGTATTTTAAGCCTTTTCATAAGCTTGTGATCGATGAGATAATCCTAATATTGCGAATTTATGAAGTCGCTACAAAGTTTTTACTTATTATAATATAATACAGGAGCCATTTTGTTATAAATTAATGTTATGAGTTAAAAATACTTATACCCCTTTATCGCTCTGGGCCTCCTCTGATTAATAAGCCATTTGCCTTTTTGCCAGGCAGTTTGTAACAGGCGAATGATTGGCTATATGTGTCACTTCCATTGTAACCTACCAGGTGGCAAAGTTTCGTAACGTGTCACCCGAGTTTGCTACTAACGCCCTATTCCTGCCACAACAGCATCAGTGCTTGTCAGTTGTCACTGTAGTGTTGCGATTTGATATGATACGATGGTTGTCTTTTTCCATCAGGAGACTCATCTGGGAGCTTAGGCAAAGTATTAAGTAACAATATAAAAAACATAACGATGATGTTAGAAAATAATAAAATGTATTGGATTGACATAGACCGCACTAAATTACGTGTTCAATCGTCATCTTTATCACAAGTTGATGGACAATGTTATAATTCGTAACTAATCATAAAATAACGATTGTTTGAACACATAATTTCACTTTCTAGGTTTTGCTCGGTAGTCACACAGAACAAACATAAATGATAATAACATTATTTTTTTTGGCGAAACAGTATCTTTTTAATAAAACTTCCAGATTTATGTACCGATTCAGCACAATAACTAATCAGCTCTATTACTTAAACATCTACGTCTAATACATAAATTGCATCAAATTCGGTTTATCCGTTTGGGAATAATCGTTGACGAAAAATTTTGAAAAAAGTGTTTTTTCGACATAGCTTCGAAATTTTTCAATCAATTACTTTTTGGTATTCTACGATATTTTAGTACTGAAAAAACTACGTCAAATGCCGTTTCAAAAATCAAAATCCAATCTAATTCCCAAAACTTATGGCTTTTCAATTATTAAAATTACGTTGTTTTTAACAAACTTACGTATTTTTTTAAAAATAACTTTCAAGTTAATTCACTGATTGACTTAAAAATCTTATCCGCTTTTCTCCTTTAAAAACTGCGTCAAATACCGTTAATTTAATCAAAATCGGTCAATTCGTTTGGGATTTATCAATGAAGAAATTTAAAAATAAAATGTTTTGTGACATTGCATCGAAATTTTTCAACGTATCGATTGTTTAGCTATTTCAGATTTAAAAAATTGAGATGAATGCCATCATCGTTTTCAAAATATACAGTTTTTCAAAAATTAATATACTGCCATTTTTAACAAAATAGATGTTTGAACTGAAAAATCTATGCTTATATTTTTTACTCTTGAGCTTAAAATACCTTAATTTAGTGGGATGTTTCAGGGATGGCCCGTAGGGTCAACCGTTTACACATTGTTTCTTAACGAAACACAACGATCACGACAATAGTTTCACATTGGCTAGGAAATTGATTAGATATTGATTATGATTTAGATATAGTTGCGCTACGCGATAGTTATTTTGTCTAAGCCCCCTGCTTATTTGCTATGTTACGATACAAAAACTATGTAGGTATATATAAAACTAGCGACCTGCCCGCGGTTTCACCCGCATAGCTTTTGTTCCCGTGAGAATATCGGAAAGGTTTGTATATTAAACCTTGCTCAAGAATCAATCTATCTATTGAAAAAAAACCGTGTCAAAATCCGTTGCGTAGTTTTAAAGATTTAACCATACATAGGGACATAGGGACAGACAGAGAAAGCGACTTTGTTTTATACTATGTAATGACGATACATTGTATCGTTAGATTTATATAAATTCCTACTTTGTCTGTTATCGACCATGGAGTGAATATTTTGATACCATAAGACAAATTATTATTAGGCTTTATCGATCTAATAAAATCTTTGTAATAGTTCTGAGTCGGGTGACGCAGCGTTAACACCCGAATTTCTGTTTATTTTGGTTCTAACAACTCAAATATCTTCGATGAAGTGACAATACCTCCTAACTGTATAAATGTTAATTTTACAGGAGAGGAAAAATTGTTTGACATCTAATCTTAAATGTGTTGATTTGAATATAAGGCTATTTCCTCAAAACACTAACTTTTCTTCTGAAAATTGTCAAAAGATAAGAGAAAATTATATACATGCAAAACTGAATTTTATGTCTATTGCAATAAAATGTAAATTTGTTTAAAAATGATAGTTAGGATGTATTGTCACTTCAACGACGATATGGTGATAAAATAAACTAGTATTACAAGAAAATATTACGTTGTACACAGACAGTACATTGGCTATCTGCCGATCTGCTATCATCATGTTCGTAAAATATAAACTACCTTTTCCTTGACTACGTGGTAGACTTCCGTGATATCAAGTCCACGTTAGGCACCACTGTTTATATCCTGTATATGCAGTATATTAATTTTTGAAAAATGTTATGTCAAATACATGCCAAACGTGGGTGTAAAGGACGATCTATCAAAAATCGAAACCATAGATTTGGACCATGATTCTGAGTCGGAAACAGTTGGAAATTTGTATCAGATTTTTTGTATTCTTTTGACGATTTTTTTAACTTAACTTTGACAACTTTTTATAATTTATTTATTCTAATACTCTAAGGTGTTTTTTTTCTAAAAACGTAGTAAAATTAAAGGAAATACCCAAAATAAGCAATGCATTATGCCGCACAACTAAAATGGCTGATTCGAAAGCACCGCGGACGCTACGAGCCCGAGCAATGTACGCTTTAGGTTGCGTGGCGTCGCATTAAAAAAAAACATTTTTCCCCGTGTTGGCCCCGGGCTACTTTGTAGAATAGGCCAACTGCTTTTCTGCCAGGCAGGTCGTAAAAGGCGACCGATTGGCTATGTGAGTCACTACCATCGTGGCTACTAGGTGGTAGAGTTCTGCATTGTCTCGCCCGGGTCAGGTACCACCGCCTTACCTATTCCTGCCGCAAAAGCATCAGTGCTTGTCGCTGTCGAATTCCGGTTTGGAGGGTAAGGTAGCCGGCAATTGTGGGGCTCGGGTTCGATTACCGAAAGGAAAAAGCATTTGTGTGATAGATAAGCATAGATGTTTATATTTCTGTTTTCAAGTTTTTTCCAGAGCAATATCGTAAAAATGTGAGCAGATTATTTGAAGGACATTACAGTTTTTGCAAGATAGTCCTGATTATTCAATTTACCGCAGGTTCAAAATTTGATCAGCAAACGATTGCGCGCGAGGATTTATAGTGTTTTTGAAATAATTCTTTTAAATAAATAAGTCCATATAACGGACTGAAAAAAATCAGTGTATTCATTACCTTAATTCACATATAGTAAATATTTTACGTTTTATAGTGAAACAAGCGACCTGCCCGCGGTTTCACCCGCGCAGCTTTTGTTCCCGTGGGAATATGGGAAAGGTTTATACACTTAAACTTTCCTCAAGAATCAATCTATCTATTAAAAAAAACCGCATCAAAATCCGTTGCGTAGTTTTAAAGATTTAAGCATACATAGGGACATAAGGACATAGGGACAGACAGAGAAAGCGACTTTGTTTTATACTATGTAATACTTACTGGTGAAAAAAATGTTAAATTAAATTAAATGAACTGATTTTGTAATTTTTTAATATTATTTTTTAAAATTTAACAACAACATTTTCTTCATTTTGGCTCTGTGTTGCACTTCAGGACCATATACCCTGTTATAAAAATGCATAAAATAAAATATTATGGCATATTACAATGGTTGTATTCAGAGAACACTACGTACAGTACCCGGCGATAAATATTGCACATCGACCTTTGGAAAGAGACAATCGGCTAATTTCGGCTTCGTAGAGCGTTATCTCTGTCGCACAAAATACAAACAGTCCGGTACCTATTAGGAGCTGTTAAAACAAGTATGATTTGCTTCTTTTGATATTTTTATTCTTTGTATAAAATACACTAATTTTTCTATAAGTGATGGCTTTAGGTTGGGGTAAAATAAAATAAAAAAACATTTTTACATTATGTTTACGTATTTAATTATTTTGGAACATTACAGCTTTAGTGTACATAATAAACACCATTATACCTATTGCTAAAATGAGACATTGCAATAAAAATAATAATAATTCTAATTCTCAATTACTTCCATTTCACTATCTGTGCTCTCAAAGAGGTCAATATCACTGTCACTATCAGCCGTATTTATTACTAATCTATCAGTGTAATTGTCTAAACTGTGTTGAATGCTTCTATATTCATTCTCACATTTGATTGCATGATCGCAAACCTTTTTCCACTCTTCAGCGCCGATCATGTTTACTTTTTCAGTCAATAATGTTTTTACTGTAGTTAAGTTCATACCCACATTTCTAGAGGCTACATAGCCTTACTTACGATTTAATGAACTGCCAACAATAAAATCATTAAAAGCTAAGTTATCTGAAGCTATTAATTACAATGGGTCTGAAAAAACATTGAGAAAAATACTTCATGACATGGGATTTCAGTTCTAAAATGGAAGATAATCGAAAAATTCTAATGGAAAAGCACGACGTTAGTCTCAAACGAATGGAATACCTTGATAAAATACGCAAATTTCGCGAAACAGGAAAAAATATCGTCTACATGGATGAGTCATATATACATGCATCCCACACTAAAGGGAAATCTTGGAGTGACGATAAGAAAAAAGGAGTAAAAAAGCCAATTTCAAAAGGTCAACGTTTGATAATAGTTCATGCGGGAAATGAAAAAGGCTTTGTACCCGGTGCTTTTTTAACGTATAAATCCACGGACACTACAGGTGACTATCACAATGAAATGAATAACGATAACTATGAGAAATGGCTGGTTAACCAATTAATCCCAAATATACCCAGTGATTCTGTTCTAGTTATCGACAACGCACCCTATCACAACAAGTATGTTGAGAGACCCCCCAACTCAAACACCATTAAACGGGAAATGATCAACTGGTTAAACAGACATGAAATTCCAGTTGATCCAAAATTAACAAAAACCCAGATTTACGCTATTATATGTCAGCACAAGGAGAGGTATACAGAGTTTTCTGTGGACAAAATACTTGCCGAACATGGGCACACTGTGTTGCGATTGCCACCATATCATCCGGATTTTAATCCAATTGAAAATATATGGTCTCAACTGAAAGGCTATGTAGCCTCTAGAAATGTGGGTATGAACTTAACTACAGTAAAAACATTATTGACTGAAAAAGTAAACATGATCGGCGCTGAAGAGTGGATGGTCTCAACTGAAAGGCTATGTAGCCTCTAGAAATGTGGGTATGAACTTAACTACAGTAAAAACATTATTGACTGAAAAAGTAAACATGATCGGCGCTGAAGAGTGGAAAAAGGTTTGCGATCATGCAATCAAATGTGAGAATGAATATAGAAGCATTCAACACAGTTTAGACAATTACACTGATAGATTAGTAATAAATACGGCTGATAGTGACAGTGATATTGACCTCTTTGAGAGCACAGATAGTGAAATGGAAGTAATTGAGAATTAGAATTATTATTATTTTTATTGCAATGTCTCATTTTAGCAATAGGTATAATGGTGTTTATTATGTACACTAAAGCTGTAATGTTCCAAAATAATTAAATACGTAAACATAATGTAAAAATGTTTTTTTATTTTATTTTACCCCAACCTAAAGCCATCACTTATAGAAAAATTAGTGTATTTTATACAAAGAATAAAAATATCAAAAGAAGCAAATCATACTTGTTTTAACAGCTCCTAATAGGTACCGGACTGTTTGTATTTTGTGCGACAGAGATAACGCTCTACGAAGCCGAAATTAGCCGATTGTCTCTTTCCAAAGGTCGATGTGCAATATTTATCGCCGGGTACTGTACTACAGGACAAGTGAATAATTTGCTTACTTTGGAGTTTCTTTTTATTTTTACTTACTTTTGGGGCCAAATTCTTTTTACTACATGCTGGTCTGGACTCCCTTTGATAAATTGTTAATCGACCATTTTGCTAGGCAGTTCGTACCGGACGACCAACTGGCTATGCGAGTCGGTACCATCGTGGGTACTAGGCGGTAGAGTTCTGCATTGTCTCGCCCGATCTGGTAACCACCGCCTTAACTTTTCTGGCCGCAATATCGTCATTGCTTGTTTCTGTCGTGTTCTGATTTGGAAGGTAAGGTAGCTGGTAATCTTATGCATGTGGCATTGAAACCTCGCCACAAAGATAGCAACGCACCATCAACATCTTTAGTATATAAGTGATGATTTTCTCTTTCTATTAGGAGTCATCTGCTTCCTTGCTATCTTATGATATAACAAAAAATCTTACCCAAAACTGTATGTCTGTCTAATTGGTCGATAGGTTGACAATCTATCATGTCTCGAAACTTAATATCTCCGGCTAATCATGGCGGCGGTATTTGTTAACTCAATTCTGAAAAAAAAACTTGATTTTGAACTGTGGGCTTTTTATGAACATTTTATGTTATTCGCTTTTGTTCCATAAAATAAAGTCAGTTACCGTAACGCACCTAATAAATATCAGTAAAGTGGCACTGAACCGTGAACAAAGTTGATTTTAACAACAGAACGAAGTAGTTTACAAGCTGCCATAAGGCTATGAAAATTATATTACGACTTTGGACAATCAAATACATGGAGATAACATTATTTGTAAAAAAGAAAAAAAATTAGGCTGCCTACATCGTCTTTTTAGATTGATCAGTTCAGTGTTTAGGTCTATTTAGTTAATAGGTCATAACATGTGCATGCATTGGACCTAACTACTGCTTAGGTGTAGATTTTTGCAACTTCTCCACTGAAATGAAAAAAACTTTTATTCAAATTTATCTTAAAAACAGACACATGATATTTTTAGAATTACCAACGGATCGGAACGACTGCCGTCCCCAGCATTTTTGTCTTCCAAACAAATTAAATATTTATAGTACATTTTTTACACAGTTTTGTTTTAACATATTTTTTCAACATGTTTACTGTTAGATCTCTTATAGCTTTGAGAACTTTATTGTAAAAGCGTATACATTACTTATTTATTTAATGAAAACTTACAGCTAATTTTAAACACAAAATTACTAATTTTAAACGCAAAGTAACTAGCTGTTGCCTGCGACTTCGTCCGCGCGGACTTCGTTTACTCCGCACTGCTCCTCCCCTGTAGGTGATAGCGTGATAATATGTAGCCTATATGTTGACCCAACCTGTTAGTAATATTCATGCAAAATTTGAAGTAAATTCATGCAGTACTTTTGGAGTTTACCCCGGACATACATACAGACAAACAGACAAAAATTCTAAAAACTATATTTTTGGCTTCGATATCGATTATAGATCACACCCCAAGTATTCTTTTGAAAAACTTTTTTTAAAAGAATACTTGACTTTCCTACGATTTTATTATATGTATAGATGATTAAATTTTCACAAGCAAAACAAAGTAAATGCTGTAGAAGTGTACATCTTGCATTAACATATTGATATAAAAAATCCAAGACAAAAAATCCAAGAAAAGACACAATCAGTGTCTCAAAAACATCCCCTAAAAATGAGCTCATTTTATATAGAATCGCGTCGGTCAATTTTACTTCTTTTTGTACATTTCTTTGTAAAAACAACTTTAAATCTTGCGCTTAAAATTGGATATGCAAACACATATGGTTTTTGTCATATCTATAACTACGAGTACTTATGTGAAATTAAGGACAGTTTTGAGTGTCAATTCGGTCGAGACTGTGCATCTTGGATTTCTTATATCAATGACTACACATTAAAAAAATTGCATACATTGGTTCCGGGCTTCTTTGAAGAATAGACCAACTGCCATTTTCCCAGGCAGGTCGCAAAAGGCGACCGATTGGCAATGTAAGTCACTACCATCGTGGCTACTAGGTGGTAGAGTTCTGCATTGTCTCACCCAGGTCTGGTATCACCGCCTTGTCTATTCCTGCCGCAATAGCGTCAATGCTTGTCGCTGCCGTGTTCCATTTTGGAGGGCAAGGTAGCCGGTAAACTTATGCATGTGGCATTAGACCTCGCCGCAATATAGCAACGCACCATTAACAACTTTGGTGTTTATAGGCGATGGTTGACTCTTTCCATCAGGAGACCCATCTGCTTGTTTGCTATCTTATGATATAAAAAAACGTTGGTGTTAAATAAATCTATGTCTAAGTAACGAGAGACAATGTTGAAAGACTTACTCGCTATTATAAAGAAAGAGTTTGTCCTGTACTTTGTCTTAACAACTGGTTGCAGAGGCGCTTGTATTCTGAATGACCGTGGTACTTGAAGCAGAATATTACTTAAAAGTTCTAATGAGTCAATATTAGAATTTAATATTTGAGACAGGAAAACCAAATCAGCAATTCGCCTCCATGAATGGGAAGCAAATGATGCCTTCGATAATCGATATTGATCAGCGTGAGAACTGTCAAAGCTTTTGTTGCTGATATTGAAGAAATCTGAGGAAACGTTTCTGAATTCGTTCAATACGATCGATATACACGACGTAAGTTGAATTCCATATCTGTGATGCATATTCAAGATGACTACGGACAAAAGTGCAATGAAGATAGGGACGATACAATGAAAAGTAATAGAGCGATTTAGTCTGTGCGGCACCCGTTGGTCCGAACCGCTGAAAGGTCATAGTTATGTAACCAGCGGGCCAGCTTCTTGTCAAGTGACGTCATAACTGTGGAGGTTGATGACGTCACACAAAGACAAGGAAGGGGGAAAGGAAGATCTTCCCAACCAGGCAAGGTGTACTGCCTGGGGACCGAAGTCCATTTGAGAAGCGTTGAAACTTGTATATAGTGTTACAAGATAAATAATTGTGATATCGCGACTCATCATTTTATTTTAAATTTCATAATTTTCTATTTTTTTATTTTTTTTTTCTTGTAGCGTTTGTAATTGTTTGAGCCGCTACAGTCTGCATACGGAAAGTGTTTTGGTTTAGTGATTCGGTTTAATCGGTTAGTTCTAATGTGAATATAGTGACGGTGCTATTATTGTTGGTCAGTGTATATATCATACGTGTGGTATTGTGGTGTAGCGCAGCGTACATTTGTGTGCTAAATACACGGTTTTCATATAAGTGGTATTTTATTACACAATACCAACTCTAAGCTCCTAACAATACCTTAAAAAATAGGAAAATATAATTAAAATTAGCTCCATGTATTTCCTAGCTTGTATTTCAATGGGGGTATTGGTAAACAAAGGGGCTTTTCGTAAAACTCGAAATAAAGTCTATGAAGTGTTGCTTGTCTGGGGTGACAGTAAAGATCGAAATTGATGTTTTATTTTATTTCCAACTTGTGCAATGAGCCAGCAATGAAATTGAATTAACAAGCGGTTGGACGACAGGAAATGAAGCGGCATGTTTCTTAATGGAAATAATTTCTTTGCGAATAACTTTTCGTGAACACAACTTGTAGAAAGTTTTAAATTAAAATATGTAGTATGGAAGTGAAGATTATTTATTGTTAGGTGAAGACAAATGGTCAGTGCTGTATCATTAAATAAAGGTCCGCGACGATGAAATCGCGATCGCGATGACCTGTAATTATCGTCTTCAATTCTTTTAGACACTTCAATAACTTTTACTTTATAATACGATCCTTTTTTGTATTAAAAGAGACTTTAAAGTTATTATTGAACTTGACAATTTTCATAAGTTTGTTTTATTCGAGATTAGTTCGCAATACCCTTCACAATTGTTTTTCTGCAGTTGTAGAATTCTACCACTTAAAGACGTAATATCAGTGGCACATTTCCTCTTCATTTACCTTTTACTGCCATGCAAGCAGGAAAAAAAAGTGAAAAAAGGGTAATTTCAAGTTATTTTTTTTAGTGAATGTTGTCATAAGATTGAAAGTATCAGAAGAAGCAGCGAGAACAGAATTCAAATACGTTAACAAATAAATTTATATTTTTTAAATAAAAAGTAACTTGTTCAAAAATCGATATATGCCGAAATACTTCTTATATTGGCCTCCTGTCACAAAAATTGGACATAACACATTACACAGCTAACAAATCATGGGTTCATAGTTGCACTGCTGCCCTCATATTTGCAGAATATGTATATAGATTAAATCTACATCTAAATAAAATATTCTTTCATTATTAATAAATCTATTAGATTTCTTAATAAGGATCTTTATTTTCATAAATCATAATTGACGAAATTAAAATGTCACTAAATTAATGCTTTAAGTGCAACCGATACGTGCAATAAAATGCCGATATTTACAACACGATTACAAAAATTGAATGGTGTACTGCGGACTAAACTTAAGATTATCTTACAGCTTAAACTTATTTCATTGCTGAGGTCACTGAATTCAAAATTAAATATCAACGAAAGATTATATAGAAGACTTGTTAAGTATTTAAGTAGGTGTTTAATATTATTCCAAGTTGGTAAACTTTGCTAAGTTAACTGTACCTTATGTCTTTGACATTTAGAATGATAATATTGTTCATACATTTGAATTTAATAATACGCTTAT
Source organism: Apodemia mormo (assembly GCA_036924255.1). Classification (NCBI taxonomy): domain Eukaryota; kingdom Metazoa; phylum Arthropoda; class Insecta; order Lepidoptera; family Riodinidae; genus Apodemia; species Apodemia mormo. Next base: position 9,334,300 of record JAUPFN010000022.1, on the reverse strand, counting down.
CATTTAAAAAAAAGTATTTTTATGAGAATTAACTTTTAATGTATGGACTTTATTTATAATTATCTAACCTAAAAAAAGGCGCAGCAAAGGCGTCGTCAGGCTTAAGTCTAGAAGGGCGCAGGAAAATAAAACCAAAATAAAAAAAAACATGTTTCTAAGACTAACTAATGTTATCTACACAGAACAAATATAAAGGTCATCTATTAAAATTTTACACCATATTTTCTGGTCTACCTATAATATAGTATGGTCTACCTATAATATGTAGCAACTCAAGATCCATCTCGCGCCACCATTTTGCTCTTATAGCCTAATATTGATAGAAATCAATTTTTATTTATGGTAGCTTTCTTCTGAAATAGTTTTCAATGAAAAATGGATATTAAAAATGAAAGTTGATCTTATGAAGAAAAACATATTTTTAACATTTCGCTAAGATAAATAGCTTTTTTTTTCTTAAATCGGGTTTTTTTTTTTTGGTTTTTTTTCAAAATTTTATCAAAATCCCTTGAGCCCATTTGGTTCAAATTTTCAGGAAGTCTAAGTTGAGTGGAATCCAATCGAATGCCATCAACTGCGTTTCGATCGGTCCAGCCGTTCAAAAGTTATGAGATGTTTACATACTGACAGACACACAAATACACACATGCATACATACAGACACACTAACGTCATCGTGAAAATAGTCGAAAAAGGTTTCTAGGACCTCAAAACGTGGTGAAAACGTCCGGTGAAAACTCGGTTTTTGAAAATCAGAGCAAAATCAGTAACTTCCTTATTTGCATACGTAGCGGGAAGTTAAAAAGTACAAGTGTAATAGATTAATATTGTATTAAAATAAAGTGAATGAAAATGAATTAAATGAATTAATCTACCAGGCGAAAGTAGCATTTTAACTCGTTTAATTTTAGCATTTTATCTCGTGTCGTGTGTGGCCTCAATTCCGACCCGGTAATAGTTTAAAAAAATGTTGGTAAAAAGTTTTAATGAATAAAGTACTTCCGATTTCTGATTTCGTTAGCATTTTAACTCATTCGTTCTATAATATATGGCGTTAGTAGTAATTAAATTCTAATACAACATGTATATTCTATTTTTTTAATGTTTATAAAATGGTATTTTAATGGTAGATAATATCTAGACATGAATTTAAACTACCTCTTTAAAGCTCAAATCTCAATGTGCGATACTTTTTCAGTAAAAGATACCACAAAGTGCATAAAAAGTTGCCTAGTGTAGGGCTCGCTTCGCTCACCCTATTTAATTGAAAGTTCTATTGAAGTTTTGTATTTCGGTCCCAGCCAGATTTCTTGTAATATAGCGATTTTAACTTCGCGTTTGTCATGTCTAGTACTCACTATATGCCATGCCCACTATATAGTCTGCTACTACATCTACTTACTTTTATACCTATTTAGGCATTGCTGTACCTTTAGTCTATGATAAGCTCATAAAATTTAATTAACTAAAACCTTTTTAAATTATTTATGAATTTAAAATTCTTTATTCAGTTTTAATAGTCGTAATGTACATATTTTTATTTAATTCATAAAATATTCTAAGTTGTTCAAATTTTGTAATATTTAGCAATAAATAGGGCGTGTACATTCCACTCGTCGCAAGAGCCATCAAGGCACCATAGACTAATATTATATCAAGGCACTAAATGACATTTAGAATATACATATAATAAAATCGTAGAAAAGTCAAAACTATACATGGAATATTTTTTTAAAAGAATACTTGGGCGTGATCTACAATCGATATCGAAGTCAAAAATATAGTTTTTAGAAATTTTTTGTCTGTTTGTCTGTATGTATGTCCGGGGTAAACTCAAAAAGTACTGCATGAATTTACTTCATTTAATTAATTTAAGTTAATTAATAATAATTTAAAAGTTAATGTAACTAAAACAAAATTAGTTCAATTTCAGAAAGAACTACCACAGTAATATTACTAAAAACACAAATGTATTTTTAAATAAAGTAAATATAGATGATGTAGATTATACAAACTTTTTAGGAATTATTATTGACAATTAATATTGTAATTGGAAAGCACACATGGAATCTCTATGTAATAAGATTGATAGATTTGTCTATGTCTTGAGAAGACTAAGAGAAGTAGGAAACGTAAAAGCCTCCCTATTAGCATACCATGGATATGTCTCTTCTAATTTACAATATGGAATTCCTATTTGGGGAAATTCTGTTGAATTGGTACGAATTTTTAGAGTCCAAAAGAAATGTATTCGAATAATATGTGGTGTTAATCAGTTACATTCCTGTAAACCACTTTTCAAGTCTCTTAAGGTACTTACCATGTTTGTATATTTTAGAGGTATGTGTACCTATTTGTAAAAAAGCACCAAAAATTATTTAAAACAAATGCTGAAGTCACTGGTAACTCATATTTTAGGAATAGTAAAAAATTATGTGTGCCTAATCAAAAATTAAATATTTTTACAAAAAATGTGTATTGTATGTCTATTAATATATACAATCTTATTCCTGATATCTTAACTCATTGTCTATTAATATATACAATCATATTCCTGATATCTTAACTCATTACCTATAAATAAATTTCGCAAAAAAGTTCTTTGATTGCTGTTAGATAAAACTTATTATGATATTAAAGAATTTTTAGCCGATAAAATTAAATATTAATAAGTTTGTTGAATTGTCCTTAAAAAAATTTCAATGTACCTAATAAAATTTTGTAAATAGTGAACATTTTGTAAATTATAAAAAATTTAATTGCACAAAATATGAAACTTGTAATTATAAAAATAACTTTTGTAATATGAAATCATCATTGTACATTTTTACATTATAACAAGTACATAAAATAGAGAAAAAAGACCAGCCCGCTGAGTTTCTTCCGCCGGATCTTCTCAGTGTATGGCCGCGTTCCGATCCGGTAGTAATTCTAAACAATCGATACAATGTTTTAAATGTAATGTTATATAATAATATTTTTTTTAAATATTTGCACACCATATAATGGTAGAATATGTTGGTAACTTAATTTATTTTTAACAATTTGTAACACCCATATTCTTGCAAATAAATATTTTCTTTCTTTCTTTCAAATTTTGCATGAATATTACTAATAGGTCGGGTCAACATATAGGCTACATATTATCACGCTATCACCTACGGGGGAGGAGCTGTGCGGAGTAAACGAAGTCCGCGCGGACGAAGTCGCGAGCAACAGCTAGTGTACAATAAAGGTGTTGCGGGGGTGCTTCGCGAGGGGAACTCTCGAGATTATCTGTATTATTATAAAAAGCACTAAGAAAAAAAGTAAAAAAAAAAACAATACAAATTACTAAGGAAATTCTTACGAATCTTTTGGTGTAAGATTTATATCTGTCTGATTTGCGAGAATTTTCTTTTAATTTTTAAAACACATCTCCTTTGTTTTAATTTTTTTTCTCGTAAGTTGAGATGTTTGTAAAAAAATTACGCAGTGCAATTTATTCATGAAAATTTGTTTTATGACATATATTTTTACACGGTAATTGTATTTATAGTTTAGTCAACAAAATGCTTTAAAGTTGCGGTATTTTTCCCTCAGGACCATTATATTAAGTATGTGATTACGGCTCGCGTACTCTAACTATAGATAAACTTTTATAAGTGACAACTGACATTTATCATGATATTTATTTAGATTGATTTTGAGCTGTCCAAAAGTGATGCCAAAAGTCACCTCTACCGGTGTGCCAGAGAATCATAATTTGGCAAGTATATTTTTAGATCTAACTTGAAGAAGTAGATGTCGGGTTTATAAAATTGAAATTTGAGGTAAGTATAGAAATGCTACGCAATTGAATTTCAGTGCTAATGTGAGCGTAAAACACATGTTTGCAGGCTATTACAATGCAGTTGTAACACGTTTCTAGATATCGTTTTACGAAATACGCAATAATTAAATCTACTATGTGCAGTCTAGACATAATATTCAAAAGCATTAGTCTACTTTAAGAAATTACTTTTTAGTCCACCCCAAGCCAGTACGCAAGCGTTTTCAACATCAATATTTATATAGAATCAACCCCTTTATAACTTAAGTGTTCTTTTAACGAATGTGCAACGAAAAAAAAAGATTTTGTCTTTTTAGTGGCTGGTGAGTTTGCTTTAGTTACAGTTTTATTAAATTTATTTTATGGAATTGGAGAGAGGCTAATGCCTCTGTCACAAGAAATACTATTCACTATACCAATAAGATGCTGATATACTAATTACTAACGTAAAATTCTGTATGATGTATGGGCTCTTTTTGCACTTATGTAGACTGCTTAAACATGCTCTTTATGAAACCTGATTAAACAGCGTTTCGTATAAAAATGAACGTTAATTAAAATAAAAGTTTGTTATGCCACTTAGAACGTTCGTTTTTTTCACATTCTCTCGTTTAATAAAAAGCAGTTTAACTGCCATTGCCAGTTCATTTTGCGGAGTATATAAGACAGTCAAAAATCAACCAAAAATCCGTTTCTCCACCAAAGAAATAGCTGGTGAGTAGTGATTCTCATCGCCCCATTTGAGACTTAGGCAGCTTACACTGACGCAGAGTCGAAGCGAAACGACGCGAAGCGTCCGGTTTTTTCAACTCATTCATTAAAATTCAATTCATCTGTATTTTCATTAGGTAACGTACATACAACAACGCTTTATGCAATTCGCTCGACTCCAGCAAAGCGTCGACGCGTGGCGTCACGTGTCTTTATATTCTTATAAGTATTTTCTAAGATTTTATAAATAACTAGCTGTTGCCCACGACTTCGTCCGCGCGGACTTCGTTTATTCCGCACAGCTCCTCCCCCATAGGTGATAGCGTGATAATATTTAGCCTATATGTTGACCCAACCTATTAGTAACATTCATGCAAAATTTGAAGTAAATCCATACAGTACTTTTTGAGTTTACCCCGGACATACATACAGACAAACAGATAAACAGACAAAAATTCTAAAATCTATATTTTTGGCTTCGATATCGATTGTAGATCAAGCCCCAAGTATTCTTTTAAAAAAATATTCAATATACAGTTTTGACTTTCCTACGATTTTATTATATGTATAGACTAGCTGCTGCCCACGACTTCGTCCGCGCGGATTTCGTTTACTCCGCACAGCTCCTCCCCCGTAGGTAATAGCGTGATAATATGTAGTCTATATGTTGACCCGACCTATTAGTAATCTTCATGCAAAATTTGAAGTAAATCCATACTGTACTTTTTGTGTTTACCCCGGACATACATACAGACAAACAGATAAACAGACAAAAATTCTAAAATCTATATTTTGGCTTCGATATCGATTGTAGATCACGCCCCAAGTATTCTTTTAAAAAAATATTCTATGTACAGTTTTGACTTTTCTACGATTTTATTATTATTATTATATGTACAGATACGACAGAGACGTGGCGACTCCCCGATGTTGGTCCGCACCTCCATCGGTGAACAGAGTGCTAAGTGTGAGTTTTTCTTTTCGCATTCGATCGTGAGCGCGTTTGGAGTTTACTAGGAATTTGTATGTGATTTGTACAGCGCCACCTAATGGTAAACGTGAGAAACCAGTTTACCACTAGGTGGCGCTGTACAAATCACATACAAATTCCTAGTAAACTCCGAACGCGCTCACGATCGAATGCGAAAAGAAAAACTCACACTTAGCACTCAGACCACCTGCAATTCTGTAAAGCAGTTTGGAAAACACGAATGATTTGCTTAACATAGTAACTACCTACTACACTCTACCCATACCACATCATCTCACTGCCTATTAGAGTTCTGTAACGTCTTTCTCGGATTTGGAAATTATCCATCTATCTTTCTATCTGTTGAAGCGAATAACGCACTAAGCTACACAACAAGCCATTATGCGCAATAGGTATATAGTAGTATCATAGAAGGATTCACTAGGTGGTAGAGTTCTGCATTGTCTCGCCCGGGTCTGGTACCACCGCCTTACCTATTCCTGCCGCAATAGCGTCAGTGCTTGTCGCTGTCGTGTTCCGGTTTGGAGGGTAAGGTAGCCGGTAAACTTATGCATGTGGCATTAGACCTCGCCACAAGATAGCAACGCACCATTAACATCTTTGGTGTCTATAGGCGATGGTTGACTCTTTCCGTCAGGAGACCCATCTGCTTGTTTGCTATCTTATGATATAAAAAAATATGTTCAAATAGCTCCTAGCGCTGCGCGATTTGCAGGCCACGGAAAATTGCATTCGCCATTGCGACCATGAACCAGTAATCAGTATAGACCAAAAATAAAATTTCTTTACCAACTTTATCTCAATATTGCTCGGCTTTTAGTTCAAGACATTATTTGGTAAAGAAGATCGAGTAAATGAGTAACAATCAGGGTACTGTATAGATGTTGAATTTTACAAGAAGTTCTAATAATATAGACTATATCCAGACAATTTTTAATATACCAGAATGAGTGCCGAAACCTTTGATTTTGCGTTGCCACTCGATAGTCCATTATCGATAGCTAAACTTTAGTTTTTCAATAGTTGAAAAAAACGATAGCATCGTATTTATCGATAGTAACAATAGTTTCAATAAGTACAATGCTATCGTTATCAGCAATACAATCGATAGTATTCATGATCAAAAAAGACTAAACTATCAATAGTATCGATACTTACTATTAAAATTATCATTAATCAACTTGATTTTAGTACTAACCGATACTATAGATTGTACGAACCATCGATTTTATTGAACATATCGATAGACTCGAGTTATATAAAAAACTATGATAGACCGATACAATTGAAACTACCGACACAGTCGATAATTTATTTATTTTCATCGATCAATACTATCGATAGTATAGGATTACACCAATAATTATACAGTAATCATAATTTAATAATCGATAGTATCGATACTTTTCTATACTATCGACTATGGTGTAGAACTGCATTGTCTCGCCCGGGTCTGGTACCACTGCCTTATCTATTCCTGCCACAACAGCGTCAGTGCTTGTTACTGTCGTGTCGTGTTCCAAGTTGGAGGGTAAGGTAGCCGGTAAACTTATACATGTGGCATTAGAACTGGCCCTGGCTGGCTGTAGGACGGTTGACTCTTTCCATCAGGAGAACCATCTGCTTGTTGCTATCTTATGATATAAAAAAAACTTTCTTAACTCTACCCTTGGTAGTTTAAGTAATTTGTTGTTAAATAAACTAGAACGATTACAAAATCTTTGTATTCGATATATCTTTGGCTTGCGCAAACATGACCATATATCTCAATACAGAGCTTAACTTAAATGGCTCTCAATACGTTTGCGTAGGAACACTCATGTTCTTTGTCTCCTGTATAACATTCTGTTCAATCCTTGAACCTCACATTAATTAAAAGAACATTTTGAGTTTATTCATCCACCTAGTTCTTCATGAGGTCCGTCAGTTTCAACCCTTTTACGTATTCCCATGCACAGCCCTAGTATTTTTTCTCACTCCTTTACATTCACTGCTTTAAAAGTCTGGAACTCGCTCCCTTATCATATCCGTAACAGTAATTCACTTTACAATTGAGATTGAATTGAAATTTATCGTCTTTATCTGCAAGTTACAATTAGCATCCATTAAACTAAACTATTTGTTTTTTTTATTATATAATTAATTACAGTTAGTGTTTTTTGTGTTTCAATTAAATTGTACACTGTCTACCTGTTCCGTTTTAACATTGTATTCCACTGTCTTGGGTTAGCTGTAAGATATCTCTTATTAGGGATAAGCTACTGTTTACGTTTGTTATTCTGTCATGTATTTTTTTTTGTACAATAAAGTGTTAAATAAATAAATAACTTTCTCATCAATTTGGGAGTTCATGATATACTTGTTTAATTTGCCTGTGACGGGTTAATGTTTCACAAGTGTTTTATTTTATCTTGGTAATTTCTTTTATCTTGTTTTTATTAGATTACCATCTTAGATCCTTTTTTCGCTAACGCATCGGCTTCGTCGTTTCCTAATGTTGCAGTGGCACTTGCATCTATCGTCCCGAAGATATTAGCGCGCTAAGCGGGGTGTTTGAAAATGAGACTGGCCATTGGCCAACAAAAGTGAGACAGGCGAGAAACATTGGTAAAAAAATGATCGCGTTTTTTTCTCAGCTACGGGTCTCATCTGTACAATTCCACTTGAAGATCAAAAGTGTTAATGCCGAGTGGTATTCTACCATTTGTTTAGAAAGTTGGCGAAAGACGACCCAAATGCCGCATTCTCCTACACCATGATAACGCTTCTTCACACACGGCCAACAAAACAGTCATTTTTAGCTTCCGATAAAGTACATCTCGTCACTCATCCTGCGCATAGCCCCGACCTAGCACCCTGTGATTTCTGTATTTTCCCCAAAATCAAAGATTTGATGAGAGGTTTTACTTTTACCTACTCCAGAGAGGCAGTGATAGCGTTCAATCGGCACGTAGAAAACATGCCTTCAGATATATTAGAGTAAGATCCCAGGGCCGCCAGACGTCACGTATTTTCTGATGGATGAAATATGGACGATAGAGTAGTGTTAGTATGTACTATGATCGTATGCCTACCTGCTAGCTTGGTCAAACGGCCAATTTACAGGTATCAGGTAATCAAGGTACATAAAAACATTACTTACTTCACGTAAATTCTCATGGCTGATTTTCATATATGTTTTCGAGTTATAGTTAAAAATAAATTGTCAATACTCCCAGACACTTTCCGTTGGCCATATTGCTTGGCTGACGCTTTAAGGGTCTCAAAATAATTAGTTAACTTCACGTATATTCTGACGCTCCATTTTTATATATGTTCAGCCGACAACAATTTTAAAACCTTTGACAAGAAGACAGACCGATCCAAGGGGCCAATCATCCCCTAAACTAAATTTTAATATCTCTGTGAGTGGGAGCGTGAGAGCATGAGACTGAGTGAGACCGACTGCACTGTTAAGTAGAGATGAGACGTATTTACGGGATCAGGTTTCTATACTAGGTTTCAACTAAGAAGTCTTCAAACTAAGTATTCAGTCGTAGAATATATGAGTATCGAGTATTTAGAAGTACTGTAAGCGTACGCGTCCCCGATTACACCTACAACTTAGTAATGTCAAAGAGGCAAAAGTGTATCGAGTATTTACGAGTATCGAGTATTTAAAAGTATCACGCGTACGCGTGTAAATCCGTGAATACATATACAATGTACTAATCCTTTGAGATTTGGGACAAGTACACTGCGAAGGGCGACTACTAAATATGCCAGCGTTAAGGTCATATTATAATACATACATTAAAAATTCCAAAAAGCTGTCAGTCATAAGCCTGTGAACGTATTACGGGAATATTTCAATTTTTTTTACATTTTTACACACGTTGCTACTATAGTCACAGCTGTACTCAACAGACACGGCAGCACAGAACAATATTATTCAAGGGAGTACGGCAGAACACTGAATACTTATTTGGGAGTGACTTTAGCTGTTGGCCTCAAGAGGGTATTTAAATTACAATAAAGTTAGCTGTCACCTGACCAATTTTTTATTTTATTTAAACATTATATTAATTAAAAATAATTGGTAAAAAAATGAAGTAAATTAGCCAACATCTAAAAATTATTAAAATTTTTTTTAATTGAAAAAATTATTAAAAAAAAATTTTCATTTGTTAAAAATTTGAAAAACTATATGTGTTATTTTTAAAAAAATATTTTGTAGCTCTAATTAATAAATTAAAAAAGAAATTAAAAATGTCGGCTAACTTTAGTATTATTTATTATAGGTCAATTTTTTTTCTTATTTTTGTTGCCATAATTTACTTGTCACCAAAAGTTCAAAAAAATTATAAAATATCTGTTCAAGTAATTTTCATGGCCTCATCTCAGTCATCATACTCAGTCTCATACGCGTAGATAATGCTCTCACGCTCCCACTCACAGAGATATTAAAATTTAGTTTAGGGGATGATTGGCCCCTTGAATCGGTCTGTCTTCTTGTCAAAGGTTTTAAAATTGTTGTCAGATGAACATATATAAAAATGGAGCGTCAGAATTTACGTGAAGTTAACTAATTATTTTGAGACCCTTAAAGCGTCTGCCAAGCAATATGGCCGACGGAAAGTGTCTGGGAGTATTGACAATTTATTTTTAACTATACACTCGAAAACATATATGAAAATCAGCCATGAGAATTTACGTAAAGTAAGTAATGTTTTTATGTACCTTGATTACCTGATACCTGGAAATTGGCCGTTTGACCAAGTTAGCAGGTAGGCATACGATCATAGTACATACTAACACTACTCAATCGTCCACATTTCATCTGTCAGAAAATACGTGACGTCTGGCAGCTCTGGGATCTTGGACTATATATAGATTCAGTGGTCCTCCTGTTTTAAAAAATGGTTCGATCGCATGAAAAAAATGTTTAAAATGTAAAGATTATTTTGAAAAGCAATAAACATAATATTTTGGTTATAACATATTGTTTAAGTTACGCAAAACTTATAATGTGACTTACGTATACTTGATTTGAATTTGGTAGCTTCCGCAAAGTCTGGCCCATATTTGTTACCACCGCCTTCCTTTTTCCTAACCCAATAGTTTCAGTGTTTGTCACTGTCTCGTTTCGGGTCGGAAGGTAAGGTAGTGTTATGGCCTGCGCAGATGAGGGACTTTTGTCCGCAAAGGACAAAAATCCCTAAATCGTGAAAAAATATCCGTCAAGAACTTGCCACGGACTCAACGCACACGGTGTGAGATCATGAGGCAAATAAATATTCGGAGATTACGTTGTGCTGTAATTTCAAATTTAAGAAAAAGCATTGCATTGGTCCAAAAGAAAGACTGCCAATAACAAATCACTCTCGAGCGCTTAAATGTCGTCTTTGCGCCTAACTCGGTCCTTGCGCTCAACATAGACTATGTCCGCTGTCTTGCTGCTCCTGTCACGTTAATTCTATTTCTCGGTGGGGGGGAGTCCCCGTACATTTGACCAATCTCGACGTCTTGAGTTATTTGAAGGACATTTTGTACGAGGTAAAGTATTCGATACAGTTTATTAGGGTTCTTTATTGGTGGTCAAAAAAATTTCCCCGTGCATAGTCCCTCGTCTGCACAAGCACACGAGTAGCAACGCAACATTATCATCTTTAATATCTATCGATGGTTATCTCTCTCCATCAGAAGAGTCATCTGGCTGTTAAATACTACCATGAAAAAAATTTACCGACTACCTTACCCTCTAAACCTAACCATTAAAACCCGAGGGTGTAGTCATTCATTTTTAATAATAAATAAAACAACATTATCCATCAATACAATATATTTAAGCAATAAAACTAACATGAGTGTCACAATCTTTTGTATAGAACTAATCCATACATGAATTCTTACAAACTAACTACTAAACCTAATTAGTACTTATAATTGTTTACGCAGATAGTAAAATTTACATGGTGGTAATGCCCTGTGTTTTAATTTAGAAACAAATTTTTAATGGAATGTTACCTCTTTCTATGTAGTCTTAAATGACCATATACAAATGGATTTCTATATTTTTGGTTATAGATATACCCATCATCAATTTAACACTATTACTAGGTATTATTTGGTTAGATATTTAGGTAATACAATGTTCTATTTCTTCATGTATTTTTGATATGGCTAAAAAGCTATATAAATAAATATTTGTTTTATTTATTGATATCTGAATTAATCCAGTGATTAAAATACTTTATTTTCTGGCCTTTGTCCAGATTTTTCAATTTGTCCGCTTTATTTCTAAGAATGATTTTTATCATTTCACAGTGCTGCTTAGTTTTAAATTTATTAGAAAAAATATTTTCCGGACTTATGAATAATGGCTCGGCCGCACTTGCGTCTATGTTACAAAGCTTCGTGAAATGACACGAAAAATGTAAATGTGACCGGCTATCATCGGCTATCGTCGCATACATTCCGGACTGCGTGGGCCGCTAATAACTTCATGACAATAGACGCAAGTGCGGCCGCAGTATAACATAATGTTATTTTTAGTTTTTTTTAAGATTTTATAAAAACAGTTGTTCTTATATTCGTATCTATTACAAACTTAGTTTTTACAAAAATATAGCAAAATTATGTCAATAAAATTGCATTAAAAGTTTTAATATTTGTCCACTACTGTTACCTACCCGATCGTCAAATATTATCTGCACACTAGTTGAATTTACTTTGCCAAATATGTCTGCAAGACTGTTCAGTACAAGACTATTTTAACTAAACACCTTCAGGCTTCATTTAAATAATGAACTTTTATTTTCTCCATATCAAATTCAAGGTAAACAGTTTAAACTTCACATACCTTGCTTACGGTACTAGAAATTCTTGATAATTATAAAAGGTAACTAGGCATTACAAGAGATGTATGGATATTTACGAGAATTCTTTTAAGATTCAATACTGAAGACACTCCAAAACAAACTTTATGACAATATAGGTTTTTCCGAATCGATACGAATTGGAGACCTTCAGAAAGTACCCTAATCATTTGTAAAATGCATGACCTCTGGTCCACCTGCAGTCTATGAGCGGCTGTGATTACTTACCATCGAACGAGAAGATCTTTGCTGTTTGCTCCTTCTGATGCAAAAACAATGGCTAGAATCCTCATAATCATAATCCTTATCCTTATTTAACTTTTCGAAAAATTTAATTTGTTAAAACATCAGAGGTGAACTAACTATATTGATAGTTATTTATCAAATAAAATCTTATATATTGAGCGATTCATACCTAAACGATCATAAAATCAAATATTTTGGGTAAACATTCAATATCATTCTATTGGATAACACTTAACTACTGGAGTTGATATGCATTACTACGCAATCTAAGCGTAATTGGAATCTTATAATCACTGTATCATAAATATAAATTTTTGGAACGAAGTTCCTTACGGCAGGCTTGGAGGGGATAGGGATTTTGCTGCGCGACCGAACTGAAAAAAATGTGATAGTAAAACCGTAAGAAAAAATCCGTGGAAAAAAGTACGTGGAATAAAACCGTTAAATGAGACGTGCGCAGGCGCGACAGTCGCATACACAAGCGAGTAGTGCCGTTTAGCCGAAGGAACTTCGTTCCTACCTGGTGTCCCACGACACCACATCATTTTTTTTTTTTTGTTGTAAATATACATATAGATCGACTGGAGAGCGAAACGCAAACATCGTATTGTACAAAACCGACGAAGACGACACTACAATAAACAAGCTTGCCAGACGTTTACCAGACGACGAAGTTAGCCAGATGACACCTAAATTAGATCCATATTTATATAACTAATCCTGTACATACTTCTCATATGACAAACAAAATCTTTATTATAAATATAATTTAATATTAAAAACAAGTTTTAACATATTGACTAAGTTTATTAAAACAAAGCATACTCAATCATATTTCATGTAAAAAATATTCTGTTCTTGTATTAAAGTATAGGATGACCCTTGACCAATTAAGGAGACTGCACCAAAGAGGGTTTTCAGTGTTAGATTCTAGAAATGACGAATAGAAATGTCTTTTAACAAGGTAGAAGACAGAGATAAGAGATTTTAAACATAAAAAATGTCATTGTGAATTAATTTTTTTTTTTTTTTTAAATTATTAATATTAATGTTTTTCATTGTTTTATAAATAAATTTGCATGCCAGTTATGGTCAAATATTTACTTTCACGATATAAAAACTACGCATGTACAATATTTATTGCAATTAACGATTTATTGATTGATTGATACTGAATATGGTCAAACTTAAGGTTTGACCCAATTATACAATAAAAATACTAATGTACGGATATCGCGCGTGGATATCGAAGTTCGTTATTTACAAACATCTAGTTGCCGAGCTCGTGACAAGACTCGGTAACGCGTCTCTATCTCCCGCACGGTGACCATACTTTTCGAATATTACTGCACTAATTTCGTTGAGGTTTACTTTTAAGTTTGCTATATTTTCTTATTATATTTTCATTGGTTTTCATATGACCATTATTAACTATCATGTCCTTCAATATATAGTATTTTACCAGACAACATGTATAAGCACCCTATTATAAAGGCCATCGCTAAACTTTCTACAGGCAGTCCTCATATTTACGGCATGTTAGGTTCTCGAAATACGCGACGTAAATCGAAACGACTTAAATCAAGACATATTTTTTCATATGTTTACATGTAAAACTCTAGGGTTACTACTCCACACTACTCCACACGTAGGACTCAAAATAAAAAAAAAACAGCATTTATAACAAAGGATATACATACTTTATAATCAAAAGTAAGTTCTTAAAATAATTATGTATGTACTTATGAAATTGCTAGTTATTTTTGGTATTTGTATGTTATTAATTTTTGTTGTCCCTGAATTAACTAAACAAAATCAGGGGATAATCCCCGCTCGCGGACACCGCGCCACGTCGGCCCCACGGACATTGTCCGCGCGACAAGTGAATCCTCCTCCTCTCCTATGCCGGAAATCGAAACAATTGACGTATGCTTGAGGAATAGTATCAAAACGTTGTTCGACATAACTTGAAACGACGTAAATCGAGGACTGTCTGTATATTAAAATTTATAAGGTTACAAATTTGGGCTGGTAACGGGCTTTCTCAAAAGACGACATAAATTCGTAAATTGATTACAATATTACTAATTACAAAATAATCTGTCTTTCTACTAGGTACCGTATGAATCTAAGAACAGAGAGATTCTTATATTCACATTTTATTGTCAGCTTACAGAAGCTAGAGGATAAAATATGAATATAAATTAGAAACACGAACTAAATCAAAACTATTTCACTATAATATTACAATTAAAACTAAATATCATGTTCCAAACAACATACCCATTCATACATTATATTTGTCGTTACGATATAACTATGACTGGGATTCGTTTAGGGATTGCAATTGCTGGATCCAGCATCCAGCAATCCAGCTGGATCTACCGCTTTTTTTGGCATGCTGGATCCAGCACGGTTTGCTGGATCCAGCAGCGCGGATTATAATTCAAATAAAGTTACTTTATGTCTTCATTAGCCTTTTTTTGAAGTAAAAACTTCTTTACGCACGCTTGACTTGGGGAGTAAGCTGGTGAATGCATGACGAGAGCGTTATCAGTTCTTTGCAAAGTAGGTTAAACGATATGACTACTGATAAAATATGTTTTTTAAGGTTTCCATAAATTCAAAAATCTAAATAATTTATTGTTTTTGTTTATATTGATTACTATTATTATCATAGTTTATTTTATTTACTTCATAGAACATAATGAACATGTGTTTGTATTTGTATTGTTATTTTAAGTCAATTATTTTGATCTCAGATATTAAATAATTAAGAAACCAAACCAAAATTGATATGGTTTATCACCAAATGATTATTTTATTAGTTTGTAGTAAAAAGCTTAAATAATAAATAAGCAAATAGGAATATAATAATCGTGTATTTATTTTTATTTCATATTTTGCTGGATCCGCGCTGGATCCAGCTGGATTCAGGCTAATCATGCAAAAATCCAACTGGATTGAAAATGTTGCTGGATTGCAATCCCTAGATTCGTTAAAATACCCTAAATCTACACAGGTAAAATGATAAGAGACTTCTATTATTTCAGTGTTTAATAAAAATTATAAAGACATTTAATGTCCGAAACCATACTCCGAGTCAAAATCTTATGTTATATAGTTTTTTTTTTTTATAAATTATGTGTCTTAAAACGCATGTCGTCTGTTTCGTCAGGCGTTAGTCTCAAGCGCCAGAACAACGTTTAATACTGGCGTGACGTCATCCTAACGTCACGTTTTTGTTCAAAAATGTGCTAACGATAGTCTAGGTAAAGTGCCTATTCACGTATGACGTCACGTCAATGGCCGCGCTTTACAATTTTCGGAACTTAATTTCATGTATTAGAGACCATTGCTTAACTGGTTCACTTTGCCATACATCTTCTTGCAACGCCTAAGAATGTTAACGAATATTATATTACAATGTAATATTTTGTTTATTATGTGTTGTAACGATTTTATTTCTTATTATTTTAAGTTTAAAGTTTAAATTGCGACAAAACTCCTAAACCAGTGCAACATACGTTTGCCGTATTTGTAAACTTTTGTAAAATTACAAAATTGTAAACATATAGTAACAGTCGTAAATACGTGCGCGGCGTTTCTAATCGCAATCATATGCGTGTTTAGACGCAAATGTAACACGATGCGGCTTGCCCGTACAACTAAAGCATAGATGGCGCCAACAAAGCTAGTTTCCTTTTTTAATGCATAGAGAAAGTATAAATAGAGTAGGCAAGCCATGTGAAAAGTCGTTCCGAAAGAGAAAGAAAATAAAATTTGGTAAAACATTTTAAATTTAAATTTTCATACTACCTTCAGTATATACTTAGTAAATTGTCAGATTGTCACTTTAATAAACAGTATTAATTTGTAGCTCTGATGATGCGTTAAAACGCAAAATCGGTTGATATTAGAACAAACAAAACCAAGTAAAACAGTACAAGTACTAACTAAATACAAATCGACGTTTGAAAGGCAATCCTCACTGAGCGGCATTGAGTAAACTTTACAGGAGGAGTGATTTAAAGTTCAAATACAAATTAAAAAAAATCATAAATCACCTATTTAATTGTAAATAAATTTATTACTTTTATATTTGAATAAATAAATTATTTATATTTGAATTTTAAATCACTTTTTATATATATTTATATTTGAACTTTAAATCACTCCCCTGTAAAGTTTACTCAATGGCGCTTAATGTAAGTTGCCTTTTAAGCGTCGAAATACAAGTTAAAATAGAGTTTTACCAAGTAGCGACGATGTTCAATGTTCAAAAAAAAATGTTACGTGGTACACGTTTCTCTATATAACGTATGTAAACACCTGTACCAAATGTATGTTCTTTCCCTTTCTATCAACCGAACATTTTCACTTATGATATTCCAAGACTCGCCTACTCTATCTTTATATATTATCTTTTATTAATAAGTACATATTTTGTTTACATGTCAGTTGTCACTTGTCATTTTAATTTGAACCCATACATAATGGGTACTAGACATGAAGCTGTATTATATCTGGAGGTAACACTTCTTATAGCTACTTGAAACAAAACTTTGTATACTGCTGTCATCTTCTGAGGCCTTACCCTCTCTTTCTAACACAGCTGTATAAAAAGAGATGGCGATACCTCATAGACAGAGATATAACGTAAGTATATATTTCAAGTGATTAATCCTAGTGCTAGCTCCGTAGTTTTGCTTAACAACAAGCTGAATTTTTGTGAACAGCTTCATTATGACAAAACTATTTTCTACCTTCAAAAAACCTCGAATCGTGTAACTAAAAAAGTAGGCCTTTGAAAATTTTGATTCGGTAAAGGAAAAATATTTATAACAATAATTATTTTTCGACTTTAATCGCTTGGTTATATTATAAAAACACGATGAAACTATTGACCTACACATTCAACGCTTTTTCTGGGGAGTCCTCCTAAGTTTAACTCTAAAGTTTCGAGATTATGAGATGTTTAAATTAATATTAATCAATTTCAGAACAACCTAATTTTTTCACAACAGCTTTTTAATTATTATTGTAATTCAAGGGTAATATTGTCCTAGACGTAAAGTGAAAACTTTTCTTTTTTATCTATATTTATTAGTCGCCCGATTCGACATTTTTCAAAAATAGAAAAGTTGGTTGTCTCATCAAAACGGAGCTGTTCACAAAAATTCAGCTTGTTATTAATTTAAAAAAAAAGTTTGTTCGTGGGACCACGATCTACCACCTTTACCTAATACTTCATGGTTTTAGCTATGCTGGCGCTATTTTGACATTTGCCAAACCGATATTAACAGGGCGCTGCGTATGTTTCTATTCGTTGTACGCTTTACTTTTCTCCCGCTAGTGCCTGGCATCCCGGCGATGGTCGCGCTCGCGTTCGCGTTCGCGTTCGGCAGCGGGCGGGTCGCGCTCGCGGCGTTCACGCTCGCGCTCGCGTTCACGCTCGCGGTACCGCTCGTCGTAATAAGGCGCAGAAGCAGTCCGACTCTTGGTGCTTGCCTCCACTGGGGCACTCTCCGCTGTTGCTTCTACTGGGGACTTGCGAGGCCTGCACAACATAAAATAAATAATTATACATATTATATACATACATACATATCTTCACGCCAGATCCCTTACAGGATAGGCAGAGGGAACCGAGTGCTTTACATCACGATCCTTGCTTGTCTCGCTTCCTCCACATTCATCACTCTCTTCATACACACACGCCGGTTGAGAAGACTCTTGACACCACCTTCAGACAGTACTCAATGAATCTAATTATGTCAGTCTTGGTCTTCCTTCCACATTCGCATTGTATATGATACAAATAATTATCGTTTGACAAATTACACGAATTGACCTAACCCCAAAGTAAGGAAATTATTTACTTGCGATATAGGTGTTACAATATCAATACATAAAAATACATATATAAATACTGAGATATATTTAATAATCAACCAAATCCATATATACATTTGTGCTTATCACACAATACTTGTCCCTGTCGGGGAACGAATCCGGGCCTCCCCGATTGTATCGTTATCCACTCGACCAACGGGGCAGTCAAACAGTAACATTATATTCTAAATCAGGAGTCGACTAGCTGCGACTCGCGAGCCACAATTGACTCTTAAAATGTGTAGCTACGGCTCTTTAGTTCCATACATTTTTTAACAAAATATTATTTTGTCAAAATAAACATTTAATTTTGATGTGATACATCTATTGCCGCAGGTGTAAACCGGATCGTTGGCGTGGCGACACGGCATCCATGGCGACGGATCGCCACGCTTAATATTGTTACGAATAATCTAGAAACATGTAGAGTTGGAGCGCTGGAGAGATCTAGAATTAAAAGAAAGAAATAGCTACTCCTATTGACAAACAAATAGTTAACCTGGACTATGCCATAATGGACTTTGTGATATATGGCATAAGGTTGAAAGTAGCGTGTACTAGGATTTATGACTCATAACATGTTTACGATAAGAAGTGATTCATTGTTTCCCGATACATTTAGATTTTTCTGGATCCAGCTAGGACTTTACCCTGGCTATAAATAGAGAGGTGTTGACAAACACAAGGCAGTTTTTATCAAGCGATCGAGAGCGATACTTCAAGTGATCAGTGCGAAGCGAGAAGTGTTTTATTGTGTAGTCAGAGATAGTACAGTGAGTGAATAGTGTGTAAAGTGTATTTCAGTATTACATTGTGTTGTCTTGTGTATTGTGTGTATCGTAAATACACGGATTTAATATAAGTGGTGTTTTCTTACAATTACGAACCCGAGTACGTAACAATATTATGTTCTAAGGTAGGGTATACAGCGAAGCATACAGTCCATATTTTGTAGCGTGTACGATGTGGCGATGTGTCGCTATGGCAACCAACTACGCGACCCCGATGTATCACATCTGTCAGGAGTCCCGTGACGGCTCAGTTTTTTTTTTTACTGCAAAGCCATCGCTCCGATTGAATTTGATTGCTCTATTGGTTGTTATTGAAGTGCAAGTAAGTGTTATAAGTAATGTTTGTTTTAATTCTTTATTTAAATAATAAATGGTTACCTAATATCATATACATATACAGTGTTTTTTTAGCCGTGGGACGGAATCAGACCCGTGGAAATTCACACTTATACATATCGAATAAACCTATTAAAAAAAAAAATATTAAATAACCAAGGAAACAGTAGTTGAAATGTCAAAGGTCTCGTGACTCGTGGTTACCCTAGTTATCGTAGTCGTTACGCTAGTCTGTACGATTCACGAATTACCATAATAATATAAGTAGTAGGTAGATAAATAATGTAAATGTAATCTACCTACCCGTTTTAAACTAGTGTGAATTGTGATTTATTTACCCTTCATACTTTGTTCCTGGTTTAGTTAGGAAGGACAGCCAAAAACACTTAGGCACTAAATAATAAATTTAAAGCGTGTTATAATTTAAAAACTAGGCGCAATTAAAAGTGTAAGACACAGCTGATAATATTTACTTTCGATGATCGAAATTGGCTTAACTAAATTATTAACATTTTACAATAATCTCAATTGTTGAATTATTCTTCTGTATTTGGCGATTTAAGACACATAATCATTACGTAACGCATAGCCACATCTCATATCCCAATTTACATTGGAACACTGATAAGACGACATTCTTATTATAAGTCAAACACAAAAATACGTAAAAAACATTTTTGCATTCGCGGAAACACATCCGGACATCGCGATTCACTGGCACTTCTGATGTCGGCGCGCGGGATTCCGCGACCGGCGCTCACGCCACAGTAACTATTATGTAATCTTGTAGTTCATTGATTCACGGTGCGCGTACGTATGTATCTATCTACAGATACATACGTACGCACGCCGTATTTACAATTTAATAATTTTGTGGGAAAATTAGGTTAAAAATTAAGGTTATATATTTTATAGATATTTGGGCTCAGAATTCACTGAGTACACTCCTTCAATAGGTCCCACGGCTAAAAAAAGAGCCTGTATGTATATTATCTAATTTATTGGGGAAACAACACCAAATAGATATTTTTCTTTTGAATAAAATATAGATTAGTTTTTTTATCAAAAAACTTTATTCATGCAAGTACTAGACTTGACTAAAAAAATAGTGGCTCTTTAAAAACTTTGAAATTTTGTAAATTGATTTTTTTTTAAATAAATCATCTACCATTCTGCTAGGCAGTTCGTAAAAAGTAACCGATTGACTATATGAGTCACTTTCACTATGAGTGAGTATCGTGGCAGAGTTCAGCCACGTCTCCCCCGTGTATACATCACCGCCTTACCTATTTCTGCCGCAATAGCGTCAAAATCTGTTGTTGTAGTGTCCCAGTTTGGAGTAGGTAGCCGGTGGACTTGTGCGTTTGGCATTGCCATCCAGGCTAATAGCAACGCACCACTAATATCTTGTGTCTATAGGCGATGCGACGATATAAAAAAATGCATTTATAGTCCTTTCTTTTTCCTTAAATTTTTTCGATTTATAAAATCCAATTCACACCATCCCAAAACAAGCTTCATTTCAAAAATGAGGCGGTAATACGCGCTTGTGTATCTGCATTTACAAGAGAAAAAATATTTCAGTCACCTTTCCTCCCGACTGTGGCCTCTATTATAGTGATCTGTTCGTTCCCGATCCCTGGACCTGGACCTATCTCTTTCACGCTCACGATAATCCCGGTAATAACTGTAAAATAAACAAAATAACAAAAATGTAGTAGGTGGAAAACCTGCCATCTAGAAACTATATTACCACACATTAGACATGGTTACACCAGCCAGTTTAAGATATGCAAAAAGAGATATTTCGCACGCGAATAGTCATCCTGTTGTCGATTTTCTTTACTTGCCTGAAAATGCTTGTTTTTCCCCGTGTTGGTCCGGGCTCCTATGAGACATAGGTCAACTGCCGTTCTGTCAGATATATCGTAAAAGGCGACCGATTGGCTCTGCAAGTCACTACCATCGTGACTACTAGGTGGTAGAGTTCTGCATTGTCTCGCCAGGGTCTAGTACCGTCAGTAGTAATAGCGTCAGTGCTTGTCACTGTCGTGTTCCAGTTTGAAGGGTAAGGTAGCCAGTAAACCTATGCATGTGGCATAAGACCTCGACATATGATAGCAACGCACCATTAACACCTTTGGTGTCTATAGATGATGGTTGACTCTTTCCTTCAGGAGACAGATCTGCTTGTCTATCTATCTAGCTATCTTATGATATAAAAAAAACTATTTTTTTAAGTTTCGTGTAAACTTTTAAAACATTGATAAAATTTGGCAGATCTCTTGATGATCTACACTGCAAGCAGTGCTTGAGCCTGGTATGTATTACTGCCTCAATGTTCACCACATCTTCCTTTACTTTCTTCTATTTCCGATTCTTTCCCATAGTGTGTCAATGGAATTTAATTACTAAGACTACACTGTTGTTCGTCCGTCAGTGTTGAAAATTAAGAGGCCACCGATCACCATACAAGAAATTTTATTTGTCGCCAAAAACATCTAAATGACAAATTTACGGTGGTAATATGGAACCTTTTGTGTGCGATGGACTCGCCTTACACATACTTAGGCGATTTTCGTTATTTTCACAAAGTTTGAAATAACATACAAACCTAAACACATAAATACACATAGATGTACACGTGCACGCACATATACACACGTGCACGCCCCGCAAGATTGTATTGTATACAGAATGAAACCTTTTTTCAATTTTCAGGCAAAGCTTGTGTTAAAACAGGTAATTACTTTAATATTTAATAATAGAAATAAAAATCAATTGCTGTTCGTTAGTATCGCTAAAACTCGAGAACGGCTGAACCAATTTGGCTAATTTTGGTTCTAATTAATTGTTGAAGTCCAGGGAAGGTTTAAAAGGTGAGAAAATATAGAAAAAAAATGTAGTTAAAAAGGCAGAACAACGTTTGCCGGGTCAGCTAGTACATAATAGAAATTTACGGCGGATTTTTTTTTATATTAAAGATAGCAAAAAGCAGATGGGTTTCCTGATGGAAAGAGTCAACCATCGCCTATAAACCAAAGGTGTTAATGGTGCGTTGCTATTTTGTGGCGAGGTCTTATGCCACATGCATAAGTTTACCGGCTACCTTATCCTCCAAACCGGAACACGACAGTGACTAGCACTGACGCTATTGCGGCAGAAATAGGTAAGGCGGTGGTACCAGACCCGGTCGAGCCGATGCAGAAATCTACCACCTAGTAGAGCGGAAACAATGATACTGAAAAAAGATGCTTTGTGTTAAACAATTTTGGTGATTTTAATAATAATTGACTATTAAAATTGATTTTTAAATTATAATATTTCCATGCAATAACAAATCCACAGAGATTTTAAGTGCATAAGAGAGAGGAAACAAGACAAATCTGCAAAGATTGTGACATGTGGCACTCTGTTCCATCTGATTTGTTTGTAGTTACGATATCACGCTACCGGAAATATGACCTGATATCACTCGACACAGTGCAGGATTGATTTTTGCAAACCCTGTCTTACATTTTTACAATTGGTACTAACCCCACAAACAAACCAAAAATTGAGTGTAGATCACAGTTGAAGTGAAAATTCTAGAAAACTTCATTTCTAGAAACTGGGACGAATTTAGTACTAGAAGGTCATACATACACATAAAATACTCGAACAAGAAGAAATATTAAACAGTATAGTTCCCATCGACACATTTCTTGAGCGCTGGCTTTGACTTGCGCGGAAATGAATAATCTATATACAATATACATATAATAAAATCGTAGGAAAGTCAAAACTGTACATTGAATATTTTTTTAAAGGAATACTTGGGCGTGATCTACAATCGATATCGAAGCCAAAAATATAGTTTTTAGAATTTTTGTCTGTTTGTATGTATGTCCGGGGTAAACTCAAAAAGTACGGCATGGATAACTTCAAATTTTGCATGATTATTACTAACAGGTCGTGTCAACATATAGGCTACATATTATCACGCTATCACCTACGGGGGAGGAGCAGTGCGGAGCAAACGAAGTCCGCGCGGACGAAGTCGCTGGCAACATATGAACATATAACATCCGTAATACGGTATTTTGCACACCAAAACGATCCCCACTCCAGAGCCGAATACGCAAGAAATATGCCGGGAATTATACGTGTAGGTACTCTACTCACTATACTACACCTTCTCTTTCGATTCAACTCTGCAAAATACAGACGCACATAAGCACACATACATACACAGCTTAATAGACAAGCGGAGGCTACGAAGCACAAAAAGAGTGTATTTCATGTCATTCTCGCGCCGAATTAAACCTATAACAATATTTTTGTCACTTGATATTATCTCTTTCATCTAGTATAATATAAAGCAAACGAAACTGTTAAGAACAAGGATGCGTTAAATCTGAATGCCAACCAGAATGCCACTGCTTTAGATTGAACAGCTGACCTATCGCCATTAACAAATAGTAAAAGATACTGATTTTTTTATTTACCGTATGTGGATAACAAAGTCATTTTGCCCCGATTTTCGAAAATATTAAATTACTAAGTATCATTTTTACAAACTTTAGATTTTTAAACTCTTCAAACTCAAAAAATTTATGCTTAGGTATATTTTGCTTGAGCTCATAAAGCTCAAAGAGCTATTTCAATTTAGCGGGAAGTTTCAGAAATGGCTTGTAGGATCAAACAACATACAGATTTTTTTAACTTATAAATCCCAATTGGGATTCTATCCTAGTTCACGTATGTCAGTTCACTTGGAATTATAACCTCTAAGCCCACACTACGATCGAGATACTCTCGATTTTAGAACAGATATAGGAAAACGGAATAAGCTCTTGAATTTAAATAACAATTTCGTACGCATCTTTCCCAAAAATTTAAAGGGGGCTGAATTCTCAACTCATGCATAAATAATGCCCTCACATGAAGCGTGATATTTGTGTTTTGCCATGGTAATGAACTCATCCAAACATGCGTGGGAGGACATGCTACAACGAAGTGCTTTCAGAAAAATTGCGAAACACTTTAAGCATAAAAAAACGATGCGCCATGCGTTATTAATGTTAAAATTTGGTTGTACGATTACAAATTTTTTAAAGTTCATATTTGAGTCAAGATATCTTCCGCGTTTTTTCTACTTTGAGACGACGAACAAGCAGATAAGCTCTCCTGATATAAGAGACAATAATCGTCTTTTTCTATAATAGCAATTACTACACAGAAACAATTTAGCATAATCATAAAGTTGTTATTTTATAGAATGAGGCGTTTGGCTTTGTGGAAATCCATAATTCAAAAGATCAAATCATCTCACATTTGCATCAGGTGGTTATTTGAATGAACGTCTAAACGGACTAGATCACTTCAGATAATAAATTAGCACTCCAGCCATTGATAGAAAAATGAAAAATCCAAATTTGTTTAATGTGAAAAATAATAGATGAGCCCAATAAAGTTAAAACATTTTTATGTTAATATTACATTTGACGAATTTGTTAGAATTCAGTCACCAAATGAACAATGTTAAAATGAGTTTTAGAATAATTGCAAGTTAGGCACATTCAAACAACAAGCAAACAACGAGCTTGGATACATATGTCAAGTCACTGCCTCTGAGAGGCCGTGAAAGAAACGAGCATCAAACTAATAGGCAAGCACTTCCAACTAAGTCGTTTTAAAAAAAACACTTACGCGTCACGGTCGCGTTCACGATCGCGTTCCCTTGACCTTTCCCTGTATCTGCAAGCAAATTGTTAGCATGTTTAACATTACAATGAACTGAATGAATACTAATTTAGAGAGACATTTCCGGGATCTTGTCGCAAACTAAAATTATATATGTGTATGTTATTATACAATAAAAGGCTTTAACGCATTACCAGATTCACATGACATTAAAAAAAAATTAATTTAATTTATATCGCCAAATCATTAGTAAGGACAGTGCTTTACCTGGTATGCCTATTTCTCTGGTACTACTATAATGTGGTCACGGAAAAAAGAATTAATAAGAAATAAAACTTAACTATCAATGGATGGACATATTTTTAAATCTATTTTGGAGTTTATAAAATATCACTAAACCAAAAGGCATTAGTTCTAAAAACTACCATTAGGTTTGTCCGTATTTATTACATTTAATGAGGTCTTATTAGTGGCAGGAAAACAACATATTTTCACGAAATCATATACAGAAGCAATATTTAGAGCCAAACCTCTCGCATGTGATATTCGAACTGTTCGAGTATATATAATTGATAAACTCTTTCACATCATCACAAATAAAATTGTTTGTTCCTTACCATCACGACTACTAGGTGGCAGACCTGCATCGTCTCACCCAGGTCTGATACCACTGTCTTATCTGTTCCTGTCATGTTCCAGTTTGGAGGGTAAGAGCCGGTAGGCATGTGGCATTGCCATCCCATCACCTGAATAGCAATGCACCATTAACATTTTCGGTGTCTACAGATTATGGTTTCTCTTTGCATCGGGAAAGCCGTCTGCAGGGTTGCTATGTAATGTACGTATAAAGCCTCCTCTACACGTCTGCCGATTGGATCGCAGATGTCATCTTCGGATGTTTCCACAGACGTATAAATAAATAAATACTCACGGGACAAATTACACTTACTGATCTAACCCCAAAGTAAGTAAATTATTTGCTTGTGTTATGGGTGTTAGTCAACGATACTAATACATAGAAATACGTATATACATACCAGAATATATTTAATAAACACCCAAACCCGGAAATACAAACATCTATACTCATCACACAAACGCTTGTCCCCGTCGGGGATCGAACCCGAGCCCTGTTGATTGCGTAGTCAGGGTCGCTAATCGCTCGACCAACGGGGCGGTCGAAGGGCAGCGGCGTATAGAGGGGGTATTTTGCGCGTCTATTGTATTTAACGTCTGCAGATGCGTCCGCCTCGATTCCGATAGTTGTCGGTTGTTGTGGCACACATCAAAGGGTTTTGGCGCGGATGTTCGGCGTCTGTCCACACGTCTGACGACGCATCAGTATGATCAGAGTTGCGGTTGAGAATGCACGCGAGCTTCTGTTAGTTTATAGGTTTGCACAATACTCGTAAAAACGAAATAGCTAATAATATGAGCAATAACCAAATAATAATAATAATAACTTTACTGAAGTTAAAAGTAATGAATAAATAGCTCTGGCAGTTACGATCTCAATACCCATATTTTAAATGTGCGAGTTACGTCTGTCAGAAATAACCGTAGACTGATCGAGCTACAGACGTGTGGTCAACTCGTGGTGATGCATCTGGCGACGTCCGCGGGCGCGTATGTCGATGTGTAAAGGAGCTGTAAGAGTGTAATACTGACCGGTCGCGCTCGTCGCGCTCGCGCTCGCGGCTGCGCTCGCGGTAGCGGCTGGCGGAGCGGTCGCGGCGGCGCGGCGCGCGGTGGTGCGCGCGCGCGTCCCGCTCGCGCGACCGCGACCGCCGCCGCTCGCCGCTGTACGACTTCGTCTCCACGCCGTGCAGCGTGTCTTGCAGGGACGATATCAGTATCTTGCAGCGGTCGTCGTGTGCTACCTGATAAAACCATCATAATAATTTATTGGTAAACAAATTAAAGGAATTGATCTAACCCCAAAGTAAGCTAGTTATTTGCTTGTGATAGTAGGGGAGCCCAAAAGGGGATGTTTGCATTTACTCGAGCGCATCAGATTAACATAGGGGGCTAACCTCTCATACTGTTGAGGCTCTCCACCAAAAGTAAGCCCTTTATAAGGCGGGTAACTAGGGTAGAAAAATAAACAAAATTTCAATAACTTCGACTTATGGAAATTGTCAGATTATTTTTTTCATTATTATTTCATCATCTATACATAAAATAAAATCGTAGGAAAGTCAAAACTGTACATTTTTTTAAAAGAATACTTGGAGCGTGATCTACAATCGACATCGAAGCCAAAAATATAGGTTTTAGAATTTTTGTCTGTTTGTCTGTTTATCTGTTTGTCGGTTTGTCTGTTTGTCTGTTTGTCTGTTTGTCTGTTTGTCTGTTTGTCTGTATGTATGTCCGGGGTAAACTCAAAAAGTACTTTTACTTAAAGGTCGGGTCAACATATAGGATACATATTATCACGCTATCACCTACGGGGGAGAAGCAGTGCGGAGTAAACGAAGTCCGCGCGGACGAAGTCGCTGGCAACAGCTAGTTTCCTATATAATAAAAGAAAGTTAAGACGAGCTCATTGACGTTATAATTAGGTGATCCCGCGGGATCAAAAACTTTTATGATGCAGCGGGCGGCACGCTTGTAGCTAGTCTATAATATTATGTATGTATGGATAGATTTAGGGATGAATGTTACATGATGCAGCGGACAGTTTACGAATTGTCGGAAATCCATTATCGCGATACAGTTTTGTGTCATAGCGCTGTTTTTTTAAGTACATGCCTTTAATTAGAAGTCGCTATGTTCTATAGAACGTTGAAACATTGTATAAATGTCAAAACAACGTTATCTTTGCAACTTTGTGACCCACCCACTCCCTTAAGCTACAGTTGAATAGGCAAATTTTCTAAATTTTACGAGACAATTAACACACCATACCCTAATCTGATGCGATTTAGTGTTTCCATTTCAAAGTTTTTTATGAAACATTTTTTTATCTGTAATTTTTTTCCTCACCATTGAAATGAAAAACATTATAACCTTTTATTTTTCCTATAATTTAATCTACAAAATCCAATAGGTCCCTAGGACGCTCGAGATAACTACATTTAGCATCTTGGGCTCCCCTACTATATGTGTTATTCAATGATGGTTAACTCTTTCCATCAGGAGACCCATCAGCTTGTTTGCTATCTTATGATATAAAAAAAATTACACTAATACATAGAAATGCATAATACTGAAATATATTTCATAAATACCCAAAGCCAGAAATACAAGAAATACAAACACCTACTAACACTCATCACATAAATGCCTGTCCCTGCCGGGAATCGGACCAAAACCCCATTGATGCGTAGTCAGGGTCGCTAACTACTCAACCCCATAAATAGCCCGCACCGATCGAATTAACGACATAGACTCTATCTCAAGCTTTCAAAACTTTTAAACAATGTGCGGTATCCTGTTGGCAGGTTACCGGCGGAGCGGGCTTGGTCCAGTCAGTAAGAGCTTCGAGCTAGCTAACTCTGGACTGATTGACACAGAACTGGCATTTTATATGAACGCGGGCGGAGCACTACACATAGCTGGCCTCACTCCACCAGCGCGGACAAATTAATGAAATATAAATATTATAGCAAAGATATAGTGTATAAAAAAATCCCTGTCTGATCGTCACGATATTGTTCGGTAGCTTAGCAATATCGTACACATATATGGTCTTTCCAAAATAGGTAAACATATTTGAACACAGCGTTCGGTACGTTTAACCAAACATATCCACCCAAAAAATAATGCGATTCTAGGAACTATAACATTTTGATTTTTACGAATAATTGTCTCATGACGCTTCACATCTTAATGCATAAAATAATCCACTTTTGACGTCAAAGTGAATAGTAAGGTAAGCATCTCCGCGCCATGTATGAGTAGTGATAATTTCATCCAACGTTTCGTTTACATTTTATGGCTCTGCGTCAGAGCCAGTACGTTGACCGTGCTACGTCATTTAATATCACGCGCGCGAAAGAGACATTGAACTTTAAAAGGTGTGAGCGGCCGGCAGGCGGTTAAGGTCTTTTAGTCCGAGTTAAGTTTATTTACGCCTAATATTTGTTGTACGTAGGCTAATTACAGTGATAGACAACACGTCTTAAACTTTAAAATAAATTTCAACATGTTTATAACTAAAAACTCCAAAAAAGTAATTAGCTACAAATCTGCGCAATAATAATAACCATAACAGTTGAAGTTGGACAATTCCCGTCACCCTCATTAGAAACGACTAATATTATAACAGATACACTCGGTCCAAGCTACAGTTGTCTTTATCGCGCTCTACGGTATACTTGTAGGATGCGATAGAGAAAACCACAAGGCGATAAATCGCTAGATTTTAAAAATATCTATTTTTCAATTCTCTCGCCCTCAATATTCCCTATTAATATCCATGAGTAAATAATAACTGTTATGGCCTGTAGTTAATTGCACAATGCAGTTCTGTCAGCTGATAAACGCGCACGTATTTATGTGACGTATAAGCATATAGCGTCTGGCTCTGACGCACACCCACAGATATGTCACGAGGTTATTTAGCTTACTACTCATGACATAAGAACGTTGTGAGTAGTAAGGTAAATAACCTTGCGGATTATATTATTCGGAAAGTCGTAAAGTTTTGAAACAAAATTATTTTATTCGTAAAAATCAAGTCGCTTTTAAATTTAGTTATTTGAATTGCACTATTTTTTGGGTGGATAACTTTGGTTTTACGTACTGAAGACTATTAAAATATGTTCATCTATTTTGACCTTACATACGTTATGATTTGTATTGTTGTGTATATATATAAAACAATTTTTCTCCGATTGAAATAATTAATCTTCAATTATATTCCAAATATTACTGTGGCATCACAAAATGTTCGAAAATGGTGGTGGCCGACATCAAAGAGCGGTCAGCCTGCTTAATGTAGTAGCCACCCGATGCCGTTGACTCGACGTAGTTTTCCTAATAATTAAATAAATATTCCCTAAATTTTAGGGTAAGAAGTAAAACGAACATTTTAAATTCCAAAGTATGTTTTTAAATATAATTATTTCATCATTTTTAATAATGTCATCGACCTGTCTACATGTCGATTTCGGGTCGGGCAGGGTTTTTAATACTCACTAGTAGTGTACATAACAAAATTCTTTCTAGATATTTTACAATAAAATATGTAAAACTAGAACAAGTAATTTAAAAATCAACTATATGTATGGTACATACTACATTCTAAGAAATAAATAATAGTTATAAGTACCTTGCTCTGTTTGATAAGCGATATGGCAGTGACAAGCGTCTCTATAGCCGAGGCGTATTCGCCGGCGGCGGCGTCGCTGACGGCGCGCGCGATGGCCGAGCTGGAGACGGTGCGGTTGCGGCCCATCACCTCCTCGAACTCCGCCTCGCTGATGACCGGGATGGGGTGCGCGTGCGGCGTGTGCGCGGGGTGCGGCGCGTGCGCGGGGTGTGGCGCGTGCGCGGGGTGTGGGCCCAGCGGCGCGTGCCCCGCGCGCGGCTCTGCGCTGCCCGGGTAGCTCTGTAATATCATAATTATTATTACTAGCGATCTCCTGTGGGCGAAAGTCGACCATAAACTAAACAATAAAATTCCTTCTAAGTTTGAAAACTAACTTTAGCCGTAAAAAATAGTCTACATGTGTGTATATTATATCGCGTATGTTATATGCATGTAGTGTGTGTAATGTTTTTTTTAGTAATTAATGTATTTCTAATGAATTTTGTTTAAAAATATTAGGTTTCTGCAGTCCTGCGCAATGTAAAATTTAACTTCACCAAATTTCATACTCCACCGTTCGCGCAATTGTCTTAAAAAGGGGTCCAAAGTTGTTTCTTCCCGTATTATTATATAAATTATTATTGCCGGTAGCTTAGCTGTAAGGTTCACATCGGCTGAAAACTACTATGCTTTCCAACTGAGAATAGGACTGTCAGGACGCGATATCGTTCCGCATTTTGCAAAAACTTCATTAGTGATAAGAATGGTGAGCAAAAAAATACTAACAAAAAAATTCATAAAAAGAAATAATTGACCTTCTAATTGGTATATTCAGGTTTCTATTTGCATATGCTAGTATGTGTTAAAGTGAGATGTAAAAAAGAAACAAAATATAAAAATACAGATATCTTTTTTATAACAAAATACATAATGAAAGTGTCTATCAGATTTTAAATCCTTTATACGACATCATTGGTATACGAATCTTTTTGTTTTCGCACAAAATATTCCATAAATCTAAAATTAATTGCGTGTTTCAAATTATGTGTATAATGACATTATTTAAATATGTACACTTAGGTAGCTACATGTAGTATGATATGGAACACTAATATTATTATTGTATTATTTCAATGTTACTTGTTCTTCAAAAAATCAGCCCAATCTTTTTAGCAATTTTTTTTTGTTAACAGTACTTATTTAACACTTATGAAGTTGACAACGAGCACGATCCTTTTCTCAGTTGGAACACATAATATTTTTCTCAAACATGCTCGGAAATAAAGTACATTTGAATAAAGAACACGCGAGTATAGTATTTACGTACACAGAAAAATAAAAACATTGCCGAAAGCGTTTTTTTAATTTGGAACAAGAAACACGCCGGCAACGTTTTATGAAAAAGCGTGCTGGATTGTAATTTGAATTAAGGACCGAATCATCATTGAAGCCTTCGTCTGCGACTCGGCCTTCAAACTCATACCAGACCTGCAATTGTCTATTTCGCGGCCTTTGCAATTATGTACTATTTTTATATCTATGTTTAATATAATATGTGTTTTAATAATATAATTATAATAAACGTAACCTTTACTGACATAAATAAACACGGATACAGAATAACATATTAAGTAAAAAACGTGCGAGCCTTTACAGTAATCGCATGTGATGTGTAACATCTGACAAATGATTAAGTAGGTAAATAACACGCGCTCATAGGTCATTTCAATTAGTGCAGATTCCTCGGCTTTCTGTTACACACTTTTGTTGCGTTTCACAAAATCACTCTCATACATTGCAGGAAATCGGGAGGATATATGTCATCCTCAAATTTAAAACTATAAATTATAAAATATTTTCTAGTTTACTTTAGTCGGTTAATGATGACGTTTTTTTATTACACACTAGCTGGCCCGTCGAACGTTGTTCTGCTTTTTTAACTACTCTTATTTTTTTTCTATATTTTCTTAGCTTTTAAACCTTTCCTGGACTTCAAAAATTAATTCAAAACCAAAATTAGCCAAATCGGTTCAGCCGTTCTCGAGTTTTAACGAGACTAACGAACAGCAATTGATTTTTATATATATAGATTTCCCGGTCTTAGCCCCTCAGCCCGCAAAACGATACCGTGCGACAAGAAACTTCCAATAATTTATACAATTATAAAGTATAAATTTGCATGTCAGTTTTGGTGGCTCAATAGGATTAAAACACTGTAATAAATAAATAAACATCCAATATAACTATTTGTGCAAAGAAATTAAATTTAAACTTGTTGATCTACCGGAAAGTAGCCGAAGTGACGCTTCATCAAGCGGCGAGGCCTCATGTGCTATGTGCTTTCCTTTTTATACCAGCGTCAATTGATCCATCACACCTCAAAACTTGTGCTTGATGTTACTATGCGTTCCAACTGAGAATAGGATTGTCAGGATGACATATCGCTCCGCATTTTGCAAAACTTCGTAAGTAACATGGTGTACAAAAAAATCTAATTAAGAAATATTTAAAAAAATATTTTTATTCTAATTACTATATTTTCTTATTTAGATTCCCATCAGATCATGTTACCATGTATTAAAACAAGGTGCGAAATAACTAACACGACTTTTATATATACACATATATAGATGATCGGCTTGACTGATATTTTAATCCTTTTTAGCATAGAGATTTTTAGCATAGAAAACCCTGTCCGATCCGAAAGAGGTATATAAACAGGTTAATTTCAGCATCAAAAAAAAAATATTTTTATTAAAATAAGAAAAATATCGCAGTTTAAAGTGCCTCATTTTAGTACTAATATTGAGCAACTTCCCCTTAAATCAAGCAAATATTTTGAAAATTGATGTTTCAATATCCATAAAATAGACACAAATATAATTGTATTAAGCTACCAAATTATGCCTTTGACGATCGACCAGGGTTTTCTTTACAATCTTTTTCGCCGTGTTGGTCCCGGCCTCCTTTGAAGAATAGGCCAACTGCCGTTCTGCCAGGCAGGTCGTAAAAGGCGACCGATTGGCTATCGAGTCCCTACCATCGTGGCTAGTAGGTGGTAAAGTTCTGCATTGTCTCGCCTGGGTCTGGTACCACCGCCTTACCTACTCCTGCCGCAATAGCGTCAGTGCTTGTCGCTGTCGTGTTCCGGTTTGGAGGGTAAGGACCCATCACCTTGTTTGCTATTTTATGATATAAAAAAAACTGTATATAGGTGAACAGCTAGACTGATGTTTTTTACTAATTTTTTTATTGATGAAAATAATATTATTAAAACGTTATTTGTTCTTTAAAAGAATAAATCAGTAATATTTTATGAACAAATATTTTTTTGCTGACATTACTAATTTTACACTTGATAACAAGCGCGAACCTATTGGTTGGTTTAAGTTGGAACGCATAGTATGTAGTGGTAGTGGGTACCTGTGGCGGGCGGCCGTAGGGTTGTCGCGCGCCCGGCGGCGGCGCCTGCGCGGGCGGCGGCGCGCCGTGCGCCGCGTGCGCCGGGTGTCCGTACGGCGCACCTGGACCTACGTACAACATGCACTATTACAAGACACACACATTTGTTTTTATTTAAATAATAATAATGAATAAATATTGATGGACAAATTACTTTAAAATTCTTTTGTTTGGAACCACCGACCACACAGCCCCTAGATGCCTAATATTTGATTTTTCGAATTGAATGCATTCTGGCAACTAGCTGAGGTAAGACCATGCGGGGTTGCAACGCCGTGATTGGCTAACTCAAGTCCACAGTGAAAGATAGTGATGTACAGAGGATCTGATTGGTCTTACACTGATTGAGTATTTGCGCGTGGACTTTTACATCGGAAGTATAAGCAAGAAGTGTTGACAGAGGCATTCACCTGTTATTTATGTGTCTGTTGGCTGTGTGGCCGGTGTTTGGAACATGCATACATAAATGAGTACAATACAAATATTATACGAAAATTAAATAATGACGATGATGTTGATGGGTAGGTGTGGCGGTACCTGGCGGTCCGGGCTGCGGCGGCGGGTGCTGCGGCGGCTGCTGTGGCGGCTGCTGCGCGAAGAACGCGGGGTTGACGTGCGGCGCCGGGGCACCGCCCGCGCCCGGGCCCACGCCTGCACGCACACACACACACCTTTATGTACACACACAATTATGGCGTGGCTACATATATCGGGTTACGGCGAAGTATCGCGCTAGCACGATGTATCGGCTTATCGTTCAACTGTATCACGACAGGGTGACGCGTCACTGCAGTGGGCGACAAACTGCGGTCCGCAGGTGATATGTTTAGCGCAGCCAACACAATCTATACAAATAAATACAATTGGAGTGTCTGTTTGTAATATTAATATACCCTTTTTACTAAATGCATATGTATGTAATGTATATACGATATATGCAGCGAAATAACATTTTTACAATTTTTGTCTGTCAAAAAATTGAACACGCTTCTGTTCTATTTTTCTCTGTTCTGTTCTGAAGCGTGTTCTATTTTTTGTCGAGTAACACTGCCCGCCTTTTCTCCCTCTGACTCGCGGCTTGCACTTGAACTTTTTTCGCGACAACGCACTTCGGGCGATAGTGGCCAGTGGGGCCCCGACATGAGCAAACAGTTTATATTTAAGTACATGATATGTTAATTTCATGTGCAAGTCATATTGATATCATTATCTATATTAATCTTATAAAATAGCTGAGCCCGCGACTTCGTCCGCGTAGAAAATTTCGAAATTAAAAGTAGCCTAAGTTACTCCTTATCACATCAGCTATCTGCCAATGAAAGTCCCGTCAAAATCGGTTTAGCCGTTCCAGAGAATAGCTGGAACAAACAGACAAAAATTGTAAAAAAATTTATTTTGCTATATGTCCCTTGTGTACATCCATATGCATTTAGTTAAAAACGGTTATTTTAATATTTCAAACAGACACTCCAATTTTATTTATTTGTAATAGATGCGAAAGTTTACATGTTTGGATGGATGCTTGTCACCCAATCACTCAAAAACTACTGAACAGATTTGAATGAAATTTGGCACTCAGGTAGATATTGACCTGGAATAACACATAGGCTACTTATTATTCCAGAAAAATAAGGTGATCCCGCGGGATTCACCAAAAACTTTTATTATGCAGTGGGCTGCACGCTGCAGCTAGTTTATCATAATGATGTAGCGTAAGTCCTCAGTCTTGAGCGACCACTACTAGCGGCTAGGGTGAGCTTAGAATTAGGGTGGCTTCTGAGGAGCTGTCTATAAAATCAAGAAGCAATAAATGTGAATTCATTGGAACAGCCTATATAATACGATCCGCACCAAAAAACGATTGAAGCCAGTTTGAAGGATTCCGCGTGAATGTGTCGCTTCGTATATTATCGTATCTGCGAAGTGTGATACTTTCAGATAAGTTTTTATACGCAGATAAAATATTATCTGCGTAATGTGTGACAACCTTAATAGTCATATATATGAAGGCGAATAGCATCAGCGTCGAAGTTGTCAACCGATGTCACACTACGTGGTTAGCGTTTTTTCATCGGCGTACGAAGCTTATTTTTTTGCATGCCGCTTGTACCGTAAGCTTCGGTTGTAATTTTGGAACAGTAGGTCCACTAATTCCTAATGCGGCCGCAACACGCTCTCGCACTTGCGACAGTGGTAAAAGCGATCCACCATTTTGATACTCTGCTTCAAAGTAATTACGAACCTGGATCACCAGTTCTCTCGCCTGCCTTTTTAGAACGGAATCTCGGCATTTTGATGTTTGACGGCTGGGCAGCAATCAACACGGAGGAACACAAATACACAACGTAACGTATGGATAATGTGAAAAAACTCAGCGAACAGAAATGTAGTGACTAGCACGACCGTGTTGTTGCGAGTGACAGATTAAAACAAACACAAAATGGCGCTGGGCCATTGAGTGTTCCCACCTCGAAAAAATATATTTGAATGTTTTTGTTATATTTGTCTTTGTTCGAAATATAATAAATATATGCGATACATATCATTACTTATTAGGTCAAAACACTACAACTATCAAATTAGAACTGTCATCGAGAAAATAAATAAATGGAAATAGTGTGCAACACAGACATGTTTTATTGTAAATATTAATGTAAATAGATAGTAAGGCAGGATAGAATGTATGTTTCGTTTAGTTCGTAAGTTTTTTGTAATAAATAATGTTCGTTTTCGCCTTTTATTCGCCCTAAGACCTACATACAGCTTTGTTGTATAGAAATAATAAAGCTTTATGTAGCTATGATCTTTGCCTATTAGGCATATTACGAATAAAGCGAGTTCCACGCAGTTGACGACATTGCGAGTCGACTCTTGCGAGATAGTATTTATATGCGGGAACTCGCAATTACGAAAATCCGAAAAGTGCAAAATTCTTTGTTAAAACAAATGTTTTACGATTGTAAATAGTATGTAGAATGTAAGTATAAGCCTTAGGCATATGTTTAGACACTTTTCTGTAATATAAAGATAGTTAACAGGATAGTACGACCTGAAAAGGCGTACAACTCTGTAATTGTAAGAGTTTCCGAGGTCCTGTAAGAACGTACAATGTATATAACACTCTTGTTTGTTATTGTATAAGTTTATTTGTGTTAGATCCTTGTATATAAATAAGAAATAACACATTGTAATTCGTTTTCGGTAGGTCTTAGGGCATTACGTACTTTGTTTTGCATATATTTGTAAAAAGGTAGTACCGTTGCACTCGATAGAGGGCCACACTGGTTAATTAGAGGTAGGAGAAGCTACCTAAGATAAAATTATTAAGATTAGATTGCGAAAAGTGGGATTTAACAAATCCCAGACATTGTGGCGCCACACCCGGCGCCGTTTGTCTTTGTAGATTTCCGCCGACCGTCTGGCCGCGCGCTATAAATATCGAAGAGCGCGGCCATACAATCAGTTCCGTTCCAGTAAAGTTACAGTTTCGTTACGACTCAACAAGTTTCCCAGACAAGTTCCTGGGCTTTAGTATATATCTATAGGGTACCGGCTTTAGAGTAGGGCAGTGTTAGGGCAAGTAGTGGCTCTCCATAAAATAGGTTAAATATTTGCAACGGTGCTAGCTTTATTGCCTTATTTCGTTACAATAAAGCACCTTTGCAACGAATCGTTGTGGTCTCTATTATTCTTCCCGGCGACACCCGGCTCACGGCCAAAAGGCACTACGGCTGGTGGGGCGTCGAAGAGAGAAGAACAGATCTACAGTCCGCTGGCTCCCCCGGCTGTAGTGCACAAATAGTATAGTATTTATATTTAAATTTAATAGATATTTTTAATCAAATAACCATAAATATTGGAAAATGAAATAATAATAATAAAAAACTAAGAGAAAGACATGTCAAGCTTAAAAATATAAATTACGACTATGATTATCCAATTATCAATGAATGTCTACATTATTTTTCTTCTTGGATTCTATCAATAAATAAATAAATAAATAAATATTCACGGGACAAATTACACTTACTGATCTAACCCCAAAGTAAGCAAATATTTGCTTGTGTTATGGGTGTTAGTCAACGATACTAATACATAGATATACATATATAAATACCAGAATATATATAATAAACACCCAAACCCGGAAATACAAACATTTATGCTCATCACACAAATGCTTGCCCCGTCGGGGATCGAACCCGAGCCCCGTTGATTGCGTAGTCAGGGTTGCTAACCACTCGACCAACGGGGCGGTTTCAATACATTTCAGAGCATTTAAACTTTATCTACATAAAATGTCTTCAATTACCTGGATGTTGTGGTAAAGGTGCAGCACCACGTGGTGGGCCTTGTTGATGAGGCGGTAACTGATGGTGCGGTGGAGGGAGACCT
The DNA here is from genome assembly GCA_036924255.1 of Apodemia mormo. Lineage (NCBI taxonomy): Eukaryota > Metazoa > Arthropoda > Insecta > Lepidoptera > Riodinidae > Apodemia > Apodemia mormo. Next base: position 9,295,866 of record JAUPFN010000022.1, on the reverse strand, counting down.
TGACCAGGTGGCTATAAATAAAAATGGAGATTTATTTAAAATCTCACGAAATCATTTATCAGGAAATATTCGTTATGGGCATACCACTGAAACTTAAAAATGAAATGTATATAATATCATTAATTTGGAACCAGCATTTTCTTTTAAACGCTTTTTATCGTACTTAATAATCGGCTTAAATCTGTAGAGTTGTGTAGAGATGTTAAATTGCTCTGTATCTTCAATTGAAATTTTCCGATAAACGTTTGGTTTAATTTAGCTGCTAAATTTCTACATTGTACATAGCCTCAAAATTTAAAATTTCATTTTGCTACCGTAATTTACGTAAACTTCTGTATAAGCATGAGTGTGCATCGTGAATTCAATGTTTAACTTTATATTATAGCGGATGAAATTAATGTGACTTGATTTGTCACCTTTCTTTGCAAAATTTGACGTAATAACCGAAAAATGTAGAATACCTGGCTGTTTTGTTGTTTGTTATAAACATTTTGTATTATCTTTAATAATAAATAATTTATTGAATAATGATTAAGTAAATAAACACGAAAGTGCGTGAATTCTAAACTTACTGTCGTGCAATACAGGGACGTCTTTTGATACTGTTTCTACGTCTTTATCTTAACATGTAGCAATTCCTCTAAATATGCAACATTTTTTATGAATTTTGAAGCTTTTTATGTGACGATATTGTATCAGCACTCGTCACGAACTGAAAAGTCACTAGTTTGTCGATCGATCGGTCACGTCTGATTACGTGAAAAAAGTATATATCTGTCACATGTCTAGCGTCCAAAGACTTAGCATTTCTTCTAGGGAATTGTTATATGGATAATCAAGTTAACTGTTGCAAATGCTAATTAATTTGTTTATAATTAATATTTTAAGTATATGTATTGATGTCAGTATAGTATGGTGGTGGTGGTGGTGAGAGTAGGTGCAGGGTCAGCTTATAATACTTTATGTAGATAAACATTAGTATTACTTATTCTAAAACACTCACAAACTTACAAACACAAGCACATATACACTAACAGAATCACATTATGTTCAGGGTTGCCAATCTCTGGGGAATTCCCTTGCGAGTATTTTCAGTCTGGTTGGGTAATTTGTGGAGAAAGCGTTTATGTAGGGAAAATGCGGTGAATTTAGACATTTACACTAGACCTGAACACTAAACTTTACTACACTACACAACACTAGAAATTTTAATTCATTTGGCAGGAAGAGTTTACAAATGATTTTAAGGCATTTTTACGGGTGGACAGATATAGCGGAATTATAAGGGTTCCTAGTATACTTCGGAAGCCTAAAAATAAGGTGGTATGAAATGTAATGTAATATGAAAATTAGACCAAAAAATGTCTTACTGCAAAATATGGCAAAAGTCCTAATAAATATAATAAATACTGAATGAAGTTTACTTTTTTTAATCTATATGTGGGGAATTTGTGAGGATTCCCAAATTTGGGGATCACATTGTTTTTTGGAAATGTTCATCAGAAGACGTGGGCAACCCTGATTGTGTTGTCATTTTCTGGTTTTGTTAAAATTTTAATACAAGTTCTATATATATAGTCCATACACAAATCGTCAGTGATTGTAAAAATGCTTACAGTAACAGTGTACAAAAAGAAAATCCTGACCTGACCAATGTAATGCAAATATTGTAATATTGTACCTATATTTATGTGCGGCTGTGGATTTTTAGTGTATATTAAAAAAGCAAATTATGAATTTTGACGCCCTGGGCAGGCATGTGATGCGGCGGCCCGAGCGTTTTGGGCAATTAGCACGTTCACCCCATCCTACAGCGAGCACTGAGTTGTGTGGTGTGGTTTTCTGATGTGGTGTAATGTGTGGTGTAGTGTGTGGTGTAGTGTGTGGTGTGGTGTAGTATTGTGTGGTGTGATATTGTGTGGTGTGGTGTGGTGTGGTGCAGTGTAGTGTGGTGTGGTGCGGTGCGGTGTGTGTACTGACGGCGTGCGGCGGCGGCATCTGGTGCGGCAGCTGGTGCTGCGGCGGGCCGTACTGCGGCTGCGGCGCGGGCGCCATGTGCGGCGGCCGGGGGCCCCACTCGGGGCCGCGCCCGCCGCCCGGCCCGCCGCGCTGCATGCCGGGGGGGCCGCCGAACTGCAACACGCACCACACTCACCATCGTTACACATTTCTTCCCCCGTGTTATTCCGGACTCTTTCAAGAATAGACCAACTGCCGATATTCCAGACAATTCCATGTAGCCGGACAAGCGGTTCGACTCGACAGTTTTTATTCGAACCGCAAGGGACTGGAACATGCTTCTTGGGCCTGTGTTTTCCGACAGGTTTCCTAAAAAAACTGCCATTCTGCCAAGTTGGTCGTAAGAGGCGACCGATTGGCTAAACGTGTCACTACCACCATGATTACTAGGTGGTGGAGTTCCTCAACGTCTAGCCCGGGCATTTGGTACCATCGCCTCTCTATTCCTGCTGCAATCGGCAGATGTGTTTATGTCGTCAAGCTTTACAAATCGGTCGCTTTTTACAACCTGCTTAGCAGAACGGCAGTTAGTCTATTCTTCAAAGGAGTCCCCGGACCAACGCAGGGGATATTATTCCACCATTTATCAAGATTTTTTTTGTATGGGCTTTGGAATGGTGGTATATTAACACCCTCATATCTCGGGAAATAGCAAAAAGCTGTTAACACAAATAAGAAACGATATTTTTTAAATGAGTGCTGATCTTCACACTCCATACCCATTTCGCCATCTAAGTGACGAATCGCTCATAGTCTGAATATATTTTGATATTTATTACACGCTACCTGATACCACGCTACGCACACCTGGAACATGGAACATGTAAGCAACACCTATTTATAAAAAACATGTTTTAAAACTCACTTGCATAGGCGGCCTATGCTGCGGAGGTCCTTGATGCGGAGGTGGTCCCTGATGTGGAGGCATGTGATGCGGCGGCGGTCCTTGATGTTGTTGCATGTGGTGTGGAGGAGGACCATGGCCGTGCGGTCCTGGTGGGGGACCACGCATTTGATGATGAGGGCCACCAGGCCCAGGCATCATCATGCGGGGACCATTTGGCCCTGGACCGTTTGGCCCTCCACCAAAGAACTCTGTTAGATTAAAATTTCAGTTTTAAAATTTAGTATTTCAGTATTGTATAATTTAGGGAGTAGTTATAGAAAGCGCCCGAGCCGCGTGCTCGATCCGCAGCGCCTTGGACATACTTTTTCAACTACATTCTCACCATTCTTCTGTCGATATTACCGCAGTAATAAGAAATCCAATGTTCTCTTACATCAGACAAATATTTTCTAGAACCATATGGTCTAGAAGTTAAAATGGTAGTGACACATTTAGGACACATATGGAGTGAGGATATAACAGTACTCCGCACCTCCACAAAATTAATTCAGAGAAGTTGATTGTGCCATCATCTAGGATACTCCAGAACACAGTTTAAAAACGAGAAAATCCACAGCAAATTGTGACAAGCGAAAATAAGCGGAAGTAAAATATTTAAAGAAAAAGTAAAGTCTTCTCGCGTAATTACCAATAATTATATAACAGTAAAATAAAACTGCAACAACTTGGATATATATTTGGAACTTTAATAAGTCTTTCCCATTTAAATGGGACGTAAAATACACACTCAAACAAAAGAAAATCTTGGTTCAGGCATCTTTAAGAAATTGGGGATAAAAAAGTCTAATGAATTGTGAACCTCCCCCTTTTTAAGTCATCTAAAAAATAAACTTTATTGTGTCTATTAAAATAAAAAATTCTTCAACCCACAACATAACCAATTTAGATAATATTGATACCTCCCGGATGTGGTCCAGGTGGCCCACCAGGATGGCCACCTCTCATGCCAGGGTTGTTTGGTCCAGGCGGAACAGTCCTTGTCTTCGATTGGCTCTCAAATTGATTCAATGCCTGCAAATAAATAATAGAAAATATATAATGATTGATTTAATGAAGTGAAAACGTATACTAACCAATAAATATCACAAGTAGTTACACAGTGACACACTCCTTTTTTGGCTAAGGTTTAAACCACATCTAGGTTCCTTGGCTTCATATAGTAAAACCATGTTATTAGCTCCAAACTTAGAAATTTACTTATTTCAGCCCTAAAAAAAAATCGACTTTTGATCAAATCCTCTTTCCGCATCTTGTGATCCTAGAAGCTTATGATGACAATGCAATCAGGTCTTAATGTGTGTGTTCAAGTGTGTGAGTATGTAAACCTCTCATAACTTTTAAATGGCTGGGCCGATCTAAATGTGGTTGATGTTACTCGATTAGGTTCCCACCAAACTGAGACTTCCTAAAAATTTTAAACCGATTTATCTACTGAGTCGAATAGACCAAAAAATTTTGAATACCTCCAAAAAAACCGAAACATTTTTTGTTTAAATACCTAACTTCCACTAATGTCTCAGTTAATTCGAAAATCTAAATCAGCTGATTTATTTATTTATTTCAGTAATTCTCTAAGCTCTATTCCCAACAAGCTGCATTGAATGCCCCAAATCGCATTAAAATCAGTTTATTCGTTCGGGAATTATTAAAAGAAAGCTGACATATCCCCCTGACCTGTAAAAATTTGGCGTAACGCTATATCTAGGCAGAAAAAATTCTAAGGTCTTCTGGATCGTTTATCAAAATCGTATAATCATAACAGCTAATAAGAACCTAAGGGGGAGGAGCTGTGCGTAGTAAACGAAGTCCGCACGGACGAAGTCGTGGACAACAGCTAGTTATAAATAAATAAAAAATTATACTTACCTAAAAAATATAATTTCTTTTGTATTAACAATACGAAAATACTTTTGCCCGACGATTTTATATAATCGTAACAGCTCATAAGAAAGCGCGCTTTGAATTTTCTAAGTTTATAGACTGCCTCGTGGTCTTGGAGTTAGCCAATTCGGATCGGTTACGTGTCCCTGGGTCGGGCAAGTGTTGAGGTTTTTTCGTAAACCCAAAAACGCAGTAGCAGTTCGGAGTCTAGCGGTTGGTGGTGGTGTACCACTCCCGTGCCTCGGATGAGCACGTAAATACATTGGTCCCGGTTATCACTAGAAATAGTCGATAAGCGACATAAAATCGGTTATAAATTCAAAAACTACTGGATCGAACTTAAAAATTCTTTTACTATTATAAAGCAATAATGTACAGAAGTGACAGACTTTTATTTTGCTGAAAGAGAAGAGAGGAATGATTTTAGATGACGCCAACTAGTGACGAATTAACAGAATGATGTGACTGTGTGTGGCTGAACCAGAGTGGGATTTTCAGATTCCTAGTTGACTTATCCATAGTAGTACTATAAATGCGAAAGTAACTTTTCTCTTTTTTTAACCCCCAAACCACTGAACCGATTTAAATGTAATTTGGTACAAAGATAGTTATAGATAGTTTAAGATAGGATAGTTTTTATCCCGGAAATTCCACGGGAACGGGAAGTATGCGGTAAAATCCCGGGACTGTCTATATTTTAAACCACGGGAATAAGGAGTAACTTAGGCTAACTTTTAGAAACTTTTCCACGCAAACGAAGTCGCGGGCACAGCTAGTCTCCTATAAGGCCAGAAATGCAGCTGCAAAATCCATCCAATCCATATCATCACTAACCTTCCCCGCTAAGTTGAGGTCAACGTCGGGGATTTGTGATTTTCTAAAACTACAAATCACTGACAACGATCACAATTCACCCCACCTTTCACCGATTTGTCCGTGATTTTATATCGGTTATCGACTATTTCTAGTGATAACCGGGACCAATGTATTTACGTGCTCATCCGAGGCACGGGAGTGGTACACCACCACCAACCGCTAGACTAAGAACTGCTACTGCGATTTTGGATTTACGAAAAAACCTCAACACTTGCCCGACCCAGGGACACGTAACCGATCCTAATTGGCTAACTCCAAGACCACGAGGCAGTTTATAAATGGAAGACGCACGGGGACAGTTCTAGACATTAGCGTGGATGCGATAACAATTCGAACCACAAATTTGGCGACTGCAACCATTAACATGCACGGGCATGTTGTCATGGTGGACATTTTGTTATGCCAAATGAGGTCGAGTCTTTTGGATTTTTCCACGGATTAAATGAATACGCCTTTCAAAACAATTTCTTAGTTTGACAGCGTAGCTTGCAATTGTCATTTCAAGGGTAATTTTTAAACGTTGTTGTCTTATTCGGTACGATAAACAGTACATGGTTTATTTCTATTTTTTCACAATATAACCTACAAATGTATGAAATTTTTATAGTAATAGGAGCGATTGCTCATATGCGCGGCGACACGTTTCCTTCCCAATGGTGTGTCTATTAGTATTCTTGTGGTCTGTGGATTTTTCACTTAATTTTTGTAGCAATCCTTCTCTTTTATTGTTTTCCCTTTTTACAGATAATCCACTAAAATAATCTCTCAAGTATCCTAAAAACAGTAGCTATCACACGCCGGCTGACAAAATCGTTTTAGCATTTTTGGTGCAAGATTTTCGCTCTCTGTCCACTGCTTAGATTGTTCTTTCGGTTCAGGAGTATAACGATATACCTAGGTTTCATCTACTGTCACATAAGGCCACAAAAACTCGTCCAGACCTCAGTCAAAGACCGATGAATCATGCACTCGACGTTGCTTTTTGTCAACATTGAGCAAACGCGGCACACATCGCGTGCAATATTTTTTCGTTCCCAAATATTGAGCGTAAAATGTTTAAAACACATTCCGACGATATGCTCACCATCTCTGCTATCTCTCACAACTTCAAGCGCTGATAGTTCAATACAATTGTGATATTTTTTTTTTATCATGTCCGAATTTGACTTGACTTAATTTAGGCGGCGAGAGTTGTGGGCCGTATTCGAAGCTCTATTCTCCACGTTTAAAATCATTAAACCGATGTGAATTATATTCAATGCAGAAGAAGTATTATCTAAAACAGTGTCTATCTTGCCTTTAACCTGGGTTGCTGTTTTTCCTTTTAAAATGTAAACTTCATCGCCGCACGAGTTTCATTTCTTTCCAATGTTAAGAAAATTCACGACAGAGGAAGTTCTAAGTTCTCTCCAGCATTCTCTGATGCAAATTCTATCAGTTCAATTAAAATCAAACTTAACATTCTATTTTTAAAAGATGACAATTTTTTTTTTTGCGTACATATATATTTTTTAGTTCTTCGTTTCGGATACTTATTAGTCAGCCCGCGTATCTAGTTCGCTATGCCTTACATATAAAATCCAACAATTTGGCAAGGCAACTTGCCAAGACTGACTGCTGCATCAGGTTTTTTTTTCAGATATTGATAGAACAAAGGAAACATTTGCGGAACCTTTCTCCGACAGATATCGTTGGCCTAAGACATTAATTTTATCTCAATTTTACCCCGTGTCGGCCGGAAGGTTAAAGAAAGTTTTCAAGTAAATACTTAGAAACCTTGAAACTGCTGGCATAAGTCCGTCTCTCTGTATATGATTCATTAGGGCACGCCTGTTTCCTTATGATGTCAAATAATTTGTACTGGCCGCAAATTTATCAAATTTGCGGCCAGTACAAATACCTTTATTTTTACTAATTCCTAGTAGCTAAACGATTCAGAAGACCTTAGAATTTTCAATGCCCAGACACGGCGTCGCTGCGACGGACTCAGCGTAAAGGTAAATATATCCGGAAGTTTCCAACGCCTTTATTTTCTTATTCGACCAATTATATTAACTACGATTTTCGTATTCGACAAATTATTTTAACTACGCTGATATTGATCCATAGTGGCTGACATTTGTGCCCTACATTAAATTTTTAAAAATTAAACTATTAGACCCTTCAAAGGAAGCTAAAGTCCAAATTGAAATTGATAAAAATCAATTATTTTTATGGAAAGTCATACATTCATTGAAAACATTTTTTGGTTTTCCAGTTTTGAAATTCTGATTGCTAATTTACCAAAATTTCTACATTGAAATTAAGGATAATGATTTGGCTTGTCAGGAATGGAATATAGTACTCAAGGTTGCCGTATTTGTTGGGATAACACAGCAGCTAGGTATTCATATTTTATCCTTATGGGTTCGATAGCCTAATATTTAAGTATTCATAGTCACTTTTTTTATTAATATCATCAGATAGCAAACAAGCAGACTGATAAAAGGAAAGAGAAACCACTATCAAAGATGTTAATGATGCGTTGTTACCCATATAGCGGAATGGCAATGCCACATACCTAAGTTTACCAGCCACCATACCCTGATCTTACTCCAAACCGGAACACGACACTGACATGCTCAGATGCTATTGCGACGGAAAAGGTAGGTACAGCGGTGGTAACAAGCCCGGGCGAAACGTTGCGGAACTCTACCACTTGCCAAGACGGTAGCAACACGTATAAATGGTATATTCTTCAATACAGGCTCGGATGAACACGAACAAGAAGAGTCTTTGTGGACTGAATATTTAAATCTTAAATTCTAATGAACAAAGGATTACCCATTATAACATTCGAACGAAAGAAAAGATGAATGGCCAATTGCACTTTGTCTTAGCTTAGGACAATCCTAAATAGGATGCTGTCACATTATTTTCATTTAAGACAAGGAGCGACAGCATACTGTTTAGGATTGTCCTAAGCTAAGACAATGTTAGTGCAATTGGCCATAAATCTTTTATGTCTAATGACAAATATTTAAAGCAGTATGTGACTCATACAGTTTAGTAATTTTAATGTTTAGGTTTAAGACAAAGGCGTCTCCAATGTGGAGCAGGGTTTCTTTATAGTTTTTGAAAATCTTTAACTTTTGAACAGTGTGATTGGTTTTGATCTTATAAACTCGTTGATTTTTGGGCTCTAAAAATTTGGTCTTTAAGAACAAAATCGTTTTGTTAAAATTCTCGAAGTTATATAAAAAAACGGATTGTGTGGTTTTATAAAACCACGGTAAAAGTGAAACTTTTTTTCACATTATAGATATTTGCGCGCCTTTCACTTTATCCCTACTCCGCGGCCGACCATCAAGCGACATGCGACACACAGACCAAAAAATTTGAGACGATGTAATAAAAGTTTCACTTTAAAAACGTTTATTTTTTCCAAAATTTCCTCAACGTTTATTTCAAACAGATTAACCGATTTTATTTGATTTGTAGCGTTCGACGCAATTTTACAAGGAAAAGAGCTAATAAGATACCTATAGGTAGATATCAATCGGTGCATTAGTCTGGAAGTTCTATAACAGAAAATTTTTTTGGCACCTTTTTTAAAATTTCTCAAAACCAATTCAGATTTTCAAAAATCAAGTTTTCATCAGATTATGAGCTCTAACGTTCGTAAAAATATTTGCTTGTTTAAAAAAAAATGGTGACGTACACTCACTAAATACAAGCAAAAAATCAATCTTGTTGTGCATGCATCTCGTCTCCACAGAATAAGTAACTCTTTTATGGGGCAATGTATACGCTTTTACAATAAACTTCCCGAAACTATAAGAGATCTACCAGTCAATAAATTTAAAAAATGTGTTAAAACAAAACTGTGTAAAAAAGGAAAAGAAAAACTTTAAAAAAAGAACTGTGTGTCAGAAAACATTTCAAAGATTATGAGAATATAACGTTAAAATCTATTAGTCTAGTCGGGAAGTTAAGCTCCTAAGTGGTAGAGTTCCGCATTGTCTCACCCGGGTTTGATACCACCGCCTTACAATAGCGTCGTGCAATAGCGTCAGTGCTTGTCGCTGTCGTGTTCCGGTTTGGATGGTAAGGTAGTCGGTAAACTTATGAATGTGGCGTTAGATCTCGCCACAAGATAGCAACATTTACACCTTTGGTGTCGATAGGCGATGGTTGGCTCTTTCCATCAGGAGACCCATCTGCTTGTTTGCTATCTTATGATGAAAACAAATTACATGTAAAGTAGGGATGTTAATTTTTTTCATGTGTGGGTTATTGTTAGATAGGTTTATAAAAAATATTGTATATTTGTGAAGACAACTTTTCGATTAAAGGACTAATTTGTGAAATATTAAGCTTTAAAGTGCTAATTTTTGTTGGAATCAAGTGTGCCACCCTCTGAACACATATATTGATCCAGAAGTTATTTAAAAAAAAATTATGGCTTAGAGTTCAGTCGAATGAAATCAACCGTGTTTCGATCGGTCAAGTCGTTCAACGTTGTTAAAATACACACATGCACGCACACACATACAGACATACTAACGGCATCTCAATAATAGAAAAGCGTCCTAGGAAGAACCTAAAACGTCGAGATTTAATGAAAACTCCAAGAAACAACCTCAAAGCGTCGAAGTCTAGTCAAAACGAGATTTTCAAAGACTACCTTAGCGGGAAATAAATGATTCAATATTTCTAGAAGGAAAACTTTTTGATACCATTGCCTTATACAAGTTTATAGAAAAGCCTTCTAGTATTTTCATGTTTATAGAATGGAATCGCCATTGGAAATACTACCTATAAAAAATATTTCCATTTCTTTATTTTCTCGATGACAGTAGTGTTGTGACCAAATACGTAATGACATCGATCGCATATATTTATCATATTTTGAACAAAGACAAATATAACAAAAACATTCAAATATATTTTTTCGAGGTGGAAACACTCAATGGCCCAGCGCCATTTTGTGTTTGTTTTAATCTGTCACTCGCAACAACACGGTCGTGCTAGTCACTACATTTCTGTTCGCTGAGTTTTCTCGCATTATCCATACGTTACGTTGTGTATTTTGTGTTCCTCCCTGTTGATTGCTGCCCAGCTGTCAAATATAAAAAATGCCGAAAGGGTCTGTTCTAAAAAGGCAGGCGAGAGAAATGGTGATTCAGGTTCGTAATTACTTTGAAGCAGAGTATCAAAATGGTGGCCCGCTTTTACCACTGTCGCAAGTGCGAAAGCGTGTTGCGGCCGCATTAGAAATTAGTGGACCTACTATTTCCAAACTTACTACCGAAGCTTACGGTATAAAAAGCGGCATGCAGGAAAATAAACTTCGTACGCAGATGAAAAAACGCCATCCACGTCGTGTGACATCGGTTGACAACTTCGACGCTGGCGTTGTTCGCCGTCATATATATGACTATTACTTGCGCAAAGAAATTCCAACACTTAAAAAACCTGTTGCTTCTTTACTTGAATGTGTGTAGTTTGTTTCATAGCAAAAATCGTCATTAAGCTTGGATTTGAAATGAATTGGATTTTCTTATAAAAATCGGACAAACGTAAAATGATGGAGCGAATTTTTGAACGCAGCAAAAAGGTATCAGATTAGTCAAATATTAATTTTACTGACGAGACTTGGTAAATTCTCCGTGTTAGATCCGGGCTCCTTTGAAGAATAGACCAACTGCCGTTCTGCCAGGTAGGTCGTAAAAGGCGACCGAGTGGCTACTAGGTGGTAGAGTTCCGCATTGTTTCGCTCGGGTCTGGTACCACCGCCTTACCTATTCCTGCCGCAATAGCGTCCATGCTTGTCGCTGCGTGTTCCGATTTGAAACGTAAGGTACCAACGCACCATTAACATCTTTGGTGTCTATAGACGATGGTTGACTCTTTCCATCAGGAGACCCATCTGCTTGTTTGCTTTTTATGGTATAAAAAAATGCAAACCACAGTATCTAAGAACTGGACTGACGACACCACCGCTTCCACTAGTTTAGTGCCAATGGGAAAAGGTGAATGCCTTATCATATGCCATGGCACGGTCTACATGAAGATTCGTGTCAGATACTTTACTGGCCTTTAAATCCAAGAAAACAGTGTACTATCAAGAAATGAACGCGAAGATTTCGAAGGATGGTTTAAAGAAATGGTGCAATCTGTGGAAGAACCGTCTATAATTATTATGGACAACGCTACATATCACTCCAGACAAATTGATAAAATGCCGACGCAGGCCAATAAAAAACAAGAGATGATTGACTGACTCCAACGTCATGGCGAAAATGTAGATAATACTTTAAAGTACAATTAGTGAATATCTTGAAATCGAAAAAAAAACCTCTCTAAAAGATATGTTATCGACGAAATAGCTGCCGAATGTGGTCATTGGGTTCTTCGACTTCCACCGTATCTCATTGCCAGTACAATGCTACAGAACTAATATGGGCACAAATCAAAGGACATGCCGCTCGGAACAATACCCATCCCCTTTTACGGCAAACAAGATGTTAAATTTATTTAAAAAATGCTTGTGTGGAATTAACTGCCGAAAACTGGGAAAAAGTTGTGAAAAGAACCCAAAACATAGCGTCTGATTGGGAAATTCATGTGGCATTCGATAATATACAAGAACAGGAATTATAATAAATGTTGGGGAGAGCTCATCGAGTGAGTTACGATTCATCAGATTTTGATTAAAATAAATAAAGATTAGGTACCTGTCGTTATAATAATTTCGTTTCATTGTCGAGTACCTACCTATACCTACTTTTTTTACAACAGCTCCGAAAATTTTAAAGTAGGCATTATCATTGATCAAGAATTTATTCGTGTAACATATTTTAATGAAATATACTTAAGTATATATTATCTATATACATATAATAAAATCGTAGGAAAGTCAATGTATGTCCGGGGTAAACTGAAAAAGTACTGCATGGATTTACTTCAAATTTTGCATGTCTATATATTATCACGTATATCATCTACGGGGGAGGAGCTGTGCGGAGTAAACGAAGTCCGCGCGAACGAAGTCGCGGGCTACAGCTAGTAACATAATATTAGAGTTCATAAATTTGTTCAAAAGTATCCGGCAGTAGTTTAGTTTCTTACATTTTGTAAATAAACGGATCTATTATCGTGTTACGTTTATCGATATACAGTACCCGGCGATAAATATTGCACATCGAACTTTGGAAAGAGACAATCGGATAATTTCGGCTTCGTAAAGCGTTATCTCTGTCCCACACTACCTATGTGACGTTTAGTCAGTCGTTGTTCAAGTACGATAGAGTGCAGTCGCGTCCCGAAAAAAAATATATATTTAGAGTTGTAACACCCACAAATTTAAATAATTTAAAGTTGTAATATGGCATCTTTCGGAAAAAGAGGGAAACCTTTACGAGGTCAGTCACGTGAAATTATCTACAATGTTTATAAATACTTTGTAAGCGAAGCTGATAGATTTAAAAAAAAAGTAGATGAAAATGTAAGTTGTTATTTTAAGAAGATTCAAGAGCGAGTTGCAAATGCCACTGGAATTTCAAGAAGAACTTTGAACAATATATTAAACGAAGTCAGTACTGAAACACATTCGACTGAAATTAAGTTCAGCACTCCAAAAAAAGGGAGACCAAAAAAGCAATTTCGTTTGGATATGGACGATTTTGATTACGATGTTGTTCGAAGAATGGTGTATGATTTTCACTTACGATTTAATGAACTGCCAACAATAAAATCATTAAAAGCTAAGTTATCTGAAGCTATTAATTACAATGGGTCTGAAAAAACGTTGAGAAAAATACTTCATGACATGGGATTTCAGTTCACTAAAATGGAAGATAATCGAAAAATTCTAATGGAAAAGCACGACGTTAGTCTCAAACGAATGGAATACCTTGATAAAATACGCAAATTTCGCGAAACAGGAAAAAATATCGTCTACATGGATGAGTCATATATACATGCATCCCACACTAAAGGGAAATCTTGGAGTGACGATAAGAAAAAAGGAGTAAAAAAGCCAATTTCAAAAGGTCAACGTTTGATAATAGTTCATGCGGGAAATGAAAAAGGCTTTGTACCCGGTGCTTTTTTAACGTATAAATCCACGGACACTACAGGTGACTATCACAATGAAATGAATAACGATAACTATGAGAAATGGCTGGTTAACCAATTAATCCCAAATATACCCAGTGATTCTGTTCTAGTTATCGACAACGCACCCTATCACAACAAGTATGTTGAGAGACCCCCCAACTCAAACACCATTAAACGGGAAATGATCAACTGGTTAAACAGACATGAAATTCCAGTTGATCCAAAATTAACAAAAACCCAGATTTACGCTATTATATGTCAGCACAAGGAGAGGTATACAGAGTTTTCTGTGGACAAAATACTTGCCGAACATGGGCACACTGTGTTGCGATTGCCACCATATCATCCGGATTTTAATCCAATTGAAAATATATGGTCTCAACTGAAAGGCTATGTAGCCTCTAGAAATGTGGGTATGAACTTAACTACAGTAAAAACATTATTGACTGAAAAAGTAAACATGATCGGCGCTGAAGAGTGGAAAAAGGTTTGCGATCATGCAATCAAATGTGAGAATGAATATAGAAGCATTCAACACAGTTTAGACAATTACACTGATAGATTAGTAATAAATACGGCTGATAGTGACAGTGATATTGACCTCTTTGAGAGCACAGATAGTGAAATGGAAGTAATTGAGAATTAGAATTATTATTATTTTTATTGCAATGTCTCATTTTAGCAATAGGTATAATGGTGTTTATTATGTACACTAAAGCTGTAATGTTCCAAAATAATTAAATACGTAAACATAATGTAAAAATGTTTTTTTATTTTATTTTACCCCAACCTAAAGCCATCACTTATAGAAAAATTAGTGTATTTTATACAAAGAATAAAAATATCAAAAGAAGCAAATCATACTTGTTTTAACAGCTCCTAATAGGTACCGGACTGTTTGTATTTTGTGCGACAGAGATAACGCTCTACGAAGCCGAAATTAGCCGATTGTCTCTTTCCAAAGGTCGATGTGCAATATTTATCGCCGGGTACTTTAGCTCCTATAGTAATCATTATATTGTGTAGCATATCACTACCCGTCCACGAAGTATTTATTTGTGAGACATTTTAACGTAAACAACACAAATATACACGGGCGTCGATCTGTCATCGAGAAAAAGAAATGGAAATAGTATATCTTAATAAATGGTACTAGTTGCAAGATGCGTTATTTTTTTGCAACAAAAATATTTTAATGGAATTTCTCCAGTCTCTTTTCACAGTCTAATAATCTTTTAAACAATCTAAACTATTTTATATAATTACCTGCTTTGTGGGTAAAGTGACCACTGGATGTTGCCCATGGATCTCCTTTTTAGGAAGGCGATCCAAAACCATTCTAAGTGACTGGTCTGAGCCCAGCGATATAACGCAGAAGCCCTTTGACTGTCCATTTGCTCTATTTTCGAAGAACTTGATGTCTTGAAAGTCGGTAACACCGACATCAGCAACCGCATTAGCAATGTCTTGATCAGTTGCCCACTGAAAAAATTTAATTGAAGACTCATGCGACTGCTAAATGAACGAGTCGAAATGAAGTAAAATTGGAAATACATACTTGAAAATCCCTTACTGCTTTCGCGATAGTGTCACATGGTTAAAAATTCACTTGTGTACTGTTATTTTACCCCAAAATACATTAAAACGTGATCGATTAAAATTAGGTAATTAATTTTATTCATAAAAGAGAATATTCCATTGTTCAATAGCTATTGATAAATTCCTGTCATAAAAATTTTTAACGTATTATATTTTTAGACTGTATTCAAGATTTCAACTTTAGTTTCATCAGCAGGAAACGTTTGGGTGAAATTAAACAGTTTTTTACTTGACCATTCTTTTATTATTCATCATCACATCTTTTTTCCACTAAAATTTATTGATAGA
The DNA here is from genome assembly GCA_036924255.1 of Apodemia mormo. Classification (NCBI taxonomy): domain Eukaryota; kingdom Metazoa; phylum Arthropoda; class Insecta; order Lepidoptera; family Riodinidae; genus Apodemia; species Apodemia mormo. Next base: position 9,280,193 of record JAUPFN010000022.1, on the reverse strand, counting down.
ATTTACGTATGTAATAGGTACTACAACTTAACAAGATTATAGAAGCGAAGATACAACGAAAAATAAGGTTTCATTTTTTTCAAGTGTTCCTTATAACTCAAAACTTTATAATTTAAATTTGCACATAAATATTGGTCACATCTTAAGATTATGTATTATGGTAAACTAAGAATTGAAAACAAGGTCTCATAAATCCATAATAGAAGATTTTTAAGACATTTCTCCAAAATAAAAATAAAAAACACTATCTGGTACAAAATACGTAATTACTACAATATTAAAAGCATCGTGAGAAATGTAATAATTTTAATTAACAACAGAGAGTGAGATTAAGTTACCTAATATCATTTTATATTTGTATGAATACAAGTAAAATTTCATGAAGAATACATTTTATTTTAACGTCAGCTAACTCGTCTTAGCTATATTAGTAGAGACAGTTTTTACCACCCTTAATCATAGTATACAACGCGCAAAAGACAGATCAAACAATCTATTTTAACATATTTAACAGTTTAAAACGCCAGATCTATACCAAGTTCTCAATACTCTCTAATGAAATACTCCGCTTAATGATGAAAACAATCAACCTTGGGTGACACACATTTTTCCCAAAACAATACTTGGAATGTGTAATAAATGGTTTTATAAAACCAATTAAAAATCCTCGCCATATACAATTACTTGTTCATGCGGACAAATTTAGTCCCCATTTGACAGACAAACAAAGAAATACATCATAAATAATAAAATTAAGACAACTACAATTTCAAGCTTAAAATATCTTACCTTTTTGTAAAACCTGATAATGAAAAGAAACATTAGTAAATTAAAATATAAACCAGAATGTTAGGCCATAATAATCTAATTTTAAAACATTTTATACGAACAAATTAAACATTACCTACATAAAAATCACAACTATATTTATGTCAATAATTAACACTCAGGTCTAGGGTTGCCACCTTTTTTTGGAAAAATAGTATTTTTTTATAAAAAAAAAAATATGTACTATTTCTTCTAGCAAATTCAGGAATCCATATAAAAATATTATATAAACAATTTAATTTCACAAAAAAATAATCAAATTAATAGATACTTTTGCCATTTCATAATGAAAACAATTCCTTTCATAAATCTCAAAATTTTCCATAAAGAAAAATACCTAAAAATGGAAACTGCAGGGATTCATTTTTTTAGTTTTGACAGCAGAAAATAAAAAGTTTTCAACTTTAACCTTGAATATATAGCTTTTTAAACATTTTTTGAATAACCTCAAAACTAGACAACATTCAATAAGGTGCAATTAGAAAAAAGCTTTTGCTGTCAGTTTTGCCACAGTCACGGCTATGACTGACGGATAACGTACCGTGTAGTGGGGTGCATGACGGTGAGTGCCAAAAATATTCACGTCATGCGCCATCAGTCACGACTCACGATTTTTGAGTTATAAGTCTAAGATCTAGAGAACCATCCGACGACAGAAAGCAAGGAATTTTAAATAGTGTTTTATTATCCGTCAATTAATATAATGTTGTTATGGCAGGGAACTCGCGGTAGCATTACCGTCTTTTAAAATTGTAAAAATTGTCCACAGAGCTACAATTGGGGGGTCCCCATCGGGGATCGAACCCGAGCCCCGATTTGTGTGAAGCATTTGTGTGATGAGCATAAATGTTTTTATTTCCGGGTTTGGATGTTTATTAAATATATTCCTGTATTTATATATGTTTTCCTATGTATTAGTATCGTTGATTAACACCCATAATACAAACAAATAATTTGTGTACTTTGGGGTTAGATTAGCAAGTGTAATTTGTGCCGTGAATATTTATTAAAAAAAATATATTTTATTACAATTGCAGTCTTGTGGGATCAGATATTTTTAAACATTTTCATAATTTTCAAAGATGGTGACTCAACTGCGAGTTGCCTGTCAGAACTGCATTTTCTTAATTGACTTATAACAAAACACTATTTAAAAAAGTTCTAGCTTTGTGGGAAACAGGTTAGACAATTGGTTCAGTGGCTCTCCTACTATTTTTTTATGCGGAAACGTGGTCTTCTCTGTGAATCTTTGGTTTGACTGACGACAGTCATGAGTGAACATCTAATTTGTTATCAGTCACCATCAGTCACTCACGTAAACGTAATTCATGACTGATGGTTTTGAGTGCGTTTGCATGTCCGTCTAATGGGAGCTTAACAAATTGACAATAGAAAGTTAAAATCGCCATGAATGCTTTTCGTTCTGAAATTCTCAATACTGCGGTATGTGTACATTCCAGTCACAATTGATATAAAGAAAGCAGGACCATTGAATAAGCTACGAAAATACAATGACCTAAAATACTACATATAAACATAGCTGGGCATTAATTCGTTAATCCATTAATCGTTAATTAACGAGGTTAACATTTCGATTAACAGATTAATTTAACTTTAAAATGTTAACAGATTCGTTTACTTCCGTTAAATCTCTTTTAAATTCGTTAAATAGTTAATCTAATACCTACTATTAAACAAGCACCGTGCCAGATTTTGCCAAATTCCTAATTACACACTCCAATACACTTGTTTTTGCTTCTATCCTGTTAACTTCCTGAACCCAAAAACAGATTTTGTAAATCATTAAAATAACGATATAAAAATGCAATTTTTATCATGTGTTAATGGATTAACGATTAACATTAACTTGCATTAAATCTTCCAAAAAATAACGCTTTAACATTGTTATTTTTTTATTAACGAATTAGCTATTGACGATTAATTATTTCATTAACACTGCCCAGCTATGCATATAAAATATAATATTATTATAGTACGGGTAACAACCCTACTCAGACCACAAATATAATAAAAAGTTCAATGCATGTTATAGCCTAATATTCTGGTATTTAAAGCATAAACAAATAAGTCACTACTTCAAATTTACCTTAAAATGTATGTTAAATCCAGTAAATTTGAAATATAAACATATACTATAAATATTAAATTTCATATAACATTCAACTCTTACACATCAAGATGTGTAAAGCAATATAAACTTTTTTAATCACACCATATAATAGATATAAATTTATATAAATACATATTGACATTCATCCATCATATCTCTCATATAATCACCGTAGTAAACATGCAAGTTGTTTATATTGAGTTTTAAAATCAAATAAAAGAGATATTTAGTCAAGTATACATTTTGTATACAAAAAATTATCAAATAAATCACACGTAACAGACACATATATTTTGCAGAATCAGAAATGCTTTAACAATAAAAATTCTTTACAATTATTACTGCTAAATTTTCATAAATAATTTAGGATAATATTAATGTAAATATAATTTTTAACCCTACTAACTATATTTTTTTGTTATTTATAAAATATCCCTTTTGATATCAATACTTCGCCACAAAAATAAAATAAACCAATAAGTTGACAAGAAATTCAAGAGAAGAATTTAGCCCTTGAATATGTGAAAATTTTAAATCAAAACACAAATCTATTGACTTTGCTTTAATGCCAATATGCATAATTCTCGTAATAGCATAAGCAATGCAAAATCAATATCAAGAAAAAGTACATCTTTATAAAACATAAGACAACAATCTCCGTGTATCATCTCATAAAATTTAAATCATTACTAGCAACAAAAACATGATCGCAACATAAGTAGATTTTAAAGTTGATTTACATTGTATTTATTTGCATTCTGAATATAGGTTTTTTGTTATTTTTATTATGGTATTATTAGGATTGTTTTTGTTTACTAGAATGATAAAGCATTATTTACACCTCACAACAAACTTTAAAATGGAGCAATTAAAATATTTATACTTTATTTTTGCTGTAATACATGTTAGGCTTTTCATATATCTTGCTCATTATGCTATTTGAGTACCTGTGTAACACCAAACACAAGATAACCTAAGAATTTTTATCATTTATAATAAGACAAAGTAGGCTTTCATGACATACAACTTCTGTGAATAATAATAATGTAAAGATTATAAAAAAAAAAATACATTCCCACTGAAAATGGAAACTACTCATCATCTTTTTTGTTCTACAACTGAAGACAATAAAATACATTGTAAAGTGTAAACTAATAATAAGGAAAATCCAAATCTGCTTTAGAAATTTCTTACGTACCTATATTTTTTTAAAACAGAGGCCAGAAAAATTATTTGTGCTATTTGTTAGTGGCATCACATTTCTTTGTCAACAACATAAGTTTTTGGTAATAAAATCTGTTTAGCTTAATTTTTTGTTGTATGACAGTTCATTAACTTCAAGGCAAAGACAAATTAGTATATATTTAACATTATTTCTTTATAAGAACATGAAGCAATAAATGGTTGCACATTTACCTACTAGAACATAAGTAAAACATGAGTTATTATAATATATTCCAACATATTCTTTTAAATATTTTATTATAATTATAATACATAAAGTTGTCTAAATCTTTATAAATAATGTTTAATCTTTAGAATCATACTAATACAGATGAAAAATTATATATGATAAATTAAATAGAAATTTAAAATACTAGCTGCAACGTGCAGCCCACTGGATTATAAAAGTTTTTTACGAATCCCACGGGATCACCAAATTTTTCCGGGATAAAAAGTAGCCTATGTGCTATTCCAGGTCATCATCTATCTGTGTGCCAAATTTCATTCAAATCCGTTCAGTAGTTTTTGCGTGATTTAGACATCCAAACTTTCGCATTTATAATATTAATATAGATTAAGAATTGTAGTATCCTTCAATACTACAAAATTAGATCACTTATAGGGTATAAATGCTGGAATTTTTAATTAAATTTATAAACTCAATACGACGAAATAAAGCACTTACTTATAAAAACTAAGAAACCTATGCATATAAATTCCACGGGACAAGATAGGAAAACACATTATTCAACTATTTTTAGTAATTGAAGATCACTTTTATTGAACATTAATAATTTGATGGACCCTTTAGGTTTAGGGTTAAAAGTTTAGGCATTTTATAATACTTGTCTTTTGACATTTTACTAATAAACAGTTAAGTTCTATTTGATTACTTAATTACTAGTAATCATTTATAACTGAGCTATCCTATAATAATAGCACTTTATTTGCCTTGAGATAATTTCGATATTCAAAATTAAAATGATTCAAGTTGCATTACAAGTAAATTGATAATTTTCTATAATTTCTATGGTAATACATGAGCAGAACTCAGAAACAGTAGCAACATTGGTAGGCATGTTAATTGAAAAACATTAAGATCAAGGTGTTATTTATTGAAAGATATAGACACAAAACAAATAGGCACAGAAGTCAATCTACATAAAAAGAGCGCTCGAGCAACATACACATAGACACCTCTCATGGACACATTATTTCTGAATGGTTGGGAATAGTGCGAGTGGGAGTGCCACCTGCTTGGACACAATTCAGGGAAATTTTTGTGCGCAGAAAATTTGTAATAGATATAACAGTAACATTAAAATATTTTAGTTATTATCGGTTTACATTTCCATTCTTCCTGTTTCAATCTCAACAATAAATCAAACACCTAGATACGAGTGCCACTACCAGTTTTTTGTACATAAGCCAAAGTTGACAACCCTACCGCTACTGCCGAGTGTTTGTATGAAAAGTGAAGTACATGAGTTTCACTTCTGTATCTATTTATTTCGTGATATAGATTTGATATTTTTTACTGGCAATTATACAGACTGGCTGGTGAGTTGACCTGCAATATTTAAGGACGTGATATTAACAATCATATATGATGAGAAAAAATAACATTAGAAATAAATAATAAAATACTTCTTAGTAAACTTAGTAAACAGTACATGGAGAATCCTATATTTACCTGTACCATACTTGGACAATGCATGGACGCACTTATCAAGGGGTGAGCTATCAACATAGATGAGATTGACGTAAACAAAACAAACAGCATGCCGTGCTTAGAGAGTATAATATCCACATCACTTATTTTTAGAGAAATATTGGTCAAAAATTAAGCCCCTAATTTTATTATTTCATTTTCATTTTATTATTTCATTTCACTAGAATTGTGTACCGAGTAATCGCCAGAATTATGAAAGGTAACTCACCAGTCAATCTGTACAGTGCATTTCAAACTGAGAACTTGAGTGTCTATATAGAGATCAAAAATATAGCATTCCCAATATTGTTACTTTCTTTCATAGTCCACATCAGTTAACCTATCAAGAAATCTAAAACATTACTAATAACTTGGAGCAGGATCTATTAAAGCACTAACATTACAGCATTGTTATGATCATATAAATCATGCTTTATCAATTTCACTTAGTAAAATATACTAAGCGCTTATTTCTGTGATATATTTGAGCAAAAACTTATGAAGTTTGTGCAACTGTGAAAATATATATTTATATATAAGTTAAGCAAGTTAACACATAACCTTGACCAGAAAAATTTTATATATTCATTATGGATAATTAACATTATAGATTAACATTATTCAGTTCATGTATAAAATTTTTCCATTGCAACATTATTATTTAAATTCATTTCAATCACAATTACACACAACATTTGCAAAGAACCAAATGAGATATAGAGTAGAAAACATTACAAATGTAATAATATAAAGTTAAGACAAATAATCATAAGTTTACTTTTACAAAAAGTTGCTTTTAATTATTTGAAAATTAGCATTACGACAAGATAGCTTCTAAATATGATTTTTAACAGTACAAAAAAGGATGATTGAACTCCTATTATATTAAAAAACAAAGGAAGATTATACATGTAATATGTATTTTTACACAGAGATGTATGGTTTTCATAACTATAGGGATTTTTTAATGGTTTTAAGACAATTGAACAACAGAAATTGACTCGCTTCTTATAAAACTTTGTGATGTAGTTCTCATCCAGCCTGCTTATGATATGCAATTGAGATACATTATGTACAAAAAACCTACCAATTTTAATTATTAACTCCTTTTTCCTTATGTGCACACCATGAGAAATGTGTTTCTCTTCAATATACCTAACACTAAACAAGTAAATGTTACTATAACCCCGATTGATTTTTTAAGTTGAACGATATATAGGTGATTATAAGAAATAATGTCTTCAATGATAGGAAAATTAATCCACAAAGTTTTCTCATACTGCATGATCTAAACAGATTGAATTCTGTTGTACAACATGTGTTTAAAATTTGTCTTTCCTGCTTACTGTGAGCTACAATAGAAATGTGTTTTTTAATGGTATAATCTCATAACATAAATTATTTTCGAAACTCCCTGTAATTTACAAATACATTTTTTTATGCACAAACAAATACATTTTAAATCAAATACTGTCCAATTTAGGAATACATATTCTACATTAAAGTAAATGCATTCAGAATTTATTGCAATCCAGTAAAAAGACACATAACATACCAATTAGTTATTATTATCAACCAATTTAAATACAACCATTATTTGTAAATATCAAAGACAGTTTGTTACTTTTGTATAAAATAATATTACATTCTTAGAAAGTATCAGTAATCCATAAAAATGAAATTAAAATTCAGATTCACTTCGAATTTTATTGAATATGAAAACTGCATTATTTATTTTTATTTATTGCTCATGTTATTATACAGAAGTACGACATTTATGTTTTTCATTATCTAATGTTTGCAGTGAAGTAGCAATATGTAGTACCTAACTTACATAAAGAAACACAACTGTCAAGTTTATTTTAGGTGGCTAACATAACAATACTTGATGTATTCAAAGTAAAAGACTACAGTCTAAGGTAATTAATAGACTTAAATATTATATGTATATCGTCGCTGCACCTGACAAGTTCCATATGGGATATTTGTAAGGTTTTGGGAAACAACAAAAAATGTGTTATTAAATATTAACAAATAGTCTAGTTGTTATCTAATAACAAATATTAAATTAACGAATAGTCTATTTGTTAATTTATTATTTTGTTGTTAATTTAATAACACATTTATTGGTGTTTCCCAAATCCTTACACATATCACATATGGAACTTGTCAGGCACAGCTCTGATTTATAGCAACTTTTTGTAAGCAGTCTTAATAGTAACTTCATTTTTTATTAAAGTCAACTATCAACTTTAATCAAACATATTTATATTTTACTTTAATGCATTCACATATCTCAAATTAAAACAAGAAGCACCAATGCATTTTGATATAATGTTTAATAAATTTAATATCTTCTTATACCAACATTTTTATATAAAACAAAAAGTAAATTTTGTAAAAATGTTTTCACTTAGTAGGTATCCATGACATCACAAAACTGGATATGATAGATTTCTTCAAAAAGATTTCTTTATTAAAATATTGAATTATCTCATTTGGTTATTTACATAGAACTGCCATCATAGTATTTTTTAACTTATTTCCCGATATCAAGTAATTTTATAGCTATTATTGGATGTGTTCAGCATATCTTGTAGGTTAGAAATCTGAGTTAGGCACTAAGAGCAAAACAAAAATTGATTCAGAGTGTCCGAGTGCAGTTGGTTTCGGCCTGAAAATTTTCTGTGTTATCAAAACCTCCAGAAGTGTCACAATTATACAAAGGCACCGTGACATACAAAGTAAAACGGTGACCTTTAAATGTTTCTAATTAGATATATATTATAGTGACCTTTAAATGTTTCTAATTAGATATATATTATAGTGTCCTGGCAAAATCTTAGCTTACGGTTCTGACTATCTAACATAGATTTCTGAGTTAAAGTTTCACTGATCACATCAATTAATAAGTAAAATTTTAAAATAAATTCTGGAAAATGTGAGAGTAAAATAAAACAATGACACCAAGTCAATACTAAAAATAGGTATTGTTATATGATTTTCATTAACTAGGTACATTAAACATACTACATATTATTTTATTTATCATGACTTCTAAGCATAGTGTCTGTAATATATGAACAGTGTGGATAAGAATATGTATTTCACCTGAGACATAGAGCTATTTCAAATCTGGAAGACAAGATGTAGAAAAATATTCTTATCAGCTGTAATAGAGAGAATGCTAAGAAGCAACTATAAGACAAAAAAGAATTGACTATTTTAAAATGTTTTTAATTTTAATGTTTTTTAAGAAGAAAAAATCATGTTTTTTATTAAACTGCTTTTTAAAAAAAATGTGAAGGAAATGCTTCAGTGATTATTTGTGACTTATGTCGAAAATAATGTGTAAAAGGCCACAATAAATAATAATTCTAATAAAACTAAGTTGATTTCTATTATTCAATACTGAAGTAATAGCCTTATTATAAATTTGAAAAAAATATATGACATAAGCAACGCATTACAGCAAAACCATATTTGGAACTAGATTAAATTATTCGGTAAATGCTTATCAAAAGAAAACCCGTGTAGAATATCCCTAATTTTATTTTTAGCACCCCTAACAATCAATATTTCCATCAGCACTTCTACTAATACCTATGATAAATGATGGCAGTCCTATACTTATTGTTCAGTTTCTAAACTATATTTCAGACGTAATAAGTGTACCAAATTAATATTTACAATCTATTTAGAACGAAATTATGTACAAACCCAAGTCAGGTTGCCGACGTATAGTTGAAAGCGGCGGCCATGATGACCGAGGCTAGGTGCGTGATATGGAGCGTTGCCATTAGTTTCTTCTGGTGGATGAGGATGTGGTCCTGAATTAGGTGGTCCATCGTCATCAGGTTTTCCTATCGGTGCAGCAATTACGTCGTCGTACAAATCTACGTTCTCTCCCCCAAACTCATCCTGCAAGCCGCATTTATTAATTAGCCTAACAGCTCAAGTATCGAAGTAAAGAGTTTTGAAATAGAAAAAGATTAATTATAATATGAATAAATAAGAATTTTGTAAGCTAACCTGTCTATTAAAATCATTTTCAATATCATCGGCGTACACATCTATATCCACGCCGCCGTCCGCCATTTTGCGAAAACTATTTTCTATAGGGCTGCCAGTATTATTTTACAAATTCCTTGAAGATTAGAAAATAGAATAATTTTCCCCGGTTTGATGAATTTAGTGAAGAAAAATGCAACTAAATTCTTTTGAAAATACAATTTAAGTTAATTTTTCCTTATTGTACAATATGTTTTAATAAAGGTAATAATATCTAGTGAAGTACATTTCTTAGGATTCAAACATTTTTCAATAATAAAGTTTATTAAAAGTGAGTTTGAATTTGAATTGAAACTAACTTCTACTATAAATCACTTGAAATTGAAAACATGAAACCAGGCTGTTCCAATTTTGTTTCGCCGTGTAGAAACTTCAAGCCAGTTTTATACATTCGCACGAATAGCGAGCCGAATGGCAAAGCGAGTAGTGAGCTCAGTGTTTACACATTCGCGTTTTTATTCGCCTCGTGTCTCGCCTCGCGACTTGGACGCTCAAGTTCCGTTTACACATTCGTACGAATAGCGAGGCGAGTGGCGAGGCGAATAGCAACACGAATGTGTAAACAGTGTGCTCGCTATTCGCCTCGTGCGTCGCCTCGCGACACGCGCACTTGCGTCGAGAGCGAATTCGGACACTAATCAAAGGGCAATATGCTTGAACAATGTCCTTTACCTTTGACAAGAGAAAGATAAGGACTTGGCATTAATTTCCACTATACAATCAAAATTATAAAATTGCATGCATTCAAACTCTTTAACAAACAAGCTTTATCTCTGTCTGACAAGTTAGAATATTCATTGTCTAGACAAAACTAAAACAATTTTGTCAGTGTTCTAATTTCAAATCATTTCAGAAAATTAACTTCACCTTAAACAGCTTGCGGCCAAAACGCCATTACTAAAATACGCAGTCAATGTAGGTAAGTTACAATTTAATGTCAAATAACCGTTTGATTACAAAATATTAAATTGAGTTTAGGGTTAATTTGTATTTATCTATAATTTTAGTGTGTACCTTAAATCTAAAATAAAAACTAATTGTTAAAATAACATGCCCAATTACAATATAATTTATTAATTGTTATGTAGACAGTAAACAGCTGTTCTTTTAGTCCGCCATTGTTAGGGACGAAATGACACGGTTTTCCTTTGGTTATTTCTGTTCATGTAATAATTCATTACTAGAATGGACCAAAATTTCGACCACTGGCCGAAATTCGACATTCGATTGAAGTTGAACATGTGACCAAAATACGTCATTCCGCCTAATTTCGACATTCGATCGAAATTTAACTTTCAGCCGAAACTCAACAGACCAATTCACTAATCAATATAAGTGTTGATCGAAACAAAACCAATCAATAAAAGATGAAGAACGGGAGTTTTTACTTGAGTGTATAGAATTGTATAAAATTTAACAAAATCATCAGCATGGTTGCCGCCAAATCTTCGTCGTCAGACATGTTGTTCGCACGAAAATATTGATCAGACTGGTTTGTCAATTTAATTGAGTGAATTTATTGAACGTCTAGCAACATACCCCTTTATTCAATATTATTGCACAATAAAAGTATTGCGCAATATTATTGTAGGTTTGTGAGGCACCTAATGAAACATTGTACAAAATAAATTGTTATATTGTAATAAGTAATAATCAAGTTGGCACTCTTTTTTCAAATATGCTCTGGGGGATAAATAAAAGAAATTGGTCCACCCTTTTAATCAGTGATGTGTTGGTTGCAGTTTATGATACAAGTTAATTTAAAAGTGTTTTGGCGTATTAATCAACAAGAAAAAACAATAATTAAAGTTTATAAATTATAATCAAGATTAGTTCAAGATCTTACGTTTAGTTAATAATTTTGTCAAAAAACCGTAAATATCAATTAATAAAACATATTTTCCGTAACCACCATATTAATAGCACCAGCGCTTTGGGTATGATGGTAGCTATTTGTATTTATTTTCGTAAATTTTAGTGTTGATATTTAAGATCTCAAAAATCATACGATATGAATATGAAATATCCGGAACAATATTTAAAAAAAATAGCATAGCTGTAAAATTGAAAAAGAAACAAATTATTTATGTAAATAAATGTCGTACTACAGTATATGTTGTTTATTTTTTTCGTAAGTATATGTTTACCAATTATATAAAAAAATATAAAAAGAATAGGTCATCGATTTACTTTTTGAATTAAAAATCCTTGACTATGTTACACCAGAATTATTTTGTAGTTTAAACCATTTAATTTAAATAATACTCACACCAGTGAATTGCAGTACTCAATACCTCTTCAAAAATATACGCTTTACAGTATGGATTCAATCCAAAACGGTCATAAAACTCATAAATCACGTTTTATGACCGTGGTCCACTGTAATGGACCTGTAACGTGTGCTAAAATACTAATGCAAGTAAATGCAAGTAAAAGTTATAATAATAATAAGATGTACATTCAAACTGTAAATATTCGTAATATGCCACGTATTCTAAAACAATTGATTTCATTCATAACCACTTTCGGGGATTCTCCTAATATAGAGAATCTAAATCAAAAATTCTGAAGAGTAAAAGGTATCGAGTACATCCGAAAGTATCGATACCTAGTAAAGTATCGAAACAAAAGTATCGAGTACGAAAATACTAGGTATCGCAACCCAAGTATCGATACTACTCAAGTATCGATACTTTTTGCGGATCCCTAAATACTAGTATCACTGGCCATTGTTCTATTATAATATCATTAAAAAATAATGCCGTTAATTATAATAAATATAGAACAATAAAAAATTGAATATACAAAGGCTCTTATGGGGTTAAGTAAATTAAGTTGGTCGGTATTGTATCAATAAATGTATTGATCCCGAAAAAGCTACTTGTTGTTTTTATGAAACACTGTTATCAATTATAAAGAAACATACGATTTTACAGAAAATTTCGAATAGCAAATCAATTAATAAGCCGTGGATAACACCAGGCTTGCTAAGATGTATTAAATGGAGGGATAGATTGCATCAAAAACTAAAAAACGATCCAGATAACTTGACATTACGCGTTACTTTTAGAAACTATCGCAATTAGTGTAATAAATTACTACATGATATTAAAGTTAAATACGAAAACTCAGAGTTACCTAAAAACAAGAATAGTATGAAAGGCACTTGGGAAATAAAACGTCAAATTTGTCATATAGATTGTTTTAGTTTTGTCTAGACAATGAATATTCTAACTTGTCAGACAGAGATAAAGCTTGTTTGTTAAAGAGTTTGAATGCATGCAATTTTATAATTTTGATTGTATAGTGGAAATTAATGCCAAGTCCTTATCTTTCTCTTGTCAAAGGTAAAGGACATTGTTCAAGCATATTGCCCTTTGATTAGTGTCCGAATTCGCTCTCGACGCAAGTGCGCGTGTCGCGAGGCGACGCACGAGGCGAATAGCGAGCACACTGTTTACACATTCGTGTTGCTATTCGCCTCGCCACTCGCCTCGCTATTCGTACGAATGTGTAAACGGAACTTGAGCGTCCAAGTCGCGAGGCGAGACACGAGGCGAATAGTAACGCGAATGTGTAAACACTGAGCTCACTACTCGCTTTGCCATTCGGCTCGCTATTCGTGCCAATGTATAAAACTGGCTTGAAGTTTCTACACGGCGAAACAAAATTGGAACAGCCTGGTTTCATGTTTTCAATTTCAAGTGATTTATAGTAGAAGTTAGTTTCAATTCAAATTCAAACTCACTTTTAATAAACTTTATTATTGAAAAATGTTTGAATCCTAAGAAATGTACTTCACTAGATATTATTACCTAATATTATATACTAATCTATGGCCTTGGAAGTCATTATGGGTATGAAAGACTCTTTAAACTGGCAGCAATACATATAAAAATTAGGTCACATTCACAAAGCACTTTATAAATAGGCTATAGAATCCTCGTTTAAAGGCGCCATCTCGTGGGTAAAGACAGAAATATACACACGATATATTTCACCGGCAGCCAACTTCATGGAGGTTATGAAATCGTAGGGTCACTGCGTCGGTAACGCGACTGCCTCTAGTATGCGACCACTTGAGGGGCTATGTTTCTTTAATTTAAGATAATAGCATTTTTTCCGGAGAAAACAATGAATAGTAAGCATTAAATATTCATTGAATACTTATGTAACAAGAAAATCATAAATTTAAACCTATCTGCTTAACCCGAAAATAGTGCCTGAGTCCGGGTGATGACTCAATAGTGTGTTTATGTGTCGCGTAGTACTACAAAAATACCACGCCGTGCGGCGAACAAAGTAGGGTTGTAACGGAGGCATTGTTAACGGAGGCGGAGGCGGATGCGGAGGTGAAGAGGTTCGCCTCTAACAGTTTTTCTCATTTTGATATGGAAATAATAATAATAATAATAATAATAATAATCTTTTATTTGAAGTAACAATAATGACACTGTTACATATTAAAAAACTTAGTTTAAAACTTTATACGAGTACAATTATGGGTTTACACAAGTACATTACAATGACAACTACACTCCGCACTAGTTTTAACTGTGTAGCGGCAGTGCAGTATCACCGTAGACACCAACCACTGGACGTTGACACGCTCACAGCATTGCGTACGCGCAGCCGACAACTCAACAATTATTGGTCTGTATTGATATTGTGTTGTGTACGAGTATGCAGTATATGCAAAGAAGACAGAAATTTATTAATTAGTGTACTAAAATATGATTTCTTAAAAACAAAAAAAAATACTGAATTTATTGTGATTTATATCTAAACATAGATATATATTTAAGTATATACACATAATATACATATACATACAATATCAAAATAGTACAGTCATTAGCAGCCGAGATAATATAATTATTAGGCTTGAAAGTATATTATAAACAGTGTTACTTATGATATACATAAAACAAATGATACATGAATTACTGAGGTGGAATGTCCGATCAATAAACATAGTTAAATTTAATGTAGTAAATATTTTAAAAGGTACATATATATGTAATAAATAATATTATTTGCATTAGTCGCATAAAATTTTTAGTAGCATCGTAATCCAATGCAAGCAGATATTTAGTTAATCGTTTTTGACAAATATAATAACATTTTTCTCGTAGTGTTGGTAGAACAATGCTAATTTTATTATATAGCCGAGGTCCTAGATAAGTAAAAACGATTTAGCAATAGAAGTTTTTAGTTTTATATTGCATATACAGGTAGCGGTACGCCTTTTTGAGATTATAGAAGGTGGTATAATTTTGTGTTGTCTAAGTAGCACAGATTTTATAAACAGCTGACGAACTCTGAGAACTGAAAATTCTTCAAATAGTTTTTTGTTGGATAGCGAAAGGGCTTAGAATTTATCACTTTTATGACAGCTCTTTGTGTACGTTCAACTTTGATCAAATGCGTTTTTTTAGCACTCCCCCAGGCAGATATTCCATATGTTATTATAGATTGACATAGTGAAAATTATATTAATTTAGTTTGCTTGTCTTTAATGAGTTTTAATTTCTTGAATATGCATATCAGTTTTCTTATTCTTTGCTTGTCATTTCAATTTGCTTTTTCCAATTCATATTCTGATCTAATATTACACCTAGATATTTCATAGATTTTACGTTTTCTAGAGAACAGCAATTGCAAGAAAGGGAGTCGTTACATTTACGAATTTTAATATTTAAATTTGTAGGTTGTTTAATTTCACAATTACTAAAAGTCATGCCTTTCGTTTTGTCCATGTTCAAACAAAGAATGTTTCTGCTATGCCATCAGATATACGTTTAAGCCCAATCTCATATTTTTTAAATTCCGACCAACTTGTTGTGTTAAAAATGAGTACAGTATCGTCTGCAAATGAAATTAGTTTTCCATTTAGTAATTTTATATGTGTTAGGACATTTAGGTACACTAGGAATAATGTTGGCACAAGAACAGAGCCTTGTGGAACACCACAGTTAATGCCAATGAATTCGCTATACAAACCATCAACACAAACTGCTTGTTTCCTGTCAGTTATATATAATTGGTAAGGTTCGAGTGGAATGACACGTACGCCTGTATTTTCTAGTTTACGAATTAGGATGGGGATAGAAACAGTGTCAAATCCCTTTGATAGGTCTTAAAATATCGCATGACATTTCATTTTTTATCAAGTTTATTTGCTATATGTACAGTTAAATTCTCAATGGCATCCGTGGTGGACAAACCACCCTAAAACCAAACTGATTGGATGACAAGAAGTGATGTTGTTTAAGGTAGCTTATTAACCTTCAGGTCTCCCCGTGTTGGTCCCGGGCTCCTTTGAAGAATAGGCTAACTGCCGTTCTGCCAGGCAGGTCGTAAAAGGCGACCGATTGGCTATACGAGTCACTAACATCGTGACTACTAGGTGGTACAGTTCTGCATTTTCTCGCCCGGTTTTGGTACCACCGCAATAGCGTCAGTGCGTGTCACTGTCGTGTTCTAGTTTGGAGGGTAAGATCGCCGGTAAACTTATGCATGTGGCATAAGACCTCGCCACAAGATAGCAATGCACCATTAACACCTTGTTGTCTACAGGTGATGGTTGACTCTTTCCATCAGGAGAACCATCTGCTTGTTTGCTACCTTATACTACAAAAAAACAATAAGCCATCTATTGAACTACTCAATACAAAAAATACTCCTGAGACGCCAGTAAATTACGTAAACGATTATTTTGCGAGTGTGGGCAAATCATTTGCTGAAAAAATAGTTTCTTTTTAGTAATATGAATTAGCTAATAACATTAGTAATAAATGTAGCCCATCAGGATCCATAGTTCTATTACCTACCGACGCTGCTTTAATAAAAAAAATAATAATGAATCTTAAATTAATCCTATCTACTGCATGGGATGGAATATCATCCATGTTCCTCAAAATGTGCGCTGATTTTCTGGCTGATCTAATCGCACATATTTGCAATTTATCCCTATATGTATAGTACTGGAACATTCCCAAAGATACTAAAAAAATCAATAATTACACCAGTTCACAAATCTGGGGATAGAGGTAGAGTAAATAATTATAGACTCACTTCTGCCGGTGCTCACAAAAATATTGGAAAAAATAAAAACCTGAAGGTTAATAAGCTACCTTAAACAACATCACTTCTTGTCATCCAATCAGTTTGGTTTTAGGGTGGTTTGTCCACCACGGATGCCATTGAGAATTTAACTGTACATATAGCAAATAAACTTGATAAAAAATGAAATGTCATGCGATATTTTAAGACCTATCAAAGGGATTTGACACTGTTTCTATCCCCATCCTAATTCGTAAACTAGAAAATACAGGCGTACGTGTCATTCCACTCGAACCTTACCAATTATATATAACTGACAGGAAACAAGCAGTTTGTGTTGATGGTTTGTATAGCGAATTCATTGGCATTAACTGTGGTGTTCCACAAGGCTCTGTTCTTGTGCCAACATTATTCCTAGTGTACCTAAATGTCCTAACACATATAAAATTACTAAATGGAAAACTAATTTCATTTGCAGACGATACTGTACTCATTTTTAACACAACAAGTTGGTCGGAATTTAAAAAATATGAGATTGGGCTTAAACGTATATCTGATGGCATAGCAGAAACATTCTTTGTTTGAACATGGACAAAACGAAAGGCATGACTTTTAGTAATTGTGAAATTAAACAACCTACAAATTTAAATATTAAAATTCGTAAATGTAACGACTCCCTTTCTTGCAATTGCTGTTCTCTAGAAAACGTAAAATCTATGAAATATCTAGGTGTAATATTAGATCAGAATATGAATTGGAAAAAGCAAATTGAAATGACAAGCAAAGAATAAGAAAACTGATATGCATATTCAAGAAATTAAAACTCATTAAAGACAAGCAAACTAAATTAATATAATTTTCACTATGTCAATCTATAATAACATATGGAATATCTGCCTGGGGGAGTGCTAAAAAAACGCATTTGATCAAAGTTGAACGTACACAAAGAGCTGTCATAAAAGTGATAAATTCTAAGCCCTTTCGCTATCCAACAAAAAACTATTTGAAGAATTTTCAGTTCTCAGAGTTCGTCAGCTGTTTATAAAATCTGTGCTACTTAGACAACACAAAATTATACCACCTTCTATAATCTCAAAAAGGCGTACCGCTACCTGTATATGCAATATAAAACTAAAAACTTCTATTGCTAAATCGTTTTTACTTATCTAGGACCTCGGCTATATAATAAAATTAGCATTGTTCTACCAACACTACGAGAAAAATGTTATTATATTTGTCAAAAACGATTAACTAAATATCTGCTTGCATTGGATTACGATGCTACTAAAAATTTTATGCGACTAATGCAAATAATATTATTTATTACATATATATGTACCTTTTAAAATATTTACTACATTAAATTTAACTATGTTTATTGATCGGACATTCCACCTCAGTAATTCATGTATCATTTGTTTTATGTATATCATAAGTAACACTGTTTATAATATACTTTCAAGCCTAATAATTATATTATCTCGGCTGCTAATGACTGTACTATTTTGATATTGTATGTATATGTATATTATGTGTATATACTTAAATATATATCTATGTTTAGATATAAATCACAATAAATTCAGTATTTTTTTTTGTTTTTAAGAAATCATATTTTAGTACACTAATTAATAAATTTCTGTCTTCTTTGCATATACTGCATACTCGTACACAACACAATATCAATACAGACCAATAATTGTTGAGTTGTCGGCTGCGCGTACGCAATGCTGTGAGCGTGTCAACGTCCAGTGGTTGGTGTCTACGGTGATACTGCACTGCCGCTACACAGTTAAAACTAGTGCGGAGTGTAGTTGTCATTGTAATGTACTTGTGTAAACCCATAATTGTACTCGTATAAAGTTTTAAACTAAGTTTTTTAATATGTAACAGTGTCATTATTGTTACTTCAAATAAAAGATTATTATTATTATTATTATTATTTCCATATCAAAATGAGAAAAACTGTTAGAGGCGAACCTCTTCACCTCCGCATCCGCCTCCGCCTCCGTTAACAATGCCTCCGTTACAACCCTACTTTGTTCGCCGCACGGCGTGGTATTTTTGTAGTACTACGCGACACATAAACACACTATTGAGTCATCACCCGGACTCAGGCACTATTTTCGGGTTAAGCAGATAGGTTTAAATTTATGATTTTCTTGTTACATAAGTATTCAATGAATATTTAATACTTACTATTCATTGTTTTCTCCGGAAAAAATGCTATTATCTTAAATTAAAGAAACATAGCCCCTCAAGTGGTCGCATACTAGAGGCAGTCGCGTTACCGACGCAGTGACCCTACGATTTCATAACCTCCATGAAGTTGGCTGCCGGTGAAATATATCGTGTGTATATTTCTGTCTTTACCCACGAGATGGCGCCTTTAAACGAGGATTCTATAGCCTATTTATAAAGTGCTTTGTGAATGTGACCTAATTTTTATATGTATTGCTGCCAGTTTAAAGAGTCTTTCATACCCATAATGACTTCCAAGGCCATAGATTAGTATATAATATTAGGTACCTATGTTTTTCCAAGGCGATATCGCCTCTTCAAAGAGTGTGAATATGTATCATAAGTTATAACCACAAACAACATATTATTTTATTTTTATAATTACTACTACCTATATAGGTATTTACTAATTTTATCACAATACCATATATACCTAAGTGAGATTCATATGACATATTCATGATTTTTATCTAGATGGCGCTCAAATCTACTAATAATAATTATTTGCACATAGACGTACATAGTGCGTCGCGAGCTTTGACTAGAAGTGTTTCTTGAATTAGAGGTCGCGAGTCGCGATTTCTCAAAAGAGTAGGTAAAATAATACTGGATTTCTCCAAAAGAGGGATTTGCTATGTGTATTAGGGTCAATGCATAGATGGCTTCGAGACATGTAAAATAGATCTCCGGAACTTTAAATAATAAAATTACAATATTTAATTTTTGTCCGAAAGCTTAACGGATAAAAATTTTGGAGTTTATTGTTAGTGTGCTTAAATGCACACAAAAGTGATAAGGTATTTTTGTGATGGGGATTAAACATAAAAATTTTTTTGTTAACCGTGCAATAATCAAAAAAAAATATATATTGAGTCTTGAAAATCAAATAGAGAAACGATGTTCTAAAAATTAACGTAATATTGCATAACTAACTTGCAAAATTTAAATTAGTTTAATTTAAAATTAGGTACTGAGCTAAGGTCCTACTTCGTGTTACATTTGCGGGTTGCAAATAAACTAAAATTAGTTGTAAATACATAGTATTTTCTGCACTTTTTACCGTGGGCACTTGGTGAAACTCCATTTCAATACAATATTTATCCATTAATACACTTGTACCGTTTACATTAAGGAATTTATTTTGAAACAGTACAAGTGTATAAATTGATAAATATTGTATTAAAATAATTTACATTACGCATCTATTGTGAAATAAACGCTCGGTTTATCTCTCTCTAGCTGTATCAAATATGTGTGCACATTAACTTAGGTGAAAAGAACGCAGGCATAGATGAAGCTAGATTATTAAAAAGATTAAGGTAAAAAATTAACAACACAATTATTACAATAATAAAATGCGATTGTCCATTTCATCCATTCTTGAGGCGGTATCTCTAGAAGACGCTGCCCTCTGTTGATAAATGTTGACAAATGATCAAAGCGCCTGGTTGAGTGTTTCAAAATCAAAACTAGCATGCGCGGATGTGAGCGGTTAAGAAGAGCGGTGGGAGGGTGTTTCCCTCGCCAATCGCCATTTTCCGTCAAGCTCAATCAAGTTAGCTACTGTCAGGCGTTGTGTTTGTGTGTAGTGTTATGAAAAATTATTAGTACCGATGAATATCAATGGGAAATTGTGCTGAATATAAAGCCAAAAGATGGCTTATTTTTTGTGTTTGTGGCTATAATGCACTGTTAATTTTGTGATGATGGCCGAGTGATTAAAAAAGTGAAGTGTTTTGTGTCGTATGCTGGTCTGCCGCAGCAACATTGAGCTCCTTTCTCTGGATATTATCGTCCTTACGACGAAGTCGGTTTACAAGACTGGCAAGACACCATGTCGGCGAAGAATATTCCAGGAGACAAGGTTTGTAATCAGTAACCACTATATATATTTTAAAGCTTTGTACTGCGAAACATTCATTTAAGGTCACCTTTTTGTTTGTGTTCAAACCATCTCCTTTCTCCTATCAAGGCGTGGAACGCAGTTAGATATGTAGTTGACTACGTGTAAGCAATAGTTTTATAAGCTGTATTTTTTATAATTATATTGAGTGGAATTTATGACTTATATGAGTTTGTTTATGTCATTATTTAGCTTTATAATTTTGTAAACAAAAATATGTGTTTATTCATTTTTGTTAAATGTTTTTGTATGTGCTTTTAAACATTTTAACAATGTTTATTACCGAACAAACTACTTAATTGAAGCACTTGATTGTTATTTTACATATAAATTACTAAATATAATATTTGTGTGCAAGTTCATAAACACAATATAAATTTAAATAAATAATTAAATTTAACTACTAGGAAAATGTTTATGAAGGATAATCTACGAAATATACTTGTACATACAAGTCTTTGGGTTATACTCTGCTATTAATATTTGAACCTAAAGTTGTAAATGTTTTTTTAGCTACAAAAATGAAAAATAATTTTGTTTCAAATAAACAGCCTCAAACTGTAATAATTTTAAGTAATGAACAATAGAAAACATATATAAAATTAAAACCCTCCTATGGATACTATTAATTAAGCTCTGGTTAACAGTAGCTTTCTTTCTTATTTCAGTTAATGATCCATGACTATGTATGTATAGTCTAAGATTGCTATTCTTGTTAGTCCAGGCACCTGATAAGCCTTATCAATGGCAACAAGTTGCCTTGTATCTGAAAACTACATGAACTAGTATATAGGTATTTGTAGTTTTTGTCAATTTAAGGTAAGTATATATCCTTTATAAACTTTTTTTTTTCTTTAGACTATAGTAACAATTGGTGTAAAGTACTTATAAGTTCGAAAAATGTAGATTCTGCTTGCCTGTTTTTAGTTATTCACTATCTTTAAAGCTTAATCTAAAATAAAGAAATTGCTAGCATCATAGAAGTTTCTGTAATACCCGGGGTAGTTAGTTGTAATTAGGATTTAGGGTGATTTTTGTTATATGTGTCTATATTTTTAGGAATATATTTGGTCCCTTTAACAATGTTTGGTATCTAATACTTGTGAATTTTTTACATGCAAGAAATAATAATATATACTGCTAGAAAAATTACACCAATTAATCCAACCCTAAAGTAAATTATTTGCTTGTGATATGAGTGTTAGTTAATGATGCTAATACAAAGAAATACATATATAATACACAAATAAATTTCATAAATATTCAAACCTAGAAGTACAAACATCTAAGCTCATAACACAAAATTTGCTCTTGCTGGAAATCAACACTGTGCCCGATTTATTGCATAGCCATAATCGCTAACCACTTGACCAACGGGGCGGTAAGTATGTGAGATGCAGCTGTTAAAAGTTTTGGGATGTTATTTTGTGTTCATTGAAAACAAAGAACATTCGACTGCCTAATTGTGAATTATCATTACTCTCTTTATATTGACCGAGTTTTTACTTTACAAAAGTTGGCTGTTGTTTTATAAAAAAATTAAAGCAATCATGTCTATATATTATACTCCCATCATTTGCTATATACATATTTTCACACCAGATACATTAAGAGGTAAGCAGATGAATGATCTGTTATGTATAGCCCCATACCAGTCCTCTTTGAAACCTCTTTTAGTATAGGATCCTGATAGAGATCGACCTTCACCGAGCTGGTTAATGAATCAAACATATTTTTTATGTAATTTAATATATCAAAAAATATGTTGCATATGGGTTGCCTATCAAATTTCAGTCCAGGTAATTTTGTTTAATTTTTGAAAAAAGTTTTTTTTTTAATATTTCACTGGTGTATAAATAAATAAATTTTACACCAATCGAAAGTATGCATGCATAAGTTTCATTCATTAAGCACGCCAGTGCAAATTACTAGTATCGACTTACCTACCTGTTCATACCTGGCAACCCAAGGGTTGTGACAGGAAAAAAATAGGCTTTGGTAATGTTCTGATACACCAGTTGGTATAAACTCACCATGCAACATATTTCCGTGAAGACTGCAAATGCAGATAACTGTCCGGGGGACGATGGTGGAATGGGAACACTGATCCCATAGTCCTCCTATGTAGACAGAGCTGAGAACACCATGGGATTTTAGTTGGTAGGCCTCCTCTGCCGAGGCAGTCCACCATAATCCTCTCGTACCTCTCTCGAGAAGGTACCCATAAAGGATTTCCCGATGTAAAAAAAGGAAAAAAATAGGCAACCTAACTTTTGCATATACTATGGGTTGCATACTTTCGATTGGTGTAAAATTTATTTATTAACAACACCGGTGAAATATTTAAAAAAAAACATTCTTTCAGAAATTAATTAAAAATATCCTGGACTGAAATTTGATAGGCAACCCATATGTATCAAATTTTTTGGTATATAAGATTACATAAAAATTATGTTCGATCCATTAACCAGCTCGGTGAAGGTGAGATTGACCTTTGAAATTATTGTTTTTCACTATTAGTCTAAGATCCCGATAGAGATCGACCTTCACCGAGCTGGTTAATGAATCAAACATATTTTTTTTATGTAATTTAATATATTAATAAATATGTTACATATGGGTTGCCTATCAAATATCAGGATATTTTTTATTAATTTTAGAAAAAATGTTTTTTTTTTTAAATATTTCACTGGTGTGGTTAACAAATAAATTTTACACCAATCGAAAGTATACATGCATAAGTTTCATCCATTAACCACGCCGGTGCAAATTACTAGTATCGACTTACCTACTTGTTCATACCTGGCACCCAAGGGTTGTGACAGGAAAAAATAGAAACTTTTGCATATACTATTAATTTATTTAATTTATTTATTAACCACACCGGTGAAATATTTAAAAAAAAACATTCTTTCAGAAATTAATTAAAAATATCCTGGACTGAAATTTGATAGGCAACCCATATGTATCAAATTTTTTGGTATATAAGATTACATAAAAATTATGTTCGATCCATTAACCAGCTCGGTGAAGGTGAGATTGACCTTCACGTAAAAATTATGTTTGATCCATTAACCAGCACGGTGAAAGTCGATCTCTATCGAGATCTTAGAATATTTGAAAATAGTCCTTCTGCCATTCTTCTAGACAGTTTGGAAAAGGTGAATGATTGGCTGTACATTACACTTCCAATGTGATTACTAGGTGGTATAGTTCTGCAACATCTCAACCGGATTTCAGTGAGTGGTATCTTACCTAATACCTGTATATTAGTGTTGGTGCTCTTTATTAGTGTTCCAGTTTGGACAGTAAGATCGTAGATTTATGCATGCAGTGTTGCCATCCTGCAAGATTGATAACAATGCACCATTATCATCTGTGGTGTCTATAGGTGATTGTTTCTTTTTCCATCAGCACAGTCGTCTGTTATTTTGCTTTTTAATGATATAAAAAAAGTATAATTGATTATTGGATATGGGTCAATAAACACTATTTGGAATCTAAAGGTTCAGTGGGAAATTTATTCTTAAACCAATCTTATAATTATTGGGCTAAATAAGTAAAGATTATTTACACGACAAGTTCTGATGCCTGGATTGCAACATGACTAATTTGTGCTAGAATTTTAATTTTATGTTAAACTGGTATGGTACCACAAAATAAAGAAAATTGCTTTCTTGATTATATGATACTATACTTAAGATATATTTAAGTTACTCTTTAGTTTTGTTCTTTATAGTTATTACATTACCCTACTCTCCAAGCCGGACAAGTGACAACAGTGTCAAGCATTGACATTATTGTGAAAGAAATAGATGACTCGGTGATACCATACCTGATCATCCAATAACATGTTTATACTGACACAGTATGTTTTAACTTCTCATTCATGAACTTCCTGATTTATTCCTCTTAAGAGATCTCAGAAACATAGTCTCTTATCTTTAAAATTTAATTGAAAATTGTTTTTTATTATTACTGAACTAAACTATTATTACTGAAAAATTGTGTAAGCCATTTATAGTTATTGTATGTATGTGAAGTTGTAATTTTTTTTTGCACTGAGATAAAATAAATCTGTTTAAAAATCAGACAGAAAATATGTAATAAAAAATTAAATATCCTATGGACCTTGAAACTACCCCTTTGCTACCCTAAAATATGTTTTTTATTTTTTATTTTCATTGCATAAAAACGCTTACAACTTCAGGTTCATATAATAGTTTATTATTTTAAACCACCAAACCTACTCAGCTTATGGCTCCGGTTACACTTTGATTAGTGCGAGTTCAAGTTTTTAATACAGGTGCTTAGTATTAACCAACAAAACATGTAGGCAGCCTTTGATTAATTTTTTCTTTTTTTTACTATCGATTGGGAAGAGCTTGACCACGATCTCACCTGATGGTAAGCTAAGGTGCGGCCTAAGATAGAACGCGCTTCCCTAGAAGGTACCTGTTCACTCTTCTCTTGAAGATATATTGACCTAGTTTAACTTTACAAAAGAGTAGTGTGAGGGATTAGTAAGCAGCATAGTAAAGTGAATAGAAGTACTTATTAATCACTAGCACTAATCAACAACTGTCAATACATGTTTTTTGCTTAATACTAAGCATCTGCGTTAACACCCGCACTCTCACTAATCAAAGTGTAACCGAGGCCTATTCGTGAGTAGCACTCCATCACTACAAACTTTCATCTATTATTTCAATCCTTTAGTGGATGTTTAAAAAATGTTTGACCCTGGCTCTTCAAATATCTCATTGCCATTCACTAAAATTGGTTATGCTATTTTACAACCTTTAACATTATTAATATATGCATGGATACAAATTAAACTAGGTTTTAATTTTTGAACATTTTCATATTGATGGTACAGATGGTATTTTTATATTGACGCTAACATATTTATTATAAACGTGTCCCTGTGCAGCTTCACTCACCAGTACATTAACACATTGTCAATATAGATTATCATGCAAACTTTCATCCCCTATTTCAGCCCTTCAAGGGTTGATATTTAAAAAATATTTAACCCATTTTTACCCCAGATCTTTAACTGTCTCTATGCTAAATTTTATTAAAATCGGATGAGTGGTTTAGCTGTGTTTACAACCTGTATAAAACTAGTTTTGTACCAACTGTTGTGATGAGTAAATTAATTATTACTATTCTATAGGATATGTTTATTGACAGTTAGGTATTTGAACATGTTACCTAACAGCAATATTAATTCCAGTACATATAAAGTGACTTTGTTTTTTGATAATGAAGAATATTTTAGATATTTTAAGAGGCTGTAAACAGCAAAATGGAATGAAAGATTGACATAGGATTGGATTGCACAAAAGTAGTAGTTCCTAATCTGTGTAGTGAAAATGTTTTCAGTACATAGATATAGGTACACTTAATATATTTCTATTGCATATACTAGAATTAAAAATGGCACACATTTTATAACGGCATCCATATTTCTTTTATTAATTTTTAGCCACTTACATAATCTTTCTTTATAAATAACTAGCTGTTGCCAGCGACTTCGTCCGCGCGGACTTCGTTTACTCCGCACAGCTCCTCCCCCATAGGTGATAGTGTGATAATATGTAGCCTATATGTTGACCCGACCTGTAAGTAATATTCATGCAAAATTTGAAGTAAATCCATGCAGTACTTTTTGAGTTTACCCTGGACATACATACAGACAAACAGACAAAAATTCTAAATAGTTACTATATTTTTGGCTTCGATATTGATTATAGATCATGCCCCAAGTTCCCAGTTTACCTGAATTCAAGGGTATTTTCAATTTTACACTTTTTATGCAATGGATTGAAAACTAGACAGAGTGATATTAGAATATTTCAGGGAGCAAACAAATTATTTGAAAAAAAATGTAGGTATGTAAAGTTTTCAATAATCAAAAATTAAATGAATGGAGAGGCAGGAAAAAGAGAAACAGGTCAAATTTCTCATTTAATAACATTGTAAAGAACTACCTGGCTATCAGTCAGATAATAGTCAGAAGCTTTTCTGCAGCTTAGTGGATTAATAAAAAACATTTGATAATGATGTTTACCAAATTATGGGGTCTATGTTACAGATGTAGGTATATTAAGAAAAAGTAAAATACATAGAAATACATATACAAATATTGAAATACATATATTTAATAAACACTCAAATTTAGAAAAACAAACATACATGTGCTCATTACAGAAAATGTCTCTGTTGGTGATCAAGCTCCATTAATTGCATAGTCAAGATTGCTAGTGACTCCACCAGCAAGTATATTAGTGTGTATGTATATGACACCAAAAGAATATAAGTGTAAGTGCATGTGACATTATTACTCTGCCACATGGAGCGCAATGCTATTATCTTTGATGTCTTTAGGTATGGTTGTCTCTTTACATCAAGAGAGCCTTATGCTTGTTTGCTATCTTATGATATAAAACACTTATGGATTGCGTTCATAATTATGATATCGTAGAAAATTTGGACTTCATTTAAAGAATGTAAAAATGAGAAAGGGCCTGTTCTAACCGTATGGATATTTATATGAATGGCAACTAAAAGATTGACAAAACGGCTAATAAATGTGAATCTAAATATGTCAAGAGGCCAAGAGTTATGTGTCATGATGGAATTGAGCATGTGTCAAAGAATGGTGCTAATGTGGAAACCAGTATGTTGAATATAAAAGCTTTGGTAGAGTTTTCCTGAAGAAGGAAGAAGTAAGGCATTCAGTAGTTTTTGTGTTCATATTTTATTAAAAAAAACACAAAAACTACTGGATCAATCTTGAAAATTCTTCTACCATTAAAAAGCCACCATTATCTAGAAATAGAATAGGCTATTTCTGACCTGACTGAGCAAATGAAAGTGATGATTTTGGGTCAATTATACGAAGTCGTAAGTAACAGCTAGTTATTACAAAAATATGGAAAATCCTTTTTTAATTACCTTTGCTATGGTTGAATTAATTTAAATGGTATTTAATCTGTTTTTATGAAGTCTCGTTTTTTTATATATTTTTTTAACTTCTCGCTACGAATGTAGAAAGTAAGTTACCGATTTTGTCCAGATCTCCACGTTTTGAGGTTCTGTATATCTGTATGCAGGTAAGTGTGTCTCTCTCTCTTTGTGTGTGTGTGTGTGTGTGTGTATGGGTATGTGTGTACTTTATCTTAGAACGGTTTGACTGTTCAAACCGCGTTTGATGGCATTCGATTGAATTCCACTCAGACTTCCTGAAAATTTGGACCAATCCGGTCCAGGAGTTATGGCGAGACAGTATTTTTTCAATATAACTTCCAAATTGATGTACCGATTGAGTACAAAATTTTATCAGCTCTATTTAAAAAAATGCGTCCAATGCATAAATTGCATCAAAATCAATTTACCCGTTCGGGAGTTATCGTTGACGAAAAGTTTCGAAAAAATGTGTTATTTCGACCTAACTTCGAAGTTTTTCAATCAATCGTTTTCTGATCGTCTACAATATTTTAGTACTCAAACAACTACGGAGAATGCCGTTTCAAAAACTGAAATCGAATTAAATTCTTAGAAGTTACAGCTTATCTAATATTAAAATAACGCTATTTACAGCAAACTTACTTCATATTTTAAAAATAACTTTCAGGCTAATATGCCGATTTAGTTTAATATTTAACTAGGTTTATACGAACTAAACTATGTATAAACATAGATTTTTTTCAGTTCAAACATCTATTTTGTTAAAAAGCCAGTATACTGATTTTTGAAAAGCTGTATAATTTAGAAACGATGATCGATTTTTATCATCCGAATGACATTCAACTCAATCTTTGAGATCTAAACTATTGCTTTAGTTAAATAGTCGATAGGTTGAAAAATTTGAAAGCAATGTCAAAAAACATTTTTTTCAAAAATTTTCGTTATTGATAAATCCCAAACAATTTGACCGATTTTAATCCAACTAACGGTATTTAACGTAGTTTTTAAAGAGATAAGCTGATAAGATTTTTAAATTAATCAGTTTATTAGCCTGAAAGTTATTTCAAAAATATTAAATAACTTTGCTAAAAACAACGTTTCAAATTAAATCAAATCAAAAGATCTTTATTCAGTAAAACTTTTTACAAGTTATGTTGACGCGTCAACATTTTTTTAAACTACTACCGGATCGGAAACACGTAATTTTAATATTTGAAAACTCATTACTTTAAATAAATCGTAAAGAGATTATATTTAGGACAAAGGCGGAAATATTGACGTTTCTTTATTTTCGCATGAAATATCTCGTGTCGTACACCCTACACCGGCTGATGAGGAATCGCTTTATGTATTGAGATATACGCAAATTGGTTATTTAATAATAGATTAATTCGCTCCCACATCTCTTAACGATAATATGTAATATAATCAGAGTGGATTCATTAGACGGTATTAGGTTGTATGCAAATTACCGAAGCTGCTAGCTAATGGTTGCTATAGGAACGATTTCTGTAATGCTTGCGTTAAGTCCGGGATTACGTAATAATATTAAATGCTCGTTTGTAGTTTTCCTGTTTAATGCACGTTTATTACATAGTAGTAACATGTAACTTATTATACCTATGAAATAAATACATATTTTTTTAAAATCTTTATATGTATATTTAAAAGGGAGTTTTGCACCCAGTGACTGTCATCCCCGTAAAAGCTGAATGTCATATACACAACTTAACAACTTACTATTACTGCTACATACTTAAAGTTGTAAAAAAACTTACTATAATTTACACAGGCTCCTAAGTTGAAAAGAGAATGATGCCTTAGTAGAATATGTTCATGCAATGTGTATTATGAGGTATCATTGATTGTTGCAGGTTAACGTTGAGTAAATAAATAACTCTCATCACTTGAATGCCTCGTTAGTTGAGTAGTTGGCGACCCTCACTTCGCAATCCATAGACCTGGGGTTCAATTCCCGACAGAGGCAAACATTTGTGTGATGGGCATATCTCTGTATTCCTGGGCTTGGATATTTATTAAATACATACGTTTCAGATGTATTTCCACGTGTATGTATAATTGACTAATACCCATTTCACAAGCTAATAATAATTAGCTTACTTTGTGGGTAGATTGACGCATGTAATTTGTCGAGTGATATTTATTTATTAACTAGTTGTGCCCGCGACTTCGTCCGCGTGGAAAAATTTCTAATAGTCCCGGAGTTTTACCCTAATAGTTCCCGTTCCCGTTGTATTTATGGGGTAAAAATTGTCCTATGTCCTTTCTTGGGTCTCAAACTATCTATGTACAGATTTCATCGAAATCGGTTCAGTGGTTAAGGTGTGAAGAAGAGACACACAGACAGAAAGACAGAGCTACTTTCGCTTTTATAGTATTAGTAGGGGTTATTAACTCTCCTTTTCCTGAACGTGTAGAAGAAAGTGCAACTAGTTAATATGCGATTAGTCACAAGTGTGAAATTCTTTAAAGTAACACATGGTCAACCGCTACAAGCTACTGGAAATTGGGGCAGAATATCTGCCTCTCTTTCGGTCGAGTCTCGGCAAGATAATACCGATTCTCTCATTCAGAAATATTACCACCCAGCGATTTTTTATTTTATCATTTATTTATTGAGGTCTTATATTTAATTGTGATTAATATAACGCATAGCGTTAAATTATACCGCGCTATGTATACTCAACGTATAGCGTATGCTATTTAGATTCGAAATTCGGCGCTATAACATAACGCCACACTATATACCTAGCGGCTAGCGTAGACCGTAGTTATAACATTATAACTTACGAAGTTACGAAATACGCGATCTAACGAGTAACGTGCTAGACCGTAGACGCTAGACATTATAACATAGTTTATAGCGTTATAGCGCTCGGTCGTCACTCGCTGTATGACGTTGTGATGAGTCACGCGCTATCTCGGCCGGTTCGCGCGATCAGTGTTCAAGTTACACGTTATAATAAACTCTATAACGTAGCGCGTAAGAAAAATATAGTTTATAGTCTAAACGCGCTATCATAAAATAGTTTATTTGAACAATTACTACTTATAACAGAAAAAAGTTGTTATCGGCTTCAACTGATGTCTCCATACCGAGATTAGTGCTCTAAAGCCAAATAATATACCAATTAGATAACTGTAGCGGTCATCACGGCTACATTTATCGCCATACTACGGCAATATATGTCACTTAGGACAACATAGTTTCTTTCCTTACCTCCAAACTTGGTTACCGTACACTTTACCAAACTAATTAAACGGTAACATGAAAATAAAACTAATTGTAGTTTTATATCTGTTTATTAAGAACAAACGGTAACATGAAAATAAAACTACAATCATCTGTTTATTAAGAACACTCTCTGTGTAATATACGGGAATTTGGCGGCCACTAAACACGAGTAATACAACGTGATACATTCACATAGTTTACTCATAGTTATTAGTAACTAGCTGCAGCGTGCAGCCCGCTGCATTATAAAAGTTTTTGAAGAACTCGGTGGGACCATCTAATTTTTTCCGGGATAAAAAGTAGCCTATGTGCTTATTCTAAGTGCCAAATCAAATATCCACCTGTGTTCCAAATTTCATTCAAATCCGTTCAGTAGCTTTTGCGTGATTAAGTAAAAAACATCCATCCGTCCATCTAAACATCCAAACTTTCGCATTTATAATCATTACATAGTATAAAACAAAGTCGCTTTCTCTGTCTGTCCCTATGTCCTTATGTCCCTATGTATGCTTAAATCTTTAAAACTACGCAACGGATTTTGATGCGGTTTTTTTAATAGATAGATTGATTCTTGAGGAAGGTTTAAGTGTATAAATCTTTCCGATATTCCCACGGGAACAAAAGCTGCGCGGGTGAAACCGCGGGCAGGTCGCTGGTATTTATATAAATTAACTTTTTATTGGCTATCTTTTTTTATATCATATAAAATACAATCATATGGCGCCCCTGATGGAAAGAAGCAATCATTGCCTATAGACACCAAATACGTTAATGGCACAATAGAATAATAACGCAGTAGACAACTCCATTCAGGGCGCCCGAATTGCCGCACGCACACAGACGTGTCGTTTACACGGCCGCTAACCTATCTTGTCCGGCCAAAATGGGTAGTCCATTAATCACGTGAGGCTCTAAAGGGGGGGGAGGGGTCCATAAAAAGTCACGAAATATCACAAGGGGGAGGGGGGTGTAGCAATATATCACGTGTATTTATTTGCAAGATGCTTATCCAGTTATTGGTGTTGAAAGTTTTGCTAATCCGTGGTCCGAGGACATGGTACATTAATGTTCATGTATTAGTACAACAAACTTTTTCGCATTCTTTATATTCTTATGTCAGCCAAAAACAACCTGCAACCTTTCTTTCTACCTCTAGATGTTATTAGTGTAGTCTTTAATTTTTTTCTATAATAAAATTAGATAATACTTATACTTGTATTTCGTAAATGTTTAAAAAAATTAAGATTCTTTGTAAGTACTAAAAAATACACGTGATATAGGGGGTGGGGAGGGGGTAGTCTTCAACATCACCATATATCACCAAAGGGGAGGGGGGGCTTAAAAATTCCAAAAAAACATTACGTGATTAATGGACGGCCCCAAAAAATATTTAAATAGTAATACTTAAGCAGATCCATTATTAGTAGCTCGGCTCAGACCATAATGAACGTGAACTTGAAAACGTTATTTTTGCAACGAAGATAAAAATATATTTTTTTAAAAATGGTGATAATTTGAAGAAGTGAAAACATGCAAGAAATTAAAACCCTCCCATAGACCCCGAAACTACCCCTTTGCTATCCTAAAATAGATCATTTATTATTTTCGTTATTATTTCAGGTTCATCAGACCATGGGAATTATAACATCCATATATATATATATATATATATATATATATATATATATATATATATATATATATATATATATATATATATATATATATATATATATAATATATATATATATATATATATTATATATATATATATATATATATATATATATATATAAAAAGCGGTTATTTTAATATTACAGACACTCCATTTTTATTTATTTGTATGGATGTTATAAATTGGATATATATATATATATATATATATATATATATATATATATATATATATATATATATATCCAATTTATAACATCCATACAAATAAATAAAAATGGAGTGTCTGTAATATTAAAATAACCGCTTTTTAATAAACGCATATGGATGTTATAATACACGGTACATATACCAAAATAACATTTTTTATAATTTTTGTCTGTCTGTTTATTCCAGCTATTCTCTGAAGCGGCTGGACTGGTTTTGACGGGATTTTCACAGGCAGATAGCTGATTTAATAAAGAGTAACTTAGGCTACCTTTATTTTAGAATTTTTTCCACACGGACGAATTCGCGAGCACAGCTATTCAAAATATAAGTGTTAGTTATTTCTACTAGCAAAACCGTATGCTTATTTAAAATCAATACCGTTAAGAGAAAGTGATTCTCTGTATTATAGTCGTAATATTAATGAGTATTCCGGTGAAGGGTAAATACATCATAGTACGTTACGTAAAAGACCGTCACAGCGGCGCTACGTCACTTACAAGGCGCAACCATCAGCCTTTTAGGAAAATTATCACATATTTCACGTCGAATCCCTTGCGTGATAGGCGTAGAGGATCTAGTATCATACATGGTCCCGTCCGATTTACCGTGCTTCTCTTACGATCATAACTCTTTTTATAAGATAGCAAACAAGTAGATGAATCTCCTGATGAAAAGAGATAACCATCGCCTGTAAACACCAAAGATGTTAATGGTGTGTTGCTATCCGTGGGTGAGGTTTTAATACCACTTGCATAAGTTTACCAGCAAGATAACCCTCCAAAACGGAACACGACAACAACATTGACGCTATTGCGGCAGGAATAAGCAATGGGTTAGTACCGCATACCCGGGTGAGACGTTGCGGAACTCTACCACCTAGTAGTCATGATGATTGTAACACGTATAGTCTTTTACGAACTGCCTGGCAGAATGGCAGATGGTTTATTCTTTAAAGAGCGTCCGGACAAAGAATGGGGGGAGTACAACAACAAAGCATCTTCGGTACCCGACTAATCTATCCTTGTATATCTAATCTTGGTCTTCCCGGTACCTACATCTTTTGAAATTCTTACTAAAATTGTCATTTATGTTTGTCTGTGATCGAGCTCTGCTAAAACTCTTCCAGTGGGATTATCACGTATCTCGCAATACGCAACTATCGTAATTGAATAGTTATTGCAAGACACATAATAGCGTTGTATTTAGTGGCAATCGTTGCTGCTTGAATATTTAAGGTGCTGTGACATCCTAAGAAGTACATCCAGTGACCAACAAACAATTGACAACGTTTTGATGATTTTTTCATTACGTTTAAGAGTCATCCCCGATCGCTGACGGGTTGCAAATGTTAGGTGATACACCTGCGGGTATACACTGCAAAACGTATTTCTGGCTCTATGAAAAGATCTAGAGAGACGAGAAGAATAAATGGCGTCCAATCGCATTCATGTCGAATTATCAGGGTCGTTTTACATCGTTTTACCCATTCCTGCTGACAATCTTATTATTTTCTAGTGTCAAATTTTGGTCTGGGTCTAGTACTACCACCGCCTTGCCTATGCCAGCGAATTATGTCAGTGCTTATCACTGTCGTGTTCCGGTATACTCATGCATGTGACATTAAGACCTCGCTACGAGGAGAGCAACGCACCATTAACACAATAGAATAATAACGCAGTAGAACAACTCCATTCAGTGCGACCGAATCACCGCACGCACACAGACGTGTCGTTTACACGGCCGCTAACCTACCTTGGCCGGACAAGATAGGTTAGCGGCCGTGTAAACGACACGTCTGTGTGCGTGCGGCGGTTCGGGTGCCCCAAATGGAGTTGTTCTACTGCGTTATTCTTCTATTGTGCCATTAACGTATTTTCTGCATTTTCGCTCGCGTTAAATGCTGATTAGTTGAATAGTTATGTCGTAAAAGCGGTATGAACAAACTCACTTTCGCATTTACAATATTAAGTCTAGATAAAATTTAAAAAAAAAAACTGTTATCTTAATGAAGTTAGATTTATATAAATATTTACAAGTAGCGGTGTTAGAAAATAAAAAAATAACAATTTATGGTAACGGGTTTAAGTTCGTTAAGTTTTAGTATTATTGTTAATTAGTTGTAGCACCTAATTCTCACAAAAATAATTAAATTCTAATTTAGTCAGTGTTTGCCGTTTTACGTGGTTTTCTTCGCTTGACCTGTATTTATATTTTATATCATGGTAAAACATTTGTACTTTTTTTTTATGGAATAGGGGGCAAACGGGCAAGAGGCTCACCTGATGGTGAGTGATCACCGCCGCCCATGATCAGCTGCAACACCGGAGGTACTGTAGGTGCGTTGCCAGCCTTTAACGAATGAGTACGCTCTTTTCTTGAAGGCCCCTAAGTCAAAAAAGTAAGGGCAAAAAATGCCTTGAAAATCGCACTGTAGTGGACTTGCATACATCCAAATGGTGAGGTGGAATTTATAATTTTGGCGTGATGTCCGATGGTGGAAATCAGCGGGTAGTATTAAGCCGAACAACTCCTCGGAACACAACCCGTGGTAATAGCGATAGAAGATGCAGAGAGAACCAACATCTCTTCGCGACGCTAAAGGATCAAGCCGATTGGAAAGAGCCCGGTCATCGACAATACGAGATGCTCTACGCTGTATGCGGTCAAGAGGAAGGAGCTGGTACTGCGGAGCCCCTGCCCAAAGATGAGAACAGTATTCCATATGAGGCCTGACTTGCGACTTGTATAGTCGCAAACGGTCGGCTGGTGTGAAGTACTGTTTCGCCCTGTTCAGAACACCAATTTTTTGGACTCCAGCTTTGCTTTACCTTCGAAATGACCACGAAACTAAACATTACTCGATATTTCGATACCAAGAATTCCAGTGCTGGCTGAGGCAATCAAAGGAGTATTTTCAAAACGAGGGGATACGGCAAAAGGTGTTTTCTTGGCGGTAAACGCACAAACTTGTGTCTTCCTTGGGTTGTATTGGACTAAATTTAGTCGACCCCTTTCCGTGACTTTGTTCGACTTCAGACACAAGTTTTTTCCGGCACTCGTCAACATGTTCCCGAGAAATGTTAGCGCAGCCGGAATATACGGCGTCTCCTGTATTGTCGCCTGTATAACAATGAATGCCGCTAATTTGCAGCATATCATTGATATGCAGAACAATCAATGTAGGAAATAGCACACAGCCTTGGGAAACACCAGCATTGACAGATTTTGGGTCTGGTCATACACCATCGACAACAACCTTAATGCTACGATCTGTCAAAAAATCCATAAGATGGAAGTTTCGCAAGAAGTGCTTTGTGCCACACCCTATATAAGGCTTTCGCTATGTCCAAACTAACAGCTAGCGCTTCCCCCTGGGTCTCAACTGTCTTCGCCCATCTATGAGTAAGGTATATAATAATAAGGAAACCATACTTACGGTAATGTGTACATGTACTAGATACATGTACACATTTAACATACTTTTGAAACAATTTTAAATAGTGATCTGATCGCCCGGGAGACAATCGCGAGTGTAATCTGTACATATAAATAAAATTGAAACGTATATATTTTTACAGCTTTTTACTAAATGCATAAATAAATGTATGCACGTTATTGAAATTTAAAAAAAAAATCTTAAATTGTTTTTTCTGTCTACATGTTTGTGCCAGCTTGTCCCCAAAACGGTTATATTGATTTTAACGGAACTTTCACTGTCAGATAGCTGGTTTTATGAGGAGTAAATTTTTTGGAAAAGATTTGGTGCTCCGTGATGCTAATCCACGTGAAATCGCGGTTACAGCTAGTTTATTTAATATAGCACTACTATTGAATAACAACCAGTAGACATAGAAATATGAAAAATTGTACATACACGAACACACACATACACACTTATTCGCATGTATAAAATGAGTGGTTCGATTTTTTGACGCCATCTAATAATCCCTATATTTATAACCCCTTGTCTAGTTTGGCTCATGGTCAAACGCAGAAATTGTTTTAGTCTCATTAATTTGCCTACCAAATTTTACGACGGTCTTATCAACGATCCTCGAGTTATCGTCGAACAAACATATATACAAACGCCAGGTAGAATTGCTACTATGATTGAATAACCCAAAACAAAATTACAATTTCTATAAAGGTCAATAACTATTTTACATTGGGTGAACCAGAGTCGGCTTTATGTATATGGGTTAAGTATTTTAATTTACGTTTTATTTTTAATACAAACACCGAGGTTACCGAGCGAAGGTTCAAACATATTTTAATTTTGTTATTTATTTAATGCGGACATTACGTAAAACCCGCTATTTAAAAGCTTAATGCGTCGTTTTAATTAAAGTGCCTTAAAAGTATTATGGTTTTGGTACATTATTTATTCTATGAATTGGTCTGAGAAGTCCGAGGATTCATCAAAAGGGATTCCTTATGAAGAATTGTCTGCAGGACCAGGCCGATCTATTTAGATCATGCTGTCACTCCTTGTCTTAAATGAAAATAATGTGACAGCATACTATTTAGGATTGTTCTAAGCTAAGGCAAAGTGCAATTGGCCATTTGTGGTGAGTTTCCAGACGTAAAATTAATTGAAATGCCACATGCATAATATTTTATTTACCTTGTCCGGCAAACCGAAACACGACAGTGACAAGCACTGGCATTGTGGCAGCAGGAACAGGCAGTAATGGTACCACAGCAGCAGAACAAATGAAAATCTAGTCAGCATTATAGTTTTTCGGGCCTGATATAAAATCAAGTTTCAAGCAATTACAACGCGTGCTAAGCCACGATCTAAAGTTAGCCCACAAACAAAAGCTAATTTCCTCGCGTGCTGGTGTCGGTATCCATAAAATGTGATATTTTAATCTGTTGTGTGGAAACTGTCAAGCTATCCAACAATTTATATGTCCTACTTTTATCACAGCTTTGTTCCAGACGATGAATTGTCGATGCAGTGAGTTTGACGTGAATCGGGAGTGACAAATTACTCTGTGGTATTTATTCTGCATACTCTGATTAATGTGTGCCATAGAACAGCTTTTGTACTGTACATGGTATCATTTGCGGTGTATCATACTAAAGACATTAGTACCGAAACTTTTTTTATCTATCATACTATCTTATGTACAAGCAGACAGGGCTCCTGATGGAAAGAGACAACCATCGCCTATAGACACCAAAGATGTTAAATGTACGTTGCTATCTTGTGGCGAGGCCTAATGCCACATGCATAAATTTACCGGCTATGTCACCTTCCAAACCGGAACACGACAGCGACAAGCACTGACACTATTGCGGTAGGAATAGATAAGGCGGTGGTACCAGACCCGGGCGGGGCAATGCAGAACTCTACCATCTAGTAGCCACTATGGTAGTGTCTCGCATAGCCAATCGCTCGCTTTTACCACCTGCCTGGCAGAACGACAGTTAGCCTATTCTTCAAAGAAGCCCGAAACCAACACGGGGTAAGGTTGTGCTACGTCTCGCCTGGGTTTCGTGCTACCACTTTACTTCATTCTGCCGTAATGACGTCAGTCCTCGTTATTGCTTTGTTTCGGTTTCAAAAAGGGTAAGGTAGTAAAATTTAAAAAAAAATGCAAGTTTTTTTAATGTTTTTTTGGTTCAAAATTATTTGACATATCTAAATTTTATTTTCCAAAGCACATCTCATTTTCCGGAATTATTATTTCACTCTTTGAACCATTGATACAAACACTTCGTGCAAGCTTTTATTAATGTTGAATATACGTATAGATTATTATCATTAAATAATACATAACGTTATCTAGCGTATATCATAAGCCCGCCTACCCTGCATGTTAAGCACATAACTCGACGCTCCTGTGGGATTATACGACACGAAGGATGTACCGTAAGCATGAGATAAAATCTTTAATCATCGGCACCGGGAGTTTACGGAAACTAAGCAATCTTATACAAGTCCTACTTTAATGTATTTAAGTATAGCTTACCGTGGATAGACACTTGATAGAAACTTTTGAACTGCGCTAGATATTCGATAGATTGTAGTGCCCGGGGCTCACGGCTAAAGCAGTAGCCTCTTGTAAAAAATACAGAAGTAATTTTTTTATAAAATTTTGTTTTAAAAATTTAGGGGGGTGGAAGCTCCGCCATTTTGTGAAAAATCTTTTTGAACAAGGTTTTTCGCAAAAAAAGCCAATAAACAAAGTAATAATCTTATAAGTTGTAACGTGTAAATGTTAGAAAAAATATTTAATAAAAAAAGTCCAAAAATTTAATTATGTACAGAAATCAGAAGAAATTTATTAAATTAAACTTTTTATAAGTTCTTTTGACGCGTCAACATTTTTTTAAAACTACAACCGGATCGGAAACGCGGCCACACTGAGAAGATCAATACAATACAATAAATGTTCTTACCATTTTTTGGCCTCAAGTGCACGGCTACGGAGATATAATAAACTTAAACGATTTTTCGTAAAATGGCGGCAATCGCACCCCCTAATTTTCAAGTATTTTGTGCATATATATACATTCGGTTCGTCATACTGAGCATATGAACCTATAAAAAAATTACTCCTGTAATTTAGTGCTTTAAATATAGTAGCAACGGCCTCCTCTATTGCCTTTTGTATTACTCGTTGGTCAAGTCGTTAGAATACGTGTAACGACTAACGCAGATTCAGGTGAGACTCGGTTTCCATCTCCGTCAGGGACGGTTTTTTTTTACTTTAATGTAAATTATTTGGCATGTTTCGAAAAAAAAACAATACTATACGGAAAATAAGCGATGTTCTATACGCATCATACCGCGCAAAATAAACGCTTGGTTCGAAGTTCCGCGGGTGCGATGAGTCTAGGCAATGTACGCTTTGCGTGTCGGGAAAATAATAAAACATCACAAAACGTAAATTTTTTATTTCCCAAAATGCCATTTTTATATTATAATTATAATGGCAAAAAGGAATTGCCATTATAATTATAATATAAAAATGGCATTTTTCTTAACTTTTCGGTAGGTACATCGTATACTAGGTGTACACTGTTCACACTATATAGGATTCGGAATTCAAATAAGAAGGGCAAAGTTGTGGTAAAGTTTGGATCTGTATCCAGATCTAAAGGGTTAATAGTAGTGATGATATTGAAACGACAGATTTCCAAGTTTCCAATTTCTCTGTACTTATCTTCCAACTTTACCCTAGAGGTATTAATATCGATTATATTATTATCTGTGTAGACTTAAAGCTTTAATTATTTATACGTATAATGGTATGGTATAAAAAAAGACGTATGAAATGTCGGATGTGAAATGTTGTTTCAGTGGTCTAACTTTGGTAAACACGCACGGGGTTTTAGGTTCGAATTCATTTTAAACAGGTTTTCAGTTCTGGTATACATAGTCG
Source organism: Apodemia mormo (assembly GCA_036924255.1). Classification (NCBI taxonomy): domain Eukaryota; kingdom Metazoa; phylum Arthropoda; class Insecta; order Lepidoptera; family Riodinidae; genus Apodemia; species Apodemia mormo. The sequence continues at coordinate 9,239,510 of JAUPFN010000022.1, read as the reverse complement.
CCACTGTGGTCTAGTAGTCCGGTGTCGGTGGTGATCCCACGAGGTCCCGAGTTCGATTCCCGGGTCGGGCAATCCAAAAATATGTGTTTTTAGTTTTCTGATAAAAACAACGTTGCATAACCATGCGATTCTCGTGGCACTTTTTGTCCCGCATTACTCCTATGCGGAACCAGCTATCGGCTGAAACTTTTCCAAACGGATGTGACTGAGCGACTTTCAAGAAAAGAGCCTACTCATTCTTAAAGGTCGGCAACGCAATTACATGACCTCTGTTAGTGTAGTTGTCTATGGGCGGCGGTAATCACTTACCATCATGGAAACCTCTTGTCCGTTTTCCGTGGTTTTCCCCCTCTTCTATATAAAAAAATATACATACATCGGAGAGTTATCTGACGACTCAATGTGTGATAATACGTTTAACGGCGACTGTTGTATTTATTGAGTACGCCTTATCTTTCGTAATGTGAACTCCGTTTCTTTGAAGGTTTGTAAATGTTATATCGAGCTTATAAAGCATTCAAGACCTTGTCCTTACAAAATTTAGGTTTAACTTAGCAATTTTTTTAAATATGACAAGTTAAATTTGTAAGTGGTGGATGTTGCATACATCCACACAAAACTACAACGATTTATTTTATTTTTATATCATAAGATAGCAAACAAGCAAAAGGGTCTCCAGAAGGAAGTGAATATCTAATGCAGGGGAACCCTGAGGAGGTACAGAAAATGGAAAGTCAATTTTTACCTATTCCTGCCGCAATAGCGTCAGTGCTTCTTACTGTCTTGTTCCGGTTTGGAGGGTAAGGTAGCCGGTAAACTTATGCATGTGGTTAACGCCACACCTCGCCACAAGATAGCAACGCACTATTAATAACATCTTTTGGTGTCTATAGGCGATGGTTGACTCTTTACATCAGGAGACCCATCTGCTTGTTTGCTATCTTATGATATAAAAAAAGTCGGTTGCTGCAGTTTTACTGCGTACAAAAATTATTCTTGTTGCGTTCGTGGATTTTGCTTGACCGCTATATACTTATATTCGGATTTCGGTATACATAAAAGTAAGAGCTATAACTTCGCCATTGGTAAATATAGTAAAAGTAAAAAAGAAAACAGAGGCGACCTATTAATTAAAGTATCTTCACGCCCGTATCCTCGAAGGAGGTAGGCAGAGGTACAACAAGTGCACCCACGATTAGCCGAAGTTACTTGGTCCCACAAATGTGGTAGGTGGCAAGCCTATCGCCAACCGGGCACTTTCCAATCCCGGGCAACTTTGTGTTTATCAGAAAACTGAAAAAACACTTTTTAAGTGCCCGACCCGAGAATCGAACTCGAGACCTCATGTGGTCAACGCCAACGCTGGACCACTAGACCACAGAGGCGATTAATTAAAATATATATTATAAAACAAATATTATATAAATATATATAAAAAATATTATTTAAAAATATATTTTTAAAAAATACGGTAAAACGGAGATTCTGTTGGCTTGAAATTAACGCCAAATCGAACCAATCGTCGCGTCGCTAGAAAGTTACCATTTAAGTAGCGCTTGTGATGACATTATTATCATAAAAGTGAAAGTGGGTGTACCTGTGTGATTCGTGTGTTCGTGCATATAAACATATACACACATGTTTATATGGTGGTTACTTCTTCACGCTGAAACGACTACATGGATTTGAATATTTCATATGACTGTAGCTCACAATAATAAGTTTTCATTGTCATCCAATTTACATACGTATACAAAATTTCAGCTCAATCGGTAACCGGGAAGTGGATCAAATTTACTTGCGAGATTTGATTTCAGACATCGGCATAGGTAAAATAAATAAAAAAATGCTCATAAAATAAAAACCAATTCGAAACTATTCCGCATCAAACAAAAAAAGAATCACGTAAATCGGTTCAGAAACCTCGGAGAAATCGGTGTACATACATAAAAAAAAATATTGGTCGAATTGAGAACCTTGAAGAAAGTAGCCTTAGGGCCTTACTCCCCGGCACGCCATGGTGACGTATCCAAACAATTTGTATCGAATTTTACGAATTGGCCATGTCGCTTAGTGAGTTAGCTGCCAAATATTTCAGTAAAAACTGTTTGGATACGGTGTCCGGCGACGTCGCCATGGCGTCCCGGTGAGTTAGAGCCCTTATCCTGTAAAATATTCATTCCGTAGGATTCATAAAAATCTTTAATTTCCTGGTATTGGTCTCGCCCCTTTTGAAGAGTCTGAATCTGCTTTTCTACGAGGCAGCGTAAAATATGAACTAGTTATTGGTCAAACGTGTTATTATCATCGTAACTAATATCCATTGGATCTCAGAAAATTGTGTGGGATTGGTACCACCGCTTTGCCTATTCCTGGTGCAATAACGTAAATGATTGTCACTGTTGAGTTTGGATGAGAGTTTGGATACCTTACCCTTCAAACCGTTGAAGGGTAAGGTATCCAAACTTATGCGTGCGTTATTGCATTCGATACCTACCATATTTGACAATGCACCATTAACATATTTGATGGGTATAAGCGATTGTCGTCTTTCTATCAGGAGAGCCATCTGCTTGTTTGCTATCCTATTATATAGTGATAAACAAAATCCCTGTCTGACTGAAAGGGACATATAGGTAGATTGATGACATTATGAAAAATAAGATGCTATTTAAAAAATAAAAATATTTTAGTATTTTAAAATGCTCGTAATTACCCTTCAATTTTGCTAAAATTTTGCAGATATTTTACAACGCCACGTCGAGTCAGCGACCACGGCGTTCTTAATGTTGTAGTCGCCTTTGTGTCCACTAACATTTATTAGCTATACATAAATATGATTTTATTAGGGTACCATTTACCAAACAATGCCTTTTACGATCGGACAGGGTTTTTATTACACACATAAATGAAATGTTCTAAAAAAATGTCTACTTCATTAAGGCGAGGTATCGGAGACAAACGGAAAAAATGGTTTGCTTAATCACATTTTTACGTATTGATTGTCAAATAACGGTTTTAAAAAATTATACGATAGATCTGAAGATATTATCTAAGGAATGTACTAACTCATTACATGATAAAATGTACTTTACTCGATCATACAAAATTCCGAAAACAGACTAAAAAAAACTCTAAAACAAGTAACTTGTCATAATATTTCTAATTTTCCACATGATTTTTATATGGTGATATTTAGTTTTAAATACAAAAAAGAATGTACTAAATTTTGGTTTTCAGAAGTCCTATATTTACTTATCCGAAAACTAAACCGTTTCCCAGCAGTTTCAGAATATGCCGCGCCGCCCACTATCTATAGCAATGGCGCGCGTTAAAATATCTCGCCTTAAGCGAATTAAGATGTAATTAGAACAGCTGCCTTTTTATATATTGCTTATATATTATAAAGAGACGTGAGATACGCTTTCATATACCAATGGTGTGACGAGACTTGGCCGTGGGCGTACGAAGGGACCTTAGAGTATTTATTATCATAAAGTGCAGAATGACTCGTAATAAGTGTATATATAGATTACCAATTTGTTATATAGATAAAAGAAACAATAAATTAATGTTATTAGTGAAGTCAGCTGATTCAAACATTCATACTTCTTAGTTTTCTCATTAATAATATGCTAATCGTTGTCCATGGCAACTATCGTAATAAACTTCTTAACTGTATATTACACCGCCATCTTTGTTTAAAGCCTACTTGTAGTTATTTAATTTACTGTTTATTTTGTTGACTTATTATATAATTTTACTGTTTACCTGTCTAACAAACATAGACATAATCGGCTCTATAGTCAGTGTTTTATGTGAACTTTTATCGAAGACAATTGAGACGCGGCTCTGCAGGTTCGATTACCAACAGGGGCTTGTAATCTATACATATAATAAAATCGTAGGAGAGTCAAAACTGTACATTGAATATTTTTTAAAGGAATACTTGGGGCGTGATTTACAATCGATATCAAAGCCAAAAATATAGTTTTTAGAATTTTTGTCTGTTTGTCTGTTTGTCTGTTTGTCTGTATGTATGTCCGGGGTAAACTCAAAAAGTACTGCATGGATTTACTTCAAATTTTGCATGAATATTACTAACAGGTCGGGTCAACATATAAGGCTACATATTATCACGCTATCACCTACAGGGGAGGGGCAGTTGGGAGTAAACGCAGTCTACGCGGACGAAGTCGCAGGCAACAGCTAGTTTTATGATAAGATGTGTAGATGTATGGGTGTTTTTTAATTGAACATAATAATATTTTAGTTTCTATCCTGTAGACTTACATTCATGCCATAAATGGTTTCTTAAGTTAAGGTTAACTTAATTCGTATATTTTTTCTTATATTTATTAAAAAATCTGTCTAACCATTACGGCGTTATTTACAAACATTCTCGCTTTTGCACTTTGTATGTATATGATATTACATTATCAACCGACGAAAAAACGGAGGAAGGACTTAATTCGTAGCGTATATATTTATGTTAGGCAACGCATAATTTTTTACAGAGTAGTACGATTTTGATAATTATTTTTATTGGAATGGGTATACCCATTGGTGAGAGGGTGGTCCCATTACTTTTTTTAAAATTCAATAAAAGGGTATGTTAACAATGGGTGATTCATGTGATTAGTGATGTTCTCTCACTGATTTTAATGTATGACCAAGCATAACTTTTTCAAAGTGATCCGATCTTATAATTCTGTTATTGGGTAGCATATACTCAGAGGGTTGTTCCTTGTGTTTTTCGGCAAAAAATCCACCCAAATGAGACACCCACCACCCAAATTATTCACTCACTGATTTTAATGTATGAGCACGCATAACTTTTCTTCGGTTGATTTTTTATTAAAAAGTTATTAAATTACAACCCAATACAAAGTCTCTCTCTAGAAAATAGTGCTTAAAAAAATAATGTTGACATTCGATCACCCTTGTTCTATAAATGCCTTGTTTGTTCAGTAATGCCTTCCGGCTGAGATTATGCTACGCCATGTTTGACTTTCAGGTCAGACAAAACGTTATTGATTTTTTTCTACCTAAAACAATAATAGTATTATACTGAGTCTTAAAACAATAGCTTGAAGAGCACGTGAAGCTGTTGATTATTGTAACAAACTATTTTTCATGACAAGAGCAACGTTGCTAATCACCTTCCAAATATCTATTAATAAGCCTTATCTATTATAATAAATTTTAACCAATCTATCGATAAACCGGTGATCCGGCCTTCAATCCGGTATCGAACAACATTACACTCTAAGCTACTTCGTTACGGTTACTCTATCGTCACAACTCACTCTATGTTAAAGACAGTTGAATGATGACTGACTGGTGATTATGAGTCAGCTATCTCAACCACAAGTTATCGAGGAGGTCGTTCACACTGCTCTTACAATACCGTCGTAATGACTTCTGCGATGTAGTGATCGGTGTGACGGAGGGTTAACCCTTGTATTCTAAAAAGCTTTTTTAAATATCTATAATTTTTCTTCTACTTCATTGGAAAGCAAACAACAAGCTGGTCCTCTTGATGGAAAGAGATAACCATCGGCCGCACCATAAACACTAGTGTTCATAGATACCAATGTTAATGAACCGTTTCATGAACTATATTAACCGTGATTCTCAGTGATTCCGTCATTTTAAAAATATATATTCACCTACTGGTGGTAGCCGCGGCAGACTACAACCCAGGTTCAAATCCCGATCCCAAAATACGTAGGCACGTTCTCATCGATTTCGATGACTCATCAACCTTAGACAACGGAACGGATCACAACACACCCATACTCACAACACCGTTGCCACCGGCGGCGACTCCTATAGACATCAAAGGTTTTAATGGTGCGTTGCTATCTTGTGGCGAGGTCTTATGCCATATGCATAAGTTTACCGGCCACCTTACCCTCCAAACCGGAACACGACAGCGACAAGCGCTGACGCTATTGCGGCAGGAATAGGTAAGGCGGTGGTACCAAACCCGGGCGAGACAAAGCAGAACTCTACACCTAGTAGTCACGATGTTAGTGACTCGTATAGCCAATCGGTCGCCTTTACGACCTGCCTGGCAGAACGGCAGTTGGCCTATTCTTCAAAGGAGCCCGGGACCAACACGGGAGTCTAGGACCATCTAAAGGACAAAATAATGCCACTAACTCTCCTATCGCAAATCACGACCCCCCTCTAAGCCGAGGTTAGGCCTCGCTATAAACACCTTAGGGCGGTGGGTGTTCAGCCCCATAGTTTTAAATTTTCGCTTAGCACTCTACTTGCTCCACGCGCTGGGTGAAGCTGTGATGGCTCATAAGGCCAGCAGCGATTCAGTCATTCGGAAAAAAGTGTGAAGATTAAATGCTTATAGTATACTAGCTGTAGCCAGCGACTACGTCCGCGCGGACTTCGTTTATTCCGCACGGCACCTCCCCGCTAGGTGATAGCGTGATAATATGTAGCCTAAACCTAAGACAAACAAACAAAATTTCTAAAAACTATATTTTTGGCTTCGATATCGATTGTAGATCACGCCCCAAGTGTTCTTTTTAAAATAATGTTCAATGTACAGTTTTGACTTTCCTACGATTTTATTATATGTATAGAAGATAGGTGCTTATTTATTTTTGATCAGTGTGCGCATTCTGTCGAATACGTAATACATTCCGTAATACAATAAGCATGACAGTAGAGTTAATAATACCTGCACAATTATTTGTGTTATTTATACCACGAAATGTTGTTTTCATTTGAGATTATTGTTTTCTCGTCATGAAGTATATTATTGACAAATACGTATGTCACATCAATAGACCCAAGGGCGAAAGATAAACTTATCAACCCACCTCATTTTTTTTTATCTGCCAGGCAGATCGTAGAAGGCGACCGGTTGGCTACAGATGTCACTTCTACGTGGCTATTAGATGGTAGACGTTGGCGACGTCTCACCCGGATATTTGGCATCATCGCCTTATATATTCTTGCCGCAATAGCATCAATGCTTGTTATTATCGTATTCTCGTTTGGAGGGTAAGGTAGCCGGTAGACTTATGCATGTGGCATTGCTATCCGGCCATACGGAATGCAACGCACCATTAACATCTTTGGCGCCGGTTGGCGATGGTTTCTCTTTCCCTCAGGAGAGCCATTTGCTTTGCTATCTAATGATATATTAAAAAAAATATTTCATCCTTGTCTAATGGAATATGTATATAGCTGTTGCCTTGAAACAATTTTCGCATTTATATTTTATAATACGTGGTTCTATTCATGTGGGCTTGGCATCCTTTAGTTATGAAATAGCAGTTTTTAAAAGAATGTCGAAACGTTTCTTAGAGTTTAAGATAAAATTCGTTACGATGTAAACAAAGGTAGAACAAGTCTGCTCCCGCCCAGTGGGTGGCGCGCTGGAGGTCTCGTCGAGCAAACACTTTGATATAGTAGCAGGCAATTCGTCCGACGACTATTTGAACAGGGAAGTCTCCACGTAAACACCGAGCATTTCAAATTCCTTACTTTGTAATAGAGACTCGCACTAACTATTATTCATAGATGAGTACCGTTTACTATTCATAATACTTTTATGAATCATTAGATAGCAAACAAGCAGATGGCTGTCTTGATTGAACCATCGCCCAAAGACACCAAAGATTTTAATGTTGCGTTGCTATCCATGTGGCGGGGTGGTAATTCGACATGCATAAGTCTACCGGCTACCTTAACCTCTAAACCAGAACAGGGCAATGACAAGCATTGACGCTATTGCGGTAGGCAAAGATATAGACCGGGATCCCAGGAACAAACTTTTTTTTATTACTAACAAGCTGAATTTTAGTGAACAGCTTCGTTTTGACGAGACAACCATCTTTTCTATCTTCGAAAATTCTCAAATTGGGTAGATAATAAAATTATAGGGCTTTGAAAATTTTGATTCGGTGCAGAAAATTATTTATTAATAACAATAATTATTTTTTGACTTAAATCGCTTGATTATATTATGAAAAACTTGATGAAAGTTTTGTCCAACACGTTCAATGGTTTTTCTGGCGAGTCCTCCACTCTAAAGTTTCGGAATTATGAGATGTTTAAATTGATATTATTCAATTTAGTAACAACCTAATTTATCACAACAGCTTGATAATTATTATTGTTATTCAAGGGTAACATTGTCCCACACATAAAGTAGAAACTTTTCTTAGTCCAACACTCTAAAGTTTTTTTTATCTATCTTTATTAGTTACCCAATTCGAGATTTTTCGAAGATAAAAAAAGGTGGTTGTCTTGTCAAAACGAAGCTGTTCACTAAAATTCAGCTTGTTAGTAATCAAAAAAAAGTTTGTTCCAGGGATCCCGTACTAATAAGGCAGTGGTAGCAAATACCCGGGCGTTGCGATTTGCTAAACTCTACCACCTATTAGTTTAGTTAAACTTATTACAAAAAGATTTACTAAGCTTGATGTTTGGAATTTACAAGGAATACGCAGTATTTAATTTAAGTGTCGTAATTGACGAACGAAACTCGTTAAGATATGAAAGTTGCTTTAATTGCTTTGTTATTATTAGCTCATTACAATAAAGTACCTACTTGGGCAAACGAGGTTTGTTTTTGGTTATATTGTGTTTTTTCGTGTGTGTTCGGAATATGGGTAATAACGACATACTAATTAAATGAATTAATAAAAACCACGTTGGTCCGGGCTTTCTTTGAAGAATAGATCGACTGTCATTATGCCAGGTAGTTCTTAAAATGCAAACAATTGGCTGTAGATGTCCTGCTATCGTGACTACTAAATGGTTTAAATCTCCACATTCGTATTTATTAATCCAATAACGTTTAAACGCTTTCACACAAACTTTCAAACCCTATTTCGGACTCCAATTGATGGATTTTAAAAAAGTATACATGTTTGATCCCAGGACATTGAGTATCTCCTTGCCAAATTTCATCATAATCGGTTCAGCGGTTTAGCCTTGAAAGCGTAACAGACAGCCTTTCGCATTTATAATATTATTAGCATGGATTTACAATACTTTGTATATATGTAGTGTGTATCCACATTTTAAGCTAGAAAATCTAATATTCCCATGTTATACACAAAAACCGCCGAAAGACGATCTCGTTATGCCTCTCTGCCTACCCCGTAAGGCAAGGTTGGGGTGAATATTTGTTGTTGTTATTATATACCTAAAAACCAACTACACTAATAAAATTATGAATGGATTTTTGAAACAAGTAAGTACATGTTTGACCCCAGGACTTCGACTATCTCCTTGTTAAATTTTACCAAATTCGGTCCACAGTTTAGCCGTGAAAGCGTTACAGACAGAATCACATTTATGATATAACATGGTTTTACACTGTAACGGCTTGACAGATTTGGAGGATGTTTTGTATATAGGTAATGTATTTCCACATTTCAAGCTAGAAAAGCCTTATATTTCCATGGGATCCTCAAAAACCAACTACACGTACCCGTACATAACCGTAATAACTACAAAAAAATATTTGTGACTATTTTCTTCGTCTACAAAAAAATATTTGTGACTATTTTCTTCGTCTGTTTCCCAAATAAAGCGTCATTTATTTTCTGTTTCTAAATCTCCACATTCGTCTTTATTGATCCACTAACATTTAAACTCTTTACTTAACCTTGACATTATGATAATAAGTGTATTTATTCGTCTATGTTAATTGCAGTTGAATAATATGGTAGTACTTATCGTTTTGGAATGTTGCTTTGAGCTTAAAGAAATGGGTAATTTTTTGTATTCAATACCTGGTAGTTGGCAAATAGTGTATTATATATTTTTTGTTTGAAGTATAAATATTTTCTTGATACTTGATATGCCCCCCCCCCCCCCCCCCCCTCGCGTTGATCCAAGCTCCCCTTTGAAGAACAAACTCTGCAATTCTGCCAGGCAGTTCGTAAGATGCGAAGCATTACCATTATAGCTACCAGGTGGTAAAGTTCTGCTTTGTCTCACCTGGGTCTAGTACCACCGTCTTATTTATTCCTGCCGAAATAGCGTCACTGCCTATTAATGTCGTGTTTCGGTTTGGAAAATGAAATGAAATATATTGTTAAAAACCAACATATTCTACCATTAAATGGTGTGCAAATATTTAAAATTATCATTAAAGGGTAAGGTAGCCGCGTATGCATGTGGCATTAAGAATTCGCCACAAGGATAGCAACGTACTATTAGCGTCTTTGGTGTCTGTAGGAGACGCTTTTTTCTTTTCATCAAGAAAACCATCTGCTTGTTTGCAATCTTATAATAAAAAAAAGTAATATTTTAATAACAAGGTACATATTTATTTGTCACTGGAAACTTTAAACAAAATTAGGTTTGTTATGGTAAAAACTATGGTAGGTATAAAGTGGTAATAACAGCTTAAAGTAAGAGGTACCGTCTAGCGCATATCCTAGTAGAAGGCAAATAAAGCATCCATGATAGCTTATGATCAGTCACATTATATGGTGTTGTATATTTGGTTGAATTGGGCGTACATCCAGTCGCAGATAAGATACTTTTCTAGAAAAACTTACTCAGAATTTTTTTACTTTGGATTCCAACCGAGGACGCTAGGCTGGCTAGGTATACTAAAGCCAGTACCAATACACTATTTAGGTTAGGACACTCCATAACAAAAGTTGATTTCATTAAAATTCATCTAATGATGTAGCGGTACTTGCCTTGATATAAGTGCAAAATTTTGTCTCCCAGGAGCCCTAGGGTCCGAGTTACATAAAAAAACGTCAGTGGAACCGAAGCGTTTACATTAAAGTTTTGTTTTTAGGGACGTAGGTATTTTCGGATGTTCTGGCAAACATTACATTCCAGTGATTTGATATGTGCTGTATAGCCACTTAGTTGGTCACCTGGCGTATTTATGAAATTTAATAGCGTTGACTCGTCGTGGGTGTGCTTGTCTAGACTTCGCCTAGTGCCTAATGTTTCGAGGAATGAGGGCGTAATGATATTGATTTGAAAAATTATTGTTTTAAATTTTACACTTGTACTGTTTCACAATTCACTAGTTATATATAATATACACTTTTTTATTTAAATAGTCAACCGGTTTCGCATTTTACTGCATAATCAGGACTCCAAAATTTGATTTGAAAAAGCTGTTGTAATTACAGAAGTAGCTTTATTTGTGACTAGCTGACCCGGCAAACGTTGTTCTCCCTTTTTAACTACTCTTATTTTTTTTCTATATTTTCTCACCTTTTAAACCTTCCCTGGACTTGAACAATTAATTCAAAACCAAAATTAGCCAAATTGGTTCAACCGTTCTTGAGTTTTAGCGAGACTAATGAACAGCAATCGATTTTTATATATATATATATATATATATATATATATATATATATATATATATATATATATACTAGCTGACCCGGAAAACGTTGTTCTGCCAACTTTGTGTCTACTTTTCCGGTTTTTTTCTACATTTTTTCACCTTTCAAACCTAACCTGAACCTCCATGAATATATATATATATATATATATATATATATATATATATATATATATATATATATATATATATATATATATATATATATATATATATATATATATATATGTGAGGAAGTATGAAAGTATTTGCAACCTAAGGTAGCGTAGCGGTATCTAGAGTAGTATAAAGTGTAGTTGACTTATACGTTGCGTACGTCACTTACGTCATTTTATATCTTAACAGTCATCCATTGGCCAGCATATATCAACTATCGCCTGTCGTAACGAAATCCGAGTCAGTAGATCGGTTTATAAGAGGACTCTCAGCTAAGGAACCGACCGTGCCTAACGTGCGCACTGATTCAGTGATAAGACGACTATATGGTGGTATATTATAATTTATTGTCTTCTCTATATATATATATATATATATATATATATATATATATATATATATATATATATATATATATATATATATATATATATATATATATTCAATCAATAACAGCTTACAATTAAATTATTACAATAGTGCTAGACTGAACGGGTTCGCGGTTATGATGATGATGATGATGGACTTCATATAGGTACGAGAAAAAGTATCTTTACGCCCGTGTCCCCGAAGAGGTAAGCAAAGGTACAACCAGTTACAACGATTAGCCGAAGATACTTGGTCCCACAAATGTGATAGGTGGCAAGCCTATCGCCAACCGGGCACTTATCCAATCCTGACCAATTTGTTTTTATCAAAAAACTGAAAAAAACACATTTTTGCTTTGCCCGGCCCAAAAATCAAACCCGAGACCTCATGCCGTCGACACCAGCCTACTAGACCACAGAGGCGAAACTAGCCGTTATCTACAACGAGTAGACGTGGGCTTAGCCTTTAATTTTTTAGTTAATAATAGTTTCCCTGTACTATGTTTAGGCTGTATAGAGAGAGTATATGAGATTATAGAGTTTAACTCTTACTTGTAGTGGCACATCCCTGTGCTTCAGATAAGACATAACGTCCCCGTAGTGGGAAAATTAAATAAGTCCGATTTTGGCGATATTGACTTGATTTTAAAATGTGCTGTTTAGTTATGGTAAAAGATAGAGTTCAGTTTGTTAAAGATAATCAGATCCACAAAAAATAAAATTACCTACAGTAAAATTGTCTCATATTTTTTAACAAATTTACATTAACTGAAAAAAAATACTAAATCGCGTTTATCTCAGAACTACACAATCAGAGTTATTTAATTTTAGAACTACGGGGACGATAAAGTCTTCGGTTATCGCAAGTAACAAGCATTAATTCCAATACAACAAACAAGCTGTTACTTGTGGATTCAATCAGTGTGAGCCAATAATATCACATACTTTTGCGTAGGCGGGTAAGAAATTAAATTTCACTCCGGAATTATGTAGCTTTTCATAGGTGAAATAATTTTTAAAATTTAGTTTCACTACTGCTCTTTGTATACTGGATATATGGATGGGTTTGGGTGGACCTCTTCGGGTGTGTGCGGGTGACGACTGACGATATTATTAACCGACGAAAACACAGAGGTTTTCAGTTTTACATGTATGTGTGTAATATTGTTGATAATATTTAATATGACGATCTGTTTAAGCGCCCAAACGCGTGTACTAAAATTCGTGTATGTATGTTTGTCCACGTATTTATATTTCTCGGGAACTAAAAGGCATATCGAGATAATTCTTTTTGATTAATATCAAGTATATTCCAACTTAGGGAACAATCTAAGTTTCATCAGTTGATATATTTTTGAAGTAGGTTTAATTTTTAAAATTGTTATTATTTTTATTTCGCAAGATAGCAAATGTGTATCGTGATAGGTTTAACAGTGGTCTATAAACACCAAAGATGTTAATAGGGAGGTACTACCCTTATGGCGGGGTCTTAATATCACATGCATAAGTTTACCGGCTGCACTACCCACAAAACCGGAACACAACAGTGACAAGCATTGACGCTATTACGGCAGGAATAGGTAAGGCGGTGGTACCAGACCTGGGCAAGAGAATGTAGAACTCTACCACTTAGTAGCACGCTAGTAATGACTCGCATAGCCAATCGTTCGCTTCTTACAAACTGCCTGGCAGGACGGCAAATGGTGTATTTTTCAAAAAGATCCTGGACCAACCCGGGGTAAATATAAATAGTAGAACGATAGATTTTTAAATTATTCCGTCCGATTCTTCAATTCCGCTATTTTCTCAAGAAACAAAACAATACGGGCGTGAAAACTCATTTATACAATCCATAACTCACGAGCACATAATTCAAACTGGATTAGAGGGTTACATTTTTGACAGGCTGTTAATAAGAATATCGCACCCTTGTTGGTTTAACACCCACCCCTTGTCGGTTTTGAAAATATGTTTAACGCCTTTCCAATAAGTCGATCGTTATTACTTTGCACGAAAATCTGTTTAATAAATAATCTACTTATATATAAGAGAATTTGACTGAAGTTATAAATAATAATTAATAATTATGTCTTGATTATTATTATTATTAATGATTATTAATTAATAATAAAAACTTAACTGCACGAATAACACGAACAGATGTAAGCAAATTACTTGTTTGTGATATGGTTGTTTAAAGGAATGCGTTGTATTTTTAAATATATTTGTGCACTACAGCCGGGGGAGCCAGCGGACTGTAGATCTGTTCTTCTCTCTTCGACGCCCCACCAGCCGTAGTGCTTTTGGTTGAGCCGGATGTCGCCGGGGGAAGAAATAGAGACCACAACTGTTCGTTGCAAAGGGTGCTTTATTGTAACGAAATAGAATTTATCAATAAAGCTAGCACCGTTGCAAATGTTCCTATTCTAAGGGACGAGAGAGCCAGTACTTGCCCTAACACTGCCCTACTCTAAAGCCGGTACCCTATGGATATACTAAAGCCCAGGAACTTGTCTGGGAAACTTATTGAGTCGTAACGAAACTGTAACTTGATCGGAACGGAACTAATTGTATGGCCGCGCTCTCCTATATTTATAGCGCGCGGCCAGACGGGCGGCGTAAATCGACAAAGAGAAATGGCGCCAGGCGTGGCGCCACAATGTCTGGGATTTGTTAAAATCCTACTTTTCGTAATCTAATCTTAATAATTTTATCTTAGGTAGCTTCTCCTCTAATTACCTAGTGTGGCCCTCTAGCGAGTGCAACGGTACTACCTTTTTACAAATATATGCAAAACAAAGTACATAATGCCCTAAGACCTACCGAAAACTAATTACAATGTGTTATTTCTTATTTATATACAAGGATCTAACACAAATAAACTTATATAATAACAAACAAGAGTGTTATATGCATTATACGTTCTTACAGGACCTCGGAAACTCTTACAATTACAGAGTTGTACGCCTTTTCAGGTCGTACTATCCTGTTAACTATCTTTATATACTCGAAAAGTGCGTAAACATATACCTAAGGCTAATACTTACATTGTACATACTATTTACAATCGATAAACATTCATTTTAACAAAGAATTTTGCACTTTTCGGGGTTTTCGTAATTCTGGGTTCCCGCATCTAAATACAATCTCGCAAGAGTCGACTCGTAATTTTGTCGACTGCGTGGAACCCCTTTTGATCGTAATATACCTTTAGGCAAACAACTTAGCTACATAAAGCTTTATTATCTCTGTACAACAAAGCTGTATGTAGGTCTTAGGGCGAATAAAAGACGAAAACGAACATTATTTATTACAAAAAACTTACGAACTAAACGAAATATACAATTTATCCTGCCTTAATATCTATTTACATTAAATATTTACATCGAATATGTCTGTGCTGCACAATATTTATCAAACACCCAGACTTAAAAACACAAACATTTACGACCGCCCCGTTGGTCGAGTGGTTAGCGACCCTGACTACGCGATTGACAGGGCTCGGGTTTGAACCCCGACGGGGACAAGCATTTGTGTGATGAACATCAATGTTTGTATTTCTGGGTTTGGATGTTTTTTAAATATATTCTTGTATTTATATATGTATTTCCATGTATTAGTATCGTTGACTAACACACTTTCCGTATCACACAACAAATAATTTGCTTACTTTGGGGTTAGATCAGTAAGTGTAGTTTGTCCCGTGAATATTTATTACTAGCTGTTGCCATCGACTTCGTCCGCGCAGAGTTCGTTTACTCCGCACAGCCCCTCTCCCGTAGGTGATAGCGTGATAATATGTAGCCTATATGTTGACCCGATATATTAGTAATAATCATACAAAATTTGAAGTAAATCCATGCAGTACTTTTTGGAATACATACAGACATACAGACAAACAGACAAAAATTCTAAAAACTATATTTTTGGCTTCGACATCGATTGTTGATCACGCCCCAAGTATTCTTTTAAAAAAATATTCAATGTACAGTTTTGACTTTTCTACGAATTTATTATATACATAAATGACATCCTTGTCTAGACGAAATCCGTGTCTGTCTGCCTGGCAAAAGTATAGAACGTATAGTTTATGGGTCTTACAACATATGAAACACGCGAACGTTCTAAAATACTGTTATTTAATTAAAAAATAGTGTGCAATTATAAAACTTCTAAGAAGATAACTAAACGTTTACGTTGACTTTACTTAAATTCCAACTTTATGTAGCTTCTCTTCCCGTACTCTACTTGTAAAATATATATATTGAGGAGTTGATATAGAATCTTACAGAATATATTCAACTTTAAACTTTAATGTTGCGAATAATCTAGAAAAGTAAAGAGTGACACAGGAAAAATCTAGAAATAAAAGAAAGAGATAGCTACTTCTATCGATAAACAATAGCTGCCCCTACCCAAACAGCTATGCCATTATTGACCTTCTCGCATACGGGATATGGGTGAAAATAGCGTGTGCTATGACTTGTTTACATCTAAGTTGTTTACGAGTCATTTTCGGAACATTCGTGAACATGGTCGAACTCTACCTTGTGTATAAATAAGGACGTGTTAGCGAATAGCGAGTGAGTTTTACAAAGCGATAGTTCACACGATCACTGAAAAGCTATATAGTACGGTGAAAAGTGATACGGAAAGTATGTTAGTTTAGTGATACGGTTTAGTCGGTTAGTTCTAGTGGAATATAGTGACAGTGCTTTTAGCGTTACTCAGTGTATTTACATAGTGTATTGCGGTGTATTGTTCGTTAGTGCGGTAAATACACGGTTTTAATATGAGTGGAATTGTATTGCACGATTAGCTTAGATTTAGTAAGCTCATAATAGTAATGAATAAAGAAAACGATGTATGGCGTCTCGCCTGTATATCTATTCCTGTCAAGATACGAACCCAAGCCTAATTTTGATCAACGTCATCCGAAATGTAGAAAGAGAAAAACTGGCGATTTATTTGGAGTGCCTAACTATATTCTTTGCGCATATTTTACTAATAATAAATATAAATGCGAAAGTTTGTGAGAATTAATGAATTACTGAGATTATTATGATTTTGATGAAACTAGCAGTAAAATGGTATTGATGAAGACCTAAGCCTAACGCAGCAGGACAAATTTATCAGGTGTTATCGAAAGTTGCTATTAGGTGTCTTTGAATAGGCGTTTTTATAGGAGGAGAATTAAGAAAGGCGAGGAAGTAGAAATCTGCCTAGGTCGTGATGAATTGCATAGGTACTCCCTCCCTCTCTCTCTCGAAAGGGATTTAAACATGTATGCATATTTCCATTAATATAGGTTCTAACACATTTACTATATGATTTATATAAAAATTCACGTGTTACGGCGTGTCTCGCACTCCTCCGAAACGGTTTGATCGATTTTTTTGGTATATTTGTAGGGATAACAATATTTCATATCGCTAGGTGACTAGGGTATCACTATCTAGAAAAAAATCTTTTTTGACGGTTTACACCCTACCCTGACACTTTATTGACCCTCATCCCACCCCATTTTCCGGGTCAGCAAGTAATTTACAAGTGTTATATTGCCGCTTGTTTTTATTGACTATGCGCGGCCAAAATAGCCGGTATTGCGGGATATTATAACTGTAGAGTGTACTAGTATAATTAAAAGAGTACTAGGTTACCGGCGCAGCTTCGCCTGCAAGACTTTTTATTAACATGTTTTCGATTTAGTTTTTTATACAAACTGTAATCCACTATTTCAACCTATGTCGATGATTTCAACCCATTATAGGATGATTTTTTTAAAATATCCTATTTGACCCAGAATCTTCAACTATCTCATGCCAAATTTCATCAAAATCAGTTCAGCTGCTTAGCCGTGAAAGCGTGACTTTGGCATTTATGTTAGTAAGGATCTAAATTTTAATATTTAATGAGCTTAATGTTTTATAGTAATATGTTTCTGGATAAAAATATAATTAAAGATGCATTATCAGATATATAGGGTGTTCCAGAACACCCGTCCAGGCTGATTAATGAGGAGTTTCAAAAAAATGAAAACAAAAAAACGCGTCTTCAATTTTTTTTGAAACTCTATCCAACAATGCCGAAAACAACCCACGACCCAAATTCCTGTTAGGGGCAGGGGGTGCAACTTTAAAAATCTAATGACAAACATTTTGTCTAAAAATTTTTTTATTGATTATTAGTAGATGGAGAAATTTCCAACTCACGTATCGAATCATTCATTCATTGCAGGAAAAATAGGGGTTTCCATTTGATTTTTTTAAAGTTCCACCCCCTGCCCCTAACAGAGGGTTAGTGTTGGGGGTTGTTTTTAGCATGGTTGGATAGAGTTTCAAAAAATATTGAACACATGCTTTTTTTTTTGAAACTCCACAGTAATCAGCCTGGACGGGTGGTCTGGAACACCTGGTATATTAATAATAACATATAATTGGGCATTTTTTATATTGATTTTATGAGTTGAATTAATTGTAAAGATAATTCATGAGCCTTAATAGATTAAAAGTAGAGTATGATATGATTTGCACACCGGCGAGGCGGTAGATTTTTTCGGGTAGATTATGGCGATCTGAAAAATGTGAGACCTATTGATTGTAACCCATTTTCATGCAAATAAAACATATTCTATTCTACCATAAATGTTCAAAGGTTAAAACCTCATAATTTGGCGTGGCTTTCACTCGTCATTATTTCCTAAGCTAATGTAAAAAAAATACGCTAAATTTATAATACGTACCAAATTAAGCTTATTTATAGGCGGTTTTAGTGTAAGTACAATACGACCACAACACTTGCAGAAATGACCCCAAAACATAATTTTATGTAAACATTTCCAACATCACGAGACCCAACCTTGGACTACATTGCGACTACCAGAATACACAACCGAAAAAATCGACATTGCAGAACTGTTTGCATTGGTAAAGGCCTCGAAACTTTTTTTTCGCATCAATTCGTTTCGCCGAACCTTCCCCAATTATTCGGCAAGGTTGGTTAACGTTACAACATGAATTCGGTAATCGGATTAGTGTATCTTAGTTATTGGGGTCGTCGTATTCCCTATCTTACCAATCGCACTGCTCTAGTCCCTAGACAACGTCCCCTATAAGCGGTAATCTTAGATTAGATTACGAGTACTTTTTGTTCTTTTTTATTGCCGCTTTGTCGTTACGTTTTATGATAGTAGTATTTATATTTTGGTGCGATGTAAGAATTTCTATTGATTTTCACTTGATTTCTTTGTAGTTTTTGTATTGGGACTTTGAGGTAAAAGGGTCAACAAATTTTTAGCAGAAATTATTGTGTTAGCACACATCTTTTTGTTGTAAATGGAACGCACACCACGTTCCATCAGGTGGTAAATTCGCTCCTATACCTGCAGATAGTATACAAAATAATATATCAGAATACTCATCGCTCTTACTAATCTATAGTATTCTTCTATCTGCTTATCCATACTAATACTAAAAATAAATAAAATTGGAGTGTCTATTTGTAATACGAGGGTGGACTAGAAAGTACTCGGCCTAACACAGATCTATT
Organism: Apodemia mormo; assembly: GCA_036924255.1. Taxonomy (NCBI): domain Eukaryota; kingdom Metazoa; phylum Arthropoda; class Insecta; order Lepidoptera; family Riodinidae; genus Apodemia; species Apodemia mormo. The sequence continues at coordinate 9,220,070 of JAUPFN010000022.1, read as the reverse complement.
TAATTCTAAAAATCAAATTTACCCACATTATTTATTTCAGTTCAGAGTAGTTAATTGTGTGAAGTTCGAAACGTGTGCAATAATTTGTTGTGATTAGAGGTGGGTTAATACCGATATTTCTCAAGACTAGGTGATACTAATATATTCACTTTGAAATATTATAATGCCTTAACTAATATATCAGTATTAACTAATATTTCACTGTAATTTGGACTTTAAAGTAACAGTAATAAGATCTGATACTGATACAGCAGGAAAAAATCTTAACTAATATATCAGTATTAACTAATATTTCACTATAATTTGGACCTTAAAACAACAGTATACTGAAGGAAATACGTCTGTCTCATTCGTACGTACGACGCGGCGTATAGTGAAAATATTTTAATATTTTTACGAATCCGACGGGCGCCAATCTAGTGAATCCGAACTATTCCGAAGACCGAATGATATCCTATTCATTTTGGACAGCCGTTACAGATATTAGGCGAATATGAAATATTAGCATATTACAGTTCGCCGGATTACTAATCCACGAATCCTTTCAATATTACTAATATCTTAGCGAATACTAATATATCAGTCACACCATTAGTTGTGATTTTATAAATTTTTCAACAAAGCAATCGAATACTTTCTGCAAATGGAGAAAAGTTTTTAAGTACCTTCATAAGAAGGGGCTATCACCGAAAGCCATTCGTGATGATATGGTCAGTACATTAGGGGAATCTGCTCTGTCTTATTCATCCGTCAAAAAATGGATGGTAGAATTCAAGCGTGGCAGAGAGAGTGTGAAAAGTGAACCCCGATCTGGAAGGCTTTTGACGTCCACTACTGACGAAAATATTAAAAAAGTACTTGATTTAATTATGAGAGACCGCCGATTAAAAATTAGAGAGATAGCCGAGATTATAGGCATCTCTTATGAATGAACTCAAAATATCATAGTCACCGAATTGGGTTTCTACAAAGTGTCTGCGAGGTGGGTTCCGCGGCTGCTTTGTATTGAACAAAAAAAGGACGCGATTGACTATTTCAAGTGACTGTTTGGAGTTATTTGAAGCCGGTGCAGATGATTTTTTGAATCGTTTTGTTACAATGGACGAAACATGGGTTCACTAATGTACGCCAGAAACAAAACAAAAGTCAAAACAGTGGAGAAGACCTGGTTCACCACCCCCCAAAAAGGCTAAGGCACTTTTGTAGGCAAAAAAGGTAATGGCTTTAGTATTCTGGGACTCGAAGGATGTGATTATGATTGATTATCTTGAAAGAGGTCAGACTATAAACTCTGATTACTGCTGTGTCTTACTACGTCGATTACGAGAGGAAACAAAAGAAAAACGTACAGGAATACTCAGAAGAAAAGTCCTGTTTCATCAAGATAACGCCCGTGTTCACACGTCTGCAATCAATGACTGAAATCCACAATTGTGGCTTTGAACTATTACCGCATCCACCTTATTCACATGATCTGGCACCATCAAACTCCTTTCTGTTCCCTAACCTAAAAAAGCACTTGGGAGGTCAAAGATTTTTAACAAACGACGAAATCAAAACTGCAGTAGACGCATATTTGGGGGGCCTACAATATATTCAACACTTGATTTTTTGGACAGATGGTGTCGAGCGATCGAATTACACACATTAGACTTATAGTCTGTAAATAGTCTGTCTACAAGAAGTACATTAAAGAAATATTAAGTTCGTATAGTATTTTATTCACAATAATTTCATATAAATTGCTACACAAAAAGAGGTTAAGTGATATCTACTTCAATTTTGGAATTTGGATGAACGAGTGTTAAGTAGGTGCTGCAATTAAGAAGAAATTTGTTAAGAATTTAAAGAATAAAGATTATGGTAGCTTATCAGGAAACCTCACGCTTTGTAAGGAGATATATCAATAATCCGCAGCGCTAAGGGGCTCCTGCCCTTCCTTTCCATGTTTACATCGCATTGCACAATACAGCCTTTATTTATAAAGACGTAGGGTTAGTATTCTAAAGGAGCGCTAACAATGCCTGGGGTGCATTTTCAAGTGCAGGAACAACAATCCGTAATAACGCGGCTGTCGCGTGCTTGCGTCTGGTGTGCAATTTTATTTATATCTTCGCTTTATTACCATTGGAGTCTAATACAAAACATTTCGAATCTTCTTTACTTTTGATTTAAATATATTCACCACTGTACGTTGGGGATTTGAATTCTTCGTGATACTTATTTTTTTTCTTGAAGGGTTTTCTTTTTATTGCAGTTTTATACAAAACTGGAAAATGTTTTTTTGATGAGATAACGTCTTATAAATCGATGAACGCCGGCTACATACACTAAAAATCATGACTCATTGTCACGTTCCACCTGAGCCGAGCGTGCGAGCGAGAGCGCGGAACCAGCGATAGAGAGGCACGATTTTGTATTCTTATGACGTTATCAAGTAAATTTATTGTCCGTAAACCGACTTTACAGACAGCATTTTTTAATGTTAAAAAAAATCTTATACAGTGTGTAAAGAAAACCCTGTCCGATCATCAAAGGCATATTTGGTAACTTAATACAGACATATTTGTGTCATTATTTTATGGATATTGAAACATAAATTTTCAAAATATTTGCTTGATTTAAGGGGAAGTTGCTCAATTTTAGTACTGAAATGAGACACTTTAAACTACGATATTTTTCTTATTTTAATAAAAAGAATTATTTTATAATCTTTTTCGATGATTTTATTGACCTACCTATATACCTCTTCCGGATCGGACAGGGTTTTTTTACACACTGTATAGTATTTTACTTGCCGATCTTCAGTGGCGCTTAGTTTCTTCAGGATTCCCCTGCGGCTTGTGAAATGAATACTATCTTTATCGCCGTATTTGACAAGATTTGTAACTGTTGGTTATTAAAAAGAATATCCGAGGCCGACATCTTTACGTGCTTTCCGAGGCACAGTGGCGTACCTAACTTTATCTAAACTCTGGGTTCTCTTTGACATTTTGCTAAATAGAAAATATACTAATACAGTTAATAGGTGAACCCGCTGTTCGAATTGATTTTCACCATCTGTAGATCAAGTGGATAAATTACAAGACCAATAAAATAACAAAAAACATAAATTTAATAGACACGTCATTGTATAGAACGCAAACAGATAGGTCTCCTAAAATCAGAAAGAAAGAATACAAATCCTTATACATATCATCTATCTTCTATCTATCTATATATATAAAAATCAATTGCTGTTTGTTAGTCTCGCTAAAACTCGAGAACGGCTGAACTGATTTTGCTAAATTTGGTTTTGAATTAATTGTTAAAATCCAGGGAAGGTTTAAAAGGTGAGAAAATATAGAAAAAAATAAGAGTAGTTAAAAAGGCAGAACAACGTTTGTCGGGTCAGCTAGTAGATAATAATTATGCGTTCTATACGTGTGAATGAACATAAGTTGCCTACATACATAAGTTGACTAGTTACATTAACCGCCAAGCTGACACATGATAGTAACAAACACTGACACTATAGCAAAGTCAAAGTCAAAGTCAAAACATTTTTATTCAAATTATCCTTTACAGGCACTTTTGACGAGTCAACATTTTTTGAGTTACTACCGGATCGGAAACGCGGCCACACACAGCAGCAGGGAAACGTAAGGCAAGACTACGGATTAAACTGGATACGCCGTTAAAGGCAATTTCTTAGGTTGCCAGTGTCGTTTGCATTTACAGAGAGATATACGGAGTTATGACACCGAAATACTTCACTTCACTCCAGAGGTATTCCTTAAGCCTTAGCTTTTTATTCGACATGATAAAAAAGAACATAATTATGCCATTATGTTCTTTTTTATCATGTCGAATCATGTCTATTTTTTACGCTATAATACATCTTAATTCGTTTGACATTTACATGCATTTGCTCATATGAGCGACTACGTATTTTGCGCCAAACACCGTGTTAGTATTTCTGTGGTCTGTGGGCAAGACGACGAGACATTGCAGAACTCTGACACCTTTTACTCACGATAGTGATAACATAATTGACAAATAAGATAATTTTTACAACCTGTCTGTTAAGAAGGCAGATTGTAAAAGCTGACAGAGTATTTTAAAAAAAAAACAGGTTAATATGGCCCAAAAATAATGTAGCTTTTGACAATCGAAAGATGTTTTAAAATCACTTCAATATATATACTAATACATAGAAATATAATACTAATACATAGAAATATTATATACTAATACATAGAAATACATATATAAATACTGGAATGTATTTAATAAACACCCAAACCCGGAAATACAAACATTTATGCTCATCACACAAATGCTTGTCCCCGTCGGGGATCGAACCCGAGCCCCGCCGATTGCATAGTCATGGTCACTAACCACTCGACCAACAGGGCGGTCAAATCGGTTTAGTAGTTAGAGTTTCATTCATTTCTTTCATCCGTTACAAATAAATCTCACCTCTTTATAAAATACTGTTTCCCGCGCCTTGATTTGCGTGATCTAAACTCATTACTTTTTTATTCAGTTCTACTTTACTCAGTTCTCAAAAGTGTCCTACGTTACTCTTTGATAATTTAACTTATCAAATAATTATTTTTGAAAATAAATATTTTTAAAATTAGTTCAGTAGCTTTACTGTTTATCCATTACAAACAAACAAATCTTACCTTTTTATATTACTAGCAGTTACTCGCTGCTTCTATCGCGTGACCCTAAAATCATTACTTCCTTGGTTCAGTCTGGAAAAAATAGCCTATGTCGCTCCTGGATAATGCAGCTTTTAAAAGGTAAAGGATTTTTTTAAATCGGCAGAGTAGTTAAATTGTAACAAAAAATCAAACATATAATCAAATCTTTCCTTTCTATAATATTAGTATAGATTAGTATAGATATGTATCTAATATCTATATCTGTTATATGTTACAAATACGTAAATCTTTTCTCTTGATAGTTAGTACTAGTTATTGTTTACATGAAAACTCACTTCAATAGATATAAATTACTTACAAACCAAAGGAACTCCAACAGAATTTTATCTGATATATACCTCATCGTTTTTCAAACTTAATAGCAACATAATTCGTGTCCGGTTTCCGTGCTGACGCCATGCGAATGTAGCTAAGATGCGGGCCGATAACCATCTTCGATAAAATGCGGGTAGTTGGAAGTTTTATGAAGCGATAGCTTGCGGTGCGCGTTTTCCGCTATCGACGTTAGGGAACATAAATAAGTCGCCTTTCTTTCTCGATTTAATGCTGAAGGCGATGTGTGAGCTTTGAAAGCCGTACGTTAATAGACCTTCGGTGTTTCTTATGTAAGTTATTACTATTGATGATTACGATCATTTCTGTGATTATAAATCTATACAAATAAATAAAATTGGAGTTTGTTTGTAATAACAGCTTTTTACTAAATTCATGTGGATCGGTACTTGTGGCGCCGCTGGTCCGTACCGCTGAAGGGTCATAGTGATGGAACCAGCTTCTTGTCAGGACTATGACATCAGTCATAACTTTGGAGGTTGATGACGTCACACAAGGACAAGTACGCAAAAGAAAGATCTTCTCAGCCAGACAAGGTGTACTGCCTGGGGACCGAAGTCCATTTGAGAAGCGTTGAAACTTGTATACAAGTGGCGAGATAATCACTTATATTCCCAGCCGATAAACAAGTTAACCGCCGTGAATCTCATTGCGTTTCACTCTGACTGCTCCGAAAGAAAACCGGTGTTATTTCATATTTACAGTAGTTGTTTACCGCGAATTCATTCAGTCTCTCAGACTCAGTCTTATAAACATAACCTAGGATACACAGTAGCTTAATATTGGTGATTTTTTAAATCTGTCCAGTAGTTTTTGAGTTTATTCATTACAAACAAACAGTCAAAGCTTACCTCTTTCAAAGTGTATAGATAAATAGTAGCTTTATGTCAAATCCCTTCAAGGATACGTAGACATTATAAACACCTACATTTATGACAAAGTACACTCGGGCCATAATACATTAATGGTTTTTTTTCTGTCAGCATAATGGTGGAATTTAATTCTCCGTTTCCCGAGGTTGTGCATCCAATAAATGGGGACGGGTAGCCGAGGGGAGTCATGGAGAGCCGCGCTGGATTATGGTAATGGTTGAAATTCAGCTGATTCACGCTCGTCTAATCTGTTACAGAATGCGTGTTGCATGATTTGAGGTCCGCCATTTTAGATACCGCACTTTTCATTTATTATTTATGGAAATCTTTGTTATTACCAGGTAGCTTACTTTTTTTATATATTGTAAAATAGGAAACAAGCAAATGGCTCACCAAAATCGACAGAGAAAACCATCGTCTATAGACATTTGAGATATGAATGGTGCGTTGTTTTCCGTATGGTGGGATGGCAATGGCTCATGTATAGAGATGGGTTAATATCGATATTTCTCTAGATTAGGTGATACTAATATATTCACTTTGAAATATTATAATGTCTTAACTAATATGTCAGTATTAACTAATATTTCACTGTAATTTGGACCTTAAAGTAACAGTAATAAGATCTGATAGTGATACAGCAGGAAAATATCTTAACTAATATTTCACTGTAATTTGGACCTTAAAGTAACAGAAATAAGATCTTATACTGATATGGCAGGAAAATATCTTAACTAATATATCAGTATTAACTAATATTTCACTGTAATTTGGACCTTAAAACAACATTAATAAGATCTGATACTGCAGGAAATACGTCCGTCTCATTCGTACATACGATGCGGCGTATTGTGAAAATATTTTAATACTTTCACGAATCCGACGGGCGTCAATCTAGTGAATCCGAACTATTCCGAATACCGAATGATATTATCCTATTCATTATGGATATCCGTTACAGATATTAGGCGAATATGAAATATTAGCATATTACAGTTCGCCGGATTAGTAATCCACGAATCCTTTCAATATTACTAATATCTTAGCGAATACTAATATATCAGTCACACCATTACTCATGTACATACGTATCAGTTACGAAATGTCTGGCAGAACGGCAGATAGTGTATCCTTCATGGTTAGGTAGACGGTAAACTTATGCATGTAGAATTAAGACCTCACCACATAGATAGCAAGGCGATGGTTGTCTTTTACCATCAGGAGAGCCATCTGCTTGTTTGCTAACTTATGATATAAAAATACTTTTGAACAGAGATGCAATAAATACAATAGCGGTTAGCCAATATTTATATATAATGTCCAAAAGTGTGATATGCTAAGGCTAACAGTGCGATATGCCAAGGCTAATAATCACGAAATCCAAAACATCCAGTCTAATGATAGACTTTTACTACCACTGCAGAGTATGTTAAAAGTTACATCAGAAGGTAATGTCTATAGTGAAGGTAATTAATCCTCTTCTCATTAAGCTTATTAACGCGCGCTGGTCGCTGCCTAAGAACTTTACGCTGTCTCGCTGCATATCTTATCTTTGCCGTACACGCCTTTGTGCTCCTTTACAGGTGGATATTGCCTCCCAAGTTGCATCAAAGGGACAGGCTTCTTTGTTCTGGACATTATTACCTAAGTGTACCTACCTAGTATGGTACTACGATTTAAGTTACGCACCTCGGTAATCTAACATCTACTTTTTCTAAACATGTTGTCATCACCTTATTGTGTCTACCATTACTTGCTTATGTGAGGTTTTAGGTTCGAGTCCTGGGTCGATTAAAACGTTTTAAAGGAATATTATTATGAAAAATAGAAAAAAACTTGCGCGAAATCGAACCAGTAACGTAAAACAGAAGAACTGCATCTATCCATCCATCGTCCAGACATCTCGTAGAAGCTAAACTAAGTGAACGCTAAACATGTCACTAACACCGTGACTACTACTGACTAAGTGGTCTGCCTGACGACTGCTCTGCAACGTCTCGACCAGGTTTTAGTACCACCGTTACCCATTCCTACCGCAATGGCGCTCAGTACCGCCGACGTGTTTCAGCTACGAAGGTAAGGTAGACGGTAGTGATGGGAATTATAGCTATTTTTATTTCACTATCACGTCGTAAAGTTATTTGTTTTTTGTCACTGTTATGTCACATGATAAATCACGCGATCGTTATATTTTATTAGTGATACTGACGATTATTGTCACAGTGGATGCATTTTATTCCATATGTTATATCACCGCGCAGTGATTACTATTTATAAGTGATTAAACATATTCCTCTCTTCTAGCTGGTGGCACGGTGTTGCTCAAATGGTGTTGCTTTGTTTATTTCGCACAATGGATTTCTGCGAATTATAAGCATAAGTAGTGGCTTCGCCCGCGTGAAATTGAATCACGCTCGCGTTATATATAACGGACGGTTCCGATGCATATAACTGGTGTGACACGTGATTTTTTTTATAACGAGTGATATCCATCTATTCATCTATATTTCCATCCATCTATTCATCTATATATTCATCTATTATTTGTAGTCGGATTATAGGCATTAGGCAACGAACATTTCCGATTACTCCGACAACTGCCGAACCCCGTAGCCTGCCGCTGGAGTCGCGCTAGTCGCCGCTTTCGATATTCATGGGTGTCTGTTTTTGCAAACTGTGCACGAACACCAAAATGACTACACACATGCGAACAAATATCCTGCAGATCGCGACGGCATTAGTTGGTTGGAGATGCCAGTGGTGCGTGAAATCTGCCATGCCTAGTAGACGGTATTATTACGCATTTTGGTATTCCATCTCTACCACATGGATAGCAACGCATCCTAAATACTAGTATCTTAAATCCTTAACACTGGTGTCTATAGGCACTGATTGTCTCTTTCCATTATGATAATATATTATATGACCCAGCAGCACCGCGTTACCTTAAGTCAAAATTCAAATTTCAGAACACAACTCATTGTCGTAATCTTCGCTCAAGCACCAAGCTCTTCAAGTTCCTTTTTGTCGTACCGAATTCGTCTTTCGATCATTTGTATCCCAATCTGTAAGGTTCTGGAATGCTCTTCCGGTTGAACTTAGGAATAGTCCCTCCAAATTCTCCTTTAAACGTTCTGTTAAAAAATATATTTTGAATTAACATTATCAGACATTATTTTACTTTATTTATGTATTTAATCATCGTATTTATACTTATTTCCCTATTTATAAATTAATATATATATATATATATATATATATATATATATATATATATATATATATATATATATATATATATATAATATGTATAATATCTATGTATGTTATTTATTTAGGTATGTATGTGTATATAATATGTGTATGGGTATAGTGTATAAATAAGTATATTTTATGTGTATTTAATGTTTTGAGTTTTTTAGTATTATCAGCAGTTATTATAACTAAATTTTACTAATTTATCTTATCATGCACCCTTTTTAAATGAAATGTTATCTAATTAGTTTGGGTTGACTGGTAGAGAATGCCATGTAGCATTAAGTCCACCTATGTACTCAATTGTGCATAAATTTTTAAATAAATAAATAAACCTTTACAAAGCACTTTAAAAATATATTTTATGTATCAGTGGACTGCTCAATATCCACTATATTAAAGAAATGACTTCAACTAATTCCTTCCTTATTCGAGACAGCCTCGAGCAAGAAATATTTAAAACATAAATTATAGTCGTGATAACACATATATCATCGGAGATAAATGTCTTCAGTAGGGATGTAGATAGTAGAATTTACAGCAAAACCATATGGGACCCATCGTCGAGATTTGTAACTCAACACTGGCAACTATAGATCCACTGAAGAGTCGTTTTAGTATCCGCCCGTTTCTTGGAATTGTGTAAAAGCGCCGCTTTATCAACACACGAAATAGTTTTAAAAGCTTTGTGTTTTTGATTGTTCCTGGTTTATTTGTGTGTATATCGTGTAGCGCTATTTCAATCTTAATAAAGAATTCGAATAGTTTTATTTGATACTAGCTGTTTCCTGCGACTTCGTCCGCGCGAACTTCTTTCACTCCGCACTGCTCTTCCCCCGCAGGTGATAGCAATATGTAGCCTATATGTTGACCCGACCTGTTAGTAATATTCATGCAACATTTGAAGTAAATCCATGCAGTACTTTTTGAGTTTACCCCGGACATACATACAGACAAACAGACAAAAATTCTAAAAATTATATTTTTGGCTTCGATATCGATTGTAGATTACTCCCCAAGTATTCTTTTAAAAAAACATTCAATGTACAGTTTTGACTTTCCTACGATTTTGTTATATGTATAGATTGTTTAGAGATTTAGACGGTTTATTTTAAAAATTTTAACGGCATAGAAAAACAAACAACAGGGGGTGTTTCCGAACGGGTACGACTTAGTCACCTTCAAGAAAAGAGCATACTCCTTTTTAAAAAACCGGCAACGCAGCTGCAAGACCTTTTTCAAGGTAATCACTTACCGTCAGGTGAGCCTCCTGCTCGTTTGCCCCTTTTTTCTATAAAAAAAAAACTAACGGATGATTGCCCTGATGTTAACTGTCGCCAGACTCGCCTACAGTCGTCTATCCCTACCTAATATTAATGCAATAACGTCAGTGCTTGTCACTGTCGTGTTCGTAGGGTACCCGGAAAATTTATGCATGTGGCATTTCAACTCGTCACAACTGACAAGAGATCGCACCATTAACATATTGTTATAGACGATGGTTGTCTCTTTCCATCAGGAGAACTTTTTTGTATCATTTGATAGCAAATAATCTAGATGGCTCTCCTGATGGGAAGAGAAACCATCGCATATAGATACCAAAGACGTTAATAGTGCATTGCTATCTTTGTGTGTTGTCAGCTCGTCTGTTTATTCTATATCTGGATAAGTGTCTCCAAAGATTGAGGTCATTGAATGTGGGAATGCGCATGAGTGATCTAGTGGTGAACTGCCTGCTTTATGCAGATGACGCTGTACTTTTAGGCTCAACTCCATCTGAGCTGCAAACACTGGTCACAGTTATGAATGAGGATTGTAAGAGTATGGGCTTACATTTGAATGCGAAGAAAACTAAAGTTTTGGTATTTGAAAGAGAAACAACCAGAACGGATGTAAGAGTTGTGGTCGATGATGTAGTGCTGGAGCAAGTGGATGAGTTTGTATATCTTGGATGTGCTTTTAGCAGGGATGGAAGGTACACCGCTGATGTTGAAAGAAGAGTGTGTGCAGGGAACAGAGTGAATGGAGCGTTAGGGAGATTACTTAATAGCACAATTTTAAGTCAGGGTGCCCGTCTAGCCCTGCATAATCATGTGCTTATCCCAACGCTATTGTATGGAAGTGAGAGTTGGGTATGTCAGAAAGGGCATGAAAGTAGAATCAACGCGGTCGAGATGAGGTCGCTAAGAAAAATATGTGGTGTGACACTCGCGGACCGGGTTCGTAATGCCGAAGTGAGAGAGAGGCTAGGTTTGAAAGAAAGTGTCGGTGTAAAGATGAGAAAGGGCATGCTCCGTTGGTTCGGACATGTAGAAAGAATGGTAGATGAAAGGTTAACAAAACAGATATACAACGCGAATGTGGAAGGATGTAGGTACCGGGGAAGACCAAGACTGACATACCACGATCAGATTGATCGAGTACTGTCCGAAGGTGGTGTCAAGAGTCTTCGCAACCGGCGTGTGTGTATGAAGAGAGTGATGAATGTGGAAGAAGCGAGACAAGCCTGCAAGGATCGTGATGTATGGCACTCGGTTCTCTCTGCCTACCCCGTAAGGGATCTGGCGTGAAGATATGTTGTTGTTGTTGCTATCTTTGTAGCATGCTGACAATACCATATGCATAAGTATAAAGGCTACCTTACCCTCCAAACCGGAACACGACAAAGACAAGCATTTTTTTTTATATCACAAGATAGCAATCAAGCAGATAGGTCTCCTGATAGAAAGAGTCAACGATCGCCTATCGACACCTAAGATGTTAATTGTGCGTTGCTATCTTGTGGCGAGGTCTAATGCCACACGCATAAGTTAACCGGCTACTTTACCCTCCAAACCGGAACACGACAGTGACAAGCACAGACGCTATTGCGGCAGGAATAGATATAAGCGGTGGTACCAGATCCGAGCGAAACAATGTAGAACTCTACCATCTAGTAGTCAGAACGCTAGTGACACGTATAGCCAATCGGTTGCCTTTTACGACCTGCCTGGCAAAAAGACAGTTGGTCTATTCTCCAAAGTGGGCCCTGAACAATACGGGGTAGCTGTTTATTTTCTACACTATGATGGAAAAAACAGGATGACACAAAATTGCGTATAAGTGATCCCGTATGCGTAGTTGTACGTGATCTATCAAGAGAGGCGAGAGCGGACGCATATGGTTTTATAGGCGATAAAACGTGGAGGGACGTCTATTTATGGTGTTTTTGTGAAGAGAAACATGTGTTGATCAATATTTGATCATTAACCAATGGGGAAGCACCTGCGAACAAAAACCACTTGAACCTTTTATGGAATTAACCCCTCTCATATGACGGGATATTGGTAAAATGGCTTTTTTTTAATGTCGAAGTAAACAAATTGCTGATTAGATTCTTCCGTGGGATTATCTTAACGGTTTTCATTGCTGAAAGTTCTTAAGTAACGTAAGCGATCCTGTGACGTTCAGTGGATGAAGATAGGGTTTAATTCTAGACAGTAGGTAGGAAGAGTCTAATTTATACTTTCCATCGTCGGCACTTGGTGAAACTCCGTCATAATTATTGTTTTAAATTTAACACTTGTACTGTTTCACAATTCACTAATTATATATAATATATACTTTTTTATTTAAATAGTCAACCGGTTTCGCATTTTACTGCATCATCAGGACTAAAACTTAAATTGTCAACAAATACGTTTTGTTAGGAATTGTTCAAGTAAAATGCGAAACCGGTTGACTATTTAAATAAAAAAGTATATATTATATATAATTAGTGGATTGTGAAACAGTACAAGTGTAAAATTTAAAACAATAAGAGTCTAATTGATGACTGAACATGTTTGAATTTGTAGATCTGGGTGTTTTTTTTCTGATTGATTAAATATATTTCTGTACGAAATAACATTGTTTAATAATGTTTACTATCATATCTAGTACGAGTAGTTCAGTTCGAGACTTGTTAACCGGTTCGATTTCAAGCTTAAGTCAGTGTAAGTACATAGAGTGCGTTTTATAAAGGTTTGACTCTACCCTAATTTCAAAAATACTGGTTTCTTTATTAAGCAAAATTATAGGTATTTTTAAAGAGGTTCTTAAAAAATAACTATAAATAAACCTACTTCAAATATCTGTCAACTGATGAAACTTGGATTATTTCTTAATTTGCAATATGCCTTACATAAATCGAAAAGAATGTTCTCGATATAGTATAATTTAGGTAACAATTAAATACCTTATATCACTTGGGAGTTACATCAAATTAATGTGAAAACTAATTTAAAAAAAATTTAAATAGGCGATAGACAAGCAGCTGTATTTCTTGGAGATAAAGCTAAAGGATTTTATTCCGTAAGCGAAAGTCATTTATACGTACGTATCTTACGTATCTTCACGCCCATATCCCCGAACGGGTAGGCAGAGGTACAAGTTCACCCACGATTAGCCGAAGATACTTGGTCCCACAAATGTGATAGGTGGCAAGTCTATCGCCAACCGGGCACTTTCCAATCTCGGGCAACTTTGTGTTTCTCAGAAAACTGAAAAAACACTTTTTTTTTTAAAGTGCCCGGGAATCGAACCCGGGACCTCATGTGGTCAACTCCAACGCTGGACCACTAGACCACAGAGGCGATCCATACAACATACATACGAATAAACATAACCACCTACCCCACCTACTCCCCACTCTATTACATCCGTATTAGCCACTATCCTATTCTGCCCTGCTAATTTAGTCGACCGTAAGTGCATATTGGTTGCAACAGAGAAAATCGCCCCCAATTTACACCTTTATTTGTCACGCTACAAAAAAATCTATAAGACATGGAAAAAATGTTGATCTACCTAAATTTTTTATAGCGTCAAAAATAAAGTTGCAAATTTTTGGGCCTGATTTTCTCTACTACACTCAACATATACTTACGGTCGACTAAATTAGCAGGGCAATATTCTTGTCTGGAGAATAAGGAATTGGTATAATTTAATATACAAAAGAACTTTAGATAGACGATATACAAGCAACTGTATTTCTTGGAGATAATACTGAAGGAATTTATTCCGTAAACGAAAGTCAATTATGTCCATATATCTATCACTCGTAAGCATTCTCCGAGACATTTTTCACCTAAGTTTAAATTTTAATGAATCGGGAAGTGAACATGTGTCTCTATACGTATCCGATGACGACAGCTGACACGCCCCACGCTTCAATTATGGCGTGACATATCTTCTCGTTTTATCGTTGAAGTGTAGGTATCCACTTTTTTTGTGTTTTGGAAGCTTGCACGATGGGGCTATCAAATTAGTTGTTTTTTTTATCATAAAATAGCAAACAAGCAGATAGGTCTCCTGATGGAAAAAGTCAACCATCGCCTATAGACATCAAAGATGTTAACGATGCGTTGCTATCTTGTGGCGAAGTCTAATGCGACATGCGTAAGTTTACCGGCTACTTTACCCTCCAAACCAGAACACGACAGTGATAAGCATTGACGCTATTGTGGCAAGAATAGGCAAGGCGGTGGTACCAGACCCGGGCGAGGCAATGCAGAACTCTACCACCTAGTAGCCACGATGGTAGTGACTTGCATAGCCAATCGGTCGTCTTTTACGACCTGCCTGGCAGAACGGCAGTTGCCCTATTCTTCAAAGGAGCCCGGACCAACACGGGGTTGAGTTGTTTTCGATATAGAGTATTTTTACAGCATAACGTTAAAACAAGTCGGTTATCTTTATAGTAAGAGACAATTTCACATTACAGGGGTCTTAAATAGCTATTCGCTTTGAGGGGTTGTAGCGCGGAAGTTCATTTTCGACCCCCCGTTCAAGCCAAAACCAGCAAAAACATGGGCTGACACGGCAACTAGAATTATTAAAATGGCTATAGCGTATGCGGTGATACTGAGATGATGAAGACGACCATCTTAAACTTTGCGTAAAATTTGCATTCAAATATACAATTTTATATAGAGTTAGTCCACATGAGATAATTTTTATTGAGTAGCTAACAAAGTTCGTCTGTTTAGATGTTTGTAACTCAAACACGTGAAGTAAAAATTCTTGCTAAAATAAAGCTTAAAAAATGTTGACTCATCCCAAGTCAAAAGTCTGACTTTTGCGTATTTTCTATAGTCGGTCAGAAACCGTGGTTAGTAAAAACCCGTTAACGTAATCTGCCCTTGGATCGATTTGTCAGTTTAGCGGCGAAATCTGGCTACCGCCGGATACTGCAATCTGTGACCTTGGCTTTCTGCGCATTGTGCTAATGTAATGCGAAACTGTAGCCTCGTAATGGATGACAGACTGACCTGGTACACTTAAAAGTTAAATTTAGACTATTTAAATTGTACGATCTTTCTTGCTAAATAAGGTTAGTTTTTTGGTTCTTAAGTAAGGTAGGAATCCTTATATCTAGTTGATTTGGAAGACTGATCCAATTTTGAGACAAACTGTGTAGTAAATTTACCCCATGTTGGATTGGACTGCCTTTAAAGAATAGACCAACTGCCGTTCTGCCAGGCAGGTCGTAAAAGGCGACTGATAGGATATGTGCCACTACCATCGTGACTACTAGGAGAATAAGAAAGGATTGAATTCCGCAACGTCTCACCCGGGTATTTGGTACGACTGCCTTACTTACCTCTTCTTGCCGTAATAGCGTCAGTACTTGTCACTGTCGTGTTCCACAAGATATGGTGCTTTGCTACTCATATTAACGTTATTGCGACAGGAATAGGTAAGACGGTGACGGTGACGGACGTACCAAACCAAGCGAGACCTGTAGAACTACCACCTAATAATCACGATGGTAATGACACGTTCGGCCAATCGTTGGCCTTTTACTAACTTCCCAGCAGAATAGCAGATGGTTTATTCTTCAAAATATAATTTGTATCATGTTTATAAGAGCCCTTTCGTTATCAGCTTAATGAATGTGTGTATCAAATGTATATTAAGTTATCATTACCCCGTTTAAATTAGAATGGGTTAGTTTTTGTACGATATTTGTACGTCTAAGGTCGCTATGAGATTAACTTTGGCCTGGTTTACATTTCTAGAATCTTTCACCTTTTTTAACTTTCCGCGTTTATACATAAGGAAGTTACTGATTTCGCACCAATTTTCGAAAATCGAGTTTTCACCAGATCTTCACGTTTTGAGGTCCTAGGAACATTTTCCGACTATTTTCACGATGACGTCAATATATCTCTCTATGTGTCTCTCTCTCTGTGTGTGTGTGTATGTGTGTGTGTTTGTGTGTGTGTGTGTGTTTGTGTGTGTGTGTGTGTGTGCGCGCGCGGGCGCGCGACTGCGTACGTGCATGCGTGCGTAAGTGCGTGCGTGTGTGTGTGTGTGTGTGTTTTTTTATCATAAGATGAGTAAACAAGCAGATGAGTCTCCTGATGGAAAGAGTCAACCATCGCCTATAGACACCAAAGATGTTAATGGTGCGTTGCTATCTTGTGACGAGGTCTAATACCACATGCATAAGTTTACCGGCTACCTTACCCTCCAAACCGGAACACGACAGCGACAAGCACTGACGCTATTGCGGCAGGAATAGGCTAGGCGGTGGTACCTGACCCGGGCGAGACAATGCAGAACTCTACCACCTAGTAGCCACGATGGTAGTGATTCGATAGCCAATCGGTCGCCTTTTACGACCTGCCTGGCAGAACGGCAGTTGGCCTATTCTTCAAAGGAGGCCGGGACCAACACGGCGAAGGATCTAAGGATTTTAATAAAAAATTGCAACTTCAGGATTTTAGGTCTAAAAATCATTAAGGTATTATTTCATGAAGGTTTTACTTCGTACAGTACACATTAACGCACCATCTGTTGATAAGCATATTTCATGTTAAAAATTGATGAGTAAATTCATGTATCTGATTTATTCCAATGACCCTGACGCCATCTATACGTTCTGTTTAGTAATACATCGAGAGTAAACAAAATGATTTAAAAGCATTATAACTTTCAATCTTTTGTATCTCCTGAAACACAACTTCAACAAAATTGGTGATGGGACTAATTGGGAAGTATTTTCCAAATCCCTCCTAAATAGAAGTATTTTCCAAATCAGCCCAGGTTAAGGCGTCATAAACTAATTAAAAAAGAAAGATTTCGAAGAATTAAGATCCTCCTCTTTGTTTGATGTCGGTTCAGAGTGATCCCGCCACCTGTTGGTCAGTAAATTGATGGTAAAATATAATAACTGTTTCTGATTTCTTTTTCTGGAAGATAATGTACCACAGGATGTTTCTTTTGCACAAAACATTTTTTTTTGTACAAGGGAACGTCCTGTCGTACTTTCCTTTTTTTCTTCATTCACTGCTATGTTCCAACAAGCTCTTATCTCTTACTTTCAATACCAAAACAGCTGTAATATGAAATTAAATTTTTATAAGAATTCGATTTCAGTGATTATCATGTAATGATTTGATTATGGTGTGCGGTTGCTTTAACCCAGTTTACATTTCTAGATTATCTGACAATTATAATCGGCCTAGTTTACATAAGGCTTCGTCTTATTAACGAGGTATTCCACAATATCCTGTTATATTCGCTCGCGTTTATATAAACATAGAGTTCTAGATTTTTTCATTGTTACGGTAACTCGTGAGGCAGTGAAAAATTTCATTAAATTGTTATCAGATCTCAAATATTACGAGCCTTATTGCTAATAAATTTGTAATTCATTCATAGTGGGCTATAAAAGTGATTTGACATTTTTAGTAGCCGAAATATATTCACAAACCTGATATATTTAAATAAATAATTCGTGTAGATATATACCTCTATATGTAAAATTTATTTTGCATATCTCGGAAGCGTTTTGAAGAATCCTATTTCCTGCTATTCCTTACAATCTTAGTAATATTATAAAGCGAAAGTATGTTTGGATGGATGGATATTTGGTACTCTTTCACGCAAAAACGGCCGAATCAATTAGGATGAATTTTGACACACGTATAGACGATGACCTGGAATAACAAATAGGGTACTTTTGTCCCGAAAAAATAAGTTGATCACGTGGGATTCATCAAAATCTATTTAAAATGCAGCGAACTGCAGGGATTAGATCAGGTTTTGCTTATACACTTCCTGTAGATTACGACGGCCTCAATAGTGAAGACTTTCAGGTACATGCGGGTGTCCTTCAAGGCTGCTTATTGTCGCCCCTCCTATTACTGGTTGTCATTGATGAGGTTACATAGCGATGTGTTATTATGTTAACTCTATTGAGTTAAATATAAATAATGTTTTAGAAGATTTGGATTTGGACTAAACTAAAAAATCTCTTGACAACAGACATAAGCCGTAATAAAAATAGGTGTGTTTATTTTCATTTATGTCACTTGATTGTAGTGTTTATAATGATTATTTTTATTATCATAATGTATTTCTAATGCATATTTAAAACTACCTATTAGGTTTCTACAGACTTCCGCAATGTAAACTTTAATTGTATCAAATTTATTCCACCGTTTACGCAAGCGTCATAAAAAGGAGTACAAAGTTTTTTTTCTATATATACAATATGCTTATATTATAATATTTCAGGATTTTTCGCAGTTTTAATTAATTCTTACATAGGATTAAATTACTTCACACAAACAAAAAAATATATGTGAAGTAGTTTACAACATATATAATAATATATGCCTTCCAGCCATTTAATCAAAAATCTATAATTAACAATAATTAAAACGTAAGATGTAAATGTAGTGGTAGTAGTAGTAGAAGAGGTGAACTGCTATTCTGCCAGGCAGGCGTAAAAGGCGACCGATTGGGTTTACGAGTCACTACCATCGTGACTACTAGGTGGGAGTTCTGCATCGGATCGACCGGGTCTGGTACCACCGCCTTACCTATTCTTGCCGCAATAGCGTCAGTGCTAGTCGCTGTCGTGTTCCGGTTTGGAGGCTAAGGTAGCCGGTAAACTTATGCATGTGGCATTAGACCTCGCCACAAGATAGCAACGCACCATTAACATCTTTGGTGTCTATAGGCGATGGTTGATTCTTTCCATCAGGAGACCCATCTGCTTGTTTGCTATCTTATGATATAAAAAAAACGTGTCGACATATCTAAATTAATTTCCTTTAAATTACCTTAAAGCTTTATTGATCGTTTCAGTGCGAATCAAATGGACACATCACACAGTACATACAATACGTTATAAAAAACTACATCAAAATTAAAACCTTACCCTGCCCTCAAATCGAGTCGAATAAAATCATAGTAAAAATCACGTTCCAACGTAATTATTCAAAGGAACGCTTAGGAAGCAAAGAGCACATGAAATGCAGTGGAAATTGCAAGGCAATTGAAATCAACTTGAAGTGGATGATTATAGCTCAAGTTGTATGAAAGTTTGTTAACGAAGTGCTGTTTGCGTGCTTTCTGATTTCAAAGCGAACCCACAAAGTGATCTGTTTCTGCGATTAGATGGATACATGGTTTTGAGTTAATGGTGCTTTTATGACTAGTTTTTTATTGCTTAGAACTGTGTTCAACATTATTACAATTATAAACACGATATTTTGTGAGAATGTTTCTGAGTTTTTTTAACAAAGAAGCAGATGGTTCTTTTGAAGGAAAAAGATAACCATTGCCTATGAACACAAAAGCTGTTAACCGATTCGTTGCGGGTGACGCGGCAGCCGTGTCATGATTGTTTTTGACGTATGGCGTTATGACACAGGAGTCTTGTCATTTTTTAAGTCGAATAATCTCCCTCAAATTGCATTTTAAAAGGTTTTAGCCTGAACAAAATCTTAATAATTTTCCACGTAAATCAAGCCTGTAGACTTAGTTTCTGAAAATTCTTCGTTTTATTGTCAGAAATACCAAATTTGCGTTTTGTATTTTTTTCTTATTTTCACGCAACGTGTTGTAAAGCGTACATTACTCCGACTCGTCACACCCGCCGCACTCTTGAACCAGCCGTTTATTTTGCGCGGCATGTGGCGAACTCTCGTATTTTGAAAAACTCGTATTTTGAAAATCGAGGAAAAGTCAGTAACTTCCTTATCTACCTATATACGTAGCGGGATGTTAAAAACACTTAAGGTATTACAATAAATACATACATATTTTCATGCCAGATCCCTTACGGGGTAGGCAGAGGGAACCGAGTGCCATACATCACGATCCTTGCAGGCTTGTCTCGCTTCTTCCACATTCATCACTCTCTTCATACACACGCGCCGGTTGCGAAGACTCTTGATACCACCTTCGGACAGTACTCGCTCAATCTGATCGTGGTATGTCAGTCTTGGTCTTCCCCGGTACCTACATCGTCCCACATTCGCATTGTATATCTGTTTTGTTAACCTTTCATCTACCATTCTTTCTACATGTCCGAACCAACGGAGCATGCCCTTTCTCATTTTTACACCGACACTTTCTTTCAAACCTAACCTCTCTCTCACTTCGACATTACGAACCCGGTCCGCGAGTGTCACACCACATATTTTTCTTAGCGACCTCATCTCGACCGTGTTGATTCTACTTTCATGCCCTTTCTGACATACCCAACTCTCACTTCCATACAATAGCGTTGGGCTAAGCACATGATTATGCAGGGCTAGACGGGCACCCTGACTAATGACAATAAATCAAATTATAAAAAGTTAATGTAAAAAAACTTTTTAGAAAGTTAATGTTAAAAAAATTTTTTTTAGAAAGTTAATGTTAAAAAAAATTTTTTTAGAAAGTTAACGTTAATGTAAATTGGATTTTATCTCAAAACCATGGGCCAAATCTATGGTTTCGATTTTCGATAGACAGTCCTTTAGACGCTGTAAACATAAACATCCAAATTAAGAATCTTTTTTTTGGATAATCAATTGAAGAATGGAAAAAATATGCACCAAATTTTTATTTCTTTCCTTTTTGGAAATCGGTCAAAGCCTCACGTCATCTGAACTAGCTTAATGTTAAAATCTCCTGGATTTAACGTGATTTGTCTCTGACATATTGTGGAATGGACGAGGGATTTTAAAGGACACAAAATGCTTAATACATTTAAGCCTGTTTTTTAAATGAAAGGACCCTGGTTTTTCTGTTTATTTTATTAGAAACGAAACTTGTGCTTGTTATTTTAATAAATAGCTAATTATACTTTGGGAATCCTATAGAATGCCGCTAGCGGCTTTGTATCACTATCTGTTCAAGGAACGCTGTAAAACTCCTCGTGTTACTTGAATAAATTACATTTAGTAGTGGTGGTTGGTCTACTCGGCTCAGATCATGGGGTCTCGTGTTCGATCTCCGGGTTGTGCAATAGGAAGACCGTTTCGAAGTTTCCGAAGCGTGGTTGTAGCGTGGCGACATTCCCATCCCTCTGATGAATACGTAAAGCGACACCCATCTCACCAAGCGACAAATTGTTCAATAGCAGAGAGCTGGAAAGTCTTATTCTTTCGATTTACTCAGCCTACTCAGCAAGAGATCGATCGTGATGACACGTTTTTAAATATATTTTTAAACAATAATAATGATATCGGTGAATAAATTACACGAATTGATCTAATCCCAAAGTAAGCAAATTATTTTGCTTGTGTTATGGGTGCTAGTCGACGATACTATTACATAGAAATACATATATAAAAACTAACAGTATTGTAATTGTATTTCTAACAGAAATACATACATCAAACAACACCCAAACCCAGAAACACAAATATCTATGCTCATCACATAAATGTTTGTCCCTGTCGGGAATTGAACCCAAGAGCCATCAGTTCGCAATTAGGTTCGCTAACGACTAGGACGGGGCGGTCAAAAACCTCGTGACATAATGAATTAAAATAGACTAAATATTAAATAAAATAAAGAAAAAGAATGTTTTTGGGACAGTCATAGGAGTGAAAACTTACATAGTATTTATTCTACGCGACACTACGTAAAACTGCACAACAAAATAAATAATGAAGTAAATACAATATACAGCCAAATTCAAACTGTGACGAGACGCTGGTGGCGGAATACGTCGCTCGACATCTGTCTTAGGGCATTTTAGCATGACTATCACGGTAACCATAAGATTTTATCCCTACCAAAAATCGCTGCTCAACACGTTTAAAAAAGTTTACACTTCAACCCTTAGCTTCAAAAATGATTTTTCGCTTTTATAAGTAGCCGACCCGCAGTGCTTCTTCCGCAAGCTTTTGTTTTATTTGAAAAAAAAAGATTGAAATTCAATAAAATGTATAATAGCAAAATTGACAAAACATAGTTTTTATCATCAAAATTATGATAATGATTAGATAGGAACCTAAATCTATAAATGAATTGCTGTTCGTTAGTCTCGCTAAAATTCGAGGACGGCTAGACCGAATTGGCTAATTTTGGTTTTGGTTCAGGTTAGGTTTAAAACGTGAAAAAATTTAGAAAAAAAAAACGGAAAAGTAGACACAAAGCTGGCAGAACAACGTTGGCCTCGTCAGCTACAATTACTATAGTTATAGTCAAAAATTTTATGTCAAAATATTTAGCGGTTTTTGCATGACGCCCATTAAAAGAAACAGCTATATCTTTATACATATAGGCTCAGATTAAACAAACCCCTTGTTAATCTGAGCATATAGGGAAAAGCGTACGTTGTCAAAGTAACCATGTAACATTAAATAACAATCTTGATATTTAAAAAATACGTGTCACGTTGTTTGTCCATGATGGACTCTGAAATTACTGCACCGATTTCAATGAATTTTTGTAGATACTGAAACAACAATAGAACAGTGGATACTGTTTGATCCACAGACTAAAATAAAAGCTAATAGAATTAATAATAACTAATAGATATGGCATTGAAAAGGGATTGTGTTGCCGCTCATGTGAGCAAACGCTTTTATCACTGTCAAAAGTGTCATACATTTGTAGTTATATTGGGAAAAAATATAAATAAGCCATGTTGTACTATGTTATCGTACCAAATGCGATTACAAGACTTAAAAATTATCCTTGGAGTGATTTTATTTCATCGGTAAAAACTATAACTCTGTATTCTGTGTGTAATTGCAAGCTACACTGACAAACTAGGAAATTGCCTTGAAATGCGTATCCATTTAATCCGTGATAGTTTTTATCTTAATTTTTTTTTATAGAAGAGGGGGCAAACGAGCAGGAGGTGCACCTGATGGTAAGTGATCACCGCCGCCCATGGATATCCACAATACAATTAACCTTCCTTCTCAAGTAACTCAACAAAATATTTAATACAAGTATTTTGT
Source organism: Apodemia mormo (assembly GCA_036924255.1). Lineage (NCBI taxonomy): Eukaryota > Metazoa > Arthropoda > Insecta > Lepidoptera > Riodinidae > Apodemia > Apodemia mormo. The sequence continues at coordinate 9,196,673 of JAUPFN010000022.1, read as the reverse complement.
ATGACAAAACAACGTTTACCAAGTCAGCATATAAAAGTTACATGTACTCGTACATAATCTTATAAGCTATCGTAATTATGTATCTGTTGTGTGCACATAAATATAGTTATAATTTTTATGATGATAAGCTTCACGCATAAGCTCACGAAAACAAAATTATTAAGATAACCTTAAACATAGCAGTTATTATAAAACGGTTTATTGCTCCAAATTATATGAAAGTTTTTATGTAAAAATTAGAAGTAGATTACAAAAAGTGTGTATGAAATTAAATTAGAATTAAATTATATTTTCACTTAGTTAGATTATAATCTAACGGTATTGACAATTTCACTGTGACATATACATAATATAATATGGATAAAAATCGATTGCCACCAATGTTTGACCGCTCATCATAATCACTTTATTATCTGAGTACCTAATTCTTTATTTGTTGCATTGTTAAACGTCAATTCAAGGCTTGTATGAATGAAAACATGTATTTAGAAAACAGTACGGCAAGATAAAAAAATGTTATAAACATCAATACCGTTAAGGAGAGATTCGCTCTCATTATTTTCTTTATTAGCCATGGGAAGTCGGGTTATACAGCTAGTTAGGTTATAAAAATGATCTAGCTCTAATTATATTATAGCAATTATGCAAAAAGAATAATGTCCTGGCGGTCTTTAATTTCAATCTTCTGTGAAGACGCAAGAGTGGCTGTTTGTTTTCAATAAATTTTTAATTATTCTGGAAAATATTACTCGCCACAATCTCGATATATGCCCGATTTTTCTACAGGTTATCACATCATGTAACTTCATGCCATTGTACAAACGTGGGTACGTTGTACTTGTATGTCCTTATGTGCTTGTGTGCGTTTGTAATTTTTTTAATACCTAAAAAAGTAAAATTGTAGAGAGTTATATGTATTTTTATGATGATCCGCACCCCGCTGCACGATTGATTTTTTTCGTAGTCTGACGAGATCCTTTTGTTTAGCTAGTTATCTTCTAAAGAAAACCTGTAGGTATATTTATATTATTACAGTCTACAGTCCATAGTCGTCTTCCTATCTATTCATTATAAAGTATTTAAAGAACAAACATCAAAACATCTTGGCGATGGCGGATGGTGCCGATGTTGTCTCTTTGTGTACATCAAGAGAGCTATCTTGTCGTTAATAATATCTCATGATATATTCGCTGCATTATAAAAAATTGATGAATCCCGCGGGAACACCTCATTTTTACCAGGATAAAATGTAGCCTATGTGCTATTCTAGGTTATCATCTACCTGTGTGCCAAATTTCATCCAAATCCGTTTGGTAGTTTTTGTGTGAAAGAGTAATAAACATCCATTCAGCCGTCCAAACATACTTTCGCTTTATAATATTAGTAAGATTGATTGAGTAACAAACATCTATCATCCATCCAAACATCTAAACTTTTATCGCATTTATAATATTAATATAAATATAAATAAAATAATTCATTTTATGACATCCAAACATCCAAACTTTTGTCGCATTTATAATATTAATATAAATATAGATAAAAAAAACCACTTAATGTCAGGAATTGTACATTTAACATTCGTATACGTAATATTCGGAGTATTATAACATTGAATGCTAGAAATGTACAATATTTTTCCACCATCCGTCATTGTCAGTGGGCAACGAATGCGTTGCCGCCTGTTTTGCATACCAAGTAAGAACGACCCACTTACAAATCAAGTGTAGAAGTGTGCCAATTCATTCCTCACGGAAATAAATCCATCGGACCATAAACTGGAGATAATGAACCGGCAATTATACTATTACTAAATGGAGTTAATTGGTTTTGAAAGAAAGAAAGAAAGAAAGAAAGAAAATATTTATTTGCAAGAATATGGGTGATACAAGTTGTTAAAAATAAATTAAGTTACCGACATATTCTACCAATATATGGTGTGCAAATATTTAAAAAAATATCATTATATAATATTGCATTTAAAACTATAAATTGTATCGATTTTTCAGAATTACTACCGGATCGGAACGCGGCCACACACTGAGAAGATCCGGCGGAAGAAACTCAGCGGGCTGGTCTTTTTTTCTCTAATTTATGTTCTTGTTATAAATATACAAGGATGATTCCATATTACAGTTATTTTTATAATTACAAGTTTCATATTTTGAGTAATTATTTTTTTATAATTTACATAATGTTCACCATTTACAAAATTTTTACTACATTGAAATTTTTTTAAGGACAATTCAACAAACTTATATTTCTATCCATTAACATTTAATTTTATCGGCTAAAAATTCTTTAATATCATAATAAGTTTTATCTAACAGCAAATCAAACAACTTTTTGCGAAATTTATTTATAGGCAATGATTTAAGACTATCAGGAATATGATTGTATATAATAATAGACATACAATACACATTTTTTGTAAAAACATTTAATTTTTGGTTAGGCACATATAATTTCTTACTATTCCTAAAATATGAGTTACCAGTGACTTCAGCATTTGTTTTAAATAACTTTTGGTGCTTTTTTACAAATACGCATACCTCTAAAATATACAAACATGGTAAGGGAAGTACCTTAAGAGACTTGAAAAGTGGTTTACAGGAATGTAACTGATTAACACCACATATTGCTCGAATACATTTCTTTTGGACTCTAAAAATTCGTACCAATTCAACAGAATTTCCCCAAATAGGAATTCCATATTGTAAATTAGAAGAGACATATCCATGATATGCTAATAGGGAGGCTTTTGCGTCTCCTACTTCCCTTAGTCTTCTCAAGACATAGACAAATCTATCAATCTTATTACATAGAGATTCAATGTGTGCTTTACAATTTTTGTCAATAATTATTCCTAAAAAGTTTGTATAATCTACATCATCTATATTTACTTTATTTAAAAATATATTTGTGTTTTTGGTAATATTACTGTGATAGTACTGAAATTCAATTAATTTTGTTTTAGTTACATTAACTTTTAAATTATTATTAATTAACCAGTCTGAAACTTGGAATAAAGTTTCGGTTGTTTCATTTACCAAGTCTTTTTTATTTTTACATTTAATAAGTAGGGTAGTGTCATCAGCAAATAAAAAGCAATCATGTTTTATACTATCAGGAAGATCATTGATATAAATTAAAAACAGCAAGGGTCCTAAAACACTGCCCTGTGGTACACCACAGTTGTTAACAAGGTAGTTTGAAGTATATATTTTTTTACGGTTTCCGCATATTTTAGATATTTCAACACATTGTTTCCTATTCTCTAAATAACTCTTTATCCAATCTAAAGACTTCCCTCTAATACCATATTTTTCAAGTTTTGATAGTAAAATATTGTGTGAAACAAAATCAAATGCCTTACTCATATACACAAAGTGGATACATTTTCTTATTCAGACATTCAGTTATGCTCTTTACTAAATCAAAACATGCTAATGTAGTAGACCTACCTTTCCTAAATCCATATTGATTATTTTTTAGTAGGTCAAAATCAAGTAAATAATTATAGAGCTTTTCATACATAATTTTTTCAAAGATTTTTGAAATGACTGGAATTAAAGTAATAGGTCTATAATTGTTCATATCGCACATATCTCCTTTTTTAAACAACGGTTTGACAATACACTTTTTTAATCGTTCTGGATATTTACCTTCCAAAAATGACAAATTAATTATATGGCTAAGAGGTTTTGATATTACACTAGCAACATTTTTCAATAATTCTGTGCTAATATTATCATAGCCAGTAGCATAAGTATTTCTCAATGAATGAATAACTTTTTTCACATCATGCTCATCTACTGGTGTCAAATACATGGTTTTACTACAATTTGGTAAAAAATGTAATTTTGAAGTATTTGTAGATTTGACTTTTACACCACTTGATTTTGTCTGGTTTATAAAAAAATTATTAAATAGATTACAGATTTTTTGAGTATTTGTGTACTTTAAATTGTTTACTTTGATTTTTCCTATTTCTCTAATATTTATTTTGTTCTGAAATGTACTTTTAATCAGATTCCATGAAGCTTTACATTTATTAGAGGAATTTTCAATATATTTCAAAGCAGACTGTTTTTGTGATTCTAATATACATTTGGACAAAATTTTCCTATAATGTAAATATTTACATTTATTTTCTTTTTTATTAGATTGAGCATGACGATAATTAAGGTACAACTGGCGTTTTACTTTGCAACATTTTAGAAGACCTTTAGTTAACTATTTATTTTTTATTGGTTTATTTGAAACTTTTACACGGATCTTAGGAAAACATAACTCAAAAAACAACAGTAAAATATCATGAAATTCATTAAATGCTTCTTCACAGTTTGACTTTGTAAAAACTTCATTAAAACTTAAACTTGATAAACATTCATGAAACTTTTTAATATTTTCCTGCCCATATATCCGCTTTGTTTCAAACCAAAAAGCTCTTTTTTGTTTAAATTCTAAGACTGACTCTATATTGGCTTGTATACTCTGAGCAGTTTCATGATCAGACAAAGCAAGTGTATGAGTGTTAGACTGAACATTATTTATGTTACTTGCTATTACATCCAGACATGCATGCTTCCTAGTAGGTTTTAAAATATGTTGATTTATGTTGTTATTTGAAAGAATGCTTGTTAAATTTTTATGTGTACAGTTATCCTGCATCAGGTCTATATTCCAATCTCCACATAAAATAATTTTCTTTTTTGAATTTATCATAATATTTTCTAATAATAATTCTAATTTATTTAGGAATATATCAACTTTTGAGCTGGGAGTACGATAAATACAAATTACTATTAGTTTATAATTAATAATTTCAACAGCGCAACTTTCAAAGGAAAATGGTAAGCGTATTTGTAAATCTAGCATTTTAAAATCAAGTTCATTTCTCACTAAAATACAAGTTCCACCCCTACGCTGATTGTCACGAGAAAAATGAGATGCCATAGTGTAACCGTCAAGTTTAAAGTTTGTTTCAGAACCTTGCTTAAGAAAAGTTTCAGAAAGACATATAACATCAATTTTACCTAGTGTTTTGCTAAGCTCACTAATAGCTACTTGCAATGCTTGAATTGCTTGAATGCTACTTAGTGTTAAAACTCCGTGTAAACGCACTGACGAGTTCCTCGTTATAATTGAAGACAATATGATATGGTTTCATTGTATGATTTTTGAAGAAATAACGTTCCTCAACCGATTTCCATATAGAAATATCCATATACATTGATATAAAAAACCCAAGATATATAATCAGTGTGTCAAAAACGTCCTCCAAAAATGAGTGCATAATTTTCAATTGTGCACTCATTTCAAATAGAATCGCGTCGGCCACGTAACTGTCAATTTTATTTATTTTCGTACATTGCTTTGTAAAAACAACTATAAGTCTTGCACTTAAGGTTGGATATGCAAAGACATATGTTTTTGCCATATCTATAACTATTTAAAAGAAATTAGGGACACTTTTGAGTGTCAGTTTTGTTCGGGACTGTACATCTAGGGTTTTTTATATCAATGTCCGTATAGAATAATCCATCATAGCTTTGAATTCCGTGTCGGGCAAGTAATTTTGAATATTTCCAGTTTTTTTTAAACATAAGAGTAAGTTATCTCGGGATTGGATATGTGCCCGATTTACTCTTGGGTTACCAAATTGCCCTCAAAATCAATGCTGCTTAGAGCCTGTTTGCCCTCATTTTTCAAGACAACACATTTTTAAAAGGTTGCCTACGTAACTGCAAGAAATATGATATTGCAGATGTCTATGGCGGTGAGCGGTTGAGCACTTACCATCAGGTGCGCCTCCTGTAAGTTTTTTTAGAGAAGTGTGAGCAAACGAGCTCCTCTTCTGTAAAAAACTTAATATTTTACTGCTGGCGTATGCTGTTATAAGACAGTAAGTTTGTTGTTAAAGTTCTAATGCGTTCTATAAAAATAATTCTTTAATTGGGCCTACTTTAGTATTTTCTACGAAAAATCTAAAGAATTATTGAATAATTTGCATAGTTGATATAAGTTGTAAACAGTCTGTCTTTTTAGGTAATGCAAAAGCTAGGTTATGTTTTAAAAGAGTATTTGTTCATTTGTAATTTGCATTTTATTTTTCGGTTGTTTCCTTGTTTCGTTTGGGCTCGTTATAATAGAGTTTCCTAATTAGCAAGCTCGCAAGAAGCGAGCGAAGGTTAAATGTATCACTAATATTGTTATGTTACTAGATTGTAGAACTCTGCGACAACTCTCTCCCAAATACAATACCTTACAACCATCACATCCCGTTGACAAATATACCGATCTGTTCTCATTGCAATAATGTTTGTCTCTGTCGGGATTCCAATCCGAGTCCCGTCGATTGCGTAGTCAGGGCTGCTAACGAATAACGGTCAGCCTGTTTACACTCTCACATACATGTACTTAAAAAGCACGAATTACAAGTTGGGACTCAAGCTCTGAATTTTGTCTCCGTACAGCGTCACCGTCCGCGTCAGTAGTCTAGTCTAGTCTAGCACCAAAACATTTACTAGGAATATGTATTTGGTTACATTATTGTTATTACTAGCTGTTGCCTGCGACTTCGTCCGCGCGGACTTCGTTTACTCCGCACAGCTTCTCCCCCGATAGGTAGATAGCATGATAATATGTAGCCTATATTGTTGACCCGAGTTGACCCGACCTGTTAGTAATATTCATGCAAAATTTGAAGTAAATAATTTTGAGTTTACCCCGGACATACATACAGACAAACAGACATACAGACAAACAGACAAAAATTCTAAAAACTATATTTTTGGCTTCGATATCGATTGTAGATCACGCCCCAAGTATTCTTTTAAAAAATATTCAATGTACAGTTTTGACTTTCCTACGATTTTATTATATTGTTATTATAATCTACGATAATATGATAAAGATGTTTATTACAGTCGCGGGCGTCCTCGTATCCTTTTAAACGCAGCTAATTGTTCTAATTAATATTATTATGATGTGTAGCGAGTACGCGTCGGGGTACGGCGCTAATTGGCAACATCGGCATCGGCTAATTAATGCTGATACGGGTGCGGATACTGTTAGTGGTGTGCCCTTTTGTTGTATGTTTTCACTAACGTTCTAGTTATATTAATAGGTTCTAGTTTTGTTAATTATGAATACACTAGACGAGTTGACCTTATTAGAAAAACCTGTTAAATGCGAGTTTGATTCGCAAACGAGGGTTCTGTACAAGTCAACCTTACCTACACGTATATTTAATGTGGGTTTATAGGTTTCGATTACTTTATGAAATCGCAAAAAAGCTACATAAACGGTAATATCTTTTGATCGCGTTTTTTGTGATGTAATTAAAAATTTACGATTTTTGGATTTTTTTCCTTTACATTTGCTGTAATACATTGTTTCTTGACAAACTTCATAATTCTAGAATCTACATCAACGCGTAAGTATTCTATAGGTTTTGGTTCCCTATTGAAATCCCAAAAAAGTTGGAAAAAGAGCGGAGAGGGACAGTAGACCCTAGAGCATTTGATATATGAATTTTAACTTGATATATTTACACGTTCTTGATAAAAAGGGTCTTGACACAAGGACAACGAATATTTTGTAATAATAGTATCCGTTTCCTATATATATCAGGCGCGTGCGCTCCTTATAGGCAGAAAAGCAGCAAGCATAAAACGTTCGCACGTTTTAGATGATTTTAATTAATAATAAGTAAATGAATAAAATGTGTCATAATCATGTGCACGCCGCTGAAATCTATAAAAGAAAAAGTTTTGTGGCCGAGTACTCCGCCGCATACTCAGTATCATAATCCTGTGCACGCCGCTGATATATATATATATATATATATATATATATATATATATATATATATATATATATATATATATACGAAACCCTAAAAAGAGAGTATTCACATAGTTTTCAAAAAACTTGATAAACAAACAGAATGAATATATTTTATATATTATTATTATATTGATTGACTAGATACTTGTTTAACAAACTGAAATTTAATGTACTTAAGTTAAATTTATTTCATGTATATTAGTAGGAAAAGCAACAGTTTTATATATATATATATCCATACTAATATTATAAATGCGAAAGTAACTCTGTCTGTCTGTCTGTCTGTCTGTCTGTCTGTTACGCTTTCGCGGCTAAACCGCTGAACCGATTTGGATAAAATTTGGTACAAATATAGTTTGAGACCCGAGAAAGGACATAGGATAGTTTTTATCCCGGAAATCCTACGGGAACGGGAACTATGCGGGTTTTTATTTTAGAATTTTTTCCACGCGAACGTAGTCGCGGGCACAGCTAGTATATATATATATATATATATATATATATATATATATATATATATGTAGGAAGTCGGTCAGATACGATAAATAAAATGAGGATGTGGTGATATAACAACTCTTTATATTTTGTTCAACTTGTATCAAATATCAAAAATAACATAAGATCACTATTAAAGCTTTCCATTATTTAATGACTAGTTCTCGTTTAACAATTCCAAGTAACTTAATTATTCCTTATTACAAATAAGTCATAATTTAAGCAATAGATAGTCCATTATAAATTATACTGCGACTAATTTATAGTTGACAATAATAATTAACTTGTTTGCACAAATTAATTATCCAAGAGTCAAGGATAAGCTACTAGCAAGATACAACAAGTGTACCGAGCCACGCCAGAGCCAAGACTGCCCGAACGGGGGGCGCTCAGAGCCTTTTATACAGGTAGCAAAACAATTTGAGTAGTAGGGATATCGAACGATGCGCTCGGTGGCTCAGACGTACACCTGTTGTTTACAATAATCTTGCATTTGATGACGCGGACGCCGTCATATATATATATATTAACACTTGTACTATTTTACAAATAAATATTTTACAACTGACATTTAATAATTGTAAAGCCAACCAGTTTCGCCTATTATAGCGTTATCAGTTTTTTTAGTTTATTTACGTATTATTTGAACTTAACAAATACATACGCAAAAACAACAACTTAATACAAGTACACCAAGTATTTTTTAAATTAATATATATATATATATATATATATATATATATATATATATATATATATATATATATATATATTTTTTGTGTATGTATATTATACATGTCACATGCATGTAGTGTCTGTAATGTTTATAATGTTTATTTTTATTAATTTTATGTATTGTAACTATGCCAAATTTCATAATTTCATACTCTCCACCGCTCGCGTGTATGTTTTAAAAAGGGGTACAACGTTTTTGTTTTACGTACTAATATATGAAATGAAATGAAATGAAAATGAAAATGAAATGAAAAATATTTATTTGCAAGAATATGGGTGTCACAAGTTATTAAAATAAATTAAATTACCATCATATTCTACCATAATATGGCGTGCAAACATTTTAATTTAGGTCGATTTCTTTATAATTACTACCGGATCGGAACGCGGCCACACACTGAGAAGATCCGGCGGAAGAAACTCAGCGGGCTTCTTTTTTTCTATTTCACGTATTACAATTGTATGTATTACAATTTACTAGAATTATTTCACATCAAAAGTTGTTTTTACAATTTACAAAATATGATCTTATGCTCAATCCAAATTTTTACAATTTACAAAAAATTTACCATTTTACAAAATTTGCCGTTCAGTTTTTATTACATTTAAATTTCAAGGTAAATTGTACAAGCTTATATTTCTGTTTATTAACATTTAATCTTATCTGCTAAAAATTCTCTAATATCATAGTATGTTTTATTTAACAGTAAATCAAACAATTTTTTGCGAAATTTATTTATAGGTAATAATTTTAGACTATCAGGAATATGATTGTATATATTAATTGCCATACAATATGCATTTTTTTTATAAATATTTAGTCTTTGGCTTGGCACATGTAGCTTCTTACTGTTTCTAAAATATGAGTTCCCTAATACTTGAGCATTTGTTTTAAACAAATGTTGATGTTTTTTTACAAATACGCATACCGACAGTATGTAAAGACAAGGTAAAGGTAGTATTTTAAGAGTTTTAAATAGGGGTTTACATGAATGTAGTTGATTAACATTACATATTGCACGTATACATTTCTTTTGAATTCTGAAAATCCTAATTAAATCAACTGAGTTTCCCCAAATAGAGATTCCATATTGCAATACAGATGAGACATATCCGTGATATGCCAGCAATGCAGCATTTAAGTTGGCTACTTCTCTTATTCTTCTCAAAACATAGATAAATCTGTCAATTTTTTTGCAAAGAGAATCAATGTGCGCTTTCCAATTGCAATGGTTGTCAATAAATATTCCTAGAAATTTAGTGTATTCAGTATTTTCTATATTTATATTGTTAAATAATATATTTGATTTTTGAACTTTATTGCTATAACATGTTTGAAATTCAACTATCTTTGTTTTAGTCAAGTTAATTTTTAAATTATTACTTTTTAACCATTCCGAAACTTTAAGTAAGGTTTCAGTTGTTTCTTTTACTAGATGATTTTTATTTTTACATTTAATGAGGAGTGTAGTGTCATCTGCAAATAAGAATGACTCATGTTGCATAGTCTCTGGAAGATCATTAATGTAAATTAAAAAGAGCAAGGGTCCTAAAACACTTCCCTGTGGTATTCCACAGTCACTACAACTATAATTTGAAGTATATATTTTTTTATGTGTCCCAGAAATTTTTGAAATTTCTACACACTGTTTCCTATTTTCTAAATAACTTTGTATCCACTCTAATGATTTTCCTCTTATACCATATTTTTCAAGTTTTGCCAACAGAATTCTATGAGAAACAAAGTCGAATGCCTTACTCATGTCTAAAAATACACAAAGTGGATAACTTTTTGTATTTAGGCATTCCGTTATACTCTTTACCAGTTCAAAACATGCTAAGGTTGTCGACCTACCTTTTCTAAATCCATATTGATTATTTTTTAATATATTACATTTCAATAAGTAATTATGAAGTCTATCATACATAACTTTTTCAAAAATTTTTGAGAGAATCGGAATTAATGTAATGGGTTTATTTTTTAAGTATTGGTCTAACTATAGACTTTTTTAGTCGTTGTGGGAACTTCCCTTCTAAAAATGTTAAATTAATAATATGACTGAGCGGCTTTGATATTACAGCAGCAACATTTTTGAGTAGGTTTGTACTAATATTATCATAACCAGTTGCACTTGTATTTTTTAAGGAGTTTATGATCTTAAATACTTCATGCTCATTTACTGGTGTAAGAAACATAGTTTTACTGCTATTAGGTAACCCAAGTATTTTTGATATATAGATTATGTTGGATTATGTGTATATATAGATTATGTTGGCTTTCTTGTACCGTTTATAACGCAGCTATTCTTTTTAATTAGGTAATATTATGAAGTGTAGCTAAACCGTGTCGGAGTGTGACCCTAATTGGCAACATTGGCATCGGCTAATTAATGCTGATACGTTAATGCAGGCGTTAATTGTGTGCCCTTTTAACGCTCTTATCTATATATGATATAACGCTCTTATCGATATTACGTTAAGGAAAAACTTTGACCCTTTTTTAAGACAATTGCGCGAACGGTGGAGTATGAAATTTGGCGCAGTTAAAGTTTAGATTGCGGAGGACTGCAGAAACTTAATATTTTTAAATAAAATGCACAAGAAATACATTTATTTAATATAAATAAACATTACACACGCCACATTAATGTGACTTACGTTATAATATATACACACATATATATACTATTTTCTTTACAGCTAAAGTCAATTGTCAGACTTAAAAGAGATTTTATTGCATAGCTCATGGTCGAATTTCGGCCCACAGGCGATCGCTAGTTATATTAATAGGACATAGGTAGCTTTTTTCATCTATACATACCTACAAATAAATAAAACTGAAATGTCTGTTTGTAATATTAAAATAACCGCTTTTTACCATATTCCAAAATGTTTTTAGCAATTTTGTGTCTCTCTGTTTGTTCCGGTTAATCTCTGAAACATCTGGACCTGACCTGAGATTTTGACGGGACTTTCACTGGCAGATAGCTGATGTATTAAGGAGTAACTTAGGTCACTTATTTTAGAAATTATTTCAAGCGGACGAAGTCGCGCGCACAGCTAATTGTAAATAAACTGGACGGCTAGACCTTAGTATAAGACAGCATTTGAGTCTGTAATAAATATAAGTATGTGGGGCCGTTCAAGTATTACGTGAGCACCATTGGGAGGCGGAGGGGTTTTGGCTTTGCTTATTTTTGATGACATGGGGGATGGGGGGGTCTGGACAATGATTTCGTTAGCAAAATTTATTTTAGTACTTTTTAGGGTTTACCACAAAATTTAGTTGATTTGAACACATAATATATGACAACTTTGCTTGTCTATTGCTCGAGACTGAAACGCATCTTCAGGGATTGCTCAAATATAGATAGATATATTTACTGAGCAACACGTTCACTCAATACATCAAACATCAATGTCAATGTCTAAGACTTAGAGTAATGGGATTATCTGTCATGAACTAAGGGTTGTTTAGTCCAGTCAGAATGAGCATAAGGCTAAGACATCAGCGTACAGTCAACTTTTTGTAAATAGTATAAACCCCACGAATATGATCTCAACTCGACCGAACACGTGTTTTTGTAGCCAGGAAAATTAATGAAAAAAAAGTAGTGTAAATCGGTCGACCCCGCAAGCTGTCCCTGAAATTTCCCGCTAAATTAAGGTATTTTAAGCTCAAAGGAGTAAAAACATTTTAGATCTATGCTTAAATTTTTTCAGTTCAAATATCATTTTTGTTGATAGTATATTGATTGATGTATATTTTGGAAACTATGATCGATTTTGGACTTTCTAATGGCATTTTGCAATTTGCAATTTTGAGATTTAAAATGTTGTTTTAAAAAATAATCAGTTGAAAAATTTCGGAGAAATGTCAAAAAACACTTTTTCTAATTGATAAATCCCAAATAAATTGAACGATTTTCCTCAGTTTACCGTGCGCCTTCTAAGTTCTAGGAAAGTGGGGAGAGCAAGTATTTTTTTAAAATTTATTTTAACGTTATTGTACACCAAAAATATACATTTTCGTAAAAAAGGCGAACGTAGAGCCTGTTAGCATTATTCACCAGCCAGTTTTTTTCTGAGATCTGAGATGTAAGGTAATCGGTAAACTCGTGGTTGTGGTATTTGATCCATCCATACGGAAAACCACCATTAACATATTTGGTGTTCAATGGCGATCGGCGTTTATTTCGATTTAGAGTCACCTGCTGGAATACTATCTTATGATTAACAAAAATCAGCGGGTTTAATAGAAAATGTCAAATAAGTCTTATATTCTTATAAAAATATTATATGTATACTAGCTGACCCGGCAAACGTTGTTTTGCCATATAAATTATTTATTTATTTTAAAAATAGGGGTTGATCATAGAGAGTTGAAAATTTTTGTATATATTTTTCGATGACGGAGGAGTACGGTAACTAACATTGTGACACGGGAAATATATATATATATATATATATATATATATATATATATATATATATATTAGGGTGGAGTGAAAAAAAAAATTTTTTTTTTCTTCTTAGCCTGGGGGTCAAATTTGTAGCTTATAAAAAACAAAAATTTTTGAAAAAAAAATAAAATTTTTTACTCAACATCTTGAGGCAGCCCACTCATTTTTAAAATTAATTACGAGTAAAAATATTTGGTTGCAAAAAAAAATTTTTAAAAGCGTTCTAAAAACTTCAAAATATCCTCTTTTATGCCAATTAAAAATCACAAGTTAAAAAAAATTTTTGTGACTATTGTTTTAATATTTAAAAAAAAATCCAAAAAAGTAACATTCCTCGTTAGGGCACTAGAATAAAATTTGAGTTGGAAATGATCATAATTGCCAATTCTTGGATGTTTTAAGACATTAAAAGACAAAAATTTTTTTTTTTGCAACCAAATATTTTTACTCGTAATTAATTTTAAAAATGAGTGGGCTGCCTCAAGATGTTGAGTAAAAAATTTTATTTTTTTTTCAAAAATTTTTGTTTTTTATAAGTGTAGCTTATTTTTGACCCCCAGGCTAAGAAGAAAAAAAAAATTTTTTTTTTTCACTCCACCCTAATATATATATATATATATATATATATATATATATATATATATATATATATATATATATATTTTTGTGTTTTTGCACTGGTAAAAAAAGGTATTTATTTTTAAAAATAATTGTTATTTTTTATTTTACAGGTAATACGCTGGTAAAGGTTTTCATCAGAAAGTGTTGAGGTGAAGTAAAATTTAAAATATTTAGATATTTTTACAAACATTTACCCAAACTAAGGTAAGCAAAGTCGGGAACAATTCGTTTTACCATTGAAGGCGAAAACTAGTTTAAAATGTGTTATACTATAGTGTTATTAATGCGCTTCGACAATTGTCGTATTTCACGATAAATATAGTTATTGAGTTCGGAAATAAAAGGATAAAAAGGATTTATGTTATGTGAATAAAAAGATGTTATGTGAAAATATATTTTCACCTCCTGGCTAAAGTGTTCTTTATTAGACTAGGGGATCCTAAACTTTAACTGGAATCTCACCTCATATTCGGTTGTGTTATTCCAAAATAATATTTTCGACTATGAACCTGTCCGAAGTGTTCTTCAGACTAGGATTCATAAGATAGCAAACAAGCAATTGGCTCTCCTGATGGACCGCTCCGTTGGTTGAGTGGTTAGCGAAACTAACTACGATTGATGGGGTTCGGGTTCGAATTCTGACAATGACAAACATTTTTGTGATGAACGTAGATGTTTGTATTTCCGGGTTTGGGTGTTTATTATGTATGTAACAGTATGTATATATGTAGTTCAATGTATTAGCATCGTTGACTAACACCTATATAACCAGCAAATAATTTGCTTACTCCCAAAGGGTTAGATCAATTCGTGTAATTTGTCCACCAATATATTATTATATCAAAGAGAAACCCATTGCCTATGGGCACCATTGATGAAAATGGTACGTCGTTATCCGTGTGGCAAGATATAAGTTTAGTTGCTACCTTACCCTCCAAACTGGAACACGACTGTGACAAACACTGTCGCTATTGCGGCAAGAATATCTAACAGAGTGGTGCCGACACACGAGGGAGACGTTGCAGAACTCTACAGTCTATTTTTGGTAAATAGTCACGGAAATGACAATAATAAGCAATCGTTCGCCTTATACGAACAGAGTGCTAAGTGTGAGTTTTTCTTTTCGCATTCGAATGCGTGAAACGTGAGAAACCAGTTTACCACTAGGTGGCGCTGTACAAATCACATACAAATTCCTAGTAAACTCGAAACGCGCTCACGATCGAATGATCGAAATATAGAATATGTTATACGAATTGCCTGGCAGAATGGCAAATGGCCTAATCTTCGAAGGGGGCCTGAACCAACACGGGCAGAAAATTGTTCTCACACTTAGCGCTACTTCAAAGTATTTTTGTGAAATTGATTATGTACTTAATGTAACGAGGCAGTCCAAAACCCTAAACATAACAAAATAAAAAAGTATCTTAAAGTATCTATAAGAGGTAGGCAAATGTAGAACATGTGCCTACGATTAGCCGAAAATACTTAGTCCCACAATGTGATACGTGATCAGCCTATCGCCAACCGGACACTTCCGATCCCGAGCAAAGTTGTTTTTACCAGAAAACTGAAAAACACATTTTTTGATTTGCCCGACACCGAAATCGACCTCGGGACCTCGTGTGGTTAACGCCGACACCGGACCACTAGACCACAGGCCATTTAACGTAACAAATACAAAAAGAATATTTCACTATTCACATTTATGTGATAAAAATTTGGGTAAAAGAATAACATACATTATAACTTTTATGATTGAAAACGTCTGTTTAAAGTAACTGTAAGAATTCGGTATAAGCAACAATTTTAACGGGGATTTGTATAAAAAATGTACAACAATACAGCCGTTAAAGGATTAACTAGAGCAGCAAGTGCAGGTAATGTTCAGTAGCGTCTAGCGATTCACTGTTGTAGTTTCCTGGCCGATGACCCGGCTGATAAGCTACCTACGTTAATGCGCAGTTGCGGATTTCTAGTATTTCGGACTTGTTTTTATAAACTGTTGTTGAACTCACCGCGTTATTTTTTGCTTAAGGCGAGGTATTTTGACGCGTGTCAATTCTATAGGAAATTAGCTGTTGCCAGCGACTTCGTCCGCGCGGACTACGTTTAATCCGCACAGCCTCACCCCCGTAGATGATAGCGTGATAATATGTAGCCTATATGTTGACCCGACCTATTAGTAATATTCATGCAAAATTTGAAGTAAATCCATGCAGTACTTTTTGAGTCTACCCCGGACATACATACAGACAAACAGACAAAAATTCGAAAAACTATATTTTTGGCTTCGATATCGATTGTAGATCACTCCCCAAGTATTCTTTTAAAAAAAATATTCAATGTACAGTTTTGACTTTCCTACGATTTCATTATATGTATAGATGAGCGGCGCAATATGTTCTGAAACCGCTGGGAAACGTGTTAATTTTCGGTTAAATAAATATAGGACTTCAGCTGACAACCAAAATTTAGTACATTCTTTTGTGTATTTAAAACTAAATATCACCATATAAAAATCATGTGGAAGATTAGAAATATTATTAGCAAATTATTTGTTTTAGAGATTTTTTAGCCTGTTTTCGGAATTTCATATGATCGATTAAAGTACATTCTATCATGTAATAAGTTAACACATTCCTCAGATAATATCTTCAGGTATATTGTGTAAATTTTGTAAAATTGTTATTTAACAATCAATACAAAAAAAAACGTGATTTAGCAAACCACTTTTTTCCCGTTTGTCCCGATGCCTCGCCTTAAATCCTTAAAATAAGTACTTACGCCGCGCCGCCGGTTTCTTGTGGGATAAGCTAGTGATAGTTAATCGGCCGGGTTTAGTAATTGGTATCTACATTTAACATATCGGTTCATATCGCTGAAGTATTCCGGTTTGGACGGTAATGTAGCCGGTAAACTTATGCCTGTGGCATTTCAATTGCGCAACACGGATAGCAACGCACCTTTAAATTCTTTGGCATTTATAGGCGATGATTACCCCTTTCCATCAAGTAAACCATCTGTTTGCTTTTCATTCTATGAAATAAAATAAAATGCAATAATAACAAAAATAAATGCATTGTTATAAGGAAAAGTAGTTATGTAAAAACTTTTGTAACTTAAAAAAATGTTTGCAAAACATATAATGGTAGAATATAATATGTACGTTACATACCGAACAAACTATAATGAGATTTTTCAAAATGCATATCTTTAGTTTACATTTTATATACCTAGGTTTTTTCTTCAAAATAAACTTAAGCAGTTAGTCCAAATGACTGCTGCAGCGAAACCGGGCATGCTAAATATACGATGGTATGATCAATGAAAATAATAATAAATTGATATTAAATCGTTTCCGTAAATATTTTAATTTTCGATTCGAGAGTCGAATCGAGAAAATAGATCGACTTTCTCACTTTGATTCTATTTCCCCCGTGTTGGTCCCGGGCTCCTTTGAAGAATAGGCCAACTGCTGTTCTGCCAGGCAGGTCGTAAAAGGCGACCGATTGGCTATACGAGTCACTACCATCGTGGCTACTAGGTTGTAGAGTTCTGCGTTGTCTCGCCCGGGTCTGGTACCACTGCCTTAACTATTCCTGTCGCAATAGCGTCAGTGCCTGTTACTGTCGTGTTCCGGTTTAGAGGGTAAGGTAGCCGGTAAACTTACGCATGTGGCATTAGACCTCGCCACAAGATAGCAACGCACCATTGACACCTTTGGTGTCTATAGGCGATGGTGACTCTTTCCATCAGCAGACCCATCTGCTTGTTTGCTATCTTGATATAAAAAAATTACTAGTTTGAACATCAAACACCACAAATACTTCAAAATGAACTACTAAAATGTTTAATACGATTCCTTCTAATTCTCTAAAGTCCTAGTTAAATACGATTTAATCATATTTTAGTGAAGGTACATGTGTTACTTAATTTAAAAAATTTTGTGAATTTTATTCTGTTTGTTGCGGAAAAACATGTGATATTTGACGAATCACTACCCCTCCTCTGTGAGATTTTACTAAGGTATTCTTAGGAATACTAGCTCGGCGACTGAGATTCTTTTTGATGAAATTTTCCTTGTGATAACTGGTTATCACGGAGATGACACCTAGATCCATTTAAACAGTAAAACGCTATCTTAATAGAAAATTTCATTAAAATCGTTAGAGCCGTTTCTGAGAAGCCAATTACATACAAATAAACAAGAATTGCTTGTTTTGAAGTATAGAGGTAGACACAGCCTACAGCAACGTTATTGCAATATTTGACGTCTTTACTGACGTTAAATAAAGATATAATGAATTCTCGTGTTATTAAGATACAGCTCGTATAGTATGGAAATTGATTGCTGCCAATTTAGTGTTTGCCAATATCGACAACGATAAAATAAAATATTATAAGGGCACGTGCTGCAGCAAACTATCGTTAAGTAACAATAACTCTGTTATTGGAAAAGTTCAAGACGGAACCGGTCTCAATTGATTACCTTAATAAGTTTCTCGGACAAGAGCCTCAAACTCTCAAGTGCACCAGTTCGCGGAATTAAGTGAGGTGTAATGAAAGGTAAACTTTCCTTAGACATACCACTTATGTGATGAACGGGATGAGTTAATTGGAAGAGTTATTTGGGGAATGACTTTTGATGCTTATCTGTATTTTTAGTAACATGGGAACGCAGAGTAGGTTATTGCCGGATACTATTATTTAAATATAGTAAAAGTACAACAAACGACTTTCAACATCTGTATCTTTTTAACCCTGCATCAGATTGTTAACATATTGGACAAAACGAGAAGTATACCATCCCAAACAAAAAAGAATTTTACTATTCGGTTAATAAATGACCTAGTTCTGAGGAATCAAATGTAAAAAAAACAACCGAATTAAGAACCTCCTTCTTTTTGCGAAAATTTGGGAAAATAACTAACATCATAAGGCTGCGTTTCCACTGAGGCGGAGTGGAGTGTAGTGGAGCTAAGTGGTGCACAAATTAACCAATCACAATGAAAGAAATCTCCGCTCCGCTCCAGTAGAAACAGTGTTAGCGGAGTGGAACGGAGATTTCTTTCATTGCGATTGGTCAATTTGTGCACCACTAAGCTCCGCTACACTCCACTCCGCCTCATTGGAAACGCAGCCTAAATGTTACTAGTGCGCTGACATTCTTAGTTCTGGGCACAATCAAAACAATAATTTTAATTACGTAATTATGCATCTCATAATAATAAAATTTTGCTTGCAATGCCGGCTCACTCAATGCTGTCGAATTACTATGTAAATTAGAATTAGAAGCAAAAACTTAATACCCCCTTTTTGCATTGTTTTTTTTACAAAATTAAATTTTACGCGAGCTGTGGAGTATGAAATTTGATAAAGTTAGAGTTTACATTGCGGAGGACTACAGAAACCTTCAAAATTCGCGTTTCGTAACAGACATAATGTATAGAAGTACAGAATGGATAAAAAGATTAACGAAGCGCGTAATTGAAATCGTAGTGCCGTAAAATCCTTCAGTATTTTACGTTCGTCAAAGTATCAATCGTTGAATGTCATTATAATTATTTGAATGTATATAGGTCCGATTGGTAACCTTTGTCATCTGCACAATGGCGCCGAAATAGAAATGACGATCGATCGTGCGTAGTAACGCCTCCAATTCTAGTGATTTTGTAACAAACTTGCCGTTCTAAGTCCAGGGCCGCAATATCGCACGAAGAATGGTGGACCGTTGTCGCGACAAAATTTTGTGTTACCGTAAATTATGTTGCTATGTGTACTCGATCGATAAGTCTTTAATATTATGTCTTTAAAGTATACATATGTAATATCTTCTTAATTCACATAAAATTTTGTTGGCAATTTTTTCATATTATTTATTAAGTATCTCAACGCCCGTATCACCGAAGAGGTGGACAGAGGTACAACAAATGCACCCACGATTAGCCGAATATACTTAGCCCCTCAATGTAATAGGTGGCAAGTCTATTGCCAACCGGTATTTATCTAATCCCGGGCATCGTTGGAATTATCAGAAAACTTAAAGAAAACACTTTTTTTTATTGCCCATCCCGACAATCGGACCCGACACCTCACGTGGTCAACACCCACACCGGACCACTAGACCACAGAAGCGATTATTTATTTTTTATTTAAACCAACCCCTGCAAGCAAATAGCTATTTAAGATACCCCTGTAATATGCGATTGTCTCTTACTATCAAGATAACCGACTTGTCTATTAACGTCCTATGCTATAAAAACACTCTATATTGAAAACAACTCAACACCGTGTTGTTCCGGGCTCTTTTAAAGAATATGCAAACTGCCGTTCTACCAGTCAGGTCGTAAAAGACGACCGATTGGTTATGCAAGTCACTACCATCGTGGCTACTAGGTGGTAGAGATCTGCATTGCCTCGCCCGGTTCTGGTACCACCGCCTTGCCTATTCCTGCCGCAATAGCGTCAGTGATTATTACTGTCGTGTTCTGGTCTGGAGGGCTAGGTAACTGGTAAACTTATGCACATGGTATTAGACCTCTCCACAAGATATCAACGCACCATTAACATCATTGGTGTTGATGGCGATGGTTGACTCTTTCCATCAGGAGACCCATCTGCTTGTTTGCTATCTTATGACATAAAAAAAACAACCGGAACACGACTTTTAGAAGCACTGACACTTTTACAGCAATAAACGCCTTGGTTTTTTAACCAAACTGGGCGAGTTTCGGCTGATATTTAAATGTATAAAAACGATATTTGAATGTAAAAAATCTTTATGCATTTACAACTTAATAAACATTCAAATGGCAAGGACAAGAGTAATGATGTCATTATCTTTGTTTTTGTTATTTTTTTCTGTCATAGAATATTACTAGCGACCTGCCCGCGGTTTCACCCGCGTAACTTTTGTTCCCGTGGGAATATCGGAAAGGTTTATATACTTAAACCTTCCTCAAGAATCAATCTATTAAAAAAAACTGCATCAAAATCCGTTAAATATTTAAATATTTTTAAATATTTAAGCATACATAGGGACAGACAAAGAAAGCGACTTTGTTTTATACTATGTAGTGATGATTATTTCTTTGTTACATGTATTTTTTTCCAACTTTGCACTGCAATCACGAATCTGCAAGTTAAGGCCTACGCAATACGCATACATAACCTTGGGATACGTTTTAGATCTTCAAAAATGCATGACTTTATAACGTATCGATAAACATACAAGAGAAACTTAAACTACCGCGTTGAAATTCCCTCCGTTGGTCCGAGCTGTCTTTGAAGAATAGACCAAGTGCCGCTTTGCCAGGCAGGTCATTACAGGTGACCGATTGGCTATGGTTCCACCGCCTTATCTATTCCTACCGCAATAGCGTCAATGCTTGTCATTGTCGCGTTCCGGTTTGGAGGGTAAGGTAACCGGTAGACTTATGCATGTGGCGCTGCTACCCAGCCACACGCATACGATGCGTGCGATAGCAACGCACCATTACAGTTAATTGCTCTATAGGCGATGGTTTCTCTTTCCATCCATTCAAAAGATCCATCTGCTTGTTTGCTATCTAATGATATAAAAACGGTCAAGTGCTAGTCGGATTCGCGCACGAAGGGATCCGTACCATACCGTAAGCAAAAAAAAACACGTTTTTTGTATGAGGGACCACTTATTATTTTCATTTTTTTGTTTTTAGTATTTGTCGTTATAGCGGCAGCGGAAATACATAATTTGTTAAAATCTCAGCTTTCTTTCACGGTTTATGAGATAGAGCCTGGTGACAGACAGACGGACAGACAGACAGCGAAGGTTTATTCATAGGGTTCCGTTTTACCTTTTAGATACAGAACCCTAAAAATATATAGAGACCAAATTGGAAGTAGTCTCTGCCAAACAAAAAAGATTCGATCAAAGATTTTTTAGCACAATGACAACAAGTCTGGAAGACTGGATAAGTAATCAATTTTTTAATTTACAGGTCAACGTAAATTACTGTAATTTAGTTTTCAGTTTATAAAATGTTTAGAAATATAATTTTTTTAAGGGGTTTACTTTTAGTTACCGTCAAAGTTAACGTGTCGCCAATAATTTGTGTCGGTGTCAAATAACCATACCTACCAAACCAAACCATAACCAAGAATAACAATTTTTATCCGCCATCATTTAGCATGATGTGATGATGTGACACATAGATGTATGTGTTATTGTTAGAATAAAAAGTTACATATAACGGTGCTTTTATTTGTGTTGTATTTTTTAAAGGTAATTAGAGTTCCGTACCCAAAGGGTAAAACGGGACCCAATTATTAAGACTCCACTGTCCATCCGTCTGACTGTCTGTCTGTCACCAGGGTGTAACTCATGACCCGTCATAATTCGACAGTTGAAATGTTCACAAATGATGTGTATCTGTTGTTGTTTATAACAACACATACTAAAAACAAAATAAAATTAATGTTTAAGGGAGTCTCTCATACAACAAACGTGATTGTTTGCAATTTTTAATAGATAGATGGTATGGAACCCTTCGTGCGCGAATTCGACTTGCACTTGGCCGGTTTTTTAGATTTCCGTACTTAAAAGGTAAAACGGGACCCTATTAATAAGCGCCTACGCTGTCCGTTTGTGTATATATATATATATATAATATATATATACGTATGTATAAAAAATAATATTATTTATTTGTGTTGTATTTTATTATTTTTTGAAGGTAATTACAGTTCCGTACCGAAAAGGTAAAACGTGACCCAATTACTAAGACACCGCTGTCCATCCGTCTGTCTGTCTGTCTGTCATCAGACTGTGTCTCATAAACCGTGATGGGTAGAAAGCTGAAATTTTCACAAATTAGGTATGTATTTCCGTTACCGCTATAACAACAAATACTAGAATTAAAATGAAAATATGGGGACCCCCATACGTGTTTTTTCGTATTTTTTTGCTCAATATTAATAATGGTAACAGGTAGATGCTTAAAATTTTCACAAAATATTTAGTTGTATATTACCTTTCAAAATAAATCATTAAATAAAAATAAAATAAACATTAAAGGGAGGCTCCTATACAATGAATGTAATTTTTAAGCAATTTATACTCGATCTTAATAAACAGGTAGAATCTTGAATAGGAATGGTACGGAACCCATCGTGCGCGAGTCCGACTCGCACTTGGCCGGTTTTTTTTAGTATCTTAAACTAATTGTCCGTTCAAAACAGAAGACTCGTCGCTTCTTCGGCTAATATCAAAGATCGCTCCCTCAAGTCCCGTTCTAGCTGAAAAGTTGCTGTAATAACACTCTTGTGCATATTTTAAACTGTGTTTTAATTTTCTGTGTAACATCAATTTGAATATATACAGGTAATTAAATGATAGTCTGACAGGGGTCAGAGACACGCTTTCAGACGACATAAATCTATACATATAATAAAATCATAGGAAAGTCAAAACTGTACATTGTATATGTTTTTAAAAGAATACGTGGGGCGTGATCTACAATTGATATCGAAGACAAAAATATAGCTTTTAGAATTTTTGTCTGTTTGTCTGTATGTATGTCCGGGCCCCGGGGTATACTCAAAAAGTACTGCATGGATTTACTTCAAATTTTGCATGAATATTACTAATAGGTCGGGTCAACATATAGGCTACATATTATCACGCTATCACCTATGGGGGAGGAGCTGTGAGGAGTAAACGAAGTCCGCACAGACGAAGTCGTGGGCAACAGCTAGTTAGGTATAACTAGCGATCGCTCTCTGGTCGAAATTCTAACATAGACTAAGCAATAATATTCTACACTTTTTTATCGTCGGCACTTGGTGAAACTCCATTTTAACACAATGTTTGCTAGCATATAACACTTGTACTGTTTCACAATAAGATAATTATATTTAATTTTCGATCGGTTTCGCTTACACAAGCATCCTCAGGGTATTTACAATAATTATTAACTAACAACGAAATCTAAATGTCACAAATAACAAATTTTGAAGGCAAATGTACATCCTACCCTCAATAAATATTATAGGAATACCAATGTAGGGTTGTCCGCACTATGGGTACCTCCCCGCAAGTAGGGAGAAATCAGATGTGTTGGTATAAACTTATGCAATGTCATTAAAATTAAGTACAATGTAAATTAATTAAATTGTCCCCTAGTAGTTAATTAAAGTCACAAAATTGTAATAATCATAATAAATCTATCTTAAATGTCCAAATATAAATCTTTAGTCAATTCATTAAAATAAAGTTATTATAAAATACTAAAGTCAAGAATTAAATTCATTATACAATATACAAAACAACCCAATTAAATCATAATCAGAATAATAATAATTAAAAAATACAAATATTACCAATAAAATTACAATTACTGTCAAAATAATTACATATTTTAGAAATAAAATTCCACTTCCTGTCAAAATAATTACCTGATTTTAGAAAATAATTCGGGAAATGATTCCGCAGCTAAACTGAGTAGTTTCATGTATATAAATAATGATAATAATAATCTACTATGAATAAGAACTAAAAAATAGAATTAAAATAAACCATGATTAAAAATATTAAGAAGTGGAGAGCTGTTGATATCTAATTGGTCGTTCAGTAGGTTAGGGCTATGTTTTCGTCTATTTATTTCTAACGCTTCAAGTGCGTTAAGTCTCTTGCCTTTGCTACACAAATGGATCAGTTCATGGTGTATTCGAGGGTCAAAAGAATGCCCTTCGTCCAACAAATGTCTAGCAAAGGCCGAGTCTCTTTTACTTGAATGCCAGCTTATCCTTACTGAGAACGATCTGCCTGTTTGTCCAATATATTTACAGTCGCAATTCTGGCATTTTAATTTGTACACTCCACTTTTTGTTATTTTTTGAACCTTTCCCTTATTATTAAAAAGTAAATTTTTTAGGGATTTCGTAGTATAAAATGCAGGTTTTTTATCTTTGAGGAATCGGGAACTTTTATATAAAATTTGACCTAAGAAAGGTAATAATAATAATAATAATAAAAGTACATATTTATGTACTTTTTTATCAATACCGGCACCAGGTGAGTATAACAATGGCTTTACCTGGCTTTTTAATTTTTTCTTTACCATGTTGTCTATCAGCCTAGCGTTGTATCCATTATTTGTAGCTATCTCTTTTATGGTTCTTAATTCTTGCCGATAACTCTCTTTATTGAGTGGTACAGATACTAATCGATGGACGTACGTAAGCGTAAGCCCACATGTTTATGACCAATTAGATATCAACAGCTCTCCACTTCTTAATATTTTTAATCATGGTTTATTTTAATTCTATTTTTTAGTTCTTATTCATAGTAGATTATTATTATCATTATTTATATACATGAAACTACTCAGTTTAGCTGCGGAATCATTTTCCGAATTATTTTCTAAAATCAGGTAATTATTTTGACAGGAAGTGGAATTTTATTTCTAAAATATGTAATTATTTTGACAGTAATTGTAATTTTATTGGTAATATTTGTATTTTTTAATTATTATTATTCTGATTATGATTTAATTGGGTTGTTTTGTATATTGTATAATGAATTTAATTCTTGACTTTAGTATTTTATAATAACTTTATTTTAATGAATTGACTAAAGATTTATATTTGGGCATTTAAGATAGATTTATTATGATTATTATAATTTTGTGACTTTAATTAACTACTAGGGGACAATTTAATTAATTTACATTGTATTTAATTTTAATGACATTGCATAAGTTTATACCAACACATCTGATTTCTCCCTACTTGCGAGGAGGTACCCATAGTGCGGACAACCCTACATTGGTATTCCTATAATATTTATTGAGGGTAGGATGATGTACATTTGCCTTCAAAATTTGTTATTTGTGACATTTAGATTTCGTTGTTAGTTAATAATTATTGTAAATACCCTGAGGATGCTTGTGTAAACGAAACCGGTCGGAAATTAAATATAATTATCTTATTGTGAAACAGTACAAGTGTTATATGCTAGGAAATATTGTGTTACTAAGCAATAAAATCCCTTTTAAGTTTGAAAACGGCAATTTCGTTTTATTTTAATACAATCTCCTTTTAACTTCATACGTTTATTCTAACGATGCGGTGTTTCAACTTCTTCAACGAAATAGAAAATTATAAGAAATTTCTTTTATCTCTTAATTCAGCCCTTAAGGGTTTAGTTTTTGAAAAAAAAACCCTTAAGGGTTTTATTTTTTCAAAAACTAAACTTTTTACTTACCGAATTTCATCAAAATCGGTGTGTTTTAGCCTTGAAACGGTATCAGGCAGACAGACAGAAAGACTTTCGAATTTCTCAATATTAGCATGGATAACATATATCTTGCTGGCTGTTGTCACATCGATCAAGTTCAAAACGAATTACAAATGCAAGACGATACTTGTATGCATTTTCCGCTCGATTACCAACTGAGTGGTTCCCGTTGAAAAATTACTATTGGACCCAAGTCACGTATACACTATACACCATACTGGAGTACCGTTCCATTGGGTTTAAAGCCGTAAAAGCCTTGAGTATGTCTATAGGGAAACATGTTGGTATTTATATAAACGAGAAGAATAAAGTGTATGCGTATGAATAAAATAATATAAGTGTAATATTCAAAAATGATTCAATCATTTTTTTAATATCATGAGAAAGCGAACAAGTGGCTCACTCGATAATAGATGAAGAAAACTAGTTATTTTGCAAATTTCTGCGAACTTTTAAGTTTACCTTTGCGATGTCATTAAAAAGGAAAACATATAAAAGCGGTGTAAGAAATGGAACAAACTTACAGTAGGTCTGAAAAATATTGAAGACCCCAGCGGCACAGTTATCCACCCTCGTCCACTACACTTTATACCATAACAGCACCAAACAAAAAAGCACACAATTTACGCACTCAACGCACGTTTCACTTCGCAACCGAAGTATCTTCAGGAGACACGAACACTACTATACTCATAGACTCGACAACGACACTCTCACTCGATAATAATTTAAAGGCGGTAAATTTACAACAATAGACTTTCAATCTCCTGTTGGAACCCTAAATCAGATAGATCTTCATCTTTATATGCGACAAAATTAAAAGTATAACCTCTCAAACAAAAAGAGATTTTTCTAAAACGGTTTATAAATGAGGTAACGAACAAATATAATATGAAGTTAGTTTTCACAGACATTAACTCACGTACGGGAGTACGCCTAACCCACGATAAATGTACATACTTTCAATATTGTTGTAGTAGTTAAAAAGATTAATTAATCGTGATTGATGGAAAAATCGAATTCCAGATCAACTTGGCCGTTTATCTAGTCTATTTATCGCACTGGGCTATTAACCAGTGATTGATGTATCTAAAGAAACGTTAACAACAATATTTCTGACCACCTTTTTAATAGTAACAAGATTCCAAACTAGCCAACTCTTCCCCTGAATGAAGAATATAATTTTCGCCTAAAGGCAGTGAAGATGTTCGTTTTTATTTACATAACAAATAGCAAAGCAAAGGTGGCTCTTGTGATGGAAACAGAAACAATCGTCTATAGACACCGATGATGTTAATGGTGGAATGCTAAGCGTGCGGTGGGATAGTTAGGCCACACATAGGTTCAGACAATCGCTTGTTTTTTGAGAACAAACTTGCAGAATGGCAGATGATTTATTCTTCAGAAGGGACTTGGACCTACACGGTTATATTAATGATGCGTTGTCATCAGTGTGGCTGGGATCTAATGACACACGCTTACTCTTTAAACCGGAAGTCGAAACACAACAGTGACAAGCACTTGAGTTATTGCGATAGGGAAAGATAAGACGATTGTATTTGACATGAGCGATAGGCATGGCACATTTCACGCATCACTGGTTATATCACTCGTTATAATTCACGTGCCACACCAGTTACATGCATCGAAACCGTCCGTTATATATAAGGCGAGCGTGATTTAATTTCGCGAGGCCAAGCTACTATTTAAATTTATAATTCGCAGAATTCCATCGTGCGAAAGAGACAAAACAACAACATTTGAGCGACACCGCTATTTCACTTCGTTAATCACTTATAAATTGTAATCGTATAAATAACTATATCGTCACTATCCGACGGAATTATTATTATTATTATCAGACGGAATAAAATGCACCCACAATGACAATGATTATCACTAATAAAATAGAACGGTCGTGATTTATCCTGCGTGATATAAAAGTGACAAAAAACAAATAACTTCACGATATATAGTGAAATAAAAGTAGCAATAACTCCCATCCCTAACATCTCAGATGTTGGAAAACTCTACCTCCTACTTACCACGATGGTATTGATTCGTTCGACCAATCATTCGCTTATTTAAAGGTAAATGCGATATCCTTTAAAAAGAGCCCGGGCCAACATGACGAAAATATCTAGCATCAGTGTCTACGACACTAGTAATAGATTTCTTTTAAATAAATACCGTCACGCTCATATCCCCGAAGAGTTAGGCAGAGGAGAGAAGTAGAGAGCTAGGATATCTACGATTAGCTAAAGATATTAAGTCACTTGATGTGACATGTGGCTAATCTATCGACAAATCAAACACATATCCAACCCCATGAAAGTTATGTTTTCCAGAAAAACGAGTTGTTTTAAACGACTCACCTTATGAGTAAAGATAGACATGAGAGGGTCACCTCTTATCTCGCTAACCGACAAACTGGTGAACCGCGGTGAATCGGAAAGTCCATAGACGTTCGGTTTACTCTGCCTACCCCGCAAAGGAACTGGGCGTGATGATAAAATTTTAAATGAATTGCTCGACTCGGAATTTGAACCGAAGACCTCATGACTATTTAATTTTACGCTTTCTTTTATTGCGTTTAGCTAGTTAGTATAAAATCGAACTAATATTATAAATGCGAAAGTAACTCTGTCTGTCTGTTTGTCTCTTCTTCACTCCTAAACCACTGAACCGATTTAAGTGAAATTTTATACAAAGACAGTTTGAGGCCAGAGAAATGACATAGGACAGTTTTTACCCGGAAATCCCACGGGATTCCGAGATTTTACCCACGGAAACTGTGGGTAAAATCTCGGAATTGTCTATCTTTTAAACCACGGTAATTTTAAATAGATTTTTCCACACAGACGAAGTCACGGGCACAGCTAGTATTTAATATTTCTAATAAAAAAAGCTTTAGTAACACCCAAGCCCCTAGACCCTAACCCAATTCCTAGACTTTTTTGATGCATGAAGAATGTATTGTAGCAATTGTCATTTATGGAAAACTTGTATTGCATTTATCGTAGTTAAGTGGTGGTAAGTTTGTAAATTTACGGTTTATGTAAAGAAATCGTCATCAGAGTGTAGTGTTGCGAAACCCGGTCGTTACAATAAAACATAAACATTTACCGACTCACCGGAATGACAAATGGCTAGTTAGCTTGTTGTTACACATCGACAGGCAATTTTTTACGCCAGTCGTAATAGATGACTTTCTATGGGCGTTTATTTTTTTGAAAACGAGTGAAATCGGGGTATTGTTCGTAATTGGCTGTAAAGATTCCCACTTATTATCGTATTTTGATAGTAAGAAGCACAATAGGTTGTAGTTTTGCTAATATAGCCCGCTTTTAATTTATTTCAGAAGATAGCCTACAAGCAAGTGGTTTTCCCGATGGAAAGATATACGTCGCCTATAGACACCAAAAATGTTAATGGTACGTTGTTGTCATTTTCGCGGGATTAGAATGTTATGGGCCCTCTTAACAATGGGCCATGATGGTCAACTAAAGGCACGTTAATGTAGAGGGCATAAATCGCCGATTAATCAGTGCATAGTTGTCTTAAACGTAGTGTTTGTATTCTCTTTGGTCGTCTCTGGTACATTCTAGATGATGTATTCTTTTAAGCTTTTGCGGCTTTTTTGAACTGAATTATTAATAATTAACGGGATCTCACCGCGATTATGTGATGTATTATTTTCCCGATATTTCGACGCTGTTACAAAGCACCATGATCACGGGGGAACTTCCCCCACAATACATCACATAATCGCGGTAAAATCCCGTTAATTATTAATAATTCAATTCTAGACGATGTAGACATTAAGTAAATGATTATAAGAGCTAAGTAAAAATACGAGTATTTCCGCAGCCGCGATCACTTCGCTATCCATTTTCAACAGAGGTCATAACATAATAGTAGACAGTAAATGAGCGTTCACGATTGTGTGGAGAGTTGCACGATTATAGCAGCGATGCTGGACGATCATTTGATGGGCTATCATGGCCCATTGTGAAGAGGTTAGAGAAGGAGTTACATGTATAAGTTTACCGGCTATCTTATCTTCAAATCAGAATACGAGAGCAACAAGTACTGACGCAATTGTGACAGGAATATACCCATTCCTAGGTCATGGTAACAAACCCGGACCAGACGTTAATTAACTCTATACCACCTCAGTAGTATTCACGATGTTAGACGTATTAGTCTTCTCTCGCCTTTGACGAGAAAGTTTACATCACTTTCTTTTACGAGTTGTCTGGCAGGAAAGCATCTGTCTACTCTTCAATCCGGACCGACACCGGCTTAATTCTTAATTTTCGACTAATCTATATTATAAAATTGTAGAGTTTGTTTGTTTGTTTGGTTGTACGCGCTAATCTCGAAAACTGCTGAACCGATTTGAATAATTCTTTTACATCATGCTATATATAACATAACATCATGCTACGACCAGTAGAAGTGGAGCAAACAAAGTCCGCGCGGACGAAGTCGCGGGCAACAGCTAGTCAGAAATAAACTGAAAGCGGCTTACCGATTAATTGAAAATGAATCGGTTTCCGAGCAAACCGGTTAATTTACTAACCCTGCTTCGGTCATAACACAAAAGTTTTTTTATATCATTAGAAAGCATCGCCTCTGTGGTATAGTGGTCCGGTGTCAGTGTTGACCACATGAGGTTCTGGGTTTGATTCCCGTGTCGGGCAAATAAAAAAATGTGCTTTTTCACTTTTCCGATAAATACAACAATTGCCCGGGATTGGATAAATGCTCGGTTGGCGATAGGCTTGCCACCTATCACATTGTGGGACTAAGTATCTAATACTGGGGCTTACCTCTGCCTATATCTTCGAGAATAGAGGCGTGAAGATACTTTTTTAACCGTTTAAGTTCAGACATTGTTATTTTACAAATTGTGTCTTCGTCTCTGTTCAGCGAAATAAGCACGTTAATTTGAAAGTCGATACAAGTTCGTCAATGCGGGAAAGACAAAGAAAGCCCAATTAGATCGTGTCCGAAGAAATATAAAGAAGTTGGCGCATGCGTGTTTGTCAGGAGAATTAAATTATGAATTTATCCGATTAATTCGGTTAAATAAAAGTTGAAATTTATATTTGTGTTAACCGGTTAAATGGTTTTAATTTTAAAGGGTAACGGACCGCAATCTTAATGAGCCCGTTGATCAATGTGCAGAATCCAATAACAAGAACGATATTAAACGCTATATTAATACCCCGTGTTGGTTCCGGGCTCCTTTGAAGAATAGACCAACTGCCGTTCTGCCAGGCAGGTCGTAAAAGGCGACCGATTGGCTATGCGAGTCAAAACCATCGTGACTACTAGGTGGTGGAGTTCAGCATTGTCTCGCCCAGGTTTGGTACCACCGCCTTACCTATTCCTGCCGTAATAGCGTCAGTGCTTGTCACTGTCGTGTTCCGGTTTGGAGGGTAAAGTAGCCGGTAAACTTATGCATGTGGCATTAGACCTCGCCACAAGATAGTGACGCACCATTAACATCTTTGGGTTAAATTGAATACGCATTACTGAAGCATTTTCTGTCTAATATATCCACAGTACAATATTATTTAATGAACAGCGGCACAATATGCTCCCGTCGCTCCTACCTGATAACGATGATCAATCTCTGCCCTCTCACAAAGCAGACGTTGATGTATCAGCCACGCACCAGTCGCATTTAATAGCGTGATTGATAACTGATCACTTTCCTTTTTTTCCTTTATGGAGCTTTTTTCAACGCAACGCCATCTTGTTATTGATATTTTTTATGATACAAGAATTTGTGGGAGCTGATGTTACGTTTGTTTACATGAAAACCGTTTTTATGTGAATAAGGAAATGGAGTGCTTAAGTTTGTAACGTTTTACCTTGGTTTCGTCTGGCTTGTTCTTTGACCATAAGGGGCCATCCAAAAATTACGTCACA
The DNA here is from genome assembly GCA_036924255.1 of Apodemia mormo. NCBI lineage: Eukaryota > Metazoa > Arthropoda > Insecta > Lepidoptera > Riodinidae > Apodemia > Apodemia mormo. The sequence continues at coordinate 9,164,282 of JAUPFN010000022.1, read as the reverse complement.
CGAATTTCATAATTTTTGACCCCTCCCCCGTCCTTGTCACAGCTGGTCACTTTTGTGAAACCCCCCTCTCCCTACCTAGTGTGACGTCACATATTTTACAATTTTATATTGGAATAATGATCTTGTGGCACCGCTGGTCCGTACCGCTGAAGGGTCAAAGTGATGGAACCAGCGGGCCAGCTGCTTGTCAGGTGACGTCATTACTGTTGAGGTCGATGACGTCACACAAAGACAAGGAAGGGAAAAGGAAGATCTTCCCAGCCAGGCAAGGTTAACTGCCTGGGGACCGAAGTCCATTTGAGAAGCGTTGAAACTTGTATATAGTGTTACTATTGTATAAATAATTGTGATATCGCGATTCAGGATTTTATTTTGAATTTCATTTTTTCCATTTGTTATTGATTTTTGTCCATTTTTTATTATTTTTTCTTGTAGCGTTTGTGATTGTTTTGAGCCGCTACAATCTCATTCGATTATTTTTTTATTTTGTTCAACTTGTACCTTTTCACAATAAGGACTAATAATATAAGACGTTTTAATGTGAAACAGCAATTATAGTGTGTTTTAAATAAAACATTTTATTGGAATTCATATAATAATGATAATGCCTATGTAATAACCAAATTAGCTTGATAATTTTCCACCGTGTTGATCCGGACCATCTGCCGTTCTGTCAGGCAGTTCGTAAGAGGCGAACGATTGGCTATGCAAGACATTACTATCGTAGCTACTAGGTGGTAGAGTTCTGCATTGTCCCGGCGGGTTTGGTACCACTGCTTTAACCATTCCTACTGCAATGCCAGTGCTTGTTATCCTGCAAACTTATGCATGTAGCATTAAGACCTCGCCACAAAGATAGCATCGTACAATTAATATCTTTGATGTATATAGGAGATGGTTATCTCTTTCCATTAGGAGAGCCATCGGTTGGTTGGCTATCTTGATATAAAAAAAATCATACACGCTTCCACAGTAAGCCCTCAGGGTTCTGGAATGTTACTGTTACAAATAAAAACGTATATATTCAATTTCATTTTATCAAGATCACATCAGACATATCTGTATATATACAGAATTTAATACAGAGGATTTGTTTGAGTAAACGTTACATTACAGTCACAAAAATAAACTGTCAAAAGGCGAATTATTTGATGGAAATATAAGTAAGGGAGAATGTACAACACAACATTTAATATCGAAATTTCTCATAACAACCGTCAGCCGTTATTCGCGTTCGGGCTTACATATTTTAATATGTAAAGTTAGGTAAAGTTCCGGCAGCGAGGCTAATCGATTTTAGAGTAAAGATCAAATATTTACGGAGCCGGGTATCTGGGTCAATTTGTTACTGATCTTAAATAATGTCGCCTGGTTGCTGGATTTATTTTTAGTTTGGATATATTAACGGGTTGTTATTAACTCGCCACAGATGTAAATTCGCCGCCGTTTTAGATTTTCCATACAATCAAAGTAAACTCGCCACAGGTATTAAAAAATATTAAAAAGTATGTGTAAATTCGCCACAGGTACATACTAGCTAACTACTGTAAATTCGCCACATGTTTTAATTTAGTATCAATTTTGTAAAACACTACTTAGCAAGCAAAATTCTAAGTTTTAGCGCCTCACTTCTTTATCATATTTCACAAACCTACTTGTGCTCCATATCTATTTATCTCTTACTGGTAGTATATGGTTGTGTCTTTTTCGAAAGTAAATTTTTTTCTACATCAAAATATAACAAGCCATCTGCTTTGTATGTTTTATTTTATATCAAGATAGCAAACAAAACGATGGCTCTCCTAATGTTAAGAGACAACCATCACCTATAGACACTAAAGATGTTGTTAGATCGTGGCGGAATGATAGTACCATGTGTACATGGGGCATACTAAAAGTTTTGCACTTCTAGCTAATCGGAACTACTTGAATTTCGAATGTTATATTTTTAAAACGTTGCAACCTTCTTAGTAATGAAAAAAAAAAACCATTGGCGGGAAATGATTTGTCAATTGTTTTTTATCACACATCAAATTTCTACGTACGCAACGAAAATGGAATTAAGTCGAAAAGATTTTAGAGCGATGATTTTTTATGATTTTGAAAGTTCTCTTTCTCCGCAAGACTGTGCCGCTCTTCTTCAAAATACTTTTGGAAGAAAGCACCTTGTTTGAGCACCGTGACGCGATGGTTTGCTGAATTTGAGAGAGGTCGAGTTTCTTTACATGACGAATTTCGTGAAGGGCGGCCTTCAACTGCCATCAACGAAAATAATGTGGCTGCTGTTAAGCGGTTAATTGAAGAAAACCCCCGGATTACCTATGAGACAATTCGAGGATTATTGGGGATTAGTATGAGCCAAATTCAGAAAATTTTACACGAAGAATTGAAATTTCGGAAACTTTGTTGTCGTTGGATCCCTCATGAACTGACATCGGAGCGGAAGCGGGCTCGCGTGGAATGGTGCTCACAGATGCTACTGAAGTTCGACCACGGACTTTCTAATGTTGTTTATGACATTGTCACAGGAGACGAAACATAGATTTATTGTTTTGAACCCGAAAAAAAACAGCAATCTTGTGAATGGGTGTTTGAAAATCAGAACAGGCCAACAAAAGTGAGACAGACGAGAAACGTTGGAAAAAAAATGACTGCGTTTTTTTTCTCAGCTACGGGTTCCATCTGTACAATTCCACTTGAAGATCAAAAGAGTGTTAATGCCGAGTGGTATTCTATCATTTGTGTACCCAGGAAGTTAGAAAAAGTTCGCGAAAGACGACCCAAAAGTCGCATTCTCCTACACCATGACAACGCTTCTTCACACACGGCCAACAAAACAGTCATTTTCCCGTCAGCTTCCGAAAAAGTACATCTCGTCACTCATCCTGCGCATAGCCCCGACCTAGCACCCTGTGATTTCTGTATTTTCCCCAAAATCAAAGATTTGATGAGAGGTTTTACTTTTACCAACTCCGAAGAGGCAGTGGTAGCGTTCAATCAGCACGTAGAAAACCTGCCTTCGGATCTGTGGTCCTCCTGTTTTAAGAAATAGTTCAATCGCATGAAAAATTGTTTAAAATGTAAAGGAGATTATTTTGAAAAGTAATAAACATAATATTTTGGTTATAACATGTTGTTTTTTTAAGTTACGCAAAACTTATAGTATGACCTGCGTATAATACATATAAACCTTCCTCTTAAATTACTCTGTCTAAAAACGTCCGTTGCGTAGTTTCAAAGATCAAAGCATACATAGGGACAGACAGCGGAAAGCGCCTTTTTTACTATGTAGTGACAGGAAACGAAGCAGATGGCTCTCCTGACGGAAAGAGAAACCATCGCCTGTAGACACCAATCCTCTCTATCAGCTAAAGAGACCAATGTCACATGCATACTTTTACCGGCTATACCCGTAAGGGTAAGGTTACCCTCCAAACCGGAACACGAAAATGACAAGCATTGACTCTATGTTGGGAATAGGTAATGAATATTGGTTATCACCCAAATACTCAGGCGAGACTTTACGAAACTTTACTGCCTAGTAGTCACGATGGTAGTGGTAGATGGAAGTATAGCCAATCGGTCGCCTTTTACGATCTGCCTGACAGAACGTCAGTTGGTCTATTCTTTCGGGCCCGCTCCAACACGTGGAAAACGTACATTAATTGTGCTTTATTCTTTAATATATACTTGTTAAAGAATGTCACCTTAGCATAGATGACACCAGCACCGCATTTTACGAAAAGTTTTACTCGTGCCATCGGAACGACACCAGTCATCGAATCGATGTGACTAATCTTTACGAAAGGATATTTTCCATTCTTAAACGTTCTGGAACACATCTGCAAGACTATATTTCCGGACGTCAATAGACATTACACTACAACTAATTTTTTTTTAGTTTAGTAGTTGCCAATCCTTTTTCCTATTTTTTCGAATGTTAAATTGTTATCCATATTCCATACTCATAAATGCGAAAGTATATATGTCGGCTGGTTATGGTTTCACGGCTAAACCGTTAAAACGATTTAGATTTAATTTGGCAAGGTAAATAAAGATCCGTTAACAAATTTAGGCGGCTCTTTTCTTTAAAAATAACCCCTAAGGGGCTTAAAAAGAGGATGAAAGATCGTATTAAATTTTTTATATTGATGACCTGTTACTATACTCGCGAGGGAAGCTGCGCTGGTTAGCTAGTGTTGTATAATGGTCTCATTGCTTAGTTTTCAAATTAGACGTATCATAGTCGGTGTTGTGAATACTTGAGAATATTTGCATTGTTCGTAAATATAAGATGATTCATAATTCTTGGTAGGGTAAACCAGACAATAATCCTTACATATTATGTTATTTTTAAATAAATCATAACAATTTGTTACAATACAACGGTGTAGGTTATATGCTCTCAATTAGGAATTCCCTTATGCTCTTAATCATATTGAGCAATAGTTCTATATCATGTAAGGGCCACAACACACACGTTATTTCTAGCATCGAGAATCAGCGATTTAGCCCATTCCAGGAAGCTCAATGCAGCGATGAAACATTATACACCGCATACTTCAAATCAAAAAACGCGGCGATTACTCCGCTTTTCGGAGGCTCGATATAGCGGCTGAACGCTGCACTACGCATACATTTAAATGCCGTTCGTATCGAGTCGCATCTATCATAGTATTGTTGCCCGTAAATAACGAACTATATCCGTAGTTATCGAAACTGTTGTTTGTCTTAGGCTTTTTTGGAAGATGGACATTCGAGTAATATCGATATATTTTATAAGTTTGCAGTATTATTCGGTATTCCTTAACGGCAATGTAATTAAACAAAGACCATTAAGTTAGATTGGTATATTTTTTACATCGCTACCGTTTTCTACCTGTGTTACTGCTACTGTTTTAAATGAAAATTAAATAAATCATTTTGAAATACATCATTTGTAAACAATACTTTTACAAATTGGCAACCTATCATAACCTATAGTCGACTATAGATAACTCTACTGCTGATCCGATCTAGCGTCGGAGCAGTCGCTAAAACGTACGATTCCGATACCGCATTTGAATGCAGGACGTCGAATAACGTGATGCAGCATCAATGTATTCTCTAAAACGCGCGAATTTTATATTGTCATGGAACGCAGACAGTCTCAAAAATTCGTCGCAATATCAATACAGTTGCAAAATCGCACATCACCGTGCTAATGGTAGCATGTCTGTTATGTTCCTATAATGATAAAATCAAATGCAATTTTATAAAGAATAATTTGAACGCACTAAAACTGCAACAACGGGACTTTTAGACTCCTGTATCTTTAGAATCCTGAATCATATTTTTTTATTCCATTAGATAGCAAACACGCAGATGGCTTTCTTGATAGAAAGAAAAACCATCGCCCATAGACACCTAAGATGTTAATGATGCGTTTCTATCCATGTGGCGGGATGGCATTGCCACAGTCTACCGGCTACCTTACACTCCAAACACGAACACGGTAATGACAAGCATTGACACTATTGTGGCAGGAAAAGTATAAGGCGGTGGTACCAAGTAGTCACGATGTTAGTGACACGTATAGCCAATTGGTCGCCGTTTACGACCCGCCGGGCAGTACGACAGTTGGTATATTCTTCAAAGGAGCCCGAACCAACACGGGACAAAAACGTCGAACTTTTTACATACTATATAAAAAGTTCCACGGATTCAGAACCTTTCTAATTTTTTCTTTCAAGTTGGTTTAAAAATCAATATCTTTGCACGCTTGCAAAACTTCGCTTAAGAATTTTTGTTCACATCAACTATTAAAAGAGATGTACACAGAATACCCGTAGTTTATAACTTACAAAGAGTAATTTCTAGTCCGTAGTAAAGTTTCTAAACAAACAACACCTGCAGCTTACCTATTAGTCCATCAAAGAGAAACTATTTGCATACAAATGTTTCGAGTAAAAGGATCCCGTTACTTAACAAAGTTTTATCACCGTTCGCCTTTCTCGCTTGCGACAGACGAGTTAAGTAATATCCGCTCGTGATAGATTAGTTAAGAAATATTTAAAGCTGGCAACGCATTTGCAGCATCTTCGATGCTTAAAGATGACATCAATTTGCAACCCTACGCGGACGTTATGCCTTTTACCATGCCAGTGAAAGGGAAAAAATTGTGTTAGGAATGGAATAAACTCATTTGCACCCTCGGTGAACCGTTTGTTGAGTACGTATACAGAATGCTTTTGGTTTTTCTACTGATGCGTGGAAAAGTGGACTGGACGAGTTGTGCTGCAAGGGTCTTTGTTCTCATTTTTGATCCACCTATCACAGCACCAAATATCTGTTTTCAGCACTAAATTAGCTCTAAATGAACAGTAAATTTTGATCTAAAAAACGAGTGATTCTGCCCACTTGACCTTCCTAGCTTTACAGTCGTTATTTTTTCCCATTTCCTTAGGGGTTGATTTAATAAAACGGTAGCCTATGTTTAATCTTGGACACAAATATCCTCATCCAAACTTCATAAAAATCGGTTCAGTGGTTTAGTCGTGAAAGCGTAACAGATAGACAGACTTTCGCATTTATAATATTAGTATGGATTTTATAATATCCTTTGACATACTTAGTTTTGTTTACATTTTCTAATTAAAATTATATCTGTTTACTATTCTAAAAAGCAACTTATAACAGTCGGGATTACTCTGCCTCAATAGCGTCCATGCTTCTCACTATCTGGTTCCGGTTTGGAGATGACTCTCCAAACTCTCACAAAAAACTCTCCAAACAAATTCATAAGTTTACCGGATACCGTAAATATGGCATTACAAACCCGCCTCACGGGTAGCAACTCAATAAACACTAATATTTTTATTGTCTATAGGCGATAATTATCATTTTCCTTAAGGAGAACCATTTGCTTTTGCTATTTGCTTCTTAGCAATTTTATGAATGCTATAGACGATACACCGATGAATTAATAGAAATATATTGTGAGCTGTGTTTCCCATAAATTCTTAATTTTCTGGAAATATAATATGTAGTTGTAAATTTTTCCGAAGGTCTGCTTTGATGTTACCGGATCTTTGTGAGTTTATTCCATTTCTTATACATTTATATTTATATTGTTCTGCATTGTCTCGCCCGGGTCTGGTACCACCGCCTTACCTATTCCTGCCGCAATAGCGTCAGTGCTTGTCGCTGTCGTGTTCCGGTTTGGAGGGTAAGGTAGCCAGTAAACTTATGCATGTGGCATTAGACCTAGCCACAAGATAGCAACACACCATTAACATCTTTGGTGTCTATAGGCGATGGTTGACTCTTTCCATCTGGAGACCCATCTGCTTGTTTGCTATCTTATAACATAAAAAAAAAATCCCTTTCGGTAACATCGAACAGGTCACACGTCTGCGAAGTATTGCAAAATAAATTGATGTCATCTATGAGTTATGGATATCAATTAAGTAACGCCAGAATCTATAAAATATGTAAGATGTTAATGTCAGCGGCGGTGGTGATTACTTCCCATCACGTGAACCCATTTTATAGTGTTGAGAAAAAACACAAGTCTATGCAATGTAGATTTTTAAAATTCAATTAGGAAACAAAAAACCTGTGTAAAATGCGATCAAGTTCGAAGCTCCGAGAATTTCGATTAAATGTACATAAAAAGCTTTTAAATGGAAATAATGAATGCTTTGACGATACTTACGTAACACGAAAACAAAATTTTCAACGGATTTAACCTTTTCGAAAATGTAAAATATTTATAATTTTACTAAATCCAATTTGGTACAGAAGCAAAACACAGTATAAACTATAAATAAAATGTACCAGGTGTAATTTAATAATTTAATGCCATTACAATCATTGTATGATTTTATTATAAATGCGAAAGTTTGGATGCTTGGATGGATGGATGGATGTTTGTTACTTAATCACGCAAAAACTACTGAACGAATTTGAATGAAATTTGGCACACACGAGCAAGAAGATAGACACATACAAAAGATGACAGGCATGACAATGATGACAGATAAAATACTTGAAATCATAAAATTGACAAGTGTATCAGTCATTAAGGGAATTTTTATTTGGAATTTACCAAAAAATAATTCATAGACACTTCAGATTTGTAGAGTAGTTATAAACATACGATTTTTTTAAGAATAAACTTCACGTAAAACACGTATTAAAAGAATACATGATATATACATATATGTATAAAATTGTGTATTTTCTGGCGTGGTGAAGCGTCTGCGTCCTGCGCTCAATAGATTTTTAACCCGACACATTCAATGTTCCACATCAAAATGTAAATATTCAACCGACCAAAAAACCCAGGTAGTTTTACTTATTGTATGTAATATTGTTGGAATTGGATAATACTTGAGTATGATGATATATTTAGGTGACCTAGCACGTGCAATAATTTCATAAGTGTATGTATGTTTGCCCACGAATTTCTCGTGAACTAAAGACATATCGAGATAATTATCGACCCTGCAGGCTTAGGATATGCAACACGATAAAATTTTATCGACCTCGTTTTCTCGAATTTTATGTCACTTTCTCGATTCGCTAACGCATTTGACACTTGATTCGACATGATACTTCAAAGGAAGAGAAAATGATCAATTTTACTCGACGGTAGTTATTTTCTCTATCGATCGAAACGTCTTGCTGTCATTTTATCGATTTGTCATTTGACACTTCGTTAAAATTTGGTTAAAATGTTGATAACCTTATCCACTATTTCATATTATTATACTTTAATTATACAATAATTACAAAACTTTTTGATTTCTATTCATTTTATTAAATATAGATTTCGGTCCAGTGTTGGCAGTAGTATGTATGGCAGGCAGGCAGGCAGTATGGCATATATGTATTTAATAGTGGTGGCAGTTCCATATTATACCTATTATGTGCTAAATATCTACGGTTAACGGCAAGCCTGCAAAATACAAAGAAGGCACATAGGAAATTTGTGTGATCTTTTTACACAACGGACGGAGTATTCCAATCACTATAGCGCTTCAATAAACCCAATAACCATGGCTCTCTAAATAATATAGACCCTTGTGAATTTTGAGGTTTAGAGCCACACACCGATCAAGGCATGCCTCTTTAGTTAAAGGTAAGTGAACATAAGAGACTTGTAATTCAGTTTCTAGTAGATATGACAGCTATCCAACTTCATTAACTGTAATAACAGAATATCTTTGTAGTAAATACTAATTTGACTTAGGTGAACTCAATAAAGTTATATTTTTTCAAAAGTTATCTGTAGTTTTTCGAGTTTCTTTTTTAAACAGTTAATATGTTACATATACATGTCAAGTGTATGTTAAATTTCAGCTGGATACAAGTAATAATCCTTTCTTGGTGGTCAACTTTTCACAATACTTACAGCCACACACCAACAAACAACAACAATGCTTACATCATAGAATAATGATGCAAATGTGTTATTCCTCTAAGGCTTGCATTGATTATGTATTTAAGGAGTTTTTACTACCCATTCAAGTTATATTTAGTCAAAAAAGTATTTGTTTTAATCAGTTGTTTTCAGACCAAGTTCCATGTATGATTAACATACTACTATGATGTATTATTTTCTGTAATATTCATAACTTAAAATATTCAATATGACACATGTAGTTCTCAATTACCTAGGTACCTACATGTGTAAACATTATTATTTTATATTTGTCTACATTTAAAGATAATTTACCATACAGAAAGGCAGTCAGTTCTTGTTATTATTGTTTATTACAATAATATATGTCAATAAAAAATATAATTATTATTTGCAGATAAGACTTCAACTGCAGAATTTTTAATATTACTGACAAATATCCTAGAAGAACAAATGATGCCCTCATATGGCATAATTGAAATGGATGAAATGCGAAGACTACACAATAGAAGATATTGACGAATCCTATGTATACTGGTGCAACTTGCAAAACAACGGAAACCATTTTCTTGCCTCAAAAGCCTTAAAATTACCTTATATTTGTCCTAATGTAATAAAGTATTTGAAAATTTGTACAAATTTTCAAATAGTTCTATTGATTTATGTCAAAACTAGCTGTTGCCCGTGACTATGTTTGCGCAGACTTTGTTTACTCCGCACAGCTCCTCCCCCGTAGGTGATAACGTGATAATATGTAGCCTATATGTTGACCCGACCTGTTAGTAATATTCATGCAAAATTTGAAGTAAATCCATGCAGTACTTTTTGAGTTTAACCCGGACATACATTGACTTTCCTACGATTTTATTATATGAAGGTATAGATTACAAGCTACAGAACATTTAATCCGGCCTCCAGTAAAGTTGTGTCATTGCACTTGCACAAGTATACATAGGACCCTTCGATATGATAATTACAAGTATTTTCTTTTAGAAGTGTTAACTTTGTTACTTTTATTGTTGTTTTTTAATCAAAGTGATTTTGGTAGTAACAATACTTAGTGGATTATTGGTATAATAAAATACTTTAGTGTTGTATAAGATTTATTTTAAAAAAATTATACTCTAGGCAAACCTACTATCTAAGTATTAAATAATTTTATATAATAAAAATGAAACTTATAGTCATCAATCAATGTCTAATTTTAAGTATAAGTTTAATGACACACTATTCATAGTATTTAATGTTTTAATGCCAAACATAGATTTTACTATATGGAAAAGTCTTGAGAAATAATTTTTATTTTCTTTAATAAAGTTACAAAATGAATAAATCACACAAAATACAAAATGAATAATTATAAAAAGTGTGTAATATGAAGCAGTCTTGTAAAGAAAATTAAATTGGAGTTTTAAAAAATATACAAACACATCTACTTTACTAAACTAACAATTATTATTAATGTTTGTACTTCTCAGAATAGATAAATAATTTCCACAATTTATCACCTTATGACTTAAATTTATTAACATGTATCTTTGAATTTTCACTAATGTAACAAACTTATAGAAGATTACACGCACTATATTAAAGCTATTATATTTTAAATTTAAATGTTTTCTACAATTTAAATATCTCTTGTTATCTCGCATAATTAATCAGTAATGAAAATTCAATATCAAAAATTAGTTTACTATATAGTATGAGTAGTATGGAATTTCACTTGAAATTAAAAAATCAACAAGTAAAATATTTTTTCCTAAGGTAACATTAACTTTCTATTAATTTAAATTTTAAAAATTACACATATTAGGTACATTAAGACTATCATGTTATAAACTTAATTGTTTTCTACAAATTAAAATTTATTTTTCAATCTTGCACAACCATTAAAAACAGCAAGAAAAATATAATATTCAGCATTAACTTATAAATCTTATCAACAAATCTTAATCAACAATTTCAAAAAATGTAATAAATAGAAAGGCTTCTTTATTCTATTTCCATTACTCGCTGTTTAGTCAACCTGTAAACAAATATATCTTATCAAAATGTTGTTATATATGTTTACTTAATATATTTTTTTGTCAGTTAACTCAGGACTTATGACTCCAGTCTTGCATGTTGCATTTTGTGTAGTGTTATATAGATTTGCATTGTAAATTATATAATGGGGTCAAAAAAACAATTGGTTACATTTATAAAAGGGAGTGAAAGAAGCCTACACTATTCTCCAGAGAAAGCTTCTCATATTATTCAGGATTTTTTTACAAGAATCAAGTTTTTGATATAATCTTGAATTTATGATATTAATTTTGTAAAAAACCACAACTTTTACAATGAAAGAAATATATTAAAATATGTTTAAAATTTGATTCTTTCAGTCTACCTTGTTAGATGATTTGTCATGGAGATATGTATGTAAATAAATACTTACACAGTGTTCCATTGTTTTCCTTTCTTCCTCTAGAAACTATAATGTATGTAGTATTTGTAGAATATATCGTGTTATATTATGCTTTCCCAATATTAAAGACTTTAATCTTTGGTGCTACAAGTCTAGTCCATGAATCCACCATGGTGACAAAGTTAATTTATGCTTATTACTTCTTATCCTGAAAAGAAAATGATAATTATTTTTAATAACCTATATACACTTTTAAAAAATATAAGTATAAAGAAGTACACTACTTACGTTTTATTTTGTGTTCCCATTTCACATACCTAACACAATTTAATTTTGTACTAGAATCGGAAGAATGATGATGATTTTAGAGATGTGAGAACCAAACAGTATAAATCAATAATTCCTTGTACGTAATGGTTAGATAATTAATTTATTTATAATTAATTACAAAATACAAATTAGTTAAAGTACAATACTTTTTGACGTAATGTAAATAAACTTTTAATTTTTCGTATAGAGAAAATAATTCTACGAATTCTCGTGCTACTCAGTGTTACCAACTCTATTCAAAATTACAACTACTTACAAGGTTTTCTACAAAATTCAGTAGAAAACTAAATGTAAAATAAAAGGTTAATTTAAAGCTGGTGCTTATTTTGTATTATTTAATGTTACTATTAATAACATATATTTAGGAAAAATAATACATAAAAACATATTATAATAATCAAAATATTAATTAATCAATCAAAAATAACAAAAAAATCGAGTGTAGCTCACACTCGTTTTTTCGTTAGAAGTAAATGTAAGAAGACAAAATAAAATAAAATTTATATACTCTTTGAGTAAGTCTTTGAATCAAAGAGAGATAAACTGAAAAGTCGAAGAAAAATGTTTTTCGTTCTTGAGATGTAAATCACAGACCGTGGTCCCACAAACTAACTTTTTTTTGATTAACAACAAGCTGAATATTTGTGAAAAGCTTCATTTTGACGAGACAACCGTCTTTTCTATTTTCGAAAAATCTCGAATCGGGTAACTAATAAAGTTAATGCTGCGAAGATATTGGGTTCGGTAAATAATAAATATTTATTAATAACAATAATTATTTTTCGACTTTAATCGCTTGATTATATTATGAAAACTACGATGAAACTTTTGTCCTACATATTTAATGATTTTTCTGAGAATCCCACTTATGAGATTTTTAAATTGATATTAATCAATTTAAAAATAACCTAATTTTCTCACAACAGCTTGTTAATTATTATTGTAATTCAACGGTAACTTTGTCATACACGTAAAGTGGAAACTTTTCTTAGTCTGTCACTCTAAAGTTTCCCTATTTTATCTATCTTTATTAGTTACCCGATTCGAGATTTTTCAAAGATAGAAAATATGGTTGTCTCGTCAAAACGAAGCTGTTCACAAAAATTCAGTTTGTTCTTGGAGACCACGGTCTAACAGTAAGTCTTAGGTTGGATTGCTTGCATCTGGCTGATTTTTGGAGCTATTAATAGATAACATTATTTGTAACATAAAATACTGTGAATTGTATTCTGTTCTATCTTATTTTCTAGTTGGCATAATACTATACATTTATGTTTGTTTATCGTAATGCATTTTCGTGTCATTGTCAAATCACAATTCTATGGAAGTTTCTCATCAAAAAAATTAATCAAAAATGTTGATTGATTAGTCTAAAAGGAGATGTTAATTTACTCAATCATGTTAGAATTATAATTGAAAGGAATAATTATAGTGGAAAAAAATAGCTTGTTAATAATAATTGTTACGCACTTTTACGCATAATTAGTTACGCAGTTATACACCCAGAAATAAATACACGCTGGCATCTTAATTGCCCTTTACATTAAAACATCTTATGAATCATAATTCATTGTTTCAGTTTTATAGAATAAAAAACTAGTTTTGATGGTCAAAACTAAAAAGAGAGAATAATTCAAAAACCTGTAAAATATCTTTAATTACAATTGTAAATAGGTACGGCTACACTAGGCTTTGTTTATATTTCCTTCGACTCTGACAAAGAAGAGAAATGATGACAGGAAGTTATAAATGTAAACAAAAGCTCATAATGATTAACACAAGTTAAATGCACCAAAGGTGTATCTTAAAAATCAGAATTAGTATAATATCTATGTCTTCTAGTGACAACATTTATTTCTCTATTCGAGTAAACTTTTTGTTTAATTTATCTATGACGTTTTAAATGTTTATCGTGGCATGCTTAATAACGTCCATCGAGATATAAATAAATGTCAAGCAAACGTCACTTTCTCGATCGATATATATCTCGTGGTGCTTATCCTAAGCCTGCTGGTAGATCAGCCGCAAGATCTCTGCGCGGAATACCATCTTCGTCGCTCAACCCGCCTGAAAACAGAAAAACAACGCACCAGTAGTTGTAGGGGTTACTTTTAACCGATTTAAAAAAAGCGTTTATCAGTTTCACCCATACGGATATAATATTGTTGTATGATACGTATATAATTGGATAATATTTTAGTATGAACACCAATTTAACTTCCATGTACGTGTGCTAAATTTCGTAACTGTATGTATATTTATTTGTATGTTTGATTTAAATCGGGTATATTCCAGCTTAAGGGACAGTACAAGATTCATCATAATCGGTACAGTAGTTTTTGTGATATGAGTATAGTTGATATTAGAAGTCGGCTTATTTTATTTTAATAATAATTTTTAAATTTAGATCATTTACTCTGATGAAGTAGGTGAAACAAACTGAACTGTAACACGATCAGAGTGCTAAGTGTGAGTTTTTCTTTTCGCATTCGATCGTGAGCGCGTTTCAAGTTTACTAGGAATTTGTATGTGATTTGTACAGCGCCACCTAGTGTTAAACGTGAGAAACCAGTTTACCACTAGGTGGCGCTGTACAAATCACATACAAATTCCTAGTAAACTCGAAACGCGCTCACGATCGAATGCGAAAAGAAAAACTCACACTTAGCACTCAGGTGTGTATCTTATTATCGAGCGAGCGAGCGTGCGGTCCGCTGCATTAGAAAAGCGAATCCCACGGGAACACCTATTTTTTCCGAGATAAAAAGTAGTCTATGTGCTATTCCAGGTCATCATCTACCTGTGTGCCAAATTTCATTCAAATCCGTTCAGTAGTTTTTACGTGATTAAGTAACAAACATCCATTCATCCATCCAAACATCCAAACTTTCGCATTTATAATAAAATCATACAATGGTTGTAATGGCATTAAATTATTTCATTACACCTGATACATTTTATTTATAGTTTATACTGTGTTTTGCTTCTGTACCAAAGTGGATTTAGTAAAATATCGCGTTATAATATTAATATAGATTAGTTGTTGTAAAAGTGGTTAGTCTGTTTAGATGTAGATGCAATAACATACACAACTTTGTCAATGTAACATATGCGACCGTGGTAATCGCAATCAATCTTGCCAGATGTCAAAAACGGTAGATAGCTGTGGAGCAAATTATTTCCATTATTAATTTTGTAAATGTGAAGGTATATGTACGTGTATGTTGTTTGTATTACGCTTACGCCTTAACATCTGGATAAATAAGTAAATATCGTCAGACAGGTTAAGCGAATTGACCTAACACTAAAGAAAGCAAATTATTTTGAAAACTTAACAAGGAAAAATTTTGTTACGACTGGGTCTGAACAAGCGACCGTGCCTAAAGCCGAGGAACAATCTGATCAACTGTGTTACGGTTTGGTGGTTCAGCGTCGGTGGGTGGGTCAGGTTCTTTGCTTTTTGATTAATGCCGCTTTGTTTTTTTTATTAATTTTATTATTTATATTGCATATATATATATATATATATATATATATGCTCCTTTGAAGAATAGACCAAATGTCGTTCTGCCAGGCAGGTCGTAAAAGGCGACCGATTGGCTATGCGAGTCACAATCATCGTGGCTACTAGGTGGTAGATATTGTCTCGCCCGGGTCAGGTACCACCGTCTTACCTATTCCTGCCGCATTAGCGTCAGTGCTTGTCGCTGTCGGTTCCGGACCTCGCCACAAGATAGCAACGCACCATTAACATCTTTGGTGTCTATAGGCGATGGTCGACTCTTTCCATCAGGAGACCCATCTGCTTGTTTAATATCTTATAAAAAAACGTAGGAAAATCAAAACTGTACATTGAATATTTTTTAAAAGAATATTTGGGGCGCGGTCTCCAATCGATATCGAAGGCAAAAATATAGTTATTAGAATTTTTGTCTCTTTGTCTGTATGTATGTCCGGGGTAAACTCAAAAAGTACTGCATGGATTGACTTCAAATTTTGCATGAATATTACTAATAGGTCGGGTCAACATATAGGCTACATATTATCACTCACGCTATCACCTACAGGGGAGGGGCTGTGCGGAGTAAACGAAGTCGCTGGCAACAGCTAGGATATATATATATATATATATACACATACATACATATATATATATATATATATATATATATATATATATATATATATATATATATATATATATATATATATATATATATATATATATATATATATATATATATATATATATATATATATATATATATATATATATATATAATGTGTGTGTATGTTGGTTTTTGAGCAGATATTTTTTAGTGCTAAAACTTAGTTTTAACACTAAAACTGTTAACTGTTGAGTTTGTAAAATTTTCTTTGCACATGTAGGAGATTTTTGTGTTTTTTTATTTGTCTACGTCAATATTAAAAATCAATTAAAAATCATCTTGCCGGCATGTCAATAAAATACTTTATCTTTTAATTTATATTTATTATTCTAATGAAAAACTGAACTTTATAACCAAAGACCTGCAAAAATAGGTTTTCAAAACATGAATTGTTTATCATACAGGATGGCATGATTTCAAAATAAATATTGTCACAAAAAGAACGTTTCTCACTAGTAGGCCGACTAGTAAGCCGCCGGCTTCATCTTGCCGCATCGTCATCACATTCGTGACTCACGATACGAGCGCTTGGCTACGTCTCTATTTTTTTGTAGGTCTTTGTTAATAACTTTGTATTAATTTTAAAATACTAAATCTGCTTATTCATTGACTTATAGGCGGAACGAAGTTTGCCAGGTCAGCTAGTATTTAATGAACATCAAAACCCAGAAACACATACTTCTGTGCTCATCTACAAATGTTTTTAACCGACTTCAAAAAAAAGGAGCAGGTTCAATTCGGCCGGTATAACTATATATTTTTTTTTAATGTATGTACACCGATTTCTCCGAGGTTTCTGAACCGATTTACGTGATTCTTTTTTTGTTTGATGCGAAATGCTTCGAATTGGTCCCATAAAAATTTAATTCAGGTAGGCCCAGTAGTTTTTGTTTTATGAGCATTTTTTATTTATTTTACCTATGCCGATGTCTGAAATCAAATCTTGCAAGTAAATTTGATCCACTTCCCGGTTACCGATTGAGCTGAAATTTTGTATACGTATGTAAATTGGATGACAATGAAAACTTATTATGAGATAGACCTGATCTGATGATGGAATCGGAAGGCGACAACAGGAACTCAGTAATTAAATGGTTAAAAATCGTTTAATAACAAGACTCTATCGACTTTGGGCTCGTTTCATTCGTGTTGACGAGCACTTTGGTACTTGGTGGTAACTAGGATCTTCCAGGGTCCGATGATGAAGCCAGAAGGTGGCCATAGGAGCTCAGTAATTAAATGACAGACCTCAATCGAGTTTGGGCTCATTTGATCGAAGTCGACGAGCACTTTGGTGCTTGGTGGTAACTAGGATCCTCCAGGGTCTGATGTTGAAGCCAGAAGGTGACCATAGGAGCTCAGTACTTAAATTACACAACTCTAACGAGTTTGGGCTCGTCTGATTCGTGTTGACGAGCACTTTGGTACTTGGTGGTAACTAGGATCTTGCAGGGTCCGATGACGAAGGCGGAAGATGTCCATAGGAGCTCAGTAATTAAATGACACAACTTTATCGAGTTTGGGCTAGTTTGATTCGTGTTGACGAACACTACGGTGCTTGGTGGTAACTAGGATCCTCTAAGTTCCGATGATGAAGCCAGAAGGTGGCCATAGGAGCTCAGTACTAAAATGACACAACTCTATCGAGTTTGGGCTCATTTGATTGGTGTTGACGAGCACTTTGGTGCTTGGTGGTAACTAGTTATAAAAGGAACTACTCTTGACACAAAAGCCTTTGTTCTACGTCTGTCAATTCGGTCAGTTCAGGCGATAGACATAACTTCCATGTTGTTCCAGTTCTGAGAAGGAACTTTTCTTTTATTATGGTAGTCGAGCAACGGTAGCTCCTCCGGAAGGAAATCAAAATGTGCTGTGGCTAATGACGTGTCTTGTTTTGGATATAATAATTTCTTACAGATTGTGCACGGTACTTCGGCATATTGACGTACGGTGGTTATAAAATTACGCTCAGTCATTGAACGAAGCCTTTATGACGTCTGACGCGCTGCCGCTAGCCGGTTGTCACGTTGATGTGCAGACTCAGTTGCTGTACGGTGTCATACCTCTCTGCTCGGCGGACTCCTTAGCTAAATGCTCCTTAATGAGACCAATTCTATGAGCTTTCGGCTCGGCAGATTCGTTCGCTAGACGCTCATTATTGAGACCAAGTCTATTAGCTCTCCGTTCAAAAGACTCAATCGCTATACGCTCTTGGATCTTGCCGAGTTTAGAATTATACCGTACAAAAATTTCTTGACGTTAGCGTAATTTCATGTATGCTTTCATGGCCAACAAACGTTTTTCATGATCTTTAATAGCCTCATGAGAACGTGACATTGTGTTTCGAATAGCATTTTTACGGAGAAGACTACTTTTATCCGTTCCGGTTTCTTGAGGTCTATATTTTTAAGGCACGCAGCATCTATTGTAGGTCTACCCATAAATAATTGACTATACAACAATACACTAAAAAGTATTAAATAAAAATAACTACGTTAAAAAAAACCGACTTCAAAAACTAAAATGTAAAAAATAATAAAGATTTAATATTAATTAAATACTACCTATTATTTATATGTGCTATTTACTAATAGGTTTGAAGTCGGTGCCAAGCCTTAAACAAATATTAATATTTTAATCACTGAATTGAATACGAGCAAATTAATACAATAAAATGACTACTTTAAAGATTAAAATGCGTAAATATACGTAATAAAGAGCAACTAAATGTTAATATTATAAGCAGCTTCAATCAATACGAAGAATAATAAAAAAAATAATTACTAAAATTTATTCAACAGAATTCCTAAACTGAATGGTTATGTGAATTAATGTAGATTTATCAATTAAGCTAAAACGCATCGAAATTTTTAATTTAGAATTTACACCACATAATGGTAGAATATGTTGGTAGCTTAATTTATTTTTAACAACTTGTAACACCCATATTCTTGCAAATAAATATATATTTTTTTTATTATCAATAGGTAAGCGCTTGACCTCGATCTCGCCTGATGGTAAGCTAAGATGAGGCCTAAGATGGAACGCGCTTCCCTAGAAGGTATCTGTTCACTCTTCTCTTGAAGATCTCCAGATTGTACTCGTCCGGGAACACAGACTCAGGAAGCATGTTCCAGTCCTTTGCGGTTCGAATGAAGAATGTTGAGTCGAACCGCTTTGTCCGGGTACGTGGAACATCCACCATATAACGATGCCTAGATTCTGTGCACCTCGACGATCGATAGAAAAACGGGGATGGCGGAATTAAGTCGTGCAATTCCGCAGCGCACTCTCCAAAGTGTATTCAATAAAAAAACCACTAAACTATTAGATAAACTAGCTACTACAGATAAACTAGCCACTCTGCGGCGATGAGCGAGGCTCTGGAGTTTTTTACCTACCAGATCATCGTCGTTTATGAGCCTCTTGGCACGCCTCTCGATGGCCTCAAGTGTCTCCAGCTGGTATTTAGCGGATCCATCCCAGAGGTGAGAGCAGTATTCCATGCACGAACGGACTTGTGCTTTATAAAGGTTGAGCAACTGTCCCGGACTGAAATACTGTCTCACCTTCGCCAGAATACCAAGGTTTTTTGAGGCAACTTGGGCTTTAGATTCGATGTACGAACCAAAGTTGAGAGTAGGCGTTAACGTGATACCAAGGATCTCGAGGTGGTCATTTATCGGCACGGCCACACCCTGGAAAGACGGAGATAGATGGAGCAGACTCCGTTTAGCGGAGAATAGGCACGCCTGGGTCTTAGTTGCATTAAACCTGACCAGATTAGCATCGCCCCAATCGGAGACTGCCTGTAAGGACAGGTTCATACGATCGACCATTGCCTCTCTGAGAGACCGGATCTGTGCCGTACTGGCCCGCGCATTGGATACGTGACTCTCCACAAGAGTGCTATCATCTGCGTACCCATAGATACCGGGCTTCAGTGATTGTTAATGTGTAGCAGGAATAGAGTTGCGGAGAGAACTGATCCCTGAGGGACTCCGGACATTTATAGCCATTTGGTCGGATGAGCAGCCGTCGACGACTACTCTGATCGACTGGCCACTCAGAAAATCTGAGATCCAGGCGCAGAGACCAGTAGGCAGACCATACGATGGAAGCTTACCAATAAGACTATCATGCCAGACCCTGTCAAAGTCCTTCGAGATATCAAGGGAGACAGCTAGTGCCTCACCATGCTTCTCGATGGCTGAGCTCAAAATGTAAGTGGCATACGCTAGAAGATCCCCAGTAGACCGATTTCGGCGAAACCCGTATTGGCGGTCACTCAGTAGTTCGTTCGCTTCTAGGTGCACCATTAGCCTGCTGTTCAGTACACGCTCCATAGTCTTGCAAAGTATGGACGTAACTGAAATTGGCCTATAGTTGGAGGGGTCGGCACGACTGCCTTTTTTGGGCACAGGCTGCACGTTGGCAAGCTTCCATGATTTAGGCACTTTTCCAGTAGCCATCGAAAGGCGAAAGAGGCGTGTCAAAACAGGAGCGAGTTCAGGCGCACAGGTTGTCAGTACTATGGCTGGAATCCCTTCAGGGCCACTGGCTTCGTTCACGTCCAGATTTTCTTTCTTTCTTTCAAAAATTTATGTATTCAAGACGTCCGCGTCCATCAACGAAGTCTGCCCGCGCGTGCGTGCCGAATTGGCTTAGCACCGACTTCAAACCTATTAGTAAATAGCACATATAAATAATAGGTAGTATTTAATTAATATAAAATCTTTATTATTTTTTACATTTTAGTTTTTGAAGTCGGTTTTTTTAACGTAGTTATTTTTATCCGTATCTAAAATCGAAGTTGAACCCCATTGATTGCAAAGTCAGGGTCGCTAAGCATTTGACTAACAGAGCAGTCAAATTGATTTGGAGTTATCCTAGGGTGTTTTTAGATAGTTTCCGAATCCTGTTTGTATGTGTAACCGTAATAAATGTTGCCGAAGCAAGGCACGTCTGTCTGAATCCTGATTTATGGCACTCGATTCTCTTTGTCTACCCGATAAAGGTTCTGGAGTAAAGATATGTATAGACAAAGCTACACATAATCCCAAAATGTAATCAGACATCGAATTTGATACGGAGTAGGGATTACGTGATGAACGCGAAAGTGTTATAAATATTCATGATCGGCAACATGTCGATGAATAATCTATGAGCGTCGCTCGTGTGGAGTCGTTGAAGCGTCGACTCGCTTTTCACCAAAATGCCGCCAATATTGAAACTAAATGCTGGTATTGACCTTGTTTTCGGGGTGTAATTGGGCGACCTTTTTTTACATAGACATGTTATATACATAACAAAAAGCTACTTTTTCAAAAACGTAATTGAACATAACATGTACCTGTTAACTATAATTAATCGATCTTTTATTAGGCGAGATGGATGATAAGTCTGGCCCTTTATGTAGAACTAGCTCTAATCGCGACTTTGTTCGTGTCATCCAAAAAAAATTGGACGGACGAAAAATTACTTCCTTTTTCGTCCGTCTGATTTCCGTTTAAAAAATTGCTTATTGCCTTCTTTATAAATATAGCTATCACAGACAAAAATATTTTTTAAAAGTCCAACCAGTTTATCTAGCGCGTTCAAAAAAACCTTTTGACCCTGGCTATCTCTTAAAACTTCCTGCTAAATTAAGGTGTATTAAGCTCAAAGGAACAAGAATTTTATTAAAGCATAGATTTTATCAGAGTACAAAAATCAAATTTTCTTATAAGTGGCAGTAATTTCATTTTTGAAAAGCTGTATAATTAAAAACGATGGTCGATTTTTGATCTTTCGAATGGCTTTTAACGCGATTTTTTAGCTACATTTGTGGGCTGAAAAATGTCGAAGTAATCTATACATATAATAAAATCGTAGGAAAGTCAATGTATGTCCAGGGTAAACTCGAAAAGTACTGCATGAATTTACTTCAAATTTTGCATGAATATTACTAACAGGTTGGGTCAACATATAGGCTACATATTATCACGCTATCACTTTTGGGGGAGGAGCTGTGCGGAGTAAACGAAGTCCGCGCGAACGAAGTCGCGGGCAACAGCTAGTATCAAATAATTTTTATTTTCAATAACTTTCGTTATTTATATAAATTCCATATAATTAATATTACTAACTAACCGATTTTGATCCAATTTATGGTATTAGACGCAGTTTTTTAAAGAGAAAAGCTGATTAGATTTTTAAGTCAATCGGTGTAATTATTTGCTTGAAAGTTATTTTAAAAATACGAAGTAAGTTTGCTGTAAACATAAATATATTATACTCAAAGGCTGTAAACAACAAAATATTAATATTTAAAAGGCTGTTGTTACTTTTGAAATCTTGATTCAATTTTGAATTTTGAAATTGCATTTGACGTAGTTGTTTAAGTATTAAAATATTGTTAAAGGTTGAAAAATAATTGTTTGTAAAATCTCGAAGTTATGTCAAAAAAAAAACACGTTTTTCAAAATTTTTCGTCAACGATAACTTTCAAATCTTGATTCAATTTTGAATTTTGAAACTGTATTTGACGTAGTTTTTTATGTATTAAAATATTATTAAAGGTTGAAAAATGATTGGTTGTAAAATCTCGAAGTTATGTAAAAAAAACACGTTTTTCAAAAATTTTCGTCAACGATAACTCTCGAACGGATGAACAGAATGATGAAAATTTATAAATCAAATGCTTCATTGTAATAATCACTTCTTCAACAAAGCAAAGCACCATATAAGTCGGGGCCTTGGGCGATATCTAGAGTAAACCCGCTACTGATTCCAACCGCGCCACACAGATAGCAACGCACTATTAACGATTTGATGCATATAGGCGATGGTAATCTGTTTCAGCGGGGGAACATTGTGCTAAGATAGATAGCAAACAGGCAAACTTTGGTTTGGACCCCTTTTTAAGAATAGTATAGATGTCATATTATGACTACTAGCCAGGTAGTTTGTAACATTGGGAATGGAATCTAATATCTAGTAGTCATGATGGTTCGTACGATCGAAGTTAGTACAATGGCTATTACTACTGTCTACTAGTACAGTTGCGCAATGTTTTGCCCAACTTAATGATCACTGAGTCACTAAGATGAACCAATGCATATGGCATTACGTTCCGTTCAAATAAATAGCTTACAATCATTGATATAAAAACCTAATTGACAATGTATGGTATCTATTAAGCTAATAGTTATCCCCGTCCATCAGCATAACCATTTGCTTGTTTGTTATCCTATGTGAAAATAAAACACAACGTTGAAAACACACAAATGTCATTCAATATATTTTCTTATAAAATAAAAGGAAATCTCTCATAGATCTCGAAAAAGGAAATGTGTAAGACATTTTAGATACATTTGTTTGGTCAAGAGGACGGAAACCTACTTATTATTCATGAGACACCGTTCTACATTACGCTGATCTCTTTGAGAGTAGATTCGGACAAGAAAACTTCCCTTAGGGATCCCTTATGACAGCAACTTTGCGGAAAACTCCTCAATATGACTAACTCTTTTGAAACTTGGTACACAAATTGACCTCTTCAAACTTTGTAATACAGTATCGAGAAGGTTTTAATAAAGTAAGTATTTTTATCGTCTATGGAGTTTAATTCTAGTCTAATCAATGCTACTAGTCCAATTCGGCTGGCAAAGATGGAATAGGGTAACGTAAGGGAAGGTGAGATGAGCAACATTGGTTAAGCGCTTGGATTATGGATTACAACGCACCGTTAACATCTGGTGTCTATAGTTGATGGCTTTCTCTTAGTCATCTGCTTGTTTGCTATTTTATTACCTTGACAAACATATACCTCTTCTTCTTATAAAGTAGGTTAAAATAATGTTAAAGCTTTTGCCAACGATACTATGGTAAGCGTATCACATTAGCAATGTCGCAAAAGAATACAATATACTATTCAAAGCTTACGAGGCAAACTACTTTGCGAACATGTCTCCCGCACAATGCTGCTTCTAACGCAGTTTCTGTTACAGATACAATGCATTCGCTTGTCATCCTGCAAAGTGCTGTGTTTTGTATAATAATGTATTTCCTTTAGTTTTGCAGAAAATGAAATTGCTCTTTAGTTGTTATAAAATTTTGGCCTAGTTCGGTTTTAGATTCGATTATAGATTTTGAGGTTTCGAATAAGACAGTAAAATGACAAATGAAAATAAATAATTATCGTTGGACAAATGACATGAATTGATCTAATTCTAAAGTAAACACATTTTTGCTTGTGTTATAGGTGTTAATCAACGACGCTAAATCGTTAAATAAATACTGAAATATATTTAAGAAACATACAAACCCAGAAATTTTTTACATTAAAGGTGCTGATCGACGGGCGAGCATATACCACGGTTTTAATAGTCTAAGAGCCCTCAACACAAAACTCATAACCAATTGCACTACATAAAACCACGGTATTGTGATGATACACAGGCGGGCTTTACCGACGAACCATAAGATCGCGGTATAGGGTCGCTCGTCTATCAGCGACTTTATGCCCATCACACGAGTGTTTGTCGCTATTGAGAATCGAACCCGGGCCTCATCAATAGCGTAGTTAGGGTTGCCAAATCGACTAAAAGGGCGGTCAATTATAATACTATTGGCAAGTGTTTTAAAGACAGTTTAAATATTACGAAAAGTCACTAGCAGCACTTTACCCCATCAGTTATAGTGCCATAAATTGCGTCATATTAGAATATAGACTTGTGTAACTCAGGAGTGATTAACTCAAAAAGATATAATCTTTAGAAAGGAGTGAATATATCAGTAACTCCGTAGTATTCAAACTAACTCTCTATATCTTTATATCACAGAGTGATTGTATTTCATCTAAGCGGAATAGAATGAAAGGAATGATATGTTTATCAGGGAGTAGAAAGAGAGGAAACCATCATTCGGAATGAGAATGTTGTAGCATCGAACTACATACTGTACACGCAAAGTTATACCTTAAACTAATGGGATTAAGATATCTTTAATATTGTTCAAATGCGGATAGTAATAATAAACAGCGATGAGAATTATTTTGTTTGTACTTTGTTTTAAAAACGCACGCATAATAATAAATAAGCGTTTGTTTTTAAATAATTAATAAAATAATATCGATTCTGTTCGATATACCATAAACACATCATTTATTTTAACTATTTATCTTGTCATTATATTGCACCGGTTAAACCCTTAAGACTAGAAACTTGAAATCTTTAATATATCGGCGAATACACCTACTTCTCATTTTAAAAACATTAAAAGTCGGTTAAATGTAATTTACATAATTCTTTCACACGCAGTGGAAGCCGCGGTCAATCCTTAGTGATTGCTTTTTAAATAATTAAGTAAAAGAATACCAAACAGAATCCATAAAAACATATTATTTATTTCAACTCTTTATCTTGTCTTTAAATCTGTAAATCATTTCATTTCCTTATATTATCATTAAATCTAAATATGTCACCAATCCCAATCACTCTGATTTCTACTGAGTTATAAGGAGTTGAAGATATAAATGAGTGATATATATCCGTAACTCTGAAAGATACATATCACTCTTTTCTTTTCTCGGATATATTTTGCGCAAGTCTATTAGAATACGACTCGAAATAGCCACAAGTTACCTGCCCGACTCGTTACATAAAGGATCGAGCACGCTGAAACGGGCTGCAGCGGGTTGAGGCAGGCCTTGTCCGCAACGAAAAATGCGATATAATAAAAGCACATAGGACATAGGACGAGTCGTAGCAGGGCGGTGATCGCATCGCAACGCAGCGCATTTCCGTGTTTCTTCCCAAAGTTCCTCTTGTGTTGATCATCATTACGTGGATCTTGCAAATCATGTGTCTCTTTGAAGCCTTGAATTAAAATTATTATTAATCATTCTTTATCCATAATTACGTGCTTTTATAAAAACACAGAAGAACAAGTGCGCGCGGATTTAAATAGACTCGTTAGCACGCCGCTGTCTCCTGCGCGGTGACCATATCTTTTTAATATTATCATATTAATTTAGTTGAGGTTTACTATATCGATAATGAATATTCTTTTTATTATGCCACTATTGGTTACATATGACTTAACTAGAATGTCCTTCAATATGCCACAATCTTTTCCTAGTCAACCGGTAAATGAAACTCCTACATATTTAGCAAAACTATTCAAATTGGTCGTTTAAAATAGATTCAAGGTAAAAATATATAAAAAATAATAAAACATTTTTTAAATATCGAATTAGCTGACATTTTATAATTATGAGTAATTTATTCCGTTAGCCCACACATGTTCAATTTTATAAATAACTAACTGTGCCCGCGACTTCGCGTGGAAAAAATTCTAAAATAAAAGTCCCGGGATTTTGCCTGCTATCCTATGTCCTTTCATCTTGTCTCGGTTCTTAAACTATCTTTGTACCAAATTTCACTCAAATCGGTTCGGTTGTTTAGGTGCGAAGGAGAGACAGACAGACAGAGTTACTTTCGTAGTTATAAGTTAGTATGGACTATTTTTTTATATCATAAGATAGCAAACAAGCAGATGGGTCTCCTGATGGAAAGAGTCAACCATCGTCTATAGACACCAAACATGTTAATGGTGCGTTCGAGGTCTAATGCCACATGCATAAGTTTACCGGCTATCTTACCCTCCAAACCGAAACACGACAGCGACAAACACTAACGCTATTACGGCAGGAATAGGTAAGGCAGTCGTACCAGACGGTAGACCTGGGTGAGACAGCGCAGAACTCTACCACGTAATAACCACGATGGTAGTGACTCGCATAGCCAATCGGTCGCCTTTTACAACCAGCCTGGCAGAATGGCAGTTAACCTTTTCTTCATAGGAGCCCGGAACCAACACGGGGAAGACGTCTATCATGGCATTTGACCTCGCCGTTAGACAGCAACGCATCATTAATATCTTCAGTGTCTATAGGCGATGGTTGACTCTTCCCATCAGAAGATCCATCTGCTTGTTTACTATCTTATCTTATAATATAATACTAAATCAAATATAATAATGACAATATTTCTTGACCTTAATATTATGTATATATAAAAATTAAGATAAACATCACACATCATTATCATCAATTTGCCTAGCCCAGAAAGTAAATAATTATCTTTGAATCATTGATTACGGTGTAGAAATGTTGGGACCCTTTCTAGAAGGGTTACTATGCATATGTCACATGGCTATATCCCATCCCGGGCTGTCCTTCCGTCTCACCACAAAGCAAGTGTGCCCGAAAACTGAATCACGGCTCGTTAAATCAAACTGAGCGGAACTTGTTACAATGACCCCTGTCACGGCCCTCCTGACGCCGGATATTGTCTCCGAATATATCACATAAAACTTGTACATATGAAGTAGTCATGGAAATTATTGTTAAATTAGATTAACTGTTATGTTGTTAAAGTTATTATTATTTAACAGTTATTTATTTGTGTTATATTATATCAGTAGCCTATAATATATAATAAGTAAGTATTAGAAGCAGTAAAAACACGAAGCTACCAAAAAAGGTCCTCTAGAATAGTTTTAATAACTTTTAACAGTTATTATTATCACGGTCTCTCGAAATATATATATAACAGTATTATCATAAATCAAGTTAGCGAGCAAAAAAATGCTCTCTCAAATATTTTAATAACATTATTATCATATATCAAGTTATTGGTAATTTTATATATAATAAGTAAGTATTAGAAGCAGTAAAAACACTAAACTACCAAAAAAGGTCCTCTAGAATAGTTTTAATAACTTTTAACAGTTATTATTATCACGGTCTCCCGACATATTTTTAATAACAGTATTATCATAAATTAAGTTAGCGAGCAAAAAAATGCTCTCTCAAATATTTTTAATAACATTATTATCATATATCAAGTTATTGGTAATTTTAGTGATGCATAAAATTTACTTTTAACAGTATTTGCTGATATAAATAACAGTTGTTAATTGTTAAAAAAATTTAGTACGAAATTTAATATTTTAACTGTTAAATGATCCATGCCTAATATGAAGTAAGTATAGATTATTTAAAGGCGTTTTAGTTTTAATTGGATAATATTTTTTATATCAACAAACAAGTAAATGTTTCTAATGGAAAGAGAATCCATGGCCTATAGACACCAAAGATGTTAATGGTGTGTTGTTATCAGTGGGGCTGGATGGTAATGCCACATGCATAAGTCTACCGGCTACCTTGCCTTCCAAACTGGAACATGACAGTGACAAACACTGATTCTATTGCGGCAGGAATAAATAAGGCGTTGGTACCTGATCCGGGCGAAACATTCCAGAACTCCACACATTAGAAAAAGTATTTAAGTAAACGATCTCATGATATTAATTAATATTGTACGTGTCATTATCTTATTGTGTTTAAAGCTGAGATAAAAAGTTCTGAGACTAGTAATTTTTTTTTATTTGTAAAACTTTCTATTAGGAAATTATTTATAAAATTGCTGTTCGCCACACCTTCATTCGCGTGACCCACACACATTACTTTTTTTTACTCAATTGGGTAAAAAAACTAGCATATTATGGTAATGATAAAGTATTTTATATATTAGGGAAAGAATTTTCAAAATCGGGTCACTAGTCTTTGAGTTTGTCGATTATTAACAAATCTTACCTTATTTGATGGATAAATATCGATATAAATTTTAACAACCGTTAAAAATATCCGCCATTATTCCAATTGTCTACATATTAATTCGTGAAACGAAAACTCTCTACACCTTTTTAAGATAATAACGCAACCGAAGGAAATTTAAATTTAGCCACAGTTAAGGTTTACATTCTCAAGGAAGTTCAGAAAGCTAATATTTTAATACACTGCTCATTAGAAACATTAAATTAATAAAACCAAACATTAAACACACTAATATGCATTTGACACACATAATAATATTCACACGTATCTACTAATTTGCGTATGGTGAAAATATGTTTTCAAACTTAAAAAATATTTTAATATAGTCTATGATCAAACTTACGGTCGAAATTCGACCAGCGGGCGATCGCTAGTTATATTAAAATCGTATTATAACGGTATATTTTAATTAGAACAAGTTGTGAAATATTATGGACGATGAGACTAGTGAAAACGGTGTCGTGCGAACAACTTACAATGTGATTTTGAAAATGAAATCATTAGCGAACGTGAACATGGTCGCGTGAACCGTCACAATTGGTGTGAGCAGCCTTGAGTGCAATCGCGTAAGTGGTCAATGTAACCTCGCGGGTCAATTATGTAATTGCAGTGGCGAAATTGTGCAATTGCCAACGATTGTTATAAAATTGTGGTCGTTGGATAGTGCGATGGGTGCTGTTGTGTTTAAGTTTTGTACCTACCTAGTATATTTAAATTTAAAAAAAAGTATCTTCACGCCCGTATCCCCGAAGAAGTAGGCAGAGGTACAACAAGTGCACCCACGATTAGCCGAAGATACTTGGTCCCACAAATGTGATAGGTGGCAAGCCTTGCACTTTCCAATCCCGGGTAACTTTGTGTTTATCAGAAAACTGAAAAAACACTTTTTTTATGTGCCTGACCCGGGAATCGCACCCGGGACCACATGTGGTCAACGCCAACGATGGACCACTAGACCATAGAGGCGACTAATATTAAAACTTGTTGTAATATTAGTCGCCTCTGTGTATATTTAAACTTAGGCTTACAATAATAGGTTATTATTATATTTGCAGGCATACGAGCGAGTGGACCACTTTATGGAACTATCACTGCCCGTGGACGTGATCCGTAACAACTGTTCATGGACATTTGAAATACAAAAAGTTGATGTCAATGCAATACAAAAATGCCCGTGTTGATCCAGACCCCTTTGAAGAATAGATCATCTGCCGTTCTGCCAGGCAGTTCGTAAAAGGCTAGGGATTGGCTATGCGAGTCACTGCCATCGTGGCTACTAAGGTGATAGAGTTTTGAATTGTCTTGCCCAGATCTGGTACATGCAATAGCATGAGTGTTGTCACTATAGTGTTCCGGACTGGAAGCTAAAGTAGCCGGTAAACTTATGCATGTAGCACTAAGACCCCGCCACAAGGATAGCAACGCACCATTAAGATCTTTGGTGTCTATGGACGATGGTTGTCTTTTCATCAAGAAGGGATATCTGATTTTTGGCCATGTCATAAGATCTCTCATTTTTTATATATATCATTATATATATATATATATATATATATATATATATATATATATATATATATATATATATATATATATATATATATATATATATATATATATATATATATATATATATATATATATAAATTGCCGGCTTTTAAGGGATTTTTATGAGGACGGTTTACAAGATTTGTTCTACGTCTTCTTAAAAATCCTAATATCAAGTCTATTTGGAAAAACCTTGTGAGGTGAAAAAATCAAACTTTACAATAGCTTACTATTATAAAGTTTGATTATTAGTGTAAGGAATGTACGAGCAAAGCGAATAGTTGTAAATGATGACTGACAATCGCTAAGATAGTGTGGAAGGAATCTCTCACTGCAGCGCTTAGTGCGATAACGAAATGTAGAAGCCGGCACTATATTAAATAGCTCATCAGAACACCCCCTATTATACAGTCAGTAGAACAAACATAGAGATCCATTAATAGACTACATAGTTTAAAACCGCTGGTAAGAAATAGTAGGATTGTCGACAAAACGTACCACTTGGAATAGGTAAGGCAGTAGTATCAGACCCGGGCGAGACAATCCAGAACTCTACCACCTAACCACGATAGTAGTGACTCGCATATCCTATTGTTCGCTTTTTACAAACTGCCTGGTTGAACGCCAAATGATCTATTCGTCAAGGAAGCACAAATCAACACTGGGTAGTAGGGTCATTCTTCGATCGTAATATATTTTCAATGATTTGGTGAAAAAAATAAAAACCTCGTGGCACAACAAGTGATCAGTACTAGAACTGTTACTTGATTCAAATCTTTGATATCGGTGTAAGAGGCATCTTTGTATTATTAATATTTAGGGAGATATTCGAAAATTTTAAATATGCTTGCTGAGGACAATGACAACTTTTTGATGATAATGACAATTTAATTAGGATAAATGACTTTTGTTGAGGATAATGATTTTACACCTGTTTTATTGCACTTATCATTGAAATAAAACAAAATATTAAGAATCAACATAATTATATTTAGTCGTAAAATCACGCATTGATAAACACAAACATAAATTCTTGTGTAATTAATATAATTTAACAATATAATGTTAATCAAAAAATTACATATTGCTGAACAGAAATATAACTTCTTGTATATAATTAAAATATAACAATATTTTTATTATTTTTCAATTGTTATATCCTGCATCACATTATATTAACTAATAACTATCAGCTCAAAGAAATAAAATCGAAATAGATAACACTTAACATTGTTAAGAGTATAACACTGGTTAAATAGGAAGAAAAGATATTTGTTTTTCTGAGATTTGGATCGCGGCTCTCTTCTTTATGTGATAATGAAACGACAGGATTTGGATTAATATTCTCAGTGTACTTACAGTTATTATTTGGGATATGGTTTTTATTATACCTATGGATATACTTTCCATCGATATTATAATCAAAACAACTAGATTTGATTGTAATATCGATGAAAAGCTCGTCTGCGTTCCTGCGGAGCGTTCCTGCTGAGCGTTTCTGCGCTCCCGAATAGGAAGCTACGTGAGTTATGTTCTGAAATTGGAAATCTGGTCAAATCTTCTAAAACCAAAAACAAAGCGAATTCCTACATTCTGTAAACGCTCGAGTTTATTCAGGCCTTCTTCTGTGATATCAAGATAGCAAATATCAGCATAATCTAATAAAGGAAAGATTTATGTTTGCACTAAAATAACTCTAGTCTTAAAAGGAAGAAATCTTTGCAAACGTTTGATAGCATGAAAGGTGGAATGAACTTTTTTGCATACTTCTGATATATAAGCATTCCAAGGGAAATCTTCACTTATAATTTGACCTAAATTTTTAGCTGATTTGCTATACAGTATAACACTGCTGCTATATACGAGATCAGGAACATTAGCATTTGCACTACCTATAATTAAAAACTGTAACTTTTGGGATTTACTAATAAACCAGATGACTCCGCTCATGAGTGAATACGCGACAGATCCTCATATATAGCGCTGATTGCCTCAAGAACATCCGGAGCAGAGAAAGGACGATACGATTGCAGATCATCCGCATATGATCCGCATCCGCATATGATGATGACGAATGAAAACTGGAGGACATGGCATTGGATGTTATGTTGATAAACACGAAAAATAGGAGTGGAGCTAGAACACCCCCCTGTGAAATACCAACTGTTAATTTACTAAAACCTGAGAAAGAATCCTCGAAATGAACACATTGAGAACGATCTCGGAGATATGAGTCAAACCAGGATACAGACTGAGGGGAAAGATTCAGCGAACGAAGAGTACCAAGCAGCACATCAAAGTCCACAGAGATAAAATCGTTACTGAAGTCAAAGAAAACCAATAAAGTAGGTTATTTATTACCAATAGCATGTCTTATGTCATCAGTGACTTTAACAATAGCAGTAACAGTACTGTGCCCCGAACGGAAACCAGATTGATACGGATTGAACAAATTACTATCCTGCAGGTAAAGGCTAAACTGCGTGTCCAAAATCTTGGACAAATATGGAAGAATTGGTATAGGGCGATATTTAGAGAAATTAGTAGGAGCTGAGACTTTAGAAAAAGGAATGACGTGAGCTGTCTTCTAGGCTTAAGGAAAAGTGCTAGAAAAAAAGGAAAAATTGATAATATATGTTAGGACGGGGAACAGTGAAGCCACCATGCGCTAACTGATATTGTCGTTGCCGATGGCATAGGAAGAGATACATTTAATGTGTTTGGCAAGGGCAATTACTCCTAAAGGGTTGGCAATTCTGAAAGATTCGCTTCGGCTGGTCTTTTAGTTTCTTAATTAATCTTTCCATTGTTTTATTTTATAGTAGAGGGGGCCAATGAGCAAAGGTACTGCACCTGATGGTAAAAGCAGTACCTTTGTACATCTGCAATACCAGGGGTCTTGCAGATGCGTTGTCGGCTTTTTAAAAATGAGTTAGCTCGTTTCTTGAAGGTCCCCAAGTCGTAATTGATTCCATAAAGGAGTAGTGCGAGGCAAACAGTGCCGACAAAGGCGCACTGTTGTGGTTTTCCAGGCATCGAGGTGGTGAGGATGGAACTTTAAATTTTGACGCGATGTCCGATAGTGGAATTTAACGGCAGGAATTAATCCGAACAATTCGTCGGAACACTCCCCATTATGATTGCGGTAAAAGATGCAGAGCGAACCTACATCTCTGCGCAACGCCAAAGAGTCAAGCCAATTAGAAATAGCCTGGTCGTCGACGATTCGAACCGCTCTACGTTGAATGCAATCAAGAGGAAGAAGCTAGTACTAAGGAGCTCCGGCCCAAAGGTGGGAGCAATACTCCATGTGAGGTCGAATTTGGATCTTGTAAAGTTGGAGGCGATGGACTGGGATAAAGCTTTACTCTGGTGAGTACACCAAGCTTATTGGGGGCTAAGTTAGCCTCTCCTCCCAAATGACCGCTGAAATGAACGTTGTTCGATATGAGCGAGTCTTATTTTATATATGTTCTTATATAACTAGACGTAACCTAGCAAGCGAAAATCGCGCGGTGCAGCAATACTCGTCAGTTTACGCTTTTCTTTCTTTTTTTATATTCTGTCGCCTTCTCACTTGTTCTAAGGCTAGCAGTTCTAGATCAATAATCATTTGTTGATACCTCCGTTTCTGACACATTTTATATTGGACTTTACGATTCTCATAGGATTCCTTACTTCTAGGCATGCTGATTTTTTTCCCAAAACAACTGCAGAGACATTACGAAAAAAATTAATCAATTGATGTACCAGCTTACTTTATTTTAATGGTTATATATGCTAATAATTGTGTTGACGTCATTATTCTCAACATTTGTCATTGTTCAAAATCCGCAAATCATTATTCTAACCCATACATCATTATTCTCAACAGTCATTTTCAGGATAATGATGTCAGCAATAATGACGAATTCCAGAAAACATCTCGAAATTTGTCTTAAAAGATTAGATACAGCTAATAAATATCTATGGGGAGTTATTTGCAGTTCGATACATAAATAAAACCATGAATAAAATCAATGAACATATTATTTACCACGATAAAGTGAATAAGGAGAATGATTATAAAGATGACAAATTTCGAAGAACCATATTCAAGCTTACCTTGAGAGAAATATGACCTGTCCAATCCGTTCAAAGTGTGTGGCCTAACCGAAGAGTACCGAGGGGCATCCGGTAGGCACGAAATATGCCCCAAAATTGCAATCATCGGGGAAAAAATTTGAAAACTATTCCTGTTTTTACAATGACGCTTTTTTTGTGACAAACTTTTGAAAGAGTGTTTTACTATTTTAGAATTAAGTTAATACTTTAAATTGTTAAGAAACAGAAACAATAGACCTTTAAATATAATTTTTTACTATAAATAATTTTATCAAGTGGTATTTGAATATTTTAGAAGACCAAATAGCCAAGAACAGGTGATCTGGACACGCGAAATAATGACGTTTTCAGTAGATTTTTGCGTTTTTTTGTTAATTAATTATAAGAAATGTTTTTCTTTTACTTGTTGATAGTTAAAAAAGTAATAATGGAATAGGAAAACATTGTTTTTCTTCATCGTAGTTATAACAGTAAAGAGAAAACTGCCTGGAACCGTATTATCCTCAACATTGAAGAATCACCCAGTAACGGGGTCTTGAATAACTGATCACGTTTAGTAGTGAGGCGTATTTATCGTAACAGATACAAATCACAGGTATTCGTAAATACTAGATAACAATTGTTACTACAATATCAAATATCTGTTGAAAAATATCAGTCACAATACTGAATCACAATCTGCACTACGTTCTTCAGTCACAGTAGGTACTAGATACTAGGCAAAATACTAGGTACCTACTCAATAACAGATATTCGTGTTACCTGTTCTTCGTATGTATTAGTCTCTCTCGCTCACACCCGCTTAATTGAATCTGCTAAAACGAGAAGCACCTAGTATTTATTATCCGAAAATTCAAATAGTAATCGTTTATAACAAAATATCTTCCTAGAATAGTGACAACTGTTTCTAGTCGTATAATCTGTTATCTGTTCCTGTTCCTAATTTTCAATTCGGAAACACTGCAAGAATACTTCTAACGATATGTTGAAATATTACGTCCTTTTTTAGGTATGTAAAAACAAAAAGGTCGATCTCAATTATTTGCATAAAATCATCAATATAGGTACTCGTACAAAATTTAAATAACGGTAAAATATTTTTTTCTTCGTAGTAAAATTACAACAGAAATTATTTGAAAGTTCGAAACGTTTATATAATGGCGCGTTTCCGAACGTCTTTGTTGGCATTGACGCCATTGGCTACAAAATGTTCAACGTAACTACGACTTTATGACTTAACCATAAAGGTGATATTAATTAGACACCCAGGTCATAACGTTTCTTTGGTAATTTGTTTTCTATCCCGTTTTTCGGATTATATTCTTTCGATTTCGCTTTGAATTTACTTAGCGAAAACAAAAATTGTTTTGTAAACAAAAGGTTTACTAGTGCGAATAAAAATACTTAGTAGGTATTCATATTCGTTTTGTATATATAGGTAATAAATTAAGCAGTTCTGATAGGATATACTTATCTATTAAATTTAAATAATTTAGGTTGAAGTTGTATAAAAGTTTTTATAATATTAGTTCAGCAAAATGGCAAATGTAAATAAGAGATGACAGTGTTGTGTGTGTGTGGACTGTGGGACCATTTTGTAGATGTAGGTGACCACTATGCGAGCCGCAATATATCTATGTAAGGCTTAATTATCTTTTGATCATCCGTATTTGCAAAAACATATGAATAAAAAGCATCCCACGGTTCGGGTGATTAGCAGAACTGGTACCTAGTTATATTTATTACAATGTTTTTTTAAATATTGCTTCGACATTTTTCAACCCATCGGCTATCAATTATGTAGCTAAAATAGAACTTTAGATCACAAAAATTAAATTGAATGCCATTTGAAAAATCAAAATTGATCATCGTTTCCAAAATACCTACACGGCTTTTAAAAAATCAATATAGCCTACTGTGATTTTTAACTAACTATCTATGTAGATGTTTGAACTAAAAAAAAATATATTATTATGCTTATAGTTTTTACTCATTTTAGCTTAAAATACCTCATATTAGCGGGAAGTTTCAGGTATGGACTGCAGGGTTAACCGTTTACACATTTTTTAAGATTATATCAAACAATAATCAACTAAAGTAGGGCTAATTTAAAAGGTCATATTTGTCAGATCTTAAATCTAAGAATGTGAAATGGGATCTAAAACGCAGTAGCTCCATATAAACTTGTACGTGTCTGGCATCTGCCAAATGTCGTCTACTAAAATGGCCTTAGTACTCACTACTCTCTACTCACCACAGAGTACTTTGTAATATGCTACTCACATATTTTGTACTGTACGTGAATTATATACTGAGACCGTGCTTGGAAAAATAACAGGCTGTTCTTTAGTAACAGATAATGACATCTGTTATTTTTCAATAACAGTAACAGGATCAACAGATATCTGATTTGACCTGTTATAACCCAAGACTAATCACGTTACACTACAAGATACGTAATTCATAATAATTCTTTGATTACAACATTAACATAACAATACCAATCGCTCTATAGAACATGCACAATACGATAATTGTTCAATCGCAGACAATTGCGCATTCATTCTCTTTCTGTAATCCACACTAATATTGTAAATACAAAGTCTGTCGGTCTGTCCGTTATTTTTTCACGGCTAAACAAATATACGTTTGATTAAAGGCAAGAAGGTAGTCGAACACCCAGGGTACGTGTGACGTATGTACGCACTAATATTATAAATGCGAAAGTAACTCGGTCTGTCTGTCTCTTCTTCACACCTAAACTACTGAACCGATTTGGACGAAATTTGGTACAAAAATAGTTTGAGTCTCGAGAAAGGACATAGGATAGTTTTTATTCCGGAAACCCCACGGGAACGGGAACAATTTAAATTTTATTAATTTTCTTTAAATAAAATTTCAATAGTTTATATCGGGTTTTATTTAAAAAAAAAATCTCGCTGACGAATTCGCAGGTACAGCTAGTGTACGCATACTTTTTTTCACAAATCAACCCTTTAGGATTTTAAGCAGTTTGCATGAAAGATTATATTGATTAAATGTTACTCCACTGCGCGGGTCATCAAGTTGTATAATAAAGAAAGGAGTCTATACTGGGTATAAAGAAAACCCTGTCCGATCCGAAAGAGGTATATAGGTAGGTCAATGACATTATCAAAAAAAAATATAGTTTTATTAAAATAAGAAAAATATCGTAGTTTAAAGTGCCTCATTTTAGTACTAAAATTGAGCAACTTCCCCTTAAATCAGGCAAATATTTTGAAAATGTATGTATCAATATCCATAAAATAGACAGAAATATAATTGTATTAAGCTAGCAAATAATGCCTTTGACAATCGGACAGGGTTTTCTTTACACATTGTATAAGAGTGTACGGAGCGTTACGAAAACTACTTCAAAAGCCTATGTGTAAAGCTGTGATACCCGAAATTCTCATCTGATTTTCAAAAGTTAATACATCCTCCTCGTTGGTCTGACCTATTTTGAAAAATAGACTATCTGCCTTCTTGCCAGGCAGATTTCTCTTACCATGAACTCCAGGACTCAATATTCGATTTGATAAAAAATGCGAGTGGACCTTCCTTTTTAAGGAAAATTTAAGTGTGTGCTTCCGTATGTTTGTCCCTTGCAAAGCATAGTTATTGAAATTACCAAAATATAATGACTTAAATCACCATCCATCTCGTTAAACAGATCGATATACGTTGATGAACCAGACGGATCGGTATACCGTAATGAACCAGGCATCTTTGGAGTTTGGACGTTGTATTGTCTTTTATCTTCCACATAAGAAAGAACAGTCGTGATTATATTGAACTAGCAGTTGCCGGCGACTTCGTCCGCGCGGGATTCGTTTACTCCGCACTGCTCCTCCTCCGTAGGTGATAGCGTGATAATATGTAGCCTATATGTTGACCCGACCAGTAAGTAATATTCTTGCAAAATTTGAATTAAATCCATGCAGTACTTTTTGAGTTTACCCCGGACATACATACAGACAAACAGACAAAAATTCTATAAACTATATTTTTGGCTTCGATATCGATTGTAGATCACGCCCCAAGTATTCTTTAAAAAAAATATTCAATGTATAGTTTTGATTTTCCTACGCTTTTATTATATGTATAGATTAACTATACCATTTTTAGGTAAATGGTACTACAAGTACATAAAAATATATATAAAAGTCGGTCAAAATGAAAAAAATTACAGGCACGCGTGTACGGAAATTTTTCACATAACGAAAATTTAATTTCTTGACGACGATTGGACATTACGAAATATATGAAATCTTATAGAACAGAGACCTTTATGGACAAGCGACTTCGATGTTCCATATTCGAAACATAAAGTCCTGAATACGAATCTTGGATCTAAAAAAAGCTTTTAAATATGTTTCTTGAAAAGCTAAAAGTTAATCAAGAAAGAATACAACTAGTAAATTAAATGATTATTTTTATTATTATAATTTTATTATATACAAATATAAGTTTCAAAATAACATCCTTTTTACTATATTTGAAGAAACTTTACTTATATTATAACTTCGCTAATTCTAATATTGCGAATAATCTAGAAACGTGAAGAGTTGGAACGCTGGAGAGATCTAGAAATACAAGAAAGAGAATACCGTAACCCGAATAGCTACGCCATAATGGATCTTCTGTTATAGGGCATAAGGGTGAAAATAGCATGTACTAAGACTTGGTTATAATAAGTTGTTTACAATTAGAACTTTCTTATTGTTTACGCGATAAATTTAGATTTTTCGGGAACTAGGTAGAACTTTACCCTGGGTATAAATAGAGATGTGTTGACAATTAGAGAGCAGTTTTATACAGTGATCGAAAGCGATAGTACGAGCGACTAGTGTAAAGTGGAGTGACCAGTGTGCAATACAGTGAATAAGAGTAGTGTTTTATTGTGTAGTCGGTTAAGTTTAGTGTTAGTACAGTGAGTGACTAGTTTTAATCTGAGTATTTAAGTATTACATTGTTTTGTCTTGTGTATTTGTGTTGTAAATACATGGTTTAATATAAGTGACGTTTTCTTGCAAATTACGAACCCGAAGCACGTAACACTAACAACAACGTTAAAAATGTCTATCTCAAATATGGTCCATTCTTCAGAAGACCATAACTATACAATTAAGCATCACACGAAAAAAAATTGTAATATCTACTAGAACTCTAACTGACAAAAATATAAACAAATTTCACACGTTTACTTTTTTTACCTTGTCCGCTTGACGTGAAAAAGGTTTTAATAATGTTTTTCTTTGTCTAAGTTTTGTTTCAAGTTAATTTGTGTCTTGAATGTACTTAATTAAGCGAGTTATTGATTTTTCTCTTTCTATGTGCACCTCTTGCGCGTTCTGTTTGCTTCTGAGGTTGACTGGCACAGAATGCTCTTGGGCGTTAAGTCTAACTGTACAAACGTATGAGTGCAAAATTGAAATAAGTAAATAAACTAGTAGGTTTTTTATAGTAGGTATAAGATAGCAAACAAGCAGATGGTCTTCTCATGGAAAGATTCAACCATCGCCTATAGACACCAAAGGTGTTAATGGTGCGTTGCTATCTTGTGGCGAGGTATTATGCGACATACATAAGTTTACCGACCA
Source organism: Apodemia mormo (assembly GCA_036924255.1). Taxonomy (NCBI): domain Eukaryota; kingdom Metazoa; phylum Arthropoda; class Insecta; order Lepidoptera; family Riodinidae; genus Apodemia; species Apodemia mormo. The sequence continues at coordinate 9,124,030 of JAUPFN010000022.1, read as the reverse complement.
CCTTACCCTCCAAACCGGAACACGACAGTGACAAGCACTGACGCTATTACGGCAGTAATAGGTAAGGCGGTGGTAGCAGACCCGGGCGAGACAATGCGAACTCTACCACCTAGTAGCTACGATGGTAGTGACTTGTATAGCCAATCGGTCGCCTCTTACGACCTGTTTGGCAGAACGGCAGTTGGCCTATCTTCAAAGGAGCCCGGGACTAACACGGGGAAAATCATAAGTTCAATCTGAACTTGCTGCATTCATTAGGGAAAGTCTATTTATAGATAACACAGCTGTGTATCGGTTTATCGATTAGCGACTGATCGCATCGCAAGGTCGCTGTCACCGGCACATGTCCGCGTCGAAATAATTAATATCAATACGAGTTAGTGACTCATTTGTCATGGGTGTTATCTGATTGGACGTAAATAATTAAATATCACTGGACAAATTATCCAAATTGTTCAAGCCTCAAATTACGAGAATTCCTCATGTTGTTTCACGTACGTCCCTTTGAAGAATAGATTGCCTTCCTACGTAAAAGGCGGATGATTGATCAAATGTCGTTTTCGTGACTCCACCGCCTTACCTATTCTTGCTGTGAGAGCGTCAGTGCTTTTTACTGACGTGTCCCGGGTTTGACGGTAAAGTAGGGGTTGATTTAAAAAAAATAGTACATGTTTGACCCCGTGTCTTAAACTATCTCCATGCTAAATTTCATTAAAATCGGTTTACGGTTTAACAGTGAAAGCGTAATAGACAGAAACAGACTTTCGCAATTTATAATAAACTAGCTGCAGCGTGCAACCCGCTGCATTAAAAGAGTTTTTGGGGAATCCCGCGGGATCACCTAACTTTTCCGGGATAAAAAGCCTATGTGCTATTCCAGGTCATTATCTACTTGTGTGCCAAATTTCATTTAAAACCGTTCAGTAGTTTTTGCGTGATTGAGTAACAAACATCCATCCAAACATCCAAACTTTCGCATTTATAATATTACAATATAGATAATACCTACTCCATATCATATTTATGATCAGACAAGCTCCATATCATAAGCATATTTGAGATCATTGCTCACAACAACAAGCAGATTGTTTTCCAGATGAAAAGAGATAACCATCGTCTGTAGACACAAAAGATGTTAATGGTGTACTGCTATGGGTGGCGGGTTTAAATGCCAAATGCATAAGTTTACCGGTTAACTTATCCTCCGAACCGGTACACGACAGTGACAAGCACTGATCCTATTGCGACAGAAATAAATAAGACGGTGGTACTAAACCCGCTAGATACGTTGCAATAAAAATGGCGTTGTTTTCGCAAATATTTTCGGCAAGTGCGCTTCGGTATGGCCATACATTTATGCATTAAAACATCGTTTATAATATGTTGTACTCTATAATAATTAAAATCGATGATTTTAATAAATACATGCCATGGGCTATTGTTCCGGTAGCGAAGTAATTTCAATGAAATATGTTCTTGCGGTTAATTTACAAAGAGGAATTTTAATATGGGAAAATTGCGCTGATTTGAGTTATCAATAATTAAAATACTTCCTAATTGAAATTATTTGTTACACGCATATACTTCATTACAACATAAATGAACGAATATAAATCATTATATAATATATTTAATTGACCATAGGATTTTATTAAACTACTAGCTTTTTTTTATTTCATAAGATAGCAAACAAGCAGATGGGTTTCCTGATGGAAAGAGTCAACCATCGCCTATAGGCACCAAAGGTGTTAATGGTGCGTTGCTATCTTGTGGCGAAGTCTAATGCCACTTGCATAAGTTTACCGGCTACCTTACCCTTTAAAACGGAACACGACAGTGACAAACACTGACGCTATTGCGACAGGAATAGGTAAGGCGGTGGTACCAGATCCGGGCGAGACAATTCAGAACTCTACCACCTAGTAGCCACGATGTTAGTGACTTGCATAGCCAATCGGTCGCCTTTTGCGACCTGCCTGGCAGAACGGCAGTTAACCTATTCTTCAAAGGAGCCCGGGACAAACACGCGGCTTCGCTCGCGTAAAGTAAGAGACAAAAATTAGCCTATGTCACTCTCCATCCCTTCAACTATCTTCACTTAAAAACTCACATCAATTTGTCGAGCCGTTTTGCCGTGAAAGACGGACAAACAAACAGACACTTTCCCATTTATAATATTATTATGGATAACAAAACTTGTTCTTGCACAGATTTAATTTTATTTAAAAACATTAATTAATTATTAACCTAAAATAAAACTGAATATAAAATTTAGTTCAAAACTTCCTTATTGCTTTATATATTTTAACGCAGTAAAACTTCAGCAACCAACGTCGCATTTCCTATATCTCCGGAATACTGCATCAGATCTTTATCAAATTAAAATGTGACTACACGAGAAGTATACCTTCTCATACAAAAAAATAATTTTCTAAGTCGGTTCATAAATGACCAAATTCTGATCTAACAAACATTTTAAAAAAAATATACTGCCGAAATGATAACCTCTTCCTTTTGTGTAGTCGGTTGATAAAATCAATGATGGTTTATTAACCATAATTGATTTTATCAACCGACTACATACATAGCGCGCATTATTTTAACGCTATGCATTATATTTAATGCATAGCGTTAAAATAGTGCGCGCTATGTATGTATACTCAACGTAAAGCGTACGCTATTTAGATTTGCATTCGGAGTTATAACGCCACGCTATGTACCTAGCGGCTAGCGTTAGCCGTAGCCGGCATAAAAAAAACGGAACCCCTATAGCATCACTTTTCGTCTAGTAGACTAGTAGACTTTCGTAAACTAGCTGTTGCCCGCGACTTCGTCCGCGCGGACTTCGTTTACTCCGCACTGCTCCTCCCCTGTAGGTGATAGCGTGATAATATATAGCCTATATCTTGACCCGACCCGTTAGTAATAGTCATGCAAAATTTGAAGTAAATATATGCAGTACTTTTTGATTTTATCCTGGACATACATACAGACAAACAGATAAACAGACAAAAATTCTAAAAACTATATTTTTGGCTTCGATATCGATTGTAGATCCCGCCACGAAAGTTTGTATAAACTATAACACCCCGAGTTTGTCTGGGCCCACTTTAAAGAGTAGACCATTGGCAGGTCTGCCAGGCAGTTCGTAAGAGGCAAACGATTGGCTATGCAAGTCACTACCATCGTGGCTATTAGGTGATAGAGTTCTGCATTGTCTCGCCCGGGTCTAGTACAATCGCCTTAGCTATTTCTGCCGCAATAGCGTCAGTGCTTGCCACTGTCTTCTTCCGATTTGTAGTGTAAATTAGCTGGTAAACTTATGTATGTGGCATTAAGACACCGTCATAAGATAGCAACACACCATTAACATATTTGTTATAGGGGGTTACATGTAAAACCCCAGCAATCTCGCAGGACTAGGTAGCTAACAACATATACAACAACATTTGTTCTACGACTTTTGATAAATTGTTGGATTTTCCTTTCATACAAAAATTAATATGAATTAAATTTTTCGCTTGAACGTTCTTAACTCTACGTGCATCGCAAAGGTTATGTAGGAAAATGATACTCTTATTACTACTAGCAGCGCATCCGAACGAAGAGTTAGAAATGTCACGACAGGACAATGAAAATTTAAAAAATCATTTTTATTTAATGTATTGAGTTATGTCAAAAGCCATAGAACAAATGTTGTTATTTATAATGTCAGGTGTTGACAGCAGGTCAGGTCACCTCGCAGGTCACCAGCAACCTGCGAGGTTGCTGGTGTTTTAAAGGTAACCCTGTATATAGGGTTTTCTCTTTCTATCAGGAGAGCTATCTGCTTGTTTGCTTTTTTATGATATTAAAGAAACTGTTATTAAAATCTGCTCTAATATTTTACCTTTGTGTGCTTATGTACTTTATATCTTTTTAATATCTTATTTTTCTTTAAACGCAGTAAAACTGAAAACCGACTTTCAATTTCCTCTGCAAGCCTGAATCCGGAATCTTCACTAATCCGGGATCAAACAGGGTATACTTCCGGTTACCCGAACAACTTTCGAAATCTGTCAACGTGTTTGGTAGCAGGTTGACAGATTTAATAACGAGTTCTGGTGAACTCGGTGTAATTTATTAATATAGAATCTATTATGTATTTATTGATTAATACGTGAAGAAAAACTTCAGATCCTTTTTAAGTTAACTGCGCGAACGGTGGAGTATGAAATTTGGCACAGTTAAAGATTACATTTCGGGGGACTGCAAGAAAATAACTTAATATTTTTAAATTAAATGCGTAAGAAATAAATTAAATTAATAAAAATATAAATTACACATACAACCTTCATATGACATGCACGATAAGATACACACACACACATGTATAACATAATATTTTCTTTAGGCTAAAGTCCGTTGTTAAATTTAACTATTAATTAAATAAATATTCACGGGACAAATTACACTTACTGATCTAACCCCAAAGTAACCAAATTATTTGCTTGTGTGATGAGTGTTAGTCAACTATATTAATACATAGAAATAAATACATATATAAATACTACAATATATTGAATAAACATTAAACTCCCAAACCTGGAAATACAAACATTTATGCTCATCACACAAAATGCTTGTCCCCGTCGGGTATCGAACCCGAGCCCCGTCGATTGCGTAGTCAAGGTCGCTAACCACTCAACCAACGGGGCGGTCATTTAAAAGACATTTTAGTCTATGGTCGAATTTAGGCCATAGGCGATCGCCAGTTATATTTTAATACATGAGGCAAAAGCTTTGTACCCCTTTTTAAGACAATTACGTGAACGGTAGAGCATGAAATAGGGTCCAGTTAAAGTTTACGAAGGACTACAGAAACCTAATGCTTTTAAATAATATTTAGAGCATAAAAATAGTATTAGAAATATATTAAATTAATAAACATTGCATACACTACATTCGTCTGACATACATGATAATAATATACACAACATGTATAATATTTATATAACATGTTTAATATTTTCCTTACGGCTAAAGTTTTTAAACCTCAGAGATTTTAATGTTTAGTCTATGGTCGAATTTCGACCACAGGGCTATCGCTAGTATCTATATATACATGTAATAAAATCGTAGGAAAGTCAATGTATGTCCGGGGTACTCAAAAAGTACTCAAAAAGTACTTCATGGATTTACTTCAAATTTTACATGAATATTACTGATAGGTCGGGTCAACATATAGGCTAGTATATTATCACGCTATCACCTAAGGGGGAGGAGCTGTGCGGAGTAAACGAAGTCCGCGCGGACGAAGTTGCGGGCAAGAGCTTGTTATTACATAAACGAATTCTGAGGTAACAAACATTAAAAAATACAAAGGAATTGAGAACTTCCTTTTCTGGAAAGGCGGTAGAAATTGTAAACTATTTAAAACTTTTTCGTAGTCGGGTTTCATTTTTATAGCTTGATCGTGGACGGTTTTCAATTAATATCGTTGCACATTTTATACAAGCTTAAGGAGTGACGGATCATGAATACGAATAGATATACCGGTGACCCCTTTTGGATATAGGTCACAGTGTTTCTATTTACCCTTCACGTCGCTACGCTGGATCAGTCGACAAACTGATCGGCCGACGACTAAGATTTTCGTTAGAGTTATTTTTTCCTAATATACATACAAATATACATCGCCTCTTTGGTCAGTGGTCCGGTGTTGGAGTTGATGAGGTCCCGGGTTCGATTCTTAGGTCAGGCAATTCAAAAATGTGATTTTTCAGTTTTCTGATAAAAACAACATTGCCCGGGATTGGAAAGAACCCGGTTGGCGATAGGCTGGCCACCTGTCACATTGTGGGACCAAGTATCTTCGGCTAATCGTGGGTGCACTTGTTGTACCTCTGCCTACCCTTTCGGGAATATGAGCGTGAAGATACTTTTTACATACATACAAGGGAAGAGACCACAGACCACACATATACTAAGAGACACGGTGTTGGACATAAAATGCGTAGCCGCTCATATGAGCAATGTATGTAAATCAAATGTATGTAAATGTCAAATGTTTTTAGACATTGATATAAAAAAAACCCAAGATACACAATCAGTGTGTCAAAAACGTCCTCGAAAAATGAGCGCACAATTTTAAATTGTGCGCTCATTTCAAATAGAATCGCGTCGGTCGCGACACTGTCAATTTTATTTCTTTTCGTATATTGTTTTGTAAAAACAACCATAAATCTTGCACCTAAGGTTGGATATGCAAAGACATATGTTTTGCCATATCTATAACTACTTAAATGAAATTAGGGACACTTTTGAGTGTCAGTTTTGTTCGGGACTGTGCATCTATGGTTTTTTATATCAATGCTTTTAGATATGTTATATCACAAAAAAATAGAAATATTCCATATTATGCTATTTTATCGTGTCGAATAAAAAGCTAAGGCTTAAGGAATACCCCTTGAGAGATTTAATTTCATCTGTGTTATTATAACTCTCTATTTCTCTGCGTAATTGCAAGCGACATTGATATCCTAAGAAATTGCATTGAAAGGCGTATCCAGTTTAATCCGTGTACTGTACAACGATTCTGAGATGAACATCGTTGGAAATTTATGTTTGACGATATTTGACCTTAACTTTGTAAAATTTGATTTGTTTTAATAATCTGCAGTGCTTCTTAAAAATAGTAAAACTTAAGGAAATACAACAAAATTAGCACAAAATAAACAGCTGGTTCGAGAGTTCTGCTGGAGCGGAGAGTCGCAGCAATGTATGCTATTTAAATATGTGTGTTCTACACTTTTTATCGTCGGCACTTGGTAAAACTCCATTTTAACACAATATTTGCTAGCATATAACACTTGTACTGTTTCACAATAAGATAATTATATTTAATTTCCGACCGGTTTCGCTTACACAAGCATCCTCAGGGTATTTACAATTATTGTAAATACCCTGACTGAATTTACAATTATTGTAAATACCCTGAGGATGCTTGTGTAAGCGAAACCGGTCGGAAATTAAATATAATTATCTTATTGTGAAACAGTACAAGTGTTATATGCTAGCAAATATTGATATAAATATGTGTGTGTGTGTTTTTTACATTGCATGGCGTCAAAATATCATAAAATGCAAATTTCGCATTTTTCACTCCAAAACATTTTAAAAAAATTTCGCATTTTTCTAAAAATATATATATATATATATATATATATATATATATATATATATATATATATATATATATATATATATATATATATATATATATATATAACACATAAATACGTGTCACAGTCGATTACAAAGATTTTCTATGTATTTATGTGTACTAAAAAAAATGTAAGTTTGTTAAAACGCAAGATTTAAAAAAAATGAGTTTTTAATTTTTTTTGAATTGTTCCACTATTTCTAAAAATTCAAAAAAATTCGTGAGTATAGAGGAGTATAAAAGACATTTTCTGACGAATTTTGGTGAGTGACATATTTCAAAAAGGCTGAAAAAAAAAATAAAAAAAAAATTCTTTTCACTGTTAAAAATCGGTTTTCTATGTGAGAATCATGATCATATGATTTTTTCATGTTTTGGACTCGTAAGAATTAGGAAAAAAATCATCATTAATGAATTCCGAATTTTACTATAAAAGTAAAAATAATTTTGAAAAAACAGGTTTTTTTGAAATTCTCGAATACCGTTTGAGTTAAAGACCTAAAAATTGGCGTGAATTATTTTCATTCGACACCAAATCGACCCCCTAAGTATGAGTCAAAAAAGCCATGGGGGCAGAATTCCCATATTAATCCGGCTATGCCCTTTTAAGGAATAAATAATATGAAAAATTTAAGGTACCTAGTGAGTCTAGTTTGATATAACTTCTGCATCGTAAAAGGTTGGTTTGATTTTTATGACAATTTTCATTGTATATAACTCAGTTTATAACAAAGACAGTATTTATCAATTATATGACGGTTATGTTCGCCGACAGCTAGAATTCATATAAACTAAATACATATGTATTTAAAGTAACTAAACCTCTAGGTCTATATATTAATATCTATCGGATATAAACTTCTGGGTCAATAAATTAATAAGTAATTGATATAAATCTTAGTACCCATCGGAGTTCAGGAATCTTCAATAGTTGTTAGTGGCGGAAATTACGGAGCGGTCCGATCAGAGCCCGAAGCTATTTCGCTGTAACAACGCGATTTCGGAATTGGATCACTCGATAGTTTTGATTGCTTTTCGTGTAATGTTCCATGTTTGTTTTGCTGTATTTTGTGAAATTACTGTTGTTCGATTATTTGTTTGTGTAAGCATTCCAAAACCAGATTTGCAACTATTACCAGGAAATCGTTATTGCTATCCTAAGTTTTTGGTAAAAGGCTTGTGCGATCATAACCATCGTATTGATGTTAGCTTAAGGCGATTACACCTGCGAACGACCTTGAGTTAGTGACAGGCGCAGCGTAAATACTATTCCGCACGCCGATATCTCCAAAAGTCAAAGAGTATATACAGTGGGTGCAGATACGTTTTAACATTTTTGTTTACCTACATGAACTTTTATCATCATGAATCAAATGAATGTTAGCAAACTCAAAACCCATAACCGATAATCGGTCATTTATCGATTCATTTTATAAAAACGATAAATATCGAAAGAGAAAACAGTAAATATCGAAAATCGACAAAAGAATTATTATATGACAAAATTTTACACAATCATGACTGTTACGTATCCTATTATCTTATAATATACAATACATCTCGTGTAGCACTTTATTTTAATACATACAATTAACAATTTTAACAAAACCTTTAAAATGTGATTTTGTAAAAAGTGATCTCTTAAATAACCTTTAAAAATTTAAGTTTTTGTTTAGAAATCTCATAAGAAAAAGTAGAGATTTAATTTAATTGAAACCATATCTGTATTTTTTTTTTTTTATATCATAAGATAGTAAACAAGCAGATGGGTCTCCTGATGGAAAGAGTTAACCATCGCCTATAGACACCAAAGATGTTAATGGTGCGTTGCTATCTTGTGGCGAGGTCTAATGCCACATGCAAAAGTTTACCGGCTACCTTACCCTCCAAACCGGAACACGACAGCGACAAGCACTGACGCTATTGCGGCAGGAATAGGTAAGGCGGTGGTACCAGACCCGGGCGAGACAATGCAGAACTCTACCACCTAGTAGCCACGATGGTAGTGACTCTGGAGTCTGGAGTCTGGCGATTGGTGTGTTACCACTTCCATGCCTCGGATGAGCACATAAAGCAGTCGGTCCTGGTTATTGCTAAAACAACAACAACGACGATATATATTCACGCCAGTCCCTTTACGAGGTATGCAAAGAGAACCGAGTGCAATAGTGCGAGTGCTTTCAGCCCCTTAATACCCTCTTTTACCTCTTTAGGAGATAAAACTCAAAGTTTCCTTACATGCACGTTTATGTAATTGAAGTAAAGAGCATAACTAATAAATTTGAAAAGATTTTGATGAAACAAATTTTATTTGTTACACAAACTTAACCACATTTTTGATCCTTTTAAGGGATGAAATTTAAAAAACACTAAACTCGTATTCATTTAATTGTGTTAAAAAACATAAATACTAAGTTTTAAATAATTTCTACAATATTCTACAATAAACAATCTATTTTTTTAATACAAACAAAAACGCTTTTTTTGCCCTTTTAAGGAATAAATGTATGAAATCCCTAAATATATAATTTTTAAATGTTGAAGAACATAAGTACCAAATTTCAAGTTATGTTGACCATAAGCGTTTAATTTTTCATATGAATTGTAACACCCATTTTTACTCCTTTAAGGGATGAAACTCCGAACTTCATTACGCGCATGTTTCTTTAATTTGGATTGAATTGAATAAGCAGGTACTACATTTTATGAGAGTTTAGATAATATAAACTTTTTATTTTAATACAAACTTATACACTTACCCTTTTAATGGATGAAATTAAAAAAAAAATATCTAAAATATGAATTTCTTTAATTGTATTAAAAAGCATAAATACTAAATTTTTAGTAATTTCTACGTCAAACAATTCATTTTTCATACAAAAATTAACTCTCCTTTTACCCCTTTATGGGATGAAATTCAAAAATGCGTATTTATTTAATCGTATTAAAAAGCATTAATACTAAATTTTAAGTAATATACATTTTTTTAAAAACAATCATTAACGCCCCTTTTACCTCTTTAAGGGATTAAATTACATCATAAGAACAACCTCTGTAAAAAATCAGCCTTCCCGCTCCAAACTTATTATCTACTATAAAAAACGTTCAAGCGTAAACGAAATGTCCAATTTTTAAACAGCACAACCTTATTAATGTGCCAAACGCACTATCTGTATTATTACTCTTTGACTCTAATGTGGAGAGCGGTATACGCTGACGTGCGACACAGCCTCCTCGTACGAACGCTATCGGGAGACTGACTTTCGGAGCGAGCGCTGTCCGCGAATGAAATAATAAGGTTTTTATTGATTTAATGGCACACTATAATGATTTTGTAAAATGTTGAACTTAAATTTTATAAAGCAATAAATTGTCTGTAACAAAGTCAAAAAATCACCAAAATCGTTTCAGTAGTTTAGAAGTTATAAGAAAATTCTTGCGTAAAAATAAGAGAGATATTCGATTTTTTTTCGTCAAAAATAACAATGAAATTTGAAAATACGAACTTAAAATTTAAAGTTAATTATATTTTACGTACAATGTATATTTTTTTAAATTATTGGATTAACGGTTTAGGAGAAGTAGGCTTTCAAAGAGAAGTATATTTCATAGTTTGGCGTATGTTATCGCCTTAAATTACAATCATGGTCTGCTCTAGTCAGTTTGTCGTATTTATTTTAACTTAACCTATGCTAAAAATTAAGTTCATTGGTCACTCTATTGGTATAGTGGTAATTGTTTCTGTATAATTTCTCAAAATCTATCTATCTTCTATCAATCTATATTTAATCTCGGATAAGGGTTTTAATCTAATCTCAAAATCTCTTCAAATTTTTAGGAAGTAAGTTTATTATTAGAACTTAATGCCGTCGACCGCAAGTCGATCGATGAAGCCATTCAAAAGTATATACATATGTTTACACAAACAAACAAACAGACAGCTTTTCGGCTATTTTTCCGATCATACCGTCAGTACGCCATCGTAAAAATAGTCAGAAAATCTTCCAAGAACTTTAAAACGTTGAGATCTGATGAAAACACAATTTTTGAAAATAGGTGTAAACTAATAACTTCCTAAGCAGGAATTTGAAAAAGACTTCGAGACAGTGAAGAAAAAACTCACAAGAGAGCCAGCAGACAAAGTAGATTCCAGCAATAGCCTACTCATTCACTACAGTAAAAGAAGGCTCTTCAGTCAAAATGTACACACAGTGTGCTTATTAAACATCGCTAGGTTTTCCTGTTTTCCAATTTTAGTGAATTTAGATTAATTCACATAATCAGCCTGTATTTAGTAAGATTCATTAAATATATTTTACCCAAAATAACCCCATTATTATTTATTTAAATTACAAACAAAACAGCACGTCAAAATAAATTAATCCCCATCCAAAACATCTTAATTTTGATTAAAATGAAATTAAAATTTAACGAAACATCGTATAAACTAGAGAAATATTAGAAGCGGAGGGTCTCTTTGTGTACTGTTACAAATTTGAAAGGGATTTCATTAAATTATGCTTAAAGTATTATGTCTTGGTATTGAACTTTGTCCATTGAGAGTAAGATTAAGGTTTCTAAAGTATTAAATGTTTAAATCGGTTTCATAAGGTAAAGGGATGAATTGTAATTATATTGTATCAAACACGCTAGTCCTTTCATTCGTAAACATTAAGTCTGTACTTTATAATAGTTTAAATAATAATAATGTCGGATATGATATGTATAAAGAATGGCAGATAAAAGATTAACAAAATGGATATACAATGCGAAATTTTAAGGACGTTACCGAGGAATACCAAGGGTGACCATGGTTAAATTGATCAGGTGATGTCTGAAGGTAGTGTCAAGAGTCTTCGCAACCCATTGTATGTATGTAGTATGTAGAGTAATGAATGTAGAGTTAGCAAAACAAATGTGCAAGGATTTTGACATATGGCGATTGGTTCTCTCTGCCAACACTACCTACTCTGCCTACACTATTAAGGATCTAGCGTGAAGATACGTATATGTGTGTAGCTTAAAGATTATATTTTATCCTGTTATTGTGACTTTTCTTTAGAACTAAAATGGCTGATTCTATTGTAGTTATAGAAGGCCTAACTAAAAATATGGATTTTTAAGGGCAATAAGCCCTTCTCTCGTTCCTACCTCTTTAGCTGTAACTTTGTAAATCAGAATCAACAGCGATCACTGTGTTGTGCAGCTCAGGGCGCCGTGGGAACTAAAATGCCTTGGAATCAGTAAAGACATTCATCAGAAGCATATAGAATGAATAAGAACATTCATCATCATCATCATCATCATCACACAAAATATGGAGGTGAAACTGGCGACAAAAACTGAACGTCAGAGTCGGGAATAACCGGGGCGAATTAATCATTCCATTGAGAACTTATTGATGCAGGATCTTTTACTGATGTTTACTTTTCTCTATATTTTAATCTTGTGTTGGTTCGCCCCCCCATTGAAGAATAGACCATTTACTCGTAATATTCTACCAGGCAATCATAATGGATGATTGCCAAAACTTGTCACTACCACCGTGACGTAAAGGTGGTAGAGTTCCACAACGTCTCGCTCGGGTTTGGTACCCACCGCTGTCATATTTTGGTTTGGAATTTAAGGTAACCAGTAATCTAACCGGCCTCACGGTACCAACGCACGATTAACATCTTTGCTGTGTATAGGCGATAGTTTTCTTGGTTTAGGCCCTCATGCCACAATTTAAAAAAATTACAAATACTGCTGGCAAAAAGGCGAAGCCAAACAATCAATTTTAGATTTTTTTACTGCTGTATTACTTACTCTTAACACGTCGTCGAGAAGATAAATTATTTTATAGAAATTCTTGAAAATGTAGATGCAATAACGCACGTGGGTATACTTGTACTTCTGCTTATCTCTCCTGGGTTCAGGCGTGAAGATACTAATACTAGGTACTACTAACAGTAACACTACTTAAAAAAGTTGTGAATCGTATTTCTTAATTTGTTTATCAATTCTGTAGCCTTAGATCAGAAAATGATAATTACAAAAAATAATTTTACATGTATTTATGCACAAAGCATATGTATTATTATGATCAAATGTAATATTCTGTTTTTTAACTTATCTTACAATGTTCATAGATTGTAGAAGAGTACAGTGTTGATGGAGATATGTCTAACTGGTCAAACGATCCGCTTTTCACAATGCTTATTGCTTAGCAAAAAGTGCACTTATCATGGTCTGACCAATGGCCACAGAATTACTTTCACCCATACTAAGCTGGGATAGGTGGCCAGTTATTAACAAATTATTTTTTTGTTACAGGTACTATCGGTAATATTTAAAAATCAATTTGTATCATCGGGAGTGGCGTTACAGTTCGGGTAAATATCTGACGAATAGGATTTTTTAAACAAATATTAAAGAGTTCAGTTTTACACATTGGTATAACATGATCATATTGTTTGGGTACCGTCCCAAGGTGGTTTTGAGAATCTCTGTTGTCAGTTTGTTTGTAGGAAGATATTTATGACGTCGAGTAAACGGGACAAGACTCTTTGGGTCATACTTAAAATCACCTTTAGTACCTACACCCTGGTTGGGACGTGAAAATATGTCAGTACGTAGGTTTGGTATTATTACCAATATCACTTCATATAATAACAAATTTATATACAAACTAGCTACGCCATACAGCCCGCTTATATTTATAACAGTTATTTGGTGAATCTGTTCGACGGTTTTTGTGTGTAAAAGTCATCAAGTCAACAAATATCCGTCCATCCAAACATAATTACGAATCATTACATAGAATAAAACAAAGTCGCTTTCTCTGTCTGTCCCTATGTATGCTTAAATCTTTAAAACTACGCAACGGATTTTGATGCGGTTTTTTTAATAGATAGATTGATTCTTGAGGAAGGTTTAAGTGTATAAACCTTTCCGATATTCCCACGGGAACAAAAGCTGCGCGGGTGAAACCGCGGGCAGGTCGCTAGTTTATAATAAATACTAGCTGCAACGTGCAGCCCGCCGGTTTTAAACGTTTTTGGCGAATCCCGCGGGTTCACCTAACTTTTTCCGGATTAAAAGTCTATTCCAGGTCATCCTTTACCTGTGTACCAAATTTCCATGCCAAATCCATTCAGTAGTTTTTGCGTGATTGAGCAAAAAACATCCATCCACATCTATATACCCAAACATTCAAAATTTCGTATTTATAATATTAATATAGATTAAGGTAGGTAGGTAGGTAGGACTAGTAGAATCAAAGTCAACAGAAAAAAAACAGAATCCGTGCAACTTCGCAGTTGTAGATTAAAGGTCATCAATATAAAAAATTTAATATAATTCCTCCATCCTCCATTCAAGCAAGCCCCTTAGGAGTTGATTTGAAATATCTTTTTAACAAAAAATTAAACCGACGAAAAGCAATAAGTGGTCGATGGTTCGTACTAAACATTTTTATTGGAAAATTAGGTCAATATTTAAGTACCTATATTTTTTACTTATTCTATATTAGAATCGAATCGAATAGACACTCTCTTTCAGTATGTACAATCTTTTTCCATTCAACCTGTATAATTAGTACCTCATATGTAGTAGTCACGAGATTTTTATTGATTGATATATTTTCTGATAATTTATATAAGAAATTCTTACCAGAATTATGGGACAACTAGCTGACCCGCGCAGTTTTGCCCACGATTACAAAACGATGTTGTCGATGTAGTTTTTCGTCCAAACTTTCATTCCCTATTACAGCATTTAAGGATTGATTAATTTTTAAAGTTAGCCTAGTTTGACCCCTGGTCTTCAACTATCTGGTTGCCAAATTTCATCAAAATAGGTTCAAACATTTAGCCGTAAAAGAATTGTATAGTTATACTATCCGAACCCGATCGCAGCGCCATCTACCGGTTTCAATTTTGAATATAAAACATTTTCGGATCTCTCTGAAAACACACAAAAAAAGTCATTAAGATCCGTCCAACCATTTAGAAGGAGTTCAGTGACGTACATACAAACGCAAAAATTATACATATAAATATTACGAATGTTACTTCATATAAAATACGACATGGCGTAATATAAAAGTTTATGTGCCAGCTATATTAAGTAAATGACACTAATTGCCGACAAGAGGCTGCCATATAAAATTTATGGTAAAAGAAATTATGTGAACGCTTCTCTTGTAAATGTGCGCCAATAAATAAAGTGTCATGGAGCTTCGAGGCTTGACATTGAGCTCGAGAGTTTGCAAAATATCATATCTGTGATATTTGGATGACATCTTTGTTATTTTATTTAGGTGGAAAGATGATGTAAAACAGGCCTTAAAAGTCTCGACGTGACCTTTGGTATTTTTTTATTACGTGGTGGAATAAGCTAGAAGACGCTTCTCAAGACAGATAAAACCATCTTCAATAAACAACAAAGATGTTTTATACATTAAGGCTTTTTTGCGGAAAATAAAGCAACGAAAAACTAGTTAATTTACAATTCCGCAAAATTGCGATGCCATGGAAAGGGAAAACTTACTTTGACGCTTGTCGAATAAAGTAGTGTTCGTTTTTTTATATCATAAGATGATAGCAAACAAGCAGGTGGGTCTCCTGATGGAAAGAGTCAACCAACCAAGCCTATTGACACCAAAGGTGTTAATTGGTGCGTTGCTATCGTGTGGCGAAGTGTAATGCCACATGCATAAGTTTACCGGCTACCTTACCCTCCAAACTGGAACACGACAGTGACAAGCACTGACACTATTGCGGCAGGTTTAGGTAAGGCGGTGGTACCAAACCCGGGCGAAATAATGCAGAACTCTACCACCTAGTAGCCACGATGTTAGTGACTCGCATAGCCAATCGGTCGCCTTTTACGACGCGACTTTTACGCCTATTCTTCAAAGGAGGCCGAGACCAACACGGCGAATCAACCATCTTAATAGTCTAAGAGCCTTCGACACAAAAATTTATGGCCATTTGCACTACATAAAACTGCGATATTGTGATGATACACGGGCGAGCTTTACCGACGAGCCATAAGACCACGGTATAGGGTCCGCTCGCCGATCAGGACCTTAAGGGTCCTGATCCATCGGCCATAAGTTTTGTGTTGAGGGCTGTTAGATCATAAAGGCCGCGGTATAGGCTCGCCCGTCGATCACCTTAAGGCGAGACATCGAGACAAACTGGAAAAAACTGGTTTGCTAAATCACGTTTTTTTGTATTAATTGATAAATAACAATTTTACAAAAATTACACGATATATCGGAAGATATAATCTAAGGAATGTGCTAACGTATTACATGGTAGAATATACTTTACTCGATCACATAAAATTCCGAATACAGGCTAAAAAAATCTCTAAAACAAGTAATTTGTTAATAATATTTCTAATCTTCCACATGATTTTTATATGGTGATATTTAGTTTTAAATACAAAAAAGAATACTAAATTTTGGTTTTCAGCTGAAGTCCTATATTTATTTATCCGAAAATTAACACGTTTCCCAGCGGTTTCAGAACATACTGCGCCACCCATTTCCTATAGAACTGACACGCGTCGAAATACCTCGCCTTAAAAAAGCTTGATCCGCGCATACTTTTCCAGAAATATATGTGTAAGTATAATTGTTGTATAAAAGATGGCTTGACTAACCCGAAGCATAAATTCCGCATGGTGGTCGATATACATCTGACGTGCCTAAGCTAGTAAAGTCGACTCGCCTGCACTCCATCGCTCACTGCGGCTCCTGAGAATGTGCCCGCACTGATACGCTTTAATCTCGTGATACCGCACATCCATCTGGGCTTAGGATAGGTTTTAGTCTGGTGATCTGCTATGGATTAGCCGTGGTTTGTATGAATCCACCGATTTTCATTTTCTATCTATTGTAGGGGTTTACTTTTGAAGACGTTATATCTATACATATAAATAAAATTGAAATGTCTCTTTTGTTTCTACGATACTAATAACTAAACAATCATTTCTAAAATTTCGGTGTATGTCATTCTGTTTGTACGGGGCGTACCCCGCCGTACCAAATCGTAATTGGATCGATTTTGATAAAACTTTTATTAAAATAATAGAGGAGTTTATAAGGCAGGACATAGGCTACTTTTTACGGAAGTGAGCGAAAGGGAGTAATAATTTTGAATCACGTGACGAAATAAATAAAAAATTATACACAGTATATACATGATAATATATACACATGTATACTATCTTGTTTACGGCTAGTCTCTTGTGAACAAAAAGAGATTTTATTATTTAGTCTATGGTCAAATTTCAAACACAGGGCTATCGCTAATAAAAATCTGTGTACACGTTAGACCACCCCGTTGGTCAAGTGGTTAGCGACCATGACTACGCAATCGACGGGGCTCGGGTTCGATCCTCGACGGGGACAAGCATTTGTGTGATAAGCATAAATGTGTTTCCGGGTTTGGGTGTTTATTAAATATATTCCAGTATTTATATATGTATTTCTATGTAATAGTATCGTTGACTAACGCCCATAACACAAGCAAATAATTTGCTTACTTTGGGTTTAGATAAGTAAGTGTAATTTGTCCCGTGAATATTTATTTATTTACTTATTATTATTTAAATAATTATTTGAGATGGTCGTGAATATCCACTTAGCTATCGCGTGAACATTCAGCGACGTAATTGTAGTTCCATTCCGTCAATTTAATATGAATTCATTGACACTCGGTCAATTCACATCGCCGTGTTGTATAATAGTATCTAATGACAACATTTAGCTGGTTGAAACTGGATCTTGGTACTCGACTTTGTTTACTATGGTGTGGTAAATGATACTACGATGATTACGACTATTTATTTTTAAACGACTTCAAAAAAAGGTTTTGATCTGTATGGATGTGGTATTGTTGAAATTGAATAATAATTAAGTGTGATGATTTATTTCAAGGTTCCAAGCACACGTACTAAATTTCATAGCATAGTGTGTTTGTATGCTAGTCCACAAATGTGTCGAAACTAAAAGTCATATCGAGATCCATCGTCAGATGCACCCTTAGTCCACTGCGCTAATGTAAATGAAAAAAGGCAAGCCCGATGAGTTTCTTCTGTGTGTAGCCGCGTTAAAAATGTCGTCTATTCAAAAGTGCCTGTAAATGTTTATTATAATAAAACATTTTTTGACATTGACGCTTGAATTGAAGTGTTTTGTGAAACACTATATTTGGCTGGATAAGAATAATTTAGACAAAAGAGAGTAAAATTTAAATACGGTTTCACACTAACTACGAACTATTAGGTATTAAGTTGTTTAAACTTACCTCCATGAAAACTAAAAACCTGCATATATCGGTCTAATTGAGCAACTTTTTTTGAAGTCGACTGAAGTCTCATTGTGTTAGGTATCGTTCGTATATAATTATAATTTGATGCGCTTCAAGACATCCCTTGAAGCGCCATATCAGTGCATGCAACTTACCCTGTGAAAGCTGAGAAGAATTTGCGAGACGATAATGGCGCAACTCTGTTAATAAGGCTGTAAAAAGTTTTCTTCAAAACTTTTTACAGCCTTATTTAACAGTTATATTTTTTTGCGTTTAGAAGACCTTGACACGAAACGCCTTATTATCAAGACCTGTCCAAAGCCATCCTATGCATATATACAACAGCAACGGCCACACACTACATTCCGTGTGACAGGGTTTTTAAAACTAAATTTGGCTTCGCCAGCCACATTCGCGCTCACATGCGCAAATAGAAAAATAACCATAACAAAATACACCAGGGTTTGCCGTTGACAAAAACGTCAAGGTGTCCTCTCCTTAATAATAGTTTGATAAGTTCACGAACAGAACATAACACTACTATCGTGACTACTAAATAGTAGAATTCTACCGCACGAAGGGTAAACGCATGGATTAAATTTAAAATGCTTTCAAAATAATTTCTTAGTTTGGCAGCGTAGCTCACATTTACACCCAGAAATACAGAGTTGTAGTACTTACTGAAGAAGTAAAATCACTCCAGGACTATTTTGTAAGCCGTGGCATCTTATTGGGTGTGATAAAATAACTTTTTCCAAGTCGGCTAAATTCTCATTGCGTTAGGTATCGTTCGTATCTAATTATAATTTGATGCGTTCACGAACAGAACATAAAACTATTTATGTTCAATTAACTTGAGTAGAAAGATAAACCCAGTTTTATATCCGTTTTACATAATATGTAAATAGATGTGAATTTTATTCACCGAGATAACGATGGTTGTAATAAAATTTGTTCGGTAAACCAATATGTGGAAATGTAGAATGCAGGTACAAATATACTAAATATATATTACTATAGGAAATAGATTTTACTAGAGGTAAAGGTTTATATATCACTAGCTGTTTTCCGCGACTTCGTTCGCGCGGACTTCGTTTACTCCGCACATCTCCTCCCCCGTAGGTGATAGCGTGATAATATGTAGCATATAGATGTTGACCCGACCTGTTAGTAATATTCATGCAAAAGTTGAAATAAATCCATGCAATACTTTTCGAGTTTACCCCGGATATACATACACACAAACAGACAAAAATTCTAAAAACTATATTTTTGGCTTCTATATCGATTGTAGAACACGTCCCAAGTATTCTTTTACAAAAATATTCAATGTACAGTTTTGACTTTTCTACGATTTTATTATAATATGTATAGATTAGATAGCAAGAATTACTCTTCTGATGGAAAGAGAAATCATCGCCTATAGACACCAAAGATGTATCTTAGTCTTGATGTCACATGCGTAAGTTTCCCGGCTATCTTACCCTCCAAATCGGGACACGCCAATGACAAACACTGACGCTATTGTGCCTGGAATATGTAAGACGATGTTAACCAGATCCAGGCGAGACAATGTAGAACTCTTAACAGCTAGTAAAACTTCCGTGACAAATTTTATCAAAATAGGTTCAGTGTTTAAGGCGTTAAAGCGTAACAGACAGGCCGGCAGATTTTCGCATTACAAATGTTAGTATGTATATAAAAGGCAAAATTATTTCGTTTTTAATTTCTGGAACGAAGTTCCTTATGGGGCGTTGCGGAGGGGTATCCTAGCCGGCAAAAAACGTCCGTAAAGTTAAAAAAGCGAAAGATTTTTATCTATAGTCTATGTATGATGGCTATACAGTCTAATGTATAGTCTACGTGATGATTGTTATTATTATTGCATTATTATTATTATTATATATTTTTATAAATCATCTACATATAATAAAATCGTAGGAAAGTCAAAACTGTACATTGAATATTTTTTTAAAAGAATACTTGGGGCGTGATCTACGATCGATATCGAAACCCAAAATATAGTTTTTAGAATTTTTGTCTGTTTGTCTGTATGTATGTCCGGGGTAAACTCAAAAAGCACTGCATGGATTTACTTCAAAATTGCATGAATGTTACTAACAGGTCGGGTCAACATATAGGCTACATATTATCACGCTATCACCTACGGGGGAGGTGCTGTGCGGAGTAAACGAAGTCCGCGCGGACGAACTCGTGGGCAACAGCTAGTTATAAATAAAATAAAGGTGTTAAGATAATTTTGTAAAGTAGTTTTTTTTTATTTTTAACGATAATTAAATCATCAAAATCATAATAAAAAGTTTGGTTTTTTCACAGATCTAAAGGATAGTAGACATAATTATTTGATGTAAGTTTCAGCTTAATATTTCTGCTCGTTCCTAAGAAAAGGGCTCTTGACAGACGGACGGAGAGACAGACAACAAAGTGATCCTATTAGTGTTCCATTTTATCATTTCGAGGTATATGTATACGAGGTATATATAGAACCCTAAAAATGTATATCCAATAATTATTTTCTTTATACCGCGAATAGAACTTGAAATCAATATTTTTATAATAAGGAACTTCGTTCCTATCTGATGTCCCACGACACCACCCGGTTTTTAGGGTTCCGTACACAAAGGGTAAAACGGAACCCTATTACTAAGCCTCCACTGTGCGTCTGTCCGTCTGTCTGTCTGTCATTAGGCTCTTATCTCACAAACCGTGATAGCTAGAAAGAAATTTTCATCCGTTAACGAGTATCCGTTACCGCTATAACAACAAATACTAAAAATAAAAAAAAAGTAAAATATTAAGCGTGAAAAACGTTTTTTATTCGTTTTTTTTTTTGTGATGGTAAGGAACCCTTCGTGCGCAAGTCCGACTCGCAGTTGGCCAGTTTTTTTTTTAATGAGATTCCTTAAACGACCATAATTTAATAAGCTATCACATGCTTGTAGAATTTGGCTTTCAACAATATGTACCTTTGACCTTTTTCGGCGTTCTCCTTATCATGACATAACATACGTCCATCCAACATAATTTAAGCCGACCTTAAACCGTCAGCAAGGGCGAGTCTCGGCGGGGAAATCAATAAACCCATGTCGCCACGTCGCATAGTCGTCACACTGTCTACGTGAGATAAATGTGAAAGTGACAAGCTGGAACTTCAGTGGTGTCCTTAATAACAAAGGAATTTTGACGAGTACAAAAATAGATTTCAAAGTTATTTGTAACTCTTCTTTAGCTTTGTTTAATATTCAAATTTGGTCTCGGTTTATTTAACTAACCGGCTACTTCGCCCGCGTTAAAATTGATTTGTTTTTTTTTTTATATATCGTAAGATAGCAAACAAACAGATGGGTCTCCTGATGGAAAGAGTCAACCATCGCCTATAGACACCAAAGATGTTAATGGTGCGTTGCTATCTTATGGCGAGGTCTAATGCCACATGCATAAGTTTACCGGCTACCTTACCTTCCAAACCGGAACACGACAGCGACCAGCACTGACGCTATTGCGGCAGGAATAGGTAATTGGTAATTGTTGATTGTATTTGTGTGTGTTATAGTTAAGAAATTAAAAAGACTGTTTTTCGACCAACGATAAAACAGAGGTTATCAGTTTGACATGTATACGTATGTAATATTGTTGGATTTGGACAATATTTCAGTATGATGATCTATTTAGGTCTCCAAGCTTAGTACACGTTCTAAATTTCGTATGTGTATGTATATTTGTATTCACGAATTTCTCAGAAACTAAGAGCTTATATATCGAGATAAATTCCTTTTGTTTCAAAACAGATAAATTTCAACTTACCGAACAATCCAAGTTTCATCGAAATTGGTTCAGTAGTTTTTGATATATGAATATAGAGGATATTTCAAGTTGGTTTAAGTTGTGAAAAATAATTGAACTTGTTATTTTCGGGGAAAATAGCAAATTCGGTTAATTTCACCTTTGATTTATGGATTTCCGGAAAGTAACGTCTGAATCAATAAAAAAACTGTTGCAAATTGAAAATGTCACATCTTGTGAAATACAGTCTACATAAAAGTTGCTTAGAATTAAAAAAATATTTACAACTATCTTCGCAAAGATGAGACTGTGACATCCCTGAATGTAAAACATGCTTCTGATGTTTGTACGAAGACCGCCGCTCTAAATATAAATTAATGCCGATTTATATCAGACATCATCTTCATCTATATCATCGACCACACAGCCTATAGACGCCTAATGTTCGATTTTCCGTATTGAATGCATTCTGGCAACTAGTTGAGCTGAGCTGCAACATCGTGATTGGCTTACTCAAGGCCACAGTGAAAAATAGTGATGTACAGAGAATCTGATTGGTCGACACTGATTGGGTATTGGTGCATGGACATTTACATCGGAACTATAAGTCAGATGTGTTGACAGAAGCCATTCGCCTGTTATTAGGGGTCTATTGGTTGTGTGGTCGGTGATCTATATATATAAAAATCAATTGCTGTTCGTTAGTCTCGCTAAAACTCGAGAACGGCTGAACCGATTTGGCTAATTTTGGTTTTGAATTAATTGTTGAAGTCCAAGGAAGGTTTAAAAGTGAAAAAATATAGAAAAAAAATAAGAGTAGTTAAAAAGGCAGACGTTTGCCGGGTCAGCTAGTATTAATTGATATTATAATGCGAAGGTGAGTTTGTTCGTTCTCTTGTGTTATTACTCATTGTCATAAAATTTTGCATACAAGTTGTCAGTGCTAAAGAAAGGGTTGTGGGGTACAACGCTTATTCAGGAAAAAATTAGCATTTTCGAGGGATGAAAAATGTTAATGCGGGTGATGCCATGGAAAAAGCAAGTATAAAAAGAAAATGTGAACGACATAAGAATCTAATTATAAATATCTGAACAGACAACTTATAAATAGCTAGACAGCAATTATAAGCATCTTTTTAGCGTTCTTAATCATTTTTAACCGACGAAAAAATTGAGGTAATATCAGTTTTACATATGAATGTATGTTATGTTGTTAGATTTGGATAATTTTTGAGCATGATAATGTATTTCCAATTCCAATATTCCAATTAGTTGATACTACGTACGTTTACTAAATTTCGTCTCTATCTTTATCCACGAATTCTCGGGAAATAAAAGATAAAAAAACGAGTTTTTTTTTTTATTAAATCAGTTAAATTCTAACAACAAGAGTCTAAGTTTCAACAAAGTTGGTTCTGTAGATTTTTTGATATGATTATAGTTGACAGATATTTGAAGTCGGTTTTAAATTTTAAATTGCTTTTATTAAGCATTACTTTTTAGCTACGGAACTCTAAAATCGTTGTTGTATTTAAAACGTATTAAAATGTACTTTTACACGTGGTTAATCTAAAAGTGATATTAAAATGGAGCAGCGTTAATGAAATCGAAAGTAATAAACAAGTGAAATGTTGGCAGCGACCAATTCGCAAGCGAAATGATTTTTAATGCCAGTTCCGGTTTCCTAAGTGTATTATTACCTCACATGCAGATCGTTCGATATTGATTGGTGCATGTTCGATAAACTTTCTCTTGGTGACTTACGTCAAATAGGACAATTATTGAGATGTATACAGTGTATGTAAAACGGTTCAGCCGACTTTTATAATCCTTTTGTTGCATATTTGATGCAGTTAGTATTTTTTATAGCAGAACAACATTTGCCGGGTTACCTACTACTCGTATTAATAATTAATATACACTGTATACACATCAATTGTCCTATTTGACGTGTGACTTACGTCAAATTAATTAAATTATATGCGATGGTTGTCTCCTTCCTTCAAGAGAAGCGACTGCTTATCTTAAGATATAAAAAAAAGTAATTTGCATAGTTTCTAAATTGCAAAATTGTCGAACAAACGACGCTAAATAACAATCTCGCAGTCGGCAGTACTCTAATCAAGGGCTTGGTTCGAATCTGTCGGCTCATACGAGGAATGGGAGTGTTGACACCAAGCTCCGAGCTGCTACTGAGATTTTGATTTTCGAGGATAACCTCCAAAAAATCGCAATAACACTCGTACCCGACCATACCTGGGACCTCACGGTCTGAGCGGAATAGGCTAACCACTAGACCATAAGTCAGTTACAGTTTCTTAACTAATGCGATCGCTTTTCTACGCAGCGGGGACTTCATTAAAGTATTAAGCCTGTATTTAATCTAAATTAATCAGCTTCTTAGCTCTCCGGCGGAATCTATTGACCTAGTTGTAGTCAATGGGGATTTTGACACAATTCGCGGCGAGTGCTGGCCGCAAAGAACTATTGCCGGCTGCCGCATAGGGCGTTTCTTTGTACGGAGCTTTCTCGGGAGCTCTACAAATATTGTTTAAAACAATTTGTTTAGTTAGTTTATGTCAAGTTTGTATTATTTTATCTTATGATAGGAAATTAGCAGGGATAAATCATTTATTACATAAGACGATTTAGAGAGGGAGGAAGGGTAGGGAGGAGGGTCGACCATGTCTTAATTTTACTTACAAAAGTGTGAGAGGGTTGATATATCTTACGTAAAATCACAAAAAAATTAAATTACACTTAAAATTAGTATATTTGATTCCGGTGTTTTCCCGGGCTCCTTTGAAGAATAGGCCAACTGCCGTTCAGCCAGGCAGGCCGATTGGCTATACGAGTCTCTAACATCGTGGCTACTAAGTGGTAGCGTTCTGCATTCTCTCTCGTCTCTCGTCGTCTCGTAGTCTCGCCCGGGTCTGGTACCACCGCCTTCTTATTCCGGCAGCAATAGCGTCAGTACTTGTCACTGTCGTGTTCCGGTTTTGGGGGGTAGGTCACCTCGCCACAAGATAGCAACGCACCATTAACACATTTGGTGTCTATAAGCGATGGTTGACTCTTTCCATCAGGAGACTCAACTGCTTGTTTGCTATCTTATACTATAGAAAAATAAAATTGAGTAATGAGATGCGTTCGAATGCGTATAGGTAAATGATTAAAACCAAAGATTACTACAAAAAATATATTACTAGTCCTTTGTAAATACAAAAAGAAAACTAAATAATGTTATGATGTCTTATGTACTTTGCAAAATAAATCTATACATATAATAAAATCGTAGGAAAGTCATGTATGTTCGGGGTAAACTTAAAAAATACTGCATGGATTTACTTCAATTTTGCATGAATATTACTAACAGGTCGGGTCAACATATAGGCAACATATTATCACGCTAGCACCTACGGGGGAGGAGCTGTGCAGAGTAAACGAAGTCCACGCGGACTAAGTCGCGGGCAACAGCTAGTATTAAAATAAACGTGTACATTCATTGTTCCTTTTGATTCTTATGTAATAAATATTTCACCGGAGAGTAGGAGGTCGGCCTATTCTTATTGTTTCTGACATAGAGGGCAAAGGGGGCAAAAATAATCTTACGTAATAAATGAATGGCCTCTAGATGTCCAAATTAAAGTAATTATTTTTTAATTTCTGTGAAAAGTTATATGTGACTTCTGTAATACCACCGAAACTAATAGTAGTGTCACCTATCACGTTGTGGGACCAATTATCTTCGGCTACTCGTCGGTGCCCTTGTTGCACCTCTGCCTACCTCTTCAGGGATACAGGCGTGAAGATACTTTTTTTAGAACATGAAACGCGGTTGCAAGTTAATTAACCTTAATTTCGTCTTTAAGTTATGGATTTCTGCAAAGAAACGCCTGAATCTATAAAAACAAGTAGTAGAGAATTCTCCCGATAGAAACACAATTACACTGCATTGCCATCCGTTCTGCGAGGAAACAATGCTACTCGCATAAGTTTATCGGCTACCTTACCCTCTAAAACGGAACATGACAATGAAAAGTACTGGCGCTATTACGACTGAAAATTTGGCTTGTTCCAAACTAGGATGAGATATTACAGAGATTATTTTGCATGGCATATAAGTAGGTACTTGCCTGGGTTGGGGCCAGATACTTGGGACTGACAATAATATAACACCTATGCCTGTAGCTACAATATTTTTGTTTGCATAAATGATTGATTAATTCATGAGAACTCCACCAACTAATTATCATGATGCTAATACAGGTCTGGTCAATCATATATCTCTTACGAACGGCAAATAGTTCAATATTCAAGAGGGGCCCAAACCAACACGAGAGTATGTATCAAATAATTTCGCGTTGTGCTATTGCCACTGCCTAGACAACACTGGAACATAATACCTCTTATACCTTTTTGCGGTCAATTACCATAGATAAAAATAAAACAACTATTAACAAGAAATAAGGTTAATAAGCAATCTACTTTATGTCTTTCTAGTACATGCCAGTTTTATTCGACACATAATATTTAGGTTGAAATTGGTAATACGTTCGACCTACCTCCCTAAAAAGTAGAAGGTTCTTAATTTGATTGTAATTTTTGTAATTTTATATTTGTCATCTGAGAATTATTTACTTACTAGCTGACCCGCGCAGCTTTGTCCGCGAGTAAATTAATATGTCGTCAAGATAGCTTTTTATACAAATTTCATTCCCTATTTCAACCCTTTAAGGATTAATTTTCGAAAAAAAATTAGCTTATGTCTGACCCCGGCTCTTCAACTGTTTCCATGCCAAATTTCATGAAAATCGGTCCAGCGGATTAGCCGTGAAAGTGTAACAGACAGACAGACAGACTTTCGCATTTATAATATTAAGTATGGATTAACCAATTCAAAACTACTGAACTCTAACCAATCGGTTTAGTAGTTTCGGAGTCCATCGCGGACAAACAACACGAAGTAAATTTTTATTTTATTTCATAAGATAGCAAACAAGCAGATGGGACTCCTGATGGAAAGAGTCAACCATCGCCTATAGACACCAAAGATGTTAATGGTGCATTGCTACGTTGTGGCGAGGTCTAATGCCACATGCATAAATTTACCGGATATCTTACCCTCTAAACCGGAACACGACAGGACAAGCACTGACGCTATTGCGGCAGGAATAGGTAAGGCGGTGGTACCAGATCAGGGCGAGACAATGTAGAATTCTACCACCTAGTAAAGCATTTATATATAGTAAGGATGGGTAAATTGTTTTGTAAGAGTCTTATATCAACTCGGGTGAAATTTAATCCTGAATCAAGACATCCTCAAATTTCGAACATAAAACATAAACACTAGTCGTATAATAGCTGTTTTTATGAGTTTTGTTTGATAATATCCCATATATAACACAAGTTATGTAATAATAACGCGTTGCTAATGCTAATGCTGGTGTTTGTGGTGAATTAATGACTGGAAACAGAACCGCTGACTCGTGGTTTGTTATTTCCTTTCTCTGTGTTTGCGTGAAAGTTTTGCTTCATTAGCCTAAAATCTCTGTTGCTTTGTCCTATACAAATTTACGTCTTGTTTACGGTAAACAATTGATTATAATTATTATGGTTTAAATCTCATTTGGACTTTATGCATTACATTGTATTTATGATATCGTTCTCATGAAATTACTCGGTTTTCAGTTTCAGTTTCGGTTGGTTGGTTGTTGTTCTATTAAATAAATTGCTTTCAGATTTTCTTTGAGTTTTGACCGGTATTATTTTTATATCATAAGATAACAAACAAGCAGATGACTCTCCTGATAGAAAGATAATCTATCGCCTATAGACACCAAAGATATTAACGGTGCGTTGCTATCCGTGTGGCGGGATGCCAATGCCACATGTAAGTCTAACGTCTAACTTACCCTTCAAACTGGAACACGACAATGACAAGCATTGACGCTTTTGCGGTAGGAATATGTAAGGCGGTAGTACCAAATACCCGGGGAGACGTTGCAAGAGTAGTAGTCACGATGGTAATGACACGTATAGTCAATGGGTCGCCTTTTACGACCTGCCTGGCAGAACGGCAGTTGGTCTATTCTTTAAAGGAGCCCGAATCAAAAGTATACCTGTTGCTTAATTTATTTCATCAAGTAACAAAGTGCTAATGACCTTGAAACGGCTGAACAATTTTTGATAAAACCTATTTAAGAACCACCGCTAGAAAATCATCTGCCCATTTACGAGCGACGGTGCCACAGACAGACACACACACATAAACTTATAACACCTTTTTTGTATTAGGGGAAATATTATATACTAGATGAAAACCCGGCTTCGCTCGGAAGTCTCATAATCTTATATACTAACTCAAATAGTAGACATTGAAAAGTAGCAACACTGTAGTGACGTCTTCTTTCAACGTTAACACGTTTCTTTCAACGTTACGTTGGTTTAATAAAGACAACACTATAGTGTTGCTATTTTTTAATTTCTACTCTTTTATGAACGAAGAGAAAATAAGTTTCACGTTATTCTGCGCTCCGTTCACAAAATTCTTTATTAATAAACTAGCTGTTGCCAGCGACTTCGTCCGCGCGAAGTTCGTTTACTCCGCACTGCCCCTCCCCCGTAGGCGATAGCGTGATAATATGTAGCCTATATGTTGACCCGACCTATTAGTAATATTCATACCAAATTCGAAGTTAATCCATGCAGTACTTTTTGAGTTTACCCCGGACATACATACAGACAAACAGACAAAAATTCTAAAAACTATATTTTTGGCTTCGATATCGATTGTAGATCACGCCCCAAGTATTCTTTTAAAAAAATATTCAATGTACAGTTTTGACTTCCTACGATTTTATTATATGTATAGATGCTCACGCCATCTACACCACATATTTGTAACCTTTAAAGGAATATGGCCGTTTTGTCTGTCAGCACCGTTAGAATTTTTAATCACTATTTTAACAAAATACTCGACAATCCGAATTTTGCGGATATATGTTGTCGATTCAAAATGATTATTTTTTACGCTTTATAATTTAGGTAAGGTTTCGATTGAGTCTACGTAACCCTTGACGAAATTATTAATATAGACTGTTTAAAGTTTACAGCTACGCATTAACATATTGACGTCAATTTTATTTTTTTTTACAAATCTAGTAAATTAAAGCGACAATTTTATAAAAGTATCATCATGCCTGCATTCCCGAAGAGACAGGCAGAGGTACAAGTGCACCCACGATTAGCCAAAGATAATTACGGCCGGTTTCTGAAAAGCAAATAATTTTTTAACAAGGAATTAATCTCTGTTTAACAGACAACTTGCTTGTAAAAATGATGTTAAACATTGATTAATTGCTTGTTAAAAATTATTTGCGTCTCAAAAACCGGCCGTTAGTTCCACACAATGTAATGGGTGGCAAGCCTATCGCCACTGCACTGATCCTATCCCGGGCAACGTTGTTTTTGTCAGAAAACTGAAAAAACACTTTGTTTCAAATTGCCCGACCCGGGAATCGAGCCCGGGATCTCAGATGGTCAACGCTTACACCGGACCACTAGAACACAGAGGCGATTAAAGTGACAATTAATTAAAATCAATGACATATGTTCATATACTTCATGCCCTTATTAAAGTTACTACATTAGGTTATTACATTTCCAGTTAAAATTGAATATAATGTGTATTGTTTCGTGTATAATATACAGTTATTGTATTCGATTATACTCTTGTTGATTAACTTTGCTCAGTTGTTTACCAGAATTCGCAATTTATTATGTTAATCTTTTTCTTTTAGCTTTTCCATAATTTAGGTTGTCATTGGATTGGTTATTCGACAATATTGCATATATATGAAAACTCTGTTTCGATTTGTCATTTATAATCTTTTCAAAAGGGTTCAAAGTTCAGATTTCAAAAGGGAACAATGTTCTATGATTAGTTCATTTATAATCTTTTAAAGTATGCGTTCAAAAGGGAACAATGTACCACAAAATAAAATGTGTAAAATTGATCAGAATAACTCTTGAATAATACCAAGAGTTTCATAACGTTCCGGTCTCAATAAATTCCTTTCGGTCGGCTTGACCCTATGCAATCAAAATTCTTTAAGTTGTTTGACTGTCATATAATGCGGGTCTCTAGCGATCAGCCGACTTTTTGGACAAATCTCCTTGCCACTCAAGGCATTATTGAAGATCATAATTATGATCCTTTCTATAATCTTTGCATATGTATACATGTAGTGAAAGATTTTTTTGACAATTCATTGATAGAATCGCTTTGCCTAGGCTTGGTAAAAAATCCCGGTAACGTTTTATGTTGCTTTAGTTTCAGTGTTTGTTACTGTTGAATTTGGGTTTGGAGGGAAAGGTAGGTGAATATATACATGTGATATTACATCCAAGCCACCATTAAAAACTTAAGTCTCTTTAGGCCATGGTTATCTTTCCATTAAAAGAGCCATCTACCTGCTTATTTCCTGTTAAAAAAAATAAGAAAGGAAAAATCAGTGGTACCTTTGTGTCATAAATATTTCAATAGTTCAAGAATTCATGCTTCCACCTTCATCACATCTACGTCTGGAAATCCACAACCATACGATTCTCTATCCGCACTATTCCTTTCTGGAACCAATTACCGGCGGTTTCAAAGGGATGCGACTGGACCTTAAAGAAAGAGCTTTAACTCATTCTGTAAAGTCTGGCAGCACAACTGCAAGATCTGCAACACAGAAGCAAAAAATCAGGTATGCCTCCTGCTTCTTTGCCCCCTCTTAAATAAGAAAAAAGTTGCTCGTCGTAACGCATTGTAATTTTATTCAGTCAAATCATGTTCGATTTAGTCAGATCTAAATGACTATTCATCGGCGTAAAGTTGGCAACAATGCCTCGCTCACACGTTTCGAGTTGACTGCAACTCGATTGTTTCAAGCAGTCTTTGTGCAAGTGTTATGAAGTCGTTTCCGGCCGCAACACGGACGGTTCCTATTCTCTGTTGCAATATGGATTTTGACGAGGAAACACTACTCTTGTGCTAGTATTACACAAGCGAAGGCATAAAAGCCTCCGTAGAACATGGGTACACGCCATATAACAATCTAGAGGGCAAAATGGCGTATTTCATAGATTATATATACACATATATATATATATATATATATATATATATATATATATATATATATATATATATATATATATATATATATATATATATATATACATACATACTGCCTGTCAGGTAAGTCGACCTGAAACTTGAAGGTATCTGGTTCTCATTCCAAATAAATAACAATAAAAAAATACCCTTAAATTTTAACCTAATTATTCATAATTAATACGCACCAACAC
The DNA here is from genome assembly GCA_036924255.1 of Apodemia mormo. Lineage (NCBI taxonomy): Eukaryota > Metazoa > Arthropoda > Insecta > Lepidoptera > Riodinidae > Apodemia > Apodemia mormo. The sequence goes on along the minus strand of JAUPFN010000022.1, from coordinate 9,092,359 downwards.
GTCCACGCAAGTAACGCACATATCGATAGATAGATAAATAGGCAGTATTTACGTAACTACCTATTTATCTTCTACCTATACTACCTGTTTATCTATCTACCTAACAGGCAGTATGTATGTATATATATATATATATATATATATATATATATATATATATATATATATATATATATATATACATATATATATATATATATATATATGTCGTATCTAATCCAATGTAATTCAATTGTAGAATGCTATGAACTTAGTCCTCCATTCGATTAAATTTTCTGAAAATAGTACCGTAAGATATTTTAATTTCCGCTGCTGTTCAACTTGCCTGTTCTACGGAACAAAGGGAAGGTTGGAGATAAGTTTTATCGGGCGGCCCTCAACGGTTCACTGGTGGCCGAGGCGTTCATGCTATCTTCATTGTAAATGGAATTAATGTTTGCTGTGACAATGAATGTCAAAAAGGGCTCACTATCATGTTTTAAATGCCATCGTCATATGATTAGACTGTAATGAAAGGCCTGGGTTGTTAAAAGGATGTACATAACAATCAACCCTCGCACTGCTTAAGCAAAGCAATCTTATTATAAATGCGCAATATTATTGTAAATTCGAAAGTTTGCATGTTTGGAATTTTTATGGATGTTTATTACTCAATCACGCAAAAACTACTGAACGGATTTGAATGAAATTTGGCGCATAAGTAGACAATGACCTGGAATAGCACATAGGCTACTTTTTGTCCCGGAAAAATAAGGTGATCCCGCGGGATTCGCCAAAAACTTTTATAGTGCAGCGGGCTGTACGCTGCAGCTTGTTACGTGGTAGATTATGTGATTTTGACATTTTGATTTTATTTAACTTTCAATGTATCTCCTCTGTGGTCTAATATTCCGGTGTTGTTGTTGACCACAAGACATTTCGGGTTCGATTTCCGGGTCTTCCAAATCAAATAATGTTTTTTTATTCAGTTTTCTGATGAAAAAGACGTTGCCCGGGATTGGATTAGCGCCTTCTTGGCGATATTCACTTTAATCGCTTCTGTGGTGTAGTGCTCCGGTGTAGGCGTTGACCATCTGAGATCCTGAGATCCCGGGTTCGAGTACTGGGTCGGGCAATTTTAAAAAAGCGTTTTCTCTGTTTTCTGACAAAAATAAATTTGTCCGGGATAGGATAAGTGCCCGGTTGGCGATAGGCTTGCCACCTATCACATCGTGTGGACTAAGTATCTTCGGCCAATCGTGGGTACACTGCCTACTTCTTCGGAGATAGGGGCGTGAATATACTTGATTATTTCATGTTGAATTTAACATCTATGTGTAAATATATAAGTGTATATTCAAAAATGTTTGTGTGGTTATCACAACTTTTATTCAGTTCATTGAATGAGCATTCCGAAACTGGAATATGGCATTAGACCTCGTCACAAGATAGCAACGCACCATTAACACCTTTGGTATCTAAAGGCGATGGTTGACTCTTTCCATCAAGAGTCCCATCTACTTGTTTGCTATCTTATGATACAAAAAAAAATTAAAAAACTATTAACAGACTCCGTCTTATGAAAAAATCTTAAAGTTGACAAATGCGCTGATACAAATTTCTCTGATCTCAACAACCGAGCCGGTGCATCGAGCTGTTCTTAAAGTGTCTTCCGACGTTCCATTAAATCTGTCTTCTCACAACAAAATTTAATTCGTTTATTTCAGTTGTATGTAACATAACCCAAGATAAAGGGAATTGTATGTAAAACTAAGCAGAGATCACCATCAAACAAAGCATGCGTCGTTGAAACGCCGCAGTAATCGATTCTCGGACGTCGTTAGTTAACCGATTTAATCATAACTGGATTTCAATGGCGTAATTGATTACTCTGCAGCGTCCGGGAAACAATGACAATATTTAGTGTGTGATTAAATCTTTCTTTGTTTGTAGTGCGATAACGGAAATTCCAGTTATATTTTTGTGCATTGAATGTTTTGTTCCCATTGTTTTGTCTTATACAGGGACCAACAATATGTCTCACCATAAAAATAAAAAGAGTCATGATATGAGATTATAAACTATAGTTTTAATTTAACTTACCCTATACTTTTCCCCGTTTATGTTGGTTCCGGGCTCCTTTGAAGAATAGGTCAACTGCCGTTTTGCCAGGCAGGTCGTAAAAGGCGACCGATTGGCTATGCAAGTCACTGCCATCGTGGCTACTTGGTAGTAGAGTTCTGCATTGTCTCGCCCTGGTCTTATTTTATATTATAAGATAGCAAACAAGCAGATAGGTCTCCTGATGGAAAGAGTCAACCATCTCCTACAGACACCAAAGATGTTAATGGAGCGTTACTATAATGTGGCGAAGTCTAATGCGACATGCATAAATTAACCGGCTACCTTACAATCCAAACCGGAACACGACAGTTACTAGTTTTGTTAGTAGTAATTATAGCTTGTTTGTTATCTTATGATAAAAAAAACTTTAAACGATCAATTCTTGTATATTTGTATGTATTTGGTTTCTGAGAAACGGCTCTTCCGATTTTGACGAAATTTTGTGTTTAGATAGTCTTTTACTATTTAAATTGATATGTGAGATATGAGATAGATCCTACGTGTCACCTTCGTGATTACCCGTTTTCACATATAAAATATTATTTGAGTGAAGCTAGGTCTGCCAGCTGGTTGTTGATAAACGTAGAATAAAATAAGTTTTTTTATCATAGTGTTACGTACTCGGGTTCGCAATGGTAGGAAAACACCACTTATATTAAACCCGTGTATTTAACACAGTAACAGCACAACACAACGTAATACTAAAATACACTTTACACAATAGTCACTTGCTGTACTATCACTGAACTTAGAACACTACACAATAAAACACTTCTCGCTTCGGAATAGTCACTTGATGTATCGCTCTCGATCGCTTGATAAAAATTGCTTTGTGTTTGTCAACACCTCTGTATTTATAGGCAGGGGAAAGTCCTAGCTGGATCCAGAAAAATCTAAATGTATCGGGAAACAATGAATCACTTCTTATCGTAAACATGTTATGAGTCATAAATCCTAGTACACGCTACTTTCAACCTTATGCCATATACCACAAAGTCCATTATGGCATAGCCCCGGTCAACTATTTGTTTGTCAATAGGAGTAGCTATTTCTTTCTTTTATTTCTAGATAATTAGCGCGCGCGCGCTCCAATTCTACACGCTTCTAGATTATTCGTAACAACAGCATAGCACATAGGTAGATGGCTCTTGCGACTTTCAACGTATTGGTCCGGGCTCCCATCTGCCATTCTGCCAGTTCATTCATAAAAAGGGAACGATTGGCTGGCTATACGAGTCACTACCCACCGTGACTACTAGGTGGTAGAGTTCTGCAACATCTCGCCCGGGTCTGGTAACACCGTGTTACCGCAATAGTGTCAATGCTAGTCACTGTCGAGTTCCGATTGGGAGGCTAAGACAAGACAGCCGGTAAACTTATGCTTTTGGCATTAAAACCTTGCCGCACGGATAGAAGCGCACCATTACGCAATGGTTAATATCATGGATTTTTCATTTATTTTCATTTCATTAATTTTAAGTACAGATATAAAAACACGTATTGTTATCATCAATAGATACAATACCAATATTCGAGCACGCGATATTCTGACACATTTCGGAAATTATATTAATCCACCAATATATATCAAAGAACAGTAAATGTGGCCGGTAATCCACGATTTCACGAACGATTTCCCCTCTCGAACATCAGTCCGTATGCGGGATGCATTGTGCACATTCGTACGTTTGTTTAATGAAATCGCATCATTTTCATCGGGCAAGCCTGACGGTTGTAGGTATTGCTTGGAAATTAATTATTAAAGCCAACATCGCGTGTTTGCCTATACTACAATATAAATATTACGTTGCGTCTGTCTGCACATTTTTTTATAGTTTCAAATGTTACTTTTATTAAGGTAATTAATTTAATTTTTTTCTGAAATCCGACATGTGTCTTATACGATACAAGCAGAAGTTAGTTTAAGAAATGGAACAAAGTTAACGATGATCTGGAAATTACAAGAAAACCCAACGGCACAATATTCCACCCACGTTCACCACACCTTCCACTACATCAGAAGCACAAACAGAATATATAGTATGCGCTATCTATAGAGGTTTATCTCTGTATCCAGTATATACATACAATGAATACAGAAAAGATGGCACCTTAAACATAGTGAAATACAATTTAGGAATATGGGCGTAATGGTATTTTTTTATATTTTTTCATTAAAGCGCTTTTTGAGATTTTCTAAAACATTACATTGATACATGCTCATTTCATAATATGCGGCATGTATAAGTTTATCCGTGCAACCAATATAATTTCCGTTCATGTAAAATGCTAGTTTTGCTTCAGCTTCGCTTCTACAATACAACATTGTGAATTCCGGAGCACCCAGTGACGCGCGTCGCTCGGCGCCACGTAATTAAATTTGGGGGACGATGCGGATAGCTGTGATGAAACGTCCGGAATTATTCTGTTTGAAGCGAGTGCTACACAAATGCTGGATGCAATAGAATACTCTAGTAGATAACAGTAGGTATGTACAAAGAGATAGTGTTGCAGAAAACTTCCTGAGTCGTCGACGTAAAACGTTCTAGATGAATATACATAGGAAAACGGTTATATATATATATATATATATATATATATATATATATATATATATATATATATATATATATATATATATATATATATATATATAGTGCGAGCGCTATATGCAGATTTAAACATATTATATACGACGAAAAGTTTGAAGAATCCAAAATTGCACGCCGTAATGTTTTTATTTTCTTTAAATTATTATTAAAAAAAAACAGATCCGTATGAAGTGATTTTCAATAGGGATCTATTCCGGGTGGATTAGATAATATTGATAATAAAATAAAGTGAATTAATAAAGCCAACCGACCTATTTCGTGTTTACATTAAATAATCAACTGACGCCCATCAACATTTTTTTTTCAACGAGATTTTTTAGAGTAATTAACTCTCTTCAAAGGCTTACAGTTATACAAAATTTGAAGAATTAGGGTTTCTCTTTATAATCATATACTTTTTATATCAAATTAGTTTACGAATTTAAAACTAAGTGTGATTGAAGTTGGTTGAGCCATACATTTTCTTCCAAGCGATAATATTGCACAGCCGCGCCGCGGCGTGCAATTGGTATCCAAAGACATAAGCTTACCTAGCGCAAAAAATTTTGAGCGTATAATGTGTATATACAGAAGATTTTGAGAAATTTAAAAAACTCAAAAAAAATTTTTTGAAACAGTATTTTTTAACATACCTTCCAGATTAAAGTACTAATTGAGTACAAAATCTAATCAACTCTTTTCCTTAAAAAACGGTGTCCAATTCATTAATTGCATCAAAATCGGTTTATCCATTCGGGGGTTATCGATGAAAAAAGTGTTTATTCGACATAACTTCGAGATTTTTTAACCAATCATTTTTGACCTTCTACAATATTTTAGTACTTAAAAAACTACGTCAGATCCAGTTTCAGACATCAAATTAGGTTTTCAAAAGTTACAGTTTTTCAAATATTAATATTTTGTTGTTTATAGCAAACTAACTTCGTATTTTTAAAATAACTTGCCTGAAAGTTACATACACCATTTGACAGAAGTCATACACCGTTTGACTTAAAAATCTAATCAGCTTTTCTCTTTAAAAATCTGCGTCAAATACCATAAATTGGATCAGAATAGGTTATTTATTTTGGATTTATATATATAACGAAAGTTTTTGAAAAAAAAATGTTTTTCGATATTACTTCGACATTTTTCAGCTCACAGATTATGTAGCTAAAAAACGTTTTAGAGCTTAAAAATTGCGTTAAAAGCCATTCGAAAGATCAAAGTGTAATATCGTTTACAAAATATACTTTTCAAAAATCAAATACCTGTTATTTTTAACAAAATTTAGATTTTTGAAGATCTGCTTAGATCTATTTAGCTTAAAATAACTTATTAAGTAAGCGGGAAATTTTAAGGGATGGCTTGCAGGGTCAACCGGTTTACAGATTTTTTTCTGTATACCAAATATTAAGGTATAACCGGAATCTCGGAATATCGATTTTCGGTATTCCAGAATCGAATCATTTAAGAATTATTCTTGAGTCTTGACATTTCCGCATTGAACTTTGTCCATCATATTATTGATTGACGCTTCCTGTTTATAGTTGTTAATGTGGCTGTTCTACAAATAGTAAAGGTTAGAATGATAATTAATATAAAAGAAGTTATAACGGTGTTATTTGCCAACATGTTCAACCTTCAGTGTTCACTGCTTGGCTAGTGGTTGCGGTGTTTGTGATGGGTTATTTTCTGCTATTGTTGCCCGCATGATGATACGACTAGACTCGTTTTGTCAGAAAATATGATGAATATCTTTACGTTGCTGCAGCAGTACCGACCTAGGTATTCACAAATGAGATCCTAGGTTTTATTAACAAATCGGGAAATTTTTACTCATCACTGTCGGAATTTAGTTAAACTGTTTTATCATATTGTACAATTTTACTATTCGCTCACTACTGACTAAAAGTTCTAGTCCTGATCATGTAATAAGGTGGTCTGTTTAATGGTATTGTTACGAATAATCTAGAAGCGTGTAGAATTGGAGCGCGCGCGCGCTAATTATCTAGAAATAAAAGAAAGAGATAGCTACTCCTATTGACAAACAAATAGTTGACCTGGGCTATTCCATAATGGACTTTGTGCGATATGGCATAAGGTTGAAAGTAGCGTGTACTAGGATTTATGACTCATAACATGTTTACGATAAGAAGTGATTCATTATTTCCCGATACATTTAGATTTTTCTGGATCCAGCTAGGACATTCCCCTGCCTATAAATACAGAGCTGTTGACAAACATAAGGCAGTTTTTATCAAGCGATCGAGAGCGATACATCAAGTGACAAGTGCGAAGCGAGAAGTGTTTAATTGTGTAGTTCAGTGATAGTATAGTGAGTGACTAGCAAGTAGAGTGTATTTTAGTATTACGTTGTGTTGTGTTGTGTAAATACACGGATTTAATATAAGTGGTGTTTTCTTACAAGTACGAACCCGAGTACGTAACAGTATCTATATACCCACAGACGTATATAATCCATACTAATATTATAAATGCGAAAGTAACTCTGTCTGTCTGTCTGTCTGTCTGTCTGTCTGTTACGCTTTCACGGCCAAACCACTGAACCGATTTGGATAAAATTTGGTACAAATATAGTTTAAGACCCAAGAAAGGACATAGGATAGTTCTTATCCCGGAAATCCCACGGGAACGGGAACTATGCGGGTTTTTATGTTAGAATTTTTTCCACGCGAACGAAGTCGCGGGCACAGCTAGTATATCATAAAAGTATCTTCACGCCCGTATCCATATCATAAATTATGTTTATTACAATGACCACTCACAAGAGTTGTAACAAGTCTTACACGAATTTAATGCAAAATTCAAATAGGTCTAAGATTGTAAATAAGGTTTATTTATATTATAGAATAGAAAATAATCAACAAGAAACTACAAAATCCACAAGGATGTGTCATAACTCATAGGTCACATAGTAATTTGATCATCTTGATTTAATACGCTTGCGGGTTGACCAACCGTGGGTTAATTAGGTGCAGTTCTGCTACTTCTTCTGGAATAAAAGCGTGACGATATTAATCACTTAACTATCTGACGCTGGAGACTTATTTTGTCTTCGACAACATTCTTAGAAATAATGTTGATTAAAATATGTACTCCTGTACAAATCTGTAACGTCTGTCTGTATGTTACATTTTTCTGCAGATTTTGTGGTAAATTCGATTTGAAACTTAGGTACTGGCATCAATTTCAACACTTTAATTTTTTTATATGTCTGTCTGGTTGTATCTCCCATTATAAGTCGAGGATGACTAGTTTTAAATTGGTATGTAAAGTGAAAACACGTGATTGCACAAATGATAAAGAGCTAAAAAAATATTTTTTATGCTAAATGAATTTACGCCCAGTGAAGCGGACAGCGGTAGTATAATTCTATAGTACTGTAGTTATAGTGATGTAGTTTAAACAAGACTCTTTCCGAAGTTTCTTCGTGAAAATTAACAATATGATCAATACATTCATCAATCCTTAAAACTTTCGCATTCATAAAAGTAACAAAATTATTAAACCGTTAATTTTTTTATTTTTCAGGTAAAGCTCGAACCAGTGTAAATGTCCTGTACCTACTGTGTTTATAACATCGGTAATGTAGTAAGTACCTACATAGATATTGTTATTATATTAATCATCTAAATGTTAGCTAGGAGACATCCACAAACTACGTCACACAAATTTTAGTGTTTTTTGACCCTGCAAGTCAACCCTAAGGAGTAAAAACTATAACCTAAGCATAAATTTTTTCAGAGTTCAAAAATTTTAAGTTTGTTATAAGTGACAATATTTTGATTTTTGGAAAGCTGTAGATAAATTTTGAAACGATGATCGATTTTAATTTTTCGAATGGAATTGAACTCAACTTTCGAGATCTAAAATGTTGTTCTAGCATAATACATAATCGTCTATATGGGATTCCTAAGTAAACTAGGAATGGTTTACTTCGAAACCCTAAAAAGACAATTTGTCGTTCTACCAGGTAGGTCGTAAGAGGCGACCGGATTTGCTATACGTGTCACTACCATCGTGACTACTACGTGGTAGAGTTTTGCAAAGTCTCGCCCAAGTCTTTGTTAACACCGTCTTACCTATACATATATATGCATCTTCCTACCGCAATTATTAGCGTCAGCGTTGGTCACATTCATCAACACCTTTGATGTCTATAGGCGATGGTTTCTCGCTTCATCAGGAGAGCCATTTGCTTATTTGCTATCTAATGATATAAAAAACTACTACCTTGAGATGTAATAATTAATTTGCAGTTCGTACATCTAATGATATATAAAACAATACTACTTTGAGATGTAATGATTAATTTGCAAATCGTATATCTAATCATTAGATATACAATTTGCAAATTAATCAACTACTTTAAGATGTAATGATTAATTTGCAGTTCGTATATCTAATGACATAAAAGAAAAATAGTATTTTGAGATGTAATGATTAATTTGCAGATTGTACGCCAAATGTTGAATTCGTTTTTCGGATCTATATCACCAATCGACAATGTTCAATCCATCCCGATATAACATAGACAAAGTGTTGCTGGTTATGTAGACTCTTGTTTCAGTTTACATTGAATTAGAAACAGAGTCCTGTTAAGTTCGTTGTCCGCTGCTATTCAACGAGCTCCAACCATCCGCACACCGGAGTAGATAAAGTTGTCACCGCTACCTGACGTTGACACCTTGTCTGTGTTTAGGGTTGGCACCTACAAGTTACGTAATTATCTAAAGCTAAAGTTTAATGAGCATTTAGCTAATACAAGGTAAATATTGTAATTTATTCCTAATTAGTGATCATGTAAAAAAATATTTATAAGATAGGATAGCAAATATTAAAAATAAATTATGTATATTTTTACTTAATTTAAAATTGAATATTAAATTATTCAAGTTTATCTTGACTTAATACAAGATTGAAAGTTGATTTGTAAATTTGGATATTTGTGAAAATAAGGAATTCTCCCAAACCAGTAAGTACATAATATGAGGCTTATACCACGTTATAAAAAAATTAAAATAATATTTTTCAGACTAATTAATAAATTAGGAAAATTTTTCATAACATCTTGTACTTAAGTACATATATACCGATACCAATGGATACCAATGTTTTTAGACTTTAATGGATAACAGTTTGAGTTGGTTTAAATTACAGTCGATTTATTTCACATAACATATTCAACTAACTATATTAAGTATACATATTACTAATAAAACACGTTTCGCTTCGGTTTCGTGAGAACAAAAAGGAAGACAGACTTTATTGAAGTAGTGCCTTCGATAAAGTCTGTTGTTAATACAATATCAGGTATCAGTTGGAGACAATAGATGGAATCAGCTGTCTCATTTGATGTAAAATTTACAAATAAGGTACCTATGTAACTTGATAGTTAGTATGTGCCCGGAATTTACTAATTTACGCTATTGTTTATTGTAATGCTGAATGTATCTAGACACCAAAGATGTTAATGGTGTGTTGCCATTTATTATCGGGAATAGAATGCACAATGCATTTGTTCACAGCTTCAGCTTGTTTTCCGTTCACATTTCACAGTTTGTTTGCCAGCGACAAGCATTAACGTTATTGTGGCAGGAATAGTTTGTTTCTACAATAGTGAAATATTTGGTTAATCGTTCGCTTTTTAGAAACTGCTTGAGAGGAAAGCTAGTGGTCTATTTGTCAAAATGGGCCCGGACCAACACAGGTTTGTCAAACCTATGCGCGTCTTTTTCTTCAAAGAATATGTTGCTTCTATTCTATATAATGAAATATAAAAAGAAAAACACATTAAATATATAAATAAATAACCAAATATTTATAATAATTTTTCTATATTTTGACAACCCTGTCTTTTCACGTGAGCTTTTTTTCTGTTTAGTTATTAGATATTATTTAACAATTGAAGGCTATATGTGTTAATTTTAAGTTTTATTACAGCAGCAATTTTGATTCAACTAAAGCTACGCTAAAGATTGCGTATGTGTACACGATAAAGATTGTGAATGTGTCTATGTAAGTTTGTTTGTTATTTTTCGCCATTAATTGAGGAAACGGTTTGAATGTCACGTGGTGTACAGCTAGCCTATACCCAGACTTAACACATTGGCTACTTTGTATCCCGAAAAATACATTGTTCCCGTCGAACTCAGAAAAGCTTTATTAATACAATTTATATTAACTTCAGGATTTATGTATTAAAGAATCTGTACACCAAATATATATATTTATATGTTTAAGTATATTTTTGCCTGCTTTAAAGTTAAAATAACATAGTGGAAAATTTAAGGGATGGCTTGAAGTTGTGGCGCCGCTGGTCCGTACCGCGGAAGGGTCGAAGTGATGGAACCAGCGGGCCAGCTTCTTGTCAGATGACGTCATAACTGTGGAGGTTGATGACGTCACACAAAGACAAGGAAAGGGAAAAGAAAGATCTTCCCAGCCAGGCAAGGTGTACTGCCTGGGGACCGAAGTCCATTTGAGAAGCGTTGAAACTTGTATATAGTGTTACAAGATAAATAATTATGATATCAAGATTCAGGATTTGATTTTTGAATTCCATCATTTTCTATATTTTATTATTTTTTCTTGTAGTGTTTGTGATTGTTTGTGCCGCTACAAAGTATTAAAAAGTTCACAGTTTTAGAATAGGAAACAAGTAAATGACTCATCTGTTGGAAATAGATATTCTCCGCTTATAGACACCAAATATTTTAATGATGCGTTGTTATCTATGTGACAGGATGGTAGTGTCTCCTGCATAAGTGTTTATCCTGTGCTTGTCCTCCTGACCAGAATTCGACAGTGACAATTATTGACCATTTGCAACAGGTATAGGTAAGATGGAGATACCAAACTCAGGCGAGATAATGTGGAATTCTACCATCTAGTAGTCAAGATGGTAGTAAAATGTTTGCCTGACCATTCGTTGGCCTTTTAATAAGCTGCTTGATAGAGTGGTAGAAGGAGTCTAGACCAATACTTTTATTATGTTTTTGTTGTATGTTTTATATGAATCAAATAACAAAAACATATATTTTTTTTTATTTCCCCCGTATTGGTCCGGTCTCCTTTAAAGAATAGGCCAGCTGCTGTTCTGCTAGGCAGGTTGCAAAAGGCGACCGATTGGCTATGCGAGTCACTACCATCGTGGCTACTACTGGCTAGAGTTCCGCATTGTCTCGCCCGGATCTGGTACCACCGCCTTACATATTCCTGCCGCAAAAGCGTCACTGCTTCTCATTATCGTGTTTCAGTTTGCATGGTGACGTACTCGGTAAATTTATTAATATGACAATACCATCCTATGTTATGAAAGCTGACGAAAACGTAATAACAATTTTTGGAAAATGTGATCGTGACACTGCGCTCAATAATAGCATGTCTGTGAGCAATCTCGCGACAAACACGTGAATGCTACATAAAACCCCCCATTTCCTTATACCTTTAATTCTTATCAACTAAAGGGTTCCGAATTTTCTTTTAATTTGTTCCTTCTGCTGAATTTCACCTCTAATTGCAACAAATTTTAACTTTCACTCGCGCTAGCCGATGTCTACTACGAGTACTTTGCCATTGTTGAGGCGCTATTTTCTTGCCATTACTATACATGAGTATTAGTTGTCAGAGTCGGCAAGTATTTTCCCGAGCAAATAGGTTTTTGTGGATCTCCAAGAGGATATTACTATAAGATCGGCAAAGCAACTGCAACAATTCTGATGTTAATATGCAACATATAAATATATATATATATATATATATATATATATATATATATATATATATATATATATATATATATATATATATATATATATATAACGTTGATATCAACGGGTGGTGGTTATCAGTTGCAATCAGATAGGCCTTCATCCTTATCCTATATATTATTCTCTATTAATATTATAAATGCGAAAGTCTGTGTGTTACACTTTCACGGCTAAACCACTGAACCGATTTTAATGAAATTTGGCATGAAGATAGTTGAAGATTAGGGGTCAAACGTAGGCTAACTTTTTTCAAAAGTTAACCGTCAGGGATTTGGATGAAAGTTTGTATTAAAACTATATGGACGACATGTTAATCTAATCGTGCTAGCGAATGAAGCTGCGCGGATCAGCTAGTAGAAATTTTTTTAAGTCCCTATACACATGACCTTACTTGTTTTAAATCTCTCTTGTTCCATTGACTTACTACTGCTATAGTGTTATCCTTTAACCAAGGGTTGTCTTGTAGACGTCGCTTTTTTAGTGATAAGACCGCCTTTGTGTCTCTAACATGGTACGAAACTGTATTTTACTTTATTGTTGTCATATATTTTGGTGCACAATAAAGAGTTATTGCATTGTATTGTACTGCATAATGAAGTTACTTTCTTAAAAATCAACATCAAAGGGACTGAAAATTGGGATGATACTTTGTATGAAAAGTATAATGACGTCATTTTACTCTTATCGCCGCTGAAGCTGCAGTAGTGCTATATATGTACAAATAAAAGACATTACATTTCCTCGTTACTGGCATAGTAAATGAATAGAACATCCTTTCTCTTCAGTCCTCACTTCGCAGAGTTTCAATAGGGGATGTATTCTCGAGCCGCGTCTCTATTATGAGAGGCCTTACCAGTACAAACTATTGTAGGAACTAAATACTCCATCGTTGAATTGTACTTATACACCTTTTATGTTTTCAATACGTTTCATCTGAAGCACAATAGCTGAATTGTGGCTTGTAATTGTCCTGATTTATTATTTACTTGTGTGTAAGTCGCATAATTTTAGTTCTTTGATGTCATACTGAATATTTTTAAGTAGATACATTGTTTTCAAACCCAACTGGGTTTTAAAGAAGTTTTAAAGAATGGGAAGGAAAAAATACTGCGAAAACAATGTTGAATTATTTTAGTTTTTTTTCGAACGCCCCGTTGGTCGAGGGGTTAGGTTAGTGACCATGATTGCGAAATCAATGGGGCTCGGGTTCGATTTCCGACAGGGACAAACATTTGTATGATGAACGTAGATGTTTATATTTCTAGGTTTAGGTGTTTATTATATATATTTTGCTATCTATATATTATGTATTTCTATGTATTAATATTGTTGACTAGCATCCATATCACAAGCAAATAATTTGCTTATTTTGGGGTTAGATCAATTCGTGTAATTTGTGAAGGAATAATCGCCTCTGTGGTCTAGTGGTCCGGTGTCGGAGTTGACCACATGAGGTCCCGGGTTCGATTCCTGGGTCGGGCAATTAAAAAAAATGTGTTTCTTCAGTTTTGTGATAAAAACATCGTTGCCTATGATTGGAAAGTGCCTGGTTGACGATAGGCTTGCCACCTATCACATTGTGGGACCAAGTATCTTCGGCTAATCGTAGGTGCACTTGTTGTACCTCCGCCTACCATTTCAGGGATACGGGCGTGAAGAAACTTTTTTGTGAAGGAACATTATTTAGTTTTGATTTTTATTGAAGACTATTTTTCCTCATGTTGGTCTATACTCTAGGCCCCTTTTGAAGAATAGACCAGTTAATATTCTGCCAGGTAGTTGGTGAAAGGCGGACGATTGGCTATACGTGTCACTTCACTCACTACCATTGTGACTATTAGTTGGGAGAATTCCGCAATGTCTCTCCCGCCGCAACAGTTTCGGTTTGGAGGGTAAGGCAGCCGGTAAAATTATGCATCACTTTTATTACACACACACACACAATTATGACTCAACGCATTATTAACGTCTTTGGTGTCTATAGACGATGGTTGTCTTTTTCCATCTGCTAGTTTGCTATCTTATGATAAAAAACTTTTGTTTACACTTTGAGGTTGTTAGCACTTCGCCTCATTTACCATTATTACTCAAAAAACATACATACAACCAATTTAGTAATATTCTAGTCCGTCTTGTAAATAATTTATTCAGTAACGAGTCACGCAAATGCAAGTCACGAAAAATACATCAGTTTTAAATTTAAAATAAAAAATGACGAACTTTAATTTAAAGAACCATCAAGTTAATTAATCTTGCTTAATCTTTGTTTGGAATGCGCAGTTTAATTTTGATAAGAAAGAAGTCTGCGTTGTGTAAATTAGAATACTTTACATGTACAGTTTAATGATTTTTTTAAAATCTGGTTTGTTTTAAGGGACTTTTGTTCTTTAGGAACTTCGTTTTAACGAGACGGCCTATCTTTTTTATCTTCGAAAAATCTGAATCGGGTAACTAATAAAGATAGTTAAAAAAAAACTTTAGTGTCGGACTAAGAAAAGTTTCCACTTTACGTGTAGAACAAAGTAATCCTTGAATTTTAATAATAATTAACAAGCTGTTGTGAGAATATCAGGTTGGTTTTAAATTGATTAATATCAATTTTAAAATCTCACAATTCCGAATGTTTAGAGTGGAGGACTCGTCAGAAAAATCATCGAATGTGTAAGGACAAAGTTTTTTTGTGTTTTTGGTAAATAATCAAGCGATTCAAGCAAAAAATAATTATTGTTATTAATAAAATATTTTTCCTTCAGCGAATAAAAATGTTCGAAGCACCCTAACTTTATTAGTTACCCGAGTCCAGATTTTTCGAAGATAGAAAAGATTTGCGTCTCGGTTAAAACGAAGCTGTTCATAAAATTCAGCTTGTTATTAATCAAAAATTTTGTTCCTTGAATCATGGTCTATGTTTTTTTATCGATAGGTAAGCGCTTGACCTCGATCTCGCCTGATGGTAAGCTAAGATGAGGCCTAAGATGGAACGCGCTTCCCTAGAAGGTCCCTGTTAATGTAGATTAAATTATAGGAATAATAATAGGAATAATAAAAGGTTATATAATGTTTTTATTTTAATGGTGGAGAAAAAAATCTACGGATAAAAACATTGTTAATTTGCAACTGTAAATTTGGGTAATTGCTATCTGAAATTTAAAATCTGACGATTTAAATGTAACGTAGGGGAGTGGGAGGGTCACAAAGTTGCAAAGAAAACCCTTTTTTGACATTCTCGAGCGCATCTTAATTTTCTTTTATTATAGAGGAAATGATGTAAGAATGACGAATAAAATACCTATAATCTGACAATTTCTACAAGCCGAAGTTATTGGAATTTTGTTTTTTTTTTTTGCTCTAGCCACCCGCTTCTATATAAAGGTCTTATATTTGGTGGAGAGCCTCAAAAGTGGTACGAGGTACCCCCCCCCCCCCCCCTAATCTGAATCGCTCGAGTAAATGGAAAAATCCCCTCTTGGGCTCCCCTACTATATACAGCGTTACAGTTGTCACAGTTGGGAGAGTCACAGTTTAATTATTTTTAACACAATATTTGTTAGCTGATAACACTTGTACTGTTTCACAATAAGATAATTATATTTAACTAGCTGTTGCCAGCGACTTCGTCCGCGCGAAGTTCGTTTACCCCGTAGGTGATAGCGTGATAATATGTAGCCTATATGTTGACCCGACCTATTAGTAATATTCATGCAAAATTTGAAGTAAATCCATGCAGTACTTTTTGAGTTTACCCCGGACATACATACCCCAATACGTAGATCACGCCCCAAGTATTCGTTTAAAAAAATATTCAATGTACAGTTTTGACCTTCCTACGATTTTATTATATGTATAGATAATTTTATTATTAGATGTGTACTGACACGATTTTATAAGAACATGCCCCGCTAATATTATAAACTAAACTAGCTGACACGCGCAGCTTCACCCTCGAAGCGCTTTCAGCCTCTTAAGTGTTGATTTTTGAGAAAAGAAAGAAAGTAGCCTTTGTTTAATCCCGTATCTTTTACTATGCCTTTTGCAAATTTCATCAAAATCGATTAAGTCTTGTGGTCGTGAAAGCGTAACAAACAGACAGACTTTCGTATTTATATTATTAAAGAATTTTTTAGTTTGGAATTTCTTATCAGTGCAATTGTGGTTGGACAAATCTTTCCAAAACAAACTTGTTCTTTTATCTAACATCTTTGGTAATTTATGGGGATGGTTATGTTTCGTCAGGAGAGCCATGATCATGTTTACTGTCCCAGATGTTAAATGAAGTATTGCTATGTTTTTCTACTTAGAATGGAAGGATAAGGATTTAAAGAAGTTTCGAAGTTAATACGTCTTTAATTTAGTTGATTTGTATGTTACTTTATGATCATATATATATACATACATACATACATGTATATATATATATATATATATATATATATATATATATATATATATATATATATATATATATTCTTATGTAACGTTCCACAATGACCGTTTCTTTATCCCATGAATTGCGGGGCCGTCTTACCAATTCGACGTTGACGTTAGATATTAACTTCACAACGCGTAGGTATTTTTATAGATCTTTTAAACTCATAAAAATATGTTATTTTAGATTAAAATCATACATTTTTTATTGTAACGCTTCTTCAACTTTCGTATGAAACGTATGTTTAATAATGCCGACGCGGATGTTACTAAATAGAGTTCCATGAATAGACCTATAATTTAAATTCTTGCGATTATAAATTCTCGCTATTACAACAACCGACAACATTTCGTACTTATTCAAGACATGGGGATGGTAACATATCACCGCCATTATTTGAGATGCTGATGAGATTATAATTTTCCTGAATAATCCCGCAAAAACCTCAATAATACTTTTGTCCAAGCTAAGGATCGAACCCGGTAACTCGTGATCTGATGAAGCTTAACTTCTATAAGTTCTATACCACAAAGCAGTCAATAAAAGCTAAGTGAATAAAAATGTCGTATCTTGATCGACTATTAAATGTAAAGGTTAATTGGTCTGCCGTCACGTTCCTTGCCCTGTAGCGTGCCGACGTGACTACAACAAAGCGCTTTGTTTTGTAATATTCAAAATTTCGTCGTATCGCTTTTACCGAACCTAAATTGAAGGTGCTAGTGTTTAATCGTCAATGCATTGAAAGGGGTATTTGAATGGGTTAATGCCTAATATGACAAACCTCAAGGTGCTTTTCATATTTGTGAGTGAAATGTATTGACTTATTATTAATACAATATCTGGTTGACCGAGCTTTGCTCCGATCCGATATTTTTGAAACCGATCTTTTCTTGGACCTTGAAACTTGATAAATCGATTCCTATAGAATTTTTTTTTCTGTACCTGGTTGACCGAGCTTTGCTCGGTTTTTCACATACCCATATCTTGGGAACCGAGCTTTTCTTGGACCTGGAACCTTGATAAATCGATTCCTTGACCCAAAAAACCCCTAATTTGTTTTCATGAAAATTGTTGGAGCCGATTCCGAGATTCCAATTATATATATATATATATATATATATATATATATATATATATATATATATATATATATATATATATATATAGAATTGCTCGTTTAAAGGTATTAGATATTTAATGATATAGGATAGCGAACATGTGACATGCTGATGTAAAGATTGACTTTCGCCTATTTCCCTGCATTAGTCCATGCCCTCTCTGAAGAATAGACCATCAGTAATTCTGCCAGGCTGTTCGTAAAAGCAAACGATTGACTTACGTGTCATTGCCATTGTAACTACTAGGTGGTAGAGTTCCGCAACGTCTTTCTCGGGTATGTTGTACCTCATCTGCTGCAATAGCGTCAATGCTCGTCACTGTCTTGTTTCGGTTTGGGTGGTAAGGTAGCCTCAAGATTTATGCTTATGGCAATACCATCCCACAACATGGATAGCATCCCACCATTAATATTTTTGGTGTCTACAGGCGATGATTTTTCTTTCCATCAGAAGACATCTGCTTGTTTGCTATCTAATGATATAAACAAATGTCACCGAGTTCAAAAGGCGTTCTCACTTAAGACTGAAGCACAGTATACTGGAGACTAACAGTAGTCAATCTACATACATATGATATTCGAGCAACGCACACATAGACACCTCTCATGGACGCGATATCTCGGAAAGGTTCGGGACAGTTTGTTCCGCACCAGTCCGAGATATCGCATCCGTGAGAGGTGTTTATGTGTGCTGTGCTCGAATATTACTTGTATGTAACATTGACATCTGTTAGTCTCTAACTATTCTGTGACTAAAGTCGATCTAGTTAAGCCAGAAAAGCGTATGTGCTTTGAGTGCTCGAGTCTGTGGTAGTGAGACGAGACGAGCGGAATGTGCGCGGTCCTCGGTGAGTCGCGACGAGTGAGTTTCGTTGTGCTTCGCTTTGAGTCGGACCGTGAGGGACAAAGTTGCTGCATTGAAATCCAGTCAACGTGGAAGTTTGAAGTGGATTCCGAAGAGCGTAGATGAGGCGTAGCTTGTAAAGCTGGTTGGTGCTGTTGGGAGCGGGGGGGGGGAGGGGTTTTCAATAGTAGCTGATGGTCAGAAGGTTGTTTTGTGTTATTTTGTCGATTGTTCACCACTGTGGCGCCGCTGGTCATCACGTCGGCGTGACGTCAAAACTGTGGATATTGATGACGTTATTTTTTCTTATAGCGTTTGTAAATTGCTTGAACCGCTTTAGTTCCGTGCCCAATATGTGTCAACGTTCTTCTACTTCTATCACTATGTTATCCGTCCTTCTGTCTATCATATGGTTGTCTAGCATCGTTTAAAAATAACGGTCGCTTATCTCAAGTAATTTTAACATTTTAGGGACTATTTAAATCTAGTTACAATAAATGTAACCGCCCCGTTGGTCGAGTGACCGCCCCTTTGGTCGAGTGACCGCCTCTTTGGTCGAGTGGCTAGAGACCCTGACTATGCAATCGACGGGGCTTGGGTTCGATCCCCGACTGGGACAAGCATTAGTGTGATGGTGTGAGGTATGAGCATAAATACTTGTATTTTCGGGTTTGGATGTTTATGAAATATATTTCAGTATTTATATATGGATGTAATATGGATCTATGTAATAGTATCGTTGACTAACACCCATAACACAAGCAAATAATTTGCTTACTTTGGGATTAGATCAGTAAGTGTAATTTGTCCCGTGAATATTTATTTATAATGTATTTATTTAATTTGCTCAATTTTGTACATTATCAAATGCATAACAATATTCCTGTTTTAATAAGCGATTCCTTTGCTAAAGTCGTCACAGAGAACAAAAAAATCGTGTTCCGGCTTCGAGGGAACGATATCCGATAAAATTTGGTATCACAACGGCCAATTTGATAGCCGCACCGTTAACATCTTTATTATCTATATGCGATACTTATCTCTTTCCATCAGGAAAACCATCTGCTTGTTTACTATTCTGTGAAATAAAAAAAAAATATTTTGGTTTTCGTAAATATCACACAACTAAAATCCGACTTATCTTTCCTTATCATTAGGAACCATCCACGGACATCCATCCACTCAGCCCGTTGTTTGATAAAGTTTTTTGAACATCCCGTCCCGTGGGAACAATGAACTTTTCTGTCAATAAAATAAACAATAAAAAATAATCTATATGTTAAATCTATATACGCACTCACTTATAATTGTATGTGTGTTTGTGTGCGGGTGTGTGTGTGTGTGTGTGTGTGTGTGTGTGTGTGTGTGTGTGTGTGTTTGCTTTCTTTATGGATATAAACTATGGTATATTGCCGTCTTTGTAAGAGGGTTCGATATCGTAATATGCAATCATTAATTAACAAGTTTTAGTAACTAACTATCTTTAGTAATTTGGTCAATAATTTACCTAAAATTAACTTTTTTTATGTTACTTGGATAGGCAAACTGGCAGACGTGCCACCTCATGGTAAGTGGTCGATGTCGCCAACGAACATAAACTAGTTTACCTGGCCCAAGTAACTCGTTTACGTGTTGCCTATCCTTAGACTACTTACACTGCCTGTCTTGCCCTTCTCTCCGAAACACAGCAAAGCTGTTTCACGGGTGAAATAGGCAAGATGGTTGTACCCATGCAGTTGGGAGCGCGGCACAGCGCATCCCTCCCACCGGTAAACCAATCCAGTTAAATTAATTTATTACCTTACTCTGTATTGATATGAAAAGCAGTGGTACCAAACCCGGTTAAGATGTTGCAGAATTCTATAACTTAGATGTCTCGACGACAGTGAGACGTTAAAAACTATCTGGCAAGAAGACAATGAATTTATTCTTCTAAAGTAGCACTATCTGACATGTAAAACAGAATATGATGTCTTTGGTGAAGAGAGATTTGTCTCCCGACAAATCGACCAATCACTCACCCATATTATATGACAGTCAAACAATTTAAAGAATTTTGATTGCCTGGGTTCAAGCCGACCCAACGGAATTTATTGGGACCGGAACGTTATGAAACTCTTGTTATTATTGAAGAGTTATCTGATCGTACACATTGTATTATAATAATTACTTTAATATTGAATGAGCAACGACATGGACACATCATCAAAATTAATTTTACCATATTTTTATTAGTTAATTAAAAATAAGAGGAAAGTATTTCTTTCAATAATGAGAAAACACTTGAAACGAGATATTAAATATATAGTCGTGTCAAATAAGTGTAGCCAGTAGCCAGCGTAGCCCTGATCCCGCGGGAAAATTCCGACAAATTGTAGCCTACATCATTCCGGGCTAATAATTAAAGCCTTTTATTGGTGAAGGAATCTAAATCGGTTTAGTGGTTACGGATATTACTTTCTACAAATGAAGTAACAAAACCTAAAAAATACCTTTGTAATATTAGTATAGGGAAGGATAGATTTAAGTGTCTCTTAAATGTTATGTTCTCTTTTATTCGATACTAGCTGTTGCCCACGACTTCGTCCGCGCGGACTTCGTTTACTCCGCATAGCTCCTCCCTCGTGATAGTATAAGTAATATTCATGCAAAATTTGAAGTAAATCCATGCAGTACTTTTTGAGTTTACCCTCGACATACGTACAGATAAACAGACAAAAATTCTAAAAACTATATTTTTTGGCTTCGATATCGATTGTAGATTACGCCCCAAGTATTCTATTAAAAAAATATTCAATGTACAGTTTTGACTTTTCTACGATTTTATATAGATTTCTCTCAACAATGAGAAAAGAAAGTAACGAGTTAAATATAGTCTTATCAAATAACTTTTCCCTTTTTAGGGTTCCAAAGTAAACAAGAAACCTTTATAGTTTCGGTATGTTCGTCCGTCCGTCGCGTCCGCACGATATCTCAGAGATCCTGAGTACTAGAAAGCTGTAATTTGGCACGGATATATTATATTCGTCACGTCAACAAAGCGGTAACGTAAAATCTTGAAAAATATTTTTTTTCAGGGTAGCTCCCCTACATGTAAATTGGGGATTTGCTAATTTTTGTTAGAGTCAAGTGTCCCCTTCCCCCTCTCTGCAGGCTAAACGGTTGGTTTTGGGAGTGGGAAAAAATCATGGTAGTAGTAAATATAATGCAGTTAAAAAGGAAACTATCACGGCTTAGAAGACTTTACAAGTTTTTGAGTAATAGTCGACCAACTTATAAAATGTACTCAGAAAAGCTTTTATAGGGGTTGAACCTGTGGTGCGGATAAATATTTGTCATTGACGTTAAATATCTCAATGTTCATATTATGAAATTATAAAAGCTCTCTTCTTAGTCCGCATTATTGTGTTGGGCACCTTCGGAACCCTATATTGCGCGTGGCCCGACACGGACTTTACCAATTTTTTTTAATCAGCCGATATTTGAGCAAGTGGGCTACGAATTGATGTTAGAGAGATCACATCCGGTGGTTATTTGCAATATAAGGGTTTGTTTTTATTCGATTTTGCTTGTCTCGCCTACTCTATGTGTTTTGTATCCTATCTCCACGACGCAATACGTCTTGTGACAATATGAATTTGGCTTATTTTACTAACATGACGATCACAAAAACATGTAAGTATATTCTTAACTCAAATCACTTAAAACGGCTATATGAGTTTTTACTTCAAAATTCCGTCAACCGAAATACATTGCCGCATACTACTGTGTGAACAACACAGAGGTCAGTCTATCTTGATTGGCTATCAAAAGTAAAGGTTAATTAGTGCGATTCGACACGTGCCTTGGCCTGTAGCGTGTCAAAGTGACCCTTATATTTCGTTCTTTGAATTTTAAAGTTCCCTGTATTGGTTCCCACTTTGAAGATTAATAGACCACTTGTCATTCTGCTAAGCAGTTCGTAAAAGGCAAACGATTGGCTATGCGAGTCATTACCATTGTGAGTACTAGGTGGCAGAGTTCTGGTACTTTTCGTCCGGGTCTGGTACCACCGCCTTATTTAAACCTGTCGCGGCAGTGACGTGCGTATCACTGTCGTATTCCGGTTTGGAGAGTAAGACAAGCATAGACTTGACCCCACTCGCCCGTTGCTCTAGTGGTAAGCGAATTTGACTACGCAATGTAAAGGGCTCGTTTTCGATTCATGGTCGGGGCGGTTTGTATCATGCCAAGCCAAAGGCGCCGGTCAAAAATAGGGACGAGTGGAGAGAAGTCGCTTAAAATCAGGAAAAAAACCTTAAGGACAACATGAGATCCTTTCGCTTTACCTGTATAAATCCGGGTGGGTTTACAGAAATTATAAACCACTATCTAGTAGTTGCGATGGCAACGACACGAACCCATCGCTCGCCTTTACCCTTTAAAAGGGGGCCCGGCGCGAAACGACGAATCAAAATATTAAGGCTTATTTGCGTACATTCAAGACCACGACCAAAAATACTTCTTGATCTGCTCGGTTACTGTTGATGAGCAAAAAAAATTACCGTACAATCAAATAATAAGCAGAGGTCGTGAACATTTAACCAAGCGAGAACCATATAGTTGAAAATTAAATGAGGGTGGGACGCAATTTTTTACTTTTTAGGCATGCTAAGTTTTCAGAACATGGCTTTGCACTCGTAGTGTACCTTATCCAAATAAAAAGTTGTCTTGATTTTCTATCCTAATCTTTATATCAAATTTCATAGAAATCAAATTGTATACTAATTTAATCTATGGTAAAGTGATCAGCACAGTAGGTTTTGCTGCCTGAATCATAAATTTTTGTTTTAGAATGGTATTAAGTATTCTATAAAGATGTGCATTACATTTCTTCGCTTATATTCGAATGATGTAGTTGCAGGTTTTTTTTAAATTCAAAATGGCTATTACAGTTTACCTTATGGGTCGTTACTTCGTCACCGGACTTTTGGGGCGAGTAGAGTGTTCAGCCAGAGTTTAAGTTAAAATTGGGCCTATAAACGCCCCCGCAAGAATAACTCATTATATATCGCGGGCCGCTGACTGCCGACCGTTGGTCTAACTAAACTCCAAATGATCACAAGCGAATGGAGTAAGGTGGTCGGAAGTTGAAGATGAACTCTACTCGATTATATAAGATTTCCCCGTGTTGGTCCGGGCTCCTTTGAAAAATAGACCAACTGCCGTTCTGCTACTCAGGTCGTAAGAGACGGATTTACGTTACGGTTACGATTTATAAGTTATACGTGTCACTACCATCGTGATTAGTTGTAGAGTTTTTTAACATCTTGCCCGGTTATTGGTACCACCGCTTTCCCTATTGCTGCCGGAATAGCGTTAAAGCTTGACATTGTGCTGTTCCCTTTCGGAGGTTAAGTAGCCGGTAAACGTATGCATATGGCATTAGGACGCCGACGAGGATTGACATCTTTGGTGTCTAAAGGCCTTGGTTATTTTTCCATCAGGAGAGCCATCTGCTTGTTTGTTATCTAATGATTTAAAAAAGCAAAAGGCAGATGTTTTATTATTTAAAGAGTGTATGAACCAAGACGAAGGAATAAAAATTGTTATTACGTATTGCGTACGATCGTGACCACGGCCATTACATCACCGAAAGGTCATTTAGCTCCGAAATAACTAAATAACAGACGTAAGTGTATTTTGAAAAAGAAAAATACCTTTTAACAATTCCCGTTGTATCCTTTTGACCGTTCATTTTGCTATTCTCGCTGCAGTAATAAGTTTTAATAGATATGAAAGTTGATTCAAACAGGTTTAGTTTACAAAGCCGCGATAAGTGGCGAGATAAGTTGCGGTTACGAGATTTACTTACTGTAAAGGCCGTTTTACTGGTGAATAAAATACTATTTACTGCCTCTTTGTAAGATCCTTTTGTCTTATGCTTTAGTATTTGCGTACGAAAATTTAATTATATAAATATATGATTTATTTTATTATTAGAAATCTTGAAAGTGTGGGCAGAGTTGCTTTAGTAGAAGCGGTGACTGTCAAAAAGGGTAGTAATCTATACATATAATAAAATCGTAGAAAATTCAAAACTGTACATTGAATATTTTTTTAAAAGAATACTTGGGGCGTAATCTGCAATCGATATCGAAGCCAAAAATATAGTTTTTTAAAATTTTTGTCTGTTTGTCTGTTTGTCTGTGTGTATGTCCGGGGTAAATTCAAAAATAACTGCATGGATTTACTTCAAATTTTGCATGAATATTACTAACAGGTCGGGTCAACATATAGGCTACATAGTACGCTATAACCTACGGGGGAAGAGCTGTGCGGAGTAAACGAAGTCCGCGTGGATGAAGTCACGAGCAACAACTAGTGCAGAATAAAAACACAAATAGACTTTATTGCTTTTTTGGTATTAGATAATTAATTATAATCCATAAGTCTGGCGATCTGTAACTTATCCATTTATTTTTAACTTTTACCAATTTTTTTCCTTTGCCTATTAATGTGCAAAACTAATTCCGTTCGAAAGAAAAAAGAAAAACACTAATGATGACGTTTAGTTTTAATTAAGACCTTAAAATTATACACACATATATATATATATATATATATATATATATATATATATATATATATATATATATATATATATATATATATATAATTGCTGTTCGTTAGTCTCGCTAAAACTCGACAACGGCTGAACCGATTTGGCTAATTTTGGTTTTGAATTAATTGTTGAAGTTCAGGGAAGGTTTAAAAGGTGAGAAAATATAAAAACATAGGAGTAGTTAAAAAGGCAGAACAGCATTTGCCGGGTCAGCTAGTATAGAATATTTATAATTGCAATTAATATTTTGAGAGTGGTTGTAACATTTGTCGCAAGTATTTAATTTAAGCCTGGAACTAGTCGTGTCTAGTGGTTCGGTGTCGGTGTTTATCACATGAAGTCCTATAGGTACCCACAGGGTTCTATTCATGGGTCTGGCAATCAAAAATATGTTTTTTCAGGTTTCTGATAATCAACGTTGCCCGGGATTGGATAAGTGGCTTGCCACCAAAAGATATGACGGTGATAAGTATCATCGGCTAATCGTGCGTGCACTGGTTGTACCTCTGCCTTACTCTTCGGGGATAAGGGCATGAAGATACTTTTTGGAACTGCTAGGTCCAGACTTAAATTGTTATATCATCATGGATGGCTTTCGGTGCCCACCCTTTGCAAGCCCCTTATGGATGTACTTAATGACGGCACGCTGCTCGATTTGGTCCATTTGCAGAAAGTATGTCCGGTTGCTTTGTTAAAAAATGAATAAAATCACAACAAATTATTGCACACGTTTCGAACTTCACAAAAATAACTACTCTGAACTGAATTAAATAATGTGGATAGATTTGATTTTTAGAATTGAATGGATCTGTGTTAGGCCACGTACTTTTCAATCAACCCTCGTACTGATCAAAATACCTCCAAATTGTGAAACACTCATGTCTTACACAATAATTAAACAAAATAGGAAAAGAAAATTTTATCGATAAATTATAATATCGATATTGAACCAATAAAATATATCCACTAAAATCGGATAGTCAGTAAAGTCTTATAAAAAGTGAGGAACTCGTCTTTTCCCCGTGTTGGTCCCGGGCTCCGGAAGAGCCCGGAACCAACACGGGCCAACTGCCGTTCTGCCAGGCAGGTCGTAAAAGGCGACCGATTAGGTATACGAGTCACTAACATCGTGGCTACTAGGTGGTAGAGTTCTACATTGTCTCGCCCGGGTCTGGTACCACCGCCTTACCTATTCCTGCCGCAATAGCGTCAGTGCTCATGTGCAGTCAGTGCAGTCGCCACAAGATAGCAACGCACCATTAACACTTTTGGTGTATATAGGCGATGGTTGACTCTTTCCATCAGGAGACTCATCTGTCTGTTTGCTATCTTATGCTATAAAAGAAAAGATTTGAATTTAAGACACAATGATATACCGAGGAGTTAAATAAATTTTAATGTGTCTGTAATTTTTTTTTCAATGAAAAATCCAGAAAAAAGCGTCTATGTCAATGCAACGTCATAGCTCACGATAGACAATTTCGAAAGTGTTGATTGCGTAAAAATGTAGCCGGTGTCGGCGGGTCATCGTGCTCTCCCGTCCTCACTGACTCACGCCAGTCACAAACAGGTTACACTCGCGTGCTTTGTCTTTCAAACACCAAAAACTAGTTTACAAATACCTTTTGAACAGGGCTATTGAGAAATCAGACGTTGGAATATATTTTTTAGCATCAGTCGGCAGTCCTTCCAACAAAATCACATATCTTATGGACTACATTATTATGACATGCCAAACTTATTCTATTACACATTTTAATTGTGTTTGTTGCCTCTATGGTATGGCAGCGGATTTCAGTTAGACACATGAGTTTCTAGGTTTGAGTCCAGGAAAAGGCAATTCTTAGGTATGGCAGTGCGGATTTTGGTTAGACGCATGAGTTTTTGGGTTTGAATTCAGGAAAAGGTAATTCAATCTTTTTTCAGATTTTCTGATAAACTACTTACCTTTTTATATCATAAGATAGTACACGAGCAGATGACTCTCCCGATGGAATGGGACAAATCGGCTATAGACACCAAAGATGTTAATGGTGCGTTGTTAATGAGTCTTAATGCCACATGCATTAGTTTACTGGCTATTTTACCCTCTGAATCGGAACAAGATAGTGACAAGGAGCACTTGAAATTCGGGGCTGGTTTTTCGCTATCCTGTGATAAAAAAAAACAACATTTCCCTTAAATGTCGATTAATATCGCTATAGCCCATTCTAACCTACATAGTTGCAATCACTAGTTGAGCAGAAGAGAAACTACAAAGACAAATTAGTAAGCAAAACAACTTTCAACATCCGGTCGAATTGTCGCGTCACTACATGCCGGTTTTCGGACTTT
This sequence comes from Apodemia mormo, assembly GCA_036924255.1. Classification (NCBI taxonomy): domain Eukaryota; kingdom Metazoa; phylum Arthropoda; class Insecta; order Lepidoptera; family Riodinidae; genus Apodemia; species Apodemia mormo. The sequence goes on along the minus strand of JAUPFN010000022.1, from coordinate 9,064,544 downwards.
AGTCACAGTATACTGGAGACAAACAGTAGTCAATCTACATACATATTGTGATATTCGAGCAACGCACACCAAGAGACACCTCTCACGGACGCGATATCTCGGAATGGTTCGGGACAGTTTGTTCCGCACCAGTCCGAGATATCGCGTCCGTGAGAGGTGTCTATGTGTGCTATGCTCGAATATTACTTGTATGTAACATTGACTTCTGTTAGTCTCTAAGTGGTGTAGTGGAGCGCGCAGTGTGCACTAAACGGATTGAAGCAATACTGTTTTATGTTAAAGGTCGATGTGACGATTGTGTTGTTTTATTATAAGATAGAAAACATGCAGGTTTAAAAAATATAACCAGCATAGATCTACTAAAATTCTGCCCTTCTGCCAGACAGGTCGTAAAAGGCGATCGATTGGCTATGCGAGTCACTATAATCGTGGCTACTAGGTGGTAGAGCATTGTCTCGCCCGGGTCTGGTACCAACGCCTTACCTATTCCTGCCGCAATAGCGTCAATCCTTGTCACTGTAGTGTTCCGGTTTGAAGGGTAAGGTAGCCGGTAAACTTATGCAAGTGGCATTAGATCTCGCTACAAGATAGCAACACACATTGATATAAAAAACGCAAGATACACAATCAGTGTCTCAAAAACGTCCCCCAAAAATTAACGCACAATTTAAAATTGTGCGCTCAATTCAAATAGAATCGCGTCGTTCGCGAAACTGTCAATTTCATTTCTTTTTGTACATTGCTTCGTAAAAACAACTATAAATCTTGCGCTCAAGGTTGGATATGCAAAGACATATGTTTGTGCCACATCTATAACTACTTAAATGAAATTAGCGACACTTTTGAGTGTCAGTTTTGTTCGGTACTGTGCATCTTGGGTAATTTTATATCAATGGCAACACACCATTAACATATTTGGTGGCTGCCTATAGCCATGGTTGACTCTCCATTAGGAGACCCCCATCCATTTTTTTTGCTTATAATATAAAAAAATACCCCATGTATAAGTTTACCGAATAATTTGGCCATCACTTTGGAACATGACAGTGACTAGCACTGACGCTATGGCGGCTGGAAAATGTAGTGACGCGGTATCAAACTCGGAGGAGACTGCGGAACAATACCAGCTAGTAGGCACTATGGTAGAGACAGTTTTTTTCTATCATAAAATAGCATACAAGCAGATGGCTCTCCTGATGGAAAGAGTCAACCATCGCCTATAGACACCAAAAATGTTAATGGCGCGTTGCTATCCTTATGGCAGGGTCATAATGCTGCATGCATAATTTTACCGGCTACCTCTCCCTCCAAACCGGAACATGACAGCGACAAGCACTGACGCTATTGCGGCAGGAATAGGTACCCATATACCCGAGCAAGGCATTGCGGAACTCTACTATGTAAAAGTCACGATGGTAGTGACACGTATAGCCAATTGGTCGCCTTTTACGACCTGCCAGGCAGAACGGCAATTGCCCTATTCTGCAAAAGGAGCCCGGGACCAACGCGGGGAAAACCTAGTTATTTTGTAAACACAGAGAGATATACCTACTTCAATATCATGTGTACGTATAGATTAAACTATCTTAATTTCGTCTTCAAAAACATACAGCCTTGTAACAGACAGCAGAGTCTTAATAATAGGATCCCAACGTCTTTTGCGTACAAAGCTCTAATAATAATATCTATAATATATAACTATAATAATAATAATAATATCTAAGAGGACGCAAACAAAAGTAATTTGAGCTGTTTGAAAACAAATATTTCATTACTACACCGATGTGTGCGCCACAAATAAAAGTGTCTGTTGTACGGTACGCACGGACCGTTTGAAATGTGTTTGCCCCCGCCATTCAGCCGCGTTCCGAAACAAATTGCCGGCATATTTTACCCTGTATGGACCAATGTTATAAATGTTTCCATAATGGGAGAAAGCTCAGAGTTATATTGCGTTTTGGTGTTTTAACCTATGCATATATGTTTAGGTTTTCTGAGGTTATTAGAACACAAAAATGTTAGGCGTTTCAGGCGCACAATTTAATAGCAAATAATTAGTTGTTTGTATTTGATTATGAACGAACTATATAGTTTTGATATAGAACCATAGAGCTCGTTCTCTTTCGAAGTAAAGAAAGTGATCAGTGAACCGAATAAAAGGTAGTCGACTTTATCAGATTTTTATTGAGACCGGTTTTGTCGGCGTAAAATATATCTAAAGAGACGGGTATCTAAAGATACGGCTCGCTTAATGATGGAGTTTTCGAGTAGTTATGTTAGTTTACGTAGTAGTATGACTATGCAGTCAACGGGGCTCGGGTTTGGTTCCCGACAGTTTCTGTCAACATTTGTGTGTTGAACATAGTTGTTTGTTTGATCTCTCTCTCTCTCTCTCTCTCTCTCTCTCTCTCTTTCTTTCTTTCTTACACACACTACCCAATGTCACAAAATAAATAGGTACTTCACTCATACCTACGTTCCGCGGTCGCGCTAGGGTTATCAACTTTGGCTTGTGCACAAAAACTGGTTGTGGCAGTATCTAGGTGTTTGATTTACTCTTGAGAATGAAACAGGAAGAACGGAAATGTTAACCAATAATAACTAAGGGGCATTTCACGCGAAGCGGACAACGAAAAAAATGTTAGGTCCTGGATTTTGTTCATACTTGGATTCATTATACTCCTTAATGTTCTGAATAAATGTACGTTATTAATTTTTTTATCAAACTGTGTTGCCAGTTTTTATGTGCCTTTAAAAATTGACGAAATTTTAAAAATTGATTTTTTGAAAGCAATTGTTAGTATAGATTTTTAAGATGAAAATTGAATTTAGGTTGTGTTATTTTAAGAAAAATAAATGTTCTATCTGGAAGCTATCACATATTTGAATAAAAATTTTTTTTTCGTACAGAAAACCGGAAGTAAATTTTTTAAACCTGATTTTACTTAACTTCGACATTTATGAATTTCTTTGTTTTTACCTCAAAATGTAGCTTAAGACTTACAAATTATATGTGAAAAGTTGTAGAGTGGGATCTGTATATGTTTTGGTGATGGAAGAAATAGAGTGCGGAGGTGCCACTCAGACTTCGTAGATTGGCCGTATTGAAAATTTCATAGATTGGCCGTTTTACTGTTAAAGGAGCGAATCATAAATAATAAATTAAAGGAAACAACCTGAAGTCTTTGTTATGAAATTATCCAATCAAAAATGTTAGCTTCTTCGTTTAGTTACCCTCAATTTATTCTTAAACATCATGCTCAATATATCAGATTACTACTAACGCATAGGCACTGATTACTGAGCATTGTTTACAGTTTAAGACAAGTTGATTTCAATTTCGTCGCATCGTTTATATAGTAGTTGAGGTTGTTGTAAGGTTAGGTACTAACCTAAGTTCCTTTTGTAGCATCTTAATCGATTAGACTACGGTTCAAATCCGGTTCATGTATAAATTAATCGGTATCAAACTTTATCGAACCTTTTGTTACGCATCAGAAAATATCTTAAAATGAGTTTGTATATATAAATTAACTACTATCACCATGTAAGATATAGAACAATGATGTAATGCAAGAGGGCTACATTCATTCATGCAAACTTGAGAAATCGAAAAAAGAATTAAGATTTATTTCTGTTGATTTCTTTGTCAGCCATGTAGCCTCACTTACTCCACTGCAAGTATTTTATCAAAATAAGTGCAAATTTGACCGCAAGCACATTTTAAAAAGAACACCACGAAGTCATGAACTTATGTAAGTATAATTGTGGCTAGTGACCAACAACAATGTTTTGACTGCGCTTCGACTATTCTAATACCTTATACTTTAAACAATCAATTCTTTTATATTTGTGTGTAATTGGTATCTTCTCGGATCCTGACGATATTATAGAAATTGATCTAGGTAAGTGGCTTCTGTGTGATAATCCGTTTACACATAAAAACATATCATCCGAAAGAAACTCGGTCGCTCAGTTTTTTTAATTTATATTAAAATTATTAATTGTTTTCATTAGATATAACAAACTACGAAAAGAATATTATAAATGCATTAACATTGACGTGACAGCATTTTTATACTCTTGGCTTCTAAAACGTCCGCTCTACGAAATCCTCCGAACGGCAGTCAGAGTGGCACCTTCGCACTTTACTATTTCTTTCACCAAAACATACGCAGATCCCACTCTACAACTTTCCACATATAATTTGTAAGCCTTAAGCTACATTTTGAGATAAAAACAAAAAAATTAAAAAATGTCGAAGTTAAGTAAAAACAGGTTTGAAAAATTTACTTCCGGTTTTCTATACGAAAAAAAATTTTTTTTTCAAATTTGTGATAATTTCCAGATAGAACATTTATTTTTCTTAAAATAACACTTCCTAAATTAAATTTTCATCTTTAAAATCTATACTAACAATAGCTTTCAAAAAATCAATTTTTAAAATTTCGTCAATTTTTAAAGGTTAATAAAAACTGGCAACACAGCTTAATAAAAAATTAATGACGTACATTTATTCAGAACAATTAGAAGTATAATTAATCCAAGTATGAACAAAATCCGGGACCTGACATTTTTTTCGTTGTCCGCTTCGCGTGAAATGCCCCCTAAAATATTTTAATGTTATTTTTATATCTATTACAAATTTTTTACAAAAAAACAGTTCACAGACGCGTGTCCAAGCGGGTGGCACTCACGCTTGCACTATTCCAAACCATTCCGAAACTATGATCTACTTCACCTATGATGTTAAAAATATTCACGCATCGTGTGTACCGCGCGATCGCGGTTGTCGGTTAGCTAACCGATAACGTAATGGTCGCGCTAACTCCTAGGTAGAGCGATAGGTTGCAAAGTGTAGCTGGCATGTATTGTAACAGAAAAAGTCTATAATGGAACAGATGATTTTTTTTCTGACACTATATTTTTTACTTTTGATATAATCTTCTTCCATATATATAAAAATCAATTGCTGTTAGTTAGTTTCGCTAAAACTCGAAAACGGCGAAAACGATTTGGCTAATTTTGGTTTTGAATTAATTGTTGAAGTCCAGGGAAGGTTTAAAAGGTGAGAAAATATAGAAAAAATTAGAGTAGTTAAAAAGGCAGAAAATAGTTTTTTTTATATATCATAAGATAGCAAACAAGCAGATGGGTCTCCTGATGAAAAGAGTCAACCATCGCCTATAGACACCAAAGGTGTTAATGGTGCGTTGCTATCTTGTGGCGAGGTCTGATGCCACATGCATAAGTTTACCGGCTACCTTACCCTCCAAACCGGAACACGACAGCGATAAGTACTGACGCTATTGCGGCAGGAATAGATAAGGCGCTGGTACCAGACCCGGGCGAGACAATGCAGAACTCTACCACCTAGAATATTGTCGAGTCAGCTAGTATATATATATATATATATATATATAATATATATACTAGCTGTAGTACAGCTAGTATATAGATTATATATATATAGTTGAAACTAGTTTATCACTCACTTGTACTTTTATTTCACTATTATTATACACTAAATTATTTAATTTTATCGACCGGTTTCGCTTTTTAAAGCATCTTCAGCAGGCTTAGGATAAGCACCACGAGATATATATCGATCGATTGCCCGGGATTGGATAAGTGGCTTGCCACCAAAAGATATGACGGTGATAAGTATCATCGGCTAATCGTGGGTGCACTGGTTGTACCTCTGCCTTGCTTTTCGGGGATAAGGGCATGAAGATACTTTTTGGAACTGCTAGGTCCAGACTTAAATTGTTATATCATCATGGATGGCTTTCGGTGCCCGCCCTTTGCAAGCCCCTTATGGATGTACTTAATGACGGCACGCTGCTCGATTTGGTCCATTTGCAGAAAGTATGTCCGGTTACTTTGTTAAAAAATGAATAAAATCACAACAAATTATTGCACAAGTTTCGAACTTCACAAAAATAACTACTCTGAACTGAATTAAATAATGTGGATAGATTTGATTTTTAGAATTGAATGGATCTGTGTTAGGCCACGTACTTTTTAATCAACCCTCGTACTGATCAAAATACCTCCAAATTGTGAAACACTCATGTCTTACACAATAATTAAACAAAATAGGAAAAGAAAATTTTATCGATCAATTATAATATCGATATTGAACCAATAAAATATATGTACTAAAATCGGATAGTAATTAAAGCCTTTTAAAAAGTGAGAAACTCATCTTTTCCCCGTGTTGGTCCCGGGCCCTTCACAGGAGCCCGGGACCAACACGGGCCAACTGCCGTTCTGCCAGGCAGGTCGTAAAAGGCGACCGATTGGGTATACGAGTCACTAATATCGTGGCTACTAGATGGTAGAGTTCTGCATTGTATCGCCCGGGTCTGGTACCACCGCTTTACCTATTCCTGCCGCAATAGCGTCAGTGCTCATGTGCAGTCAGTGCAGTCGCTACAAGATAGCAACGCACCATTAACACCTTTGGTGTCTATAGGCGATGGTTGACTCTTTCCATCAGGAGACTCATCTGTCTGTTTGCTATCTTATGCTATAAAAGAAAAGATTTGAATTTAAGACACAATGATATACCGAGGCTGGTATAGTTAAATAAATTTTAATGTGTCTGTAATTTTTTTTCTATGAAAAATCCAGAAAAAAGCGTCTATGTCAATGCAACGTCATAGCTCACGATAGACAATTTCGAAAGTGTTGATTGCGTAAAAATGTAGCCGGTGTCGGCGGGTCATCGTGCTCTCCCGTCCTCACTGACTCACGCCGGTCACAAACAGGTTACACTCGCGTGCTTTGTCTTTCAAACACCAAAAACTAGTTTACAAATACCTTTTGAACAGGGCTGTTGAGAAATCAGACGTTGGAATATATTTTTTAGCATCAGTCGGCAGTCCTTCCAACAAAATCATATATCTTATGGACTACATTATTATGACATGGCAAACTTATTCTATTACACATTTTAATTGTGTTTGTTGCCTCTATGGTATGGCAGCGGATTTCAGTTAAACACATGAGTTTCTAGGTTTGAGTCCAGGAAAAGGCAATTCTTAGGTATGGCAGTGCGGATTTTGGTTAGACGCATGAGTTTTTGGGTTTGAATTCTGGAAAAGGTAATTCATTCTTTTTCAGATTTTCTGATAAACTACTTACCTTTTTATATCATAAGATAGTACACGAGCAGATGACTCTCCCGATGGAATGGGACAAATCGGCTATAGACATCAAAGATGTTAATGGTGCGTTGTTAATGAGTCTTAATTGCCACATGCATTAGTTTACTGGCTATTTTACCCTCTGAATAGGAACAAGACAGTGACAAGGAGCACTTGAAATTCGGGGCTATCCTGTGATAAAAAAAACAACATTTCCCTCAAATGTCGATTAATATCGCTATAGCCCATTCTAACCTACATAGTTGCAATCACTAGTTGAGCAGAAGAGAAACTACAAAGACAAATTAGTAAGCAAAACAACTTTCAACATCCGGTCGAATTGTCGCGTCACTACATGCCGGTTTTCGGACTTTAGTCACAGTATACTGGAGACTAACAGTAGTCAATCTACATACATATTGTGATATTCGAGCAACGCACACCAAGAGACAGCTCTCACGGACGCGATATCTCGGAATGGTTCGGGACAGTTTGTTTCGCACCAGTCCGAGATATCGCGTCCGTGAGAGGTGTCTATGTGTGCTATGCTCGAATATTACTTGTATGTAACATTGACTTCTGTTAGTCTCTAAGTGGTTTAGTGGAGCGCGCAGTGTGCACTAAACGAATTGAAGCAATACTGTTTTATGTTAAAGGTTGATGTGACGATTGTGTTGTTTTATTATAAGATAGAAAACATGCAGGTTTAAAAAATATAACCAGCATAGATCTACTAAAATTCTGCCCTTCTGCCAGACAGGTCGTAAAAGGCGATCGATTGGCTATGCTGGTCACTATCATCGTGGCTACTAGGTGGTAGAGCATTGTCTCGCCCGGGTCTGGTACCAACGCCTTACCTATTCCTGCCGCAATAGCGTCAATCCTTGTCACTGTAGTGTTCCGGTTTGAAGGGTAAGGTAGCCGGTAAACTTATGCAAGTGGCATTAGATCTCGCTACAAGATAGCAACACACATTGATATAAAAAACGCAAGATACACAATCAGTGTCTCAAAAACGTCCCCCAAAAATTAACGCACAATTTAAAATTGTGCGCTTAATTCAAATAGAATCGCGTCGTTCGCGAAACTGTCAATTTCATTTCTTTTTGTACATTGCTTCGTAAAAACAACTATAAATCTTGCGCTCAAGGTTGGATATGCAAAGACATATGTTTGTGCCACATCTATAACTACTTAAATGAAATTAGCGACACTTTTGAGTGTCAGTTTTGTTCGGTACTGTGCATCTTGGGTAATTTTATATCAATGGCAACACACCATTAACATATTTGGTGGCTGCCTATAGCCATGGTTGACTCTCCATTAGGAGACCCCCATCCATTTTTTTTGCTTATAATATAAAAAAATACCCCATGTTTAAGTTTACCGAATAATTTGGCCATCACTTTGGAACATGACAGTGACTAGCACTGACGCTATGGCGGCTGGAAAACTTAGTTCCGCGGTATCAAACTCGGAGAAGACTGCGGAACAATACCAGCTAGTAGGCACGATGGTAGAGACAGTTTTTTTTCTATCATAAAATAGCATACAAGCAGATGGCTCTCCTGATGGAAAGAGTCAACCATCGCCTATAGACACCAAAAATGTTAATGGCGCGTTGCTATCCTTATGGCAGGGTCATAATGCTGCATGCATAATTTTACCGGCTACCTCTCCCTCCAAACCGGAACGTGACAGCGACAAGCACTGACGCTATTGCGGCAGGAATAGGTACCCATATACCCGAGCAAGGCATTGCGGAACTCTACTATGTAAAAGTCACGATGGTAGTGACACGTATAGCCAATTGGTCGCCTTTTACGACCTGCCAGGCAGAACGGCAATTGGCCTATTCTGCAAAAGAGCCCGGGACCAACGCGGGGAAAACCTAGTTATTTTGTAAACACAGAGAGATATACCTACTTCAATATCATGTGTACGTATAGATTAAACAATCTTAATTTCGTCTTCAAAAACATACAGCCTTGTAACAGACAGCAGAGTCTTAATAATAGGATCCCAACGTCTTTTGCGTACAAAGCTCTAATAATAATATCTATAATATATAACTATAATATATATAATAATAATAATATCTAAGAGGACGCAAACAAAAGTAATTTGAGCTGTTTGAAAACAAATATTTCATTACTACACCGATGTGTGCGCCACAAATAAAAGTGTCTGTTGTACGGTACGCATGGACCGTTTGAAATGTGTTTGCCCCCGCCATTCAGCCGCGTTCCGAAACAAATTGCCGGCATATTTTACCCTGTATGGACCAATGTTATAAATGTTTCCATAATGGGAGAAAGCTCAGAGTTATATTGCGTTTTGGTGTTTTAACCTATGCATATATGTTTAGGTTTTCTGAGGTTACTAGAACACAAAAATGTTAGGCGTTTCAGGCGCACAATTTAATAGCAAATATAATTAGTTGTTTGTATTTGATTATGAACGAACTAGTTTTGACATAGAACCATAGAGCTCGTTCTCTTTCGAAGTAAAGAAAGTGATCAGTGAACCGAATAAAAGGTAGTCGACTTCATCAGATTTTTATTGAGACCGGTTTTGTCGGCGTAAAATATATCTAAAGAGACGGGTATCTAAAGATACGGCTCGCTTAATGATGGAGTTTTCTAGTAGTTATGTTAGTTTACGTAGTAGTATGACTATGCAGTCAACGGGGCTCGGGTTTGGTTCCCGACAGTTTCTGTCAACATTTGTGTGTTGAACATAGTTGTTTGTTTGATCTCTCTCTCTCTCTCTCTCTCTCTTTCTTTCTTACACACACTACCCAATGTCACAAAATAAATAGGTACTTCACTCATACCTACGTTCCGCGGTCGCGCTAGGGTTATCAACTTTGGCTTATGCACAAAAACTGGTAGTGGCAGTATCTAGGTGTTTGATTTACTCTTGAGAATGAAACAGAAAGAACGGAAATGTTAACCAATAATAACTAAGGGGCATTTCACGCGAAGCGGACAACGAAAAAAATGTTAGGTCCTGGATTTTGTTCATACTTGGATTCATTATACTCCTTAATGTTCTGAATATTTGTACGTTATAAATTTTTTTATCAAACTGTGTTGCCAGTTTTTATGTGCCTTTAAAAATTGACGAAATTTTAAAAATTGATTTTTTGAAAGCAATTGTTAGTATAGATTTTTAAGATGAAAATTGAATTTAGGTTGTGTTATTTAAAAAAAAATGTTCTATCTGGAAGTTATCACAAATTTGAATAATTTTTTTTTGTACAGAAAACCGGAAGTAAATTTTTTAAACCTGATTTTACTTAACTTCGAAATTTTTTAATTTTTTTGTTTTTACCTCAAAATGTAGCTTAAGACTTACAAATTATATGTGAAAAGTTGTAGAGTGGGATCTGTTTATGTTTTGGTGATGGAATTTAATAATTGTCTAAACCAAAGAGAACATGTTATGGTAATATTCATAGATTATAGTAAGGCGTTTGACACTTTACAACATAAGGTACTCAAACAAAAACTTGAGAATAGTGGTATACGTGGTCCTCTGCTAAAGTGGTGTTCGAACTATCTCGAGGATCGCTCTTATTACGTAAAAGTAGGAGCCGATTACAGTAATAAAACATTAGTAACACAGGGAACGGCACAAGGTTCTGTGTTGGGTCCACTTCACTATCTCGCTTATGTTGATGATATAAAAAACGTCGTTCACCATTGCAAAATATTTCAGTACGCGGACGATACTTGTATAATATCTCATGATAGAAGCTTTGATCTTGCGCTCTCAAAAATAAATAAAGATTTTATGTCCATATGTAGATGGTCCCACGACAATGGTCTTGTGCTTAATACCAACAAATCCAAAGTAATGCACATACACTCCAGTCATATAAAAGCCACGAAAGACGTGGAAATTAAATCTCATACCCATCAGTGTTTACATGATCGTAATAAATCACAAGGATGCAGCTGTCCAGCACTGGAACAAGTTAGTCAGTATACTTACCTTGGACTAATTATCGATAACAGACTTAACTGGAAGCACCATATTAATGTTATTTGTAACAAATTACGAGGAATTCTGGCAAAATTTCGTATTATTAATCAACGTATACCTTATTATATCAAAATGAAAATGTACAATGCCTTAGTAGAAAGCATTATATCATACGGACTAAGTAGCTACGGTCGCACCTTCAGAACATTCATTGAGCAAATAATGACGCTACAGTTACGACTCCTAAAAACTATCGTTCCAAGTGCAATTAAAATAAAGTATAAAAAAGATCCCGAATACTTATTCAAATATTGTAAAGTGTTGCCTGTAAGCGAGAAAATAAAACTCTCACTTATTAAAGAGAATTATTTTAAATATATAGAAAATGAAAGAAAAAGTTATATAGTAACTAGACAAATAACAACAAAGAAACTATGTACTGTAAGTGCTAGAAATTTTTATGGAGAAAGAACAACTGACTACTTAGTACCTAGATTAATTAATAATAATATAAATATTGAAATGCGAAATAAAATCAACGAAAATAATTTGAAACATATATTAAAAGCTATTATAGTACCATAAATTAAGTGCTTACTTGAGCGAACTCTTTTTATTAATCATGTGTACATATAAATTTTAACACGGTTAAATTAAATTTATATGCAGATAAAAACGCACGCGCACACATACACACATACACAAGTACACACACAAACATACACCCACACACAAATATATACTGACATGCATTGCTCACACACAAGTGCACCTGCACACACACACACATATTTTATCATAATAAAAGGAGCAGCCTGTACGCATTGTATATTGTGTACGTAACGACGATCGCATTATCTTTAATGCACAGTAAAAGTATTTATGAATCAGACCAAAACTGGTTTTAACTACAGTTAGCAATGGAATATGGCCTGTACGCAAACGACACAGAGTGGAACACCCAGTAGCAAGTTGATTAAAGATAGTACTAGTTTATTTCAACTGATAAGAGCGATGGTAATGTTAAAATTTTATGTAGTGTAATGTAGCTTCGCTAAAACATCAATCAATACTTAAACCGTGAAGTGTGCAACATCCACACAAACCTACAACGAGGTTTAAGGATGTTGAAATATTTGTAAGTTTATGTTAATTTTTTTGATGAAATAAATAAATAAAAAAAAAAAAAGAAATAGATTGCGGAGGTGCCACTCAGACTTCGTAGATTGGCCGTATTGAAAATTTCATAGATTGGCCGTTTTACTGTTAAAGGAGCGAATCATAAATAATAAATTAAAGGAAACAACCTGAAGTCTTTGTTATGAAATTATCCAATCAAAAATGTTAGCTTCTTCGTTTAGTTACCCTCAATTTATTCTTAAACATCATGCTCATTACATCAGATTACTACTAACGCATAGGCACTGATTACTGAGCATTGTTTACAGTTTATGACAAGTTGATTTCAATTTCGTCGCATCGTTTATATAGTAGTTGAGGTTGTTGTTAGGTTAGGTACAAACCTAAGTTCCTTTTGTAGCATCTTAATCGATTAGACTACGGTTCAAATCCGGTTCATGTATAAATTAATCGGTATCAAACTTTATCGAACCTTTTGCTACGCATCAGAAAATATCTTAAAATGAGTTTTTATATATAAATTAACTACTATCACCATGTAAGATATAAAATAATGATGTAATGCAAGAGGGCTACATTCATTCATGCAAACTTGAGAAATCGAAAAAAGAATTAAGATTTATTTCTGTTGATTTCTTTGTAAGCCTTGTAGCCTCACTTACTCCACTACAAGTATTTTATCAAAATAAGTGCAAATTTGACCACAAGCACATTTTAAAATGAACACCACGAAGTCATGAACTTATGTAAGTATAATTGTGGCTAGTGACCAACAACAATGTTTTGACTGCGTTTCGACTATTCTAATACCTTATATTTTAAACAATCAATTCTTTTATATTTGTGTGTAATTGGTATCTTCTCGGATCCTGACGATATTATAGAAATTGATCTAGGTAAGTGGCTTCTGTGTGATAATCCGTTTACACATAAAAACTTATCATCCGAAAGAAACTCGGTCGCCCAGTTTTTTTAATTTATATTAAAATTATTAATTGTTTTCATTAGATATAAAAAACTACGAAAAGAATATTATAAATGCATTAACATTGACGTGACAGCATTTTTATACTCTTGGCTTCTAAAACGTCCGCTCTACGAAATCCTCCGAACGGCAGTCAGAGTGGCACCTTCGCACTTTACTACTTCTTTCACCAAAACATATGTAGATCCCACTCTACAACTTTCCACATATGATTTGTAAGCCTTAAGCTACATTTTGAGATAAAAACAAAAAAATTAAAAAATGTCGAAGTTAAGTAAAATCAGGTTTGAAAAATTTACTTCCGGTTTTCTATACGAAAAAAATTTTTTTTTCAAATTTGTGATAATTTCCAGATAGAACATTTATTTTTCTTAAAATAACTCTTCCTAAATTAAATTTTTATCTTTAAAATCTATATTAACAATAGCTTTCAAAAAATCAATTTTTAAAATTTCGTCAATTTTTAAAGGTTCATAAAAACTGGCAACACAGCTTAATAAAAAAATTAATGACGTACATTTATTCAGAACAATTAGAAGTATAATTAATTTAAGTATGAACAAAATCCGAGACCTGATATTTTTTCGTTGTCCGCTTCGCGTGAAATGCCCCCTAAAATATTTTAATGTTATTTTTATATCTATTACAAATTTTTTTCAAAAAACAGTTCACAGACGCGTGTCCAAGCGGGTGGCACTCACGCTTGCACTATTCCAAACCATTCCGAAACTATGATCTACTTCACCTATGATGTTAAAAAATATTCACGCATCGTGTGTACCGCGCGATCGCGGTTGTCGGTTAGCTAACCGATAACGTAATGGTCGCGCTAACTCCTAGGTAGAGCGATAGCTTGCAAAGTGTAGCTGGCATGTATTGTAACAGAAAAAGTCTATAATGGAACAGATGATTTTTTTTCTGACACTATATTTTTTACTTTTGATATAATTTTCTTCCATATCTCGCTAAAACTCGAAAACGGCGGTAACGATTTGGCTAATTTTGGTTTTGAATTAATTGTTGAAGTCCAGGGAAGGTTTAAAAGGTGAGAAAATATGGAAAAAAATTAGAGTAGTTAAAAAGGCAGAAAATAGTTTTTTTTTTATATATCATAAGATAGCAAACAAGCAGATGGGTCTCCTGATGAAAAGAGTCAACCATCGCCTATAGACACCAAAGGTGTTAATGGTGCGTTGCTATCTTGTGGCGAGGTCTAATGCCACATGCATAAGTTTACCGGCTACCACAAGTACTGTCGCTATTGCGGCAGGAATAGATAAGGCGCTGGTACCAGACCCGGGCGAGAAAATGCAGAACTCTACCACCTAGAATATTGCCGAGTCATTCGTTAGTCTCGCTAAAACTCGAGAACGGTTGAACCGATTTAGCTAATTTTGATTTTGGATTAATTGTTAAAGTCCAGGGAAGTTTTAAAAGGTGAGAAAATATAAGATACAATTATATTATAATTTAATATAATTCGGACTTTAAGCTTACTGTATAAGCTGTGGTTGCCTATAATTGGGAAGGCACTGCCGTCTCTAATCATGTATTAGATTTAGCCTAGAGTGTGTATTTTCTGTTGGCTGTCCAAATAAAAAAAATAAATGATGTTCGTATTAATAAGTTATCAATAAATAATAAAAGAAAATTCCAGTAAGAACCAAGGTAAAAAGGATGAAAAAATAATCATTTTATAAACATAAACGCGATCTTATCACTAAATAACGATATCTCGAGACAGCCTTGATGTGCCGAGGATTAACTTTGGCAAAGTAGGCGTTGGAACGTATTAAATATTAGTTACCTTGAGAGCTGGGCTTGGAGGATGAGGTATACAAATATTATAAACAAGCGTTAAGCCTGACAGATAAAATAACAATACGCTTCAGTGTCAGATATTTTTATATTCTGAACAAATTCCATCCATCACTAATAATCAACTAGAATAAAGAAAGCCTCAAGAATCTATAAGAGGTATATGTATACATATTATGTATATCACATACAGCGTATAAATGATGATATACTGAAAGGCTAAAGCATGGATTTAAAACATGATTTTGAGATAAAAACCATTGTAGAGGTTTCTAAATGCAATTTCAAAATTTTTGTCGTTTTTTTTTTACCTAAACTATTTTTAATTTGACTTATTCTAATGCTCTTAAGTGTTTATTCTAAAACAATAGTAACATTTAAAGAAATACTGAAAATAATTAATGTTATATACGCCACATGCCGCGCAAAATAAAAGGCAAGTTTGAGAGAATTCCGCGTGTGTAATATACATTTGACGCCACATTTGCCATTAAACATTTCATTATTACGGACGTTTCCGAAGCACAGACGTGGAAACACATCGCAACTAGGCTTCCCTTTAAATATTTCAAAATAGAAAAAACACTGCCTAACCCAGTAATCAAATAAGGCTTTTAAATCTAAGCTGAATAGCCTATCCTCTGAGCCATTTTTTTTATTATTATCGATCGGCAGCGCTTGGCCACGATCTCGCCTGATGGTAAGCTAAGATGCGGCTTAAGATGGAACGCGCTTCCCTAGAAGGTACCTGTTCACTCTTCTCTTGAAGATCCCCAGATTGTACTCGTCGGGGAACACAGACTCAGGAAACATGTTCCAGTCCCTTTCAGTCCTTTCTTTTCCATTGTCCTTTAATTCAAACGTATTAATACCCTATTATAATCTACATGAATCCTTGAACGTGTCATGTTTTTAATATATTTTAAGTAATCTTCTTCTTATATACAATGGGGCAGGGAACCCACGTCACCTGCTTATGCCGCTTCCCCGTAATTGACAACTCGACGAGGGTACACCACAATATATCTAAAGATTATAATAAATGTTGTAATGTAAAGATTTTCTTTGCCAACATAACAAATATTGATGGGATTTTGGGCCTACGCATTTGAAAATGTGGCAGCCTCCATGTTTGTGATGTTATTATCTATATATCTATCTATCTATATATACATATAATAAAGTCGTAGGAAAGTCAAAACTGTACATTGAATATTTTTTAAAAGAATACTTGGGGCGTGATATACAATCGATTTCGAAGCCAAAAATATAATTTTTAGAATTTTTGTCTGTTTGTCTTTTTGTGTTTATGTATGTCCGGGGTAAACTCAAAAAGTACTACATGGATTTACTTCAAATTTTGCATGAATATTACTAACAGGTCGGGTCAACATATAGGCTACATAATATCACGCTATCACCTATTACCTGACTGATGTATCAACGCACAGGCACACCCCTTAGGGCTAGAAACTTAAAATTTCGTACACGTATTTCTCTTATCGTTTAGGCTCCAGTAAGGAAGGATTTTTCAAAATTCAATCCCGAAGGGGGTGAAATAGGGGATAAAAGTTCGTATGAAACTTTTTATTCCCTGGACTTATTTGCATGAAAATTCGTATGAATTGAGTATAAAAAATAATTAATTACGTGTTAAAGTATTTTTCAAAATTTGATCCCTAAGTGATATAATAAGGGAAGTAGCTTTATAAAGGAAGGTTAAATAAGTTCTAAAGTAAATATGCGCGAGCAAAGCCGCGGGTAACAGCTAGTTTGTTATAACAGGATAGCTGACAAGCAGTTGCTCTCGAATACTTAGGTATTTGATTATGTCGTTTAATAGGTATGTTCCGGACTCCAGGCCCCATTTGAAAAATAGATCAACTGCCATTCTGCCAGGCAATTCTTAAAAGGTGAACGATTGAATAGATGCATCCCTAATCATGTATAGTGTTGTTCAAATAAACTATTTTATGATAGCGCGTTATAGACTATCCATACTATCCATACTATCCATACTATCCATACTAATCCATACTAGTCCATACTAATATTATAAATGCGAAAGTAACTCTGTCTGTCTGTCTGTCTGTTACGCTTTCACGGCCAAACCACTGAACCGATTTGGATAAAATTTGGTACAAACATAGTTTGAGACCCAAGAAAGGACATAGGACAGTTCTTATCCCGGAAATCCCACGGGTACGGGAACTATGCGGGTTTTTATTTTAGAAATTTTTCCACGCGAACGAAGTCGCGGGCACAGCTAGTAAACTATATTTTTCTAGTTTTACGTAGAGTGTACATAGCGCGCTATAATATAACGCTATGCATTATTTTAACCACAACTCTAATACCTACCATCGTGACAACATTAGGTGGTAGAGTTCCGTAACCAACAGTTGCACCACTGCCTTACCTATTCCTGCGTCAATAACGTCAATACGTCTCACTGTACTGTTCGGGTTTCGAGGGTAAGTCGGTAAACTTACACATCTAGTATTACCATCCGGCCACACGGATAACAACGCGACATTAACGTCTTTAGTATCTACAAGCGATGTTGTCTCTTTCTATTTCTTTATTGGAAAGATATAACCATCGCCTATATACGACACCAGATATGTTAATGATGCGTTACTATCCGTGTGGCAAGAATATAATGCCAAAGGTATGAGTTAATCGGCTACCTTACTCTCCAAATCGGAACACGACAGAGGCAAGCACTGACGTTTTTGCGGCAGGAATAGGTAAGACGATGGTACCTAAACCCGGTTTTTTTATAGACAAAGATGGGGCAAACGGACAGGAGGCTCACCTGATGGTGATTACAGCCGCCCATAGACAACTACACTACCAGAGGTCTTGTAGTTGCGTTTCCGGCCTTTTAAGAATAAGTAGGCTCTTCTCTTGATGGTCCCTAAATCATATCCGTTCGGAAAATTTTCTGCCGATAGCTAGTTCCACATAGGAGTAGTGCGGGGTAAAAAGTGCCTCGAGAATCGCACGGTTGTGGACTTCCAGTCATCGAGATGGTGAGGATGAAACTTTGAATTTTAAAACGTTGAGACGTTGCAGAACTCTATCACCTACTAGCTCGTGTGTTTTCTGCTGGTGTGTCTTTAAAATAATGAAATATACGATTATTTACAGTGCGTCAATTTTCCTTAAGTATAACGGTGTGTCCAAAACGGTATAACTTACTGTTCATAAGTTGCTTCATTATCTTATTATAGTGTGAGTAAATGAGTACATAAAGCTATTTGTGGCAAAAAAGTGTAATCACAGATAATGCGATAATTCCTACCGTTGTTGTGAAATTGCTATTTGGATTCGATGCGCCTCGATTGCTTTACTATTAAGATATATTGAAGCGCGATATGTACTGTTAGGCGAATCAAATTGTCTGCATCATGGTATTAATAGTCAATATATCCGGATTTATAAACGTAAACGAAAATATATCTTTGTATAGTTGAACACAATATTATAAATACGACGTAATAAATATGATTGATACGACGTAGGGAACTTTTAAGAAAAGAGCCTACTCATTCTTAAAAGGCCGGCAACGCAACTACAAGACCCCTGGTAATGTAGTTGTCTATGGGCGGCGGTAATCACTTACCATCAGGTGAGCCTCCTGTCCGTTTGCCCCCTCTTCTATAAAAAAAACCTCATCCTCACTCCTTTCCTCTTATCCTGTAATGCCCGATTCCTTTATCTGAAAAAAATCTGTTTTAGGTACAAGTAATAACATTTTCTATGAGGCGTAAGGTAAAATTGGTTCTATAAATGTGGAATTTCGAAATGTCCAAACAATTTGTGAAATGCCTCGTTTTTATTAAATTGGTTGCTATTGATTAATGTTATGTATGTCGGATCGTTGATTATAGGAACTCTGCATAAATTATAATAACTTACCTTAGAATTAGTGTAGTTTTTCAGCAAAGGCAATAAAGGCAAAAATAGCTCCTCATACAGAAAGGCAATGATTGTCTGAACTCTGAATTGTTATAGGTGCATTGCTTTTTATCAAAATGATATAGTATTTGATTTGTAAACGATTTTTTATCACGAAATTTAACAAATTACTTGACTGTCTTGTCAGGATAACTATCTGCTTGTTTGCTATCATATGATATAAAAGACTGTATATACAGACACTATAAATTTGTGTTATAGTACGTAGATATAAATTTTACCTGTTAGATTTTTATATCAAAACGAATCCAGAACTTGCGAAACTTTTTTCCATTAGACACGCCCTGTATTATGCGGAAACCGATATTTAAAAGAGCTCACAAAGCCGCTTGTTTAATTCAAAAACGTTATTTATTCTCAAAGTTTTAAGCCGGGCTCCTCTGAATCTGTTAAAACTTTCGGAGCAGAACTAGCAATTCAGGTCGCACTGTTACGGAGCCAGGAAAAGGATATATTGGCTTTGTGAATGTTGTTAACGATTTAGAATCAAATTAATTCTAATTAAACGCTTTTGTTTTAGAAATCAAATTACGCTTTCATCATTAAATCAAAAAGCTCTAATTAAATTTAATTATATACAAAATTACTTAATCCGGTTCGGAGGGTTAGGTAGCTGGTAAATTTAGGCATGTGGCATTACCATCTCGCCACACGGACAGTAACGCACCATTAACATCTTCGATGTCTAACGACGGTGGTTGTTTCTTGGTTGATGGTTATCCTATCGGGAGAAACAACTGCTTGTTACATATATAACGTGCATGTTTCATAATAATGCTTAAATTGTATTTGAAATGCGGCGATGATCACCATTCATCTCGCCAATTAATAAAATCACGGTGAACCGAAAATTTATAGACGTTTGGTTTACTCCGTCTAGCCCGCAAGGGAACCGGGCGTGATTATACTTTATGTAAACCCAGATAAACTATTATTCAAAAAGTGGATGGGCTACGGAGTTAGTAATATTGTATACTCAACATTTTAAGTTTTTCGATTGAAAAATATTTGCCATTCAACTAGTACTAACGATCGCCCTGTGGTCGATATTCAACCATAGACTAACAATAAAATCTCTAATGAGTTCGACAACAGACTTCAGCCATAAAAATATATTTCTAATGCATTTCATATCTATTCTATACATATAATAAAATCGTAGGAAAGTCAAAACTGTACATTGAATATTTTTTAACAAGAATACTTGGGGCGTGATCTACAATCGATATAGAAGCCAAAAATATACTTTTTAGAATTTTTGTCTGTTTGTCTATTTGTCTGTGTGTAAGTCCGGGGTAAACTCAAAAAGTACTGCATGGATTTACTTCAAATTATGCATGAATATTACTAATAGGTCGTGTCAACATATAGGCTACATATTATCACGCTATCACTTACGGGGGAGGAGCTGTGCGGAGTAAACGAAGTCCGAGTGGACGAAGTTGCGGGTAACAGCTAGTATAATATAATATATATAGGAATATATGAAAGTATTAGTTTTCTGCACTTCTCCGCAATGTAAACTTTAACCGTACCAAATTTTATATTCCACCATTCGCATAATTTTCTTAAGAAAGGTAACAAACTTTTGCTTCACGTGTTAATATTCTTATAGATTATCAGTTTTTCTTATTTGTAAAAACCTTATTTTTTTACCCCGTGTTAGTTCTGGGTTCCTTTGAAGAATGGGCCAACTGCCGTTTCGCCAGGCAGCTCGTAAAAGGCGACCGATTGACAATGCGAGTCACTGACATCGTGGTTACTATGTGGTAGAGTTCCGCATTGTCTCGCCCAGGTCTAGTACCACCGCCTTACCTATTCCTGCCGCAATAGCGTCAGTGCTTGTGAGTGCCGTGTTGCGGTTTGGAGGGTATGGTAGCCGGTTAATTATGCATGTGGGATAAGACCTCGCCACAAGATAGTAACGCACCATTAACACCTTTGGTGTCTATAGGCGATGGCTGACTCTTTCCATCAGGAGACCCATCTGCTTTTTTGCTATCTTATACCATAAAAAAAATCTACAAGATGAAACCCGGGACCTCATGATCTGTGCGGAATAGGTTGGCTAATATTTCACAGAAAAGTAATTGGAGATTTTATAATAAATCGTATTTTATGTAAAAAATGAGCTCAATATAATTGATATTGATGTCTTTCATATTTAAGCCAGAGCACAGTATTTCGCCTAGAACATGCTAGGTGGACAAAATTCATGTTATCATTTCCAGGAAATCTTAATTGCAAAACGTAAACAACACCCCTAATCTCCAGATTCCAAGAATCGGTTGTTTGTCAAATGCTTAACTGATAAGGAATAGTGGTTAGAAGTCAGGTATTGAGTTTAATGAAATCGTTACAGTCAATCAGTTGCAGTTTAGTGACACTTTCGTACACATCCATAGTGGCTTATAGTTAATATTTTGAGTGTTTGTGATGGATATCAACACGGAGGGTAAGTCCTATTATTTAAAAAACCTTTTTTAAAATCTGAATCTGTTCAAATGAATTTTAGGTATAATTTTAACATAGCTTATATATTTTAACGTATTTTTTTTATGAAAGAATAGTTTTAAAGAGTTAATTTTGCAGACATTCACCTTTATCCGGGCTAGTTCTTTGATATATCATAGGAAATACTTTATTCTTCATAAAAATACACAAATTGTTTAGCACACTTCAGTACAACATATTCTTTTCTTTTTTTTTTCAGAACGCTTATACTCTATTTCTAGGGTAGAATTTTTTGAAGAGTGGTTGAAACCCACAAAAAATGAAAAGAACTCGGGTATATATGAGTACCTTTCTTCAAAATTTCACTTTGGTAACATTACTGAATGTAGCCAAAAAGAAATAAAGTTGAAGATATCCAACTTTTCCAATAAAATTGGTGTCAAATGGTTGGCTTCAGGAAAATCGAAGGAGCGTTTTTTAATTAAAAATAAGACCTGGCTGGATGAAGAAGATATACAGTTTACTGTGAGTTCTTTTGAGCCACAACCATCAACTTCGAGTGAGGCTGTGATTTCAGCAGGAAGGCCTCGCAAAGAATTCGAAGAATCGTCGTTTAAAACCAAAAAACGTCGAGTCGTGGATCTCGTAGAATCGCGAAGTGTCAGTGAATTGGTGACAGCTGCCGAAATTGCTGCGCGTTCAGCAGGACAACGGAAAATTGCCAGCGTAATTAGAGACATTAGTGAAAGCTCAGTTATTAATGTTAAGTCTAAGGATACCAGTAATGTTAATCCTAGGCAGTTAAGTAGTGACGAAGCGTTAGCTTACTATATAGATTCTAAGTCAACAACACATGCGTACAAACAAACAAGAAAGTGGTCTATGAAGGCAGGACATAATGTGTTTCCATCATATTATAGTTTGACAAAATCTAAACAGGCCTGTTATCCTGCACAGGAGCACATTGCTGTAACAGAAACACGTGCTGAAATAAATTTGCAAGCATTATTAAACAAAACAGTGGAACGTTTAGTATTAGCACAGCATGAAGTTATCAGCAGTGTCCTCGCAACAAGTTCGTCTTTTACACTTGTAAGTAAATGGGGATGTGATGGAAGTTCTGGGCACAGCACATACAAACAGAGATTTGAGAACACTGAAGATACGGACGAATTTCTTTTCGTATTTTCTTTAGTTCCCCTTAGATTATATGATGGGGCCAAAATTGTTTGGCAAAATCCTCGGTCTTCATCAACATTGTATTGTCGCCCAATCAAATTAATATTTGCTAAAGAAACGAATGACTTCACGTTAACGGAGACAAATAGATTGTTGGAAGAAGTTAACGCTCTTCTTCCAACACGTATCGACTTTGGTGATTCTCAAATCTCTGTGAAACACGAACTTTTGCTGACAATGACAGACGGAAAGGTATGCAACGCTTTAACGGAAACTCGTTCAACTCAAAAGTGTTTCATCTGTGGCGCCACCCCCAAGACGATGAATGATGAACCCGCGAACTTCAACAGCAACCAAGATCATTTTGGCTTTGGTTTATCTACACTTCATGCTTGGATTCGTTGCTTGGAATGCCTTTTACATATCAGCTACAAGTTGAATATTAAGAAATGGCAGGCTAGAAGCAACGAAGACAAAGCAGATATCAAGGTTCGTTCCGACGAAATTAAGTTAAAATTTAAGAACGAGATGGGACTTATTGTAGATAAACCAAAGCCAGGATTTGGTTCTTCAAACGATGGAAACACGGCTCGTCGGTTTTTTAAGAATGCTGAGATGAGTGCTCAGATCACGGGATTGGATGTTGAAATCATCAAACAGTTCGATGTAATATTGAGGACTTTGTCTTCTGGATTCGAGATAAACTTAGTTGAATTTAATAAATTTTGTCTTGAAACCAGAAGACATTATCTAAGTCTCTATTCGTGGTACTGTATGCCTGCTACTGTACATAAAATATTAATTCATAGTACAGAGGTCATCAAAGCTGCATTGCTTCCAATTGGGCAGCTTTCCGAAGAGGCTCAGGAAGCACGTAATAAAGATTGCCGCAGATTTAGGGAGTACAACACCCGCAAGTGCTCGCGTGTTGCCACGAACAGAGACTTGCTGTCAATGTTGGTTATAACATCTGATCCCTTGATCAATAGCCTTCGAGAGATTCCCCAAAAAAAGCCGGAAAAAATATGTTCAGAGGTTTTAAAGTTAATTTTAAGCCCTAGTATAGTAGAATCAAGACTGGAAACGTCATCATATTATCGCACAGTTCCACAAAATGATGACGATTACACAGTAAACGATTCATCAGAAGACTCTGATGATGATTATTAGGTTACGTTATGAAATATTATCTTTGCTGCTTAGTTTTAGTTTTCATGCATATATTTTCTTTTATTGTAAATAAACCTATGATTGTTTTGTTACTATTTGTAATTTTATGTATTTAGATTTATATTGTACATACCTCTTGATACTTATTCGATCTGAACTGCATGCAATTTACAGCATTCATAGTACTCGCTAAGTTAATTGTTGCTCATATATTATTTTTGAAAATATTTTTTTGCTATCATAATTTTTTTCGTTTTTTATTACAAAAACATGACTACCCATATTTGAAATAAGTAAGAGCATCGTTATATAACATAAAATAATATTGTCCACCTAGCATGTTCCACGCGATACACTGTGCAGAGTTTGCTCTGAATGAGTGGACGAGCCTCGTTAATACTTCCTTTTTACGAAAGTACTCACGGATGCGTTCAACCATTACGTATTAGCTTGAAAGGGAAGCTTGCTTTAATGCCTTTCAGTTGAATAGCTATAAATTCGGCATATAGTTCCATTGCAAAAGTAATCTAATAAGCGGCTATATCTTAATTAAGTAAACGGGTATTATGAAGCGAAT
The DNA here is from genome assembly GCA_036924255.1 of Apodemia mormo. Classification (NCBI taxonomy): domain Eukaryota; kingdom Metazoa; phylum Arthropoda; class Insecta; order Lepidoptera; family Riodinidae; genus Apodemia; species Apodemia mormo. Next base: position 9,040,096 of record JAUPFN010000022.1, on the reverse strand, counting down.
TTATATGACGAGGTTTGTAATATGCATAGCTCTTCTGATGAAAAGAGTCAATCAACACGAATGAACACTAAATTGTTTTGCTACATTGCCATTCATGTGATAAGGATGTATTACTTAAGATCTTCCCCTCCAAACCGAAACTGAAATATAACAGTAACAAGCTCTGTCGGATAGCAAAGAAGCAAGTTAATCTCCTGATGGAATTACGAGTGATCATCGCCTATACGCACCAAATATTTAATGGGGTGTTGCTATCACGTATATCAATATTACGGCATAATTTTACGGCCGCCTTTACTCCTAAAACATAATATGACATTGAAAAGCTTTGACGATATTACAGCAGAAATATGTAAAACGGTGGTACCAAACTCAAGGTAGACGTTGTAGAACTCTACCTACTAGTAGTGACACGATTGAGCAATTGTTCACATTTTACAAATTGCCTGATAAGAAGGCGAGCAAAAGAAGCAGCCTAATGGCTGGTAATGGTCAAATTTCAGGGTGGTTATGGCACAGAATACTAGCGGAAGCAGAGTAAGTATAAATGAAAGTTGTAAATTAAATTAGGTAATTAATTTTTTTTTTGGTTTCGTGTCAGTCTTGATCTACGCATCCGGTTATTTAGCCTTTTTTCTCGAAATTACATGTCAACTAGTTTCAAAATTAACTTAAATTTACTTAATTCCCGCACGGATAAACCGATTTTGATTCAGTTTGCGGCATTCAATGCAAATATGCAAGGAAAAGAATTGATTGGATTTAATAGTCAATCGGTCTATTAAAAACACGGTTTCACCTACTTGTTTGTGATTTTTTTCAAAATCTCTTGGGCGAAATCGATTTAGATTTTCAGGAGGGAAGAAGAAAGTTTATATCGTATAAGTTATAGAAAGACCTAGAATTTTATGGCGTTTACAGTAACGAACTTATATAATCGTGTAGAGAACCACCTCCATGCAGTAGTCACACTTGTAAGACACTTTGAATTATAGAATTCTAAACTTATTTTTTAGTCAAGTATAAATAAAAATGTCTAATGTGTATAATATGTACGCGAAAACACGACTAACTAATATAATACGAAATTTTAACGATTGCCGTTATCTGACATATGGAGGTAAATTAGTCAATAAAATTGCATGTGGTACTTTACAACCGGTAAAGCCGATAGTAACGTATCAATTTTGTATATTGTCTATTATCATAAGTACCAACAATCCTGCTTACTATTATTCTAAGCAAGCTCACAACTGTGCTACACTACAAAAACATACTTTTTGAACTGACCCAAACTCAAAAAACCCAAGACCCAAAAACGATGAGGCTTTTAATTTATCTGTATTTTTGTATATATTTCTTAACATCAGATCCTGGTCATTTATGAACCGATTGATTTTTTTTCTTTTTGGGATAATAGAAAATATACTTTAAATTTGGTCCCATTAAAATTTAGCAATGATGTGATGCAGGGTTTCAAATATACAAGAAATCGAAAGTCTGTAGTAGCCCTTGATGTAAAAAAGTACATCTATACTTTTTTACATCAAGGGCTACTACAGACGTTACCCACATTCCAAAATAGCATCATGAAAGCAATCCAAGCAATGTTGGCGTATGACCCGTCTATTAGTAAAATGTCATCGGTTGTAGCAGTTTTATTGGGTTGAATATATTGTATGAAGGAATCACGAAAAGCGGTTGAAATCTGTATTACTGAATGAATGGAGCGTGATTTCGAACGTGTTTTTATCAAAGCGGGCTTAATTATGTTGACACAATACATCACGGGCGCTAATCCCGACGAGCGCACCGATGATGGAAGTATTTCCAGCTGACCTGCAATCAAAGGCTGACTATGAACACAGAGTTTAAAGCATTAATTTCATTGTGCACCGCGAACGATTGTGACCACAGAGATCGAGATTTGTAATTGTGATGGATTAACAAAACCGCTCTAACTTTTTTTTTTGAGTACGTTTAAATTTTTAACTATGTGAAGTGTTTTTTTAAACATAAAATCGCAAAAAAACCAGATGGGTCTCCTGATATAAAGAAACACCTATGATGAAAACGATGAAAGTAATGTTTTTTTTAATGAAATATGTAATATTTGTGTATGGAACTAAAGAGCCGAGCTTCATATAGAAAGAGCCGCAGGTTGCCGACCCTTGGTCTAGTCACATGCATGAGTTTATCGGCTACTTAACCTCCAAACAATAACAAGACTTTAATAAGCACTTACGCTGTTGCGCCAGGAATATCAAATGCTGTGGTACTATTGGAGATGCTCTATCTAGTAGTTACCATGGTACCTAGTGACACTTTTGATCAATAATTAGTATTTTACGAACTTTTTTTAATATCGATAGGGAAGCGCTTAACAACGATCTCGCCTGATGGTAAGCTAAGATGCGAAAAATAGGGAGAAAATTTTGTCTAAAAATAGGGAGACGATCTATTCTTCAAAATGTTATGGAATCGCCACGGAAATGGTATAAGCTTGGCATAATCACTAGGAATTCATATTTAATAAGAGTCAGAATTTCTGAGCTCACAACAAAGGCACTACTCTTTCTACTTTCCCCGTGTTGGTTCCGGGCTCCTTTGAAGAATAGACCAACTGCCGTTCTGCCAGGCATGTCGTAAAAGGCGACCTATTGGCTATGCAAGTCATAAACATCGTGGCTACTAGGTGGTAGAGTTCTGCATTGTCTCACCCTGGTCTGGTACCACCGCCTTACCTATTCTTGCCGCAATAGCGTCAGTGCTTGTCACTGTCGTGTTCCGGTTTGGAGGGTAAGGTAGCCGGTAAACTTATGCATGTGGCATAAGAACTCGCCACAAGATAGCAATGCTCCATTCAACCCTTTGGTGTCTATAGGCGATGGTTGTCTCTTTCCATTAGGAGACCCATCTGCTTGTTTGTATAAAAAAAATCTGTAAGGCATTCAAACATAGACAAAACAATAAAATTTTCCAAGTATGACAACAGATATTTTTTTATATTATTAGATAGCAAACAAGCAGATGGGTCTCCTGGCAGTTGGCCTATTCTTCAAAGAAGCCCGGCACCAACACGGGAGATTTGACCATAAACAGTATATGTGTGTCATTGATATAAAAAACCCTAGATGCACAGTCCCGAACAAAACTGACACTCAAAATTGTCCCTAATTTCTTTTAAGTAGTTATAGATATGGCAAAAACATATGCCTTTGCATATCCAACTTTAAGTGCAAGACTTATAGTTGTTTTTACAAAGCAATGTACGAAAATAAATAAAATTGACAGTGACGCGACCGACGCGATTCTATTTGAAATGAGTGCACAATTTAAAATTGTGCACTCATTTTTGGAGGACGTTTTTGACACACTGATTGTGTATCTTGGGTTTTTTATATCAATGATGTGTGTATATTAAATGAATGTAGTGTGTGTAATGTTTATTTTTATTAATTTAATGTATTTCTAATGCCAAATATTTAAAAAATATAAGATTTTTGCACTCTTAAGCAATGTATACTTAAACTGTGCCAAATTTCATATTCCACCGTTCGCGTAATTGGGGGCCGTTCAAGTATTACGTACGCAGATTTTTTACAATTATTGATTCCCCCCTCCCCCATGTCAGCAAAAGTAAGAAAATCACTTACCCCATCCGTACTTACGTAAACATTTGTAAATTTATTTTTTAATCTGTACCTCAGATTTGTGATTGATTCATGAGTAGCAGTAGCTAAGATAAAAGTGTTTAACGCAAACATTTAATGTAGCAAGCACTAATTATATAGAAAACTCGAAAAAAAAATTGCTGACGTAATCACCATCTAGACCGCCCATCCCCCGTGTCATCAAAAATAAGCAAAGGGAAGACCCCCCTCCCACCACCCTCTAGTGCTTACGTAATACTTGAATGGTCCCTCATTCTAAAAAGGGGTAGAAAGTTTTTGCTTTCCGTCTTAATATATTTATGTCTAAATTGAAGCGTCTCTTCTATGCTTTGTTAGAAGAGATCATTACTAACCAAGTCCAGATTTCGACATTTTCAAGGTCCCCCGCCCATCCGTTTTCCAATTTTAAGTTTAATTAATTAAAATTTGGTTAAAATAGCAGAAAATCGAATTCGGAGTTAGATTGTGTCTGATGCCGAAGATATAAATTGTAGAAAAACGGCCACCTGTTAAAATACTTTAGAGAGACACGCTACAATTCGGGAAAGTGGAACGCGACCTATCCGTTAATATACTGTCGTGACGGCACTATTTTTATTGTCCTACAACGTTTGTTGAGATATGCGTGATAATATTTATCGCTTTTCTGACATACTGACGTTATAGTAGGGGAGCCCAAGAAGCTAAATGGGTAGTTACTCGAGCGTCGTAGGTACCTATTGGATTTTGTAGATTAAATTATAGAAAAAATAAAGGTTATATAATGTTTTTCATTTCAATGGTGGAGAAAAAAATCTACAGATAAAAAATGTTTTAAAAAAACTGTGACACGAAAACACTAAATAGCGTCAAATTAAGGTATTATATAAGGTGGGTTAATTGCCACCTAAAATTTAGAAAAGCTGACGAATCAAATGTAGCGCAAGGTCACAAAGCTGCAAATAAAACGTTGTTTTGACATTCTCGAGAGCGTCTAAATTTTCTTTTATTATATAGGCAATGATGTAAGAGTAACAAAAATTATAATCTGATAATTTCCACAAGCCGAAGTTATTGGAATTTTGTTTTTTCTTTTTGTCCTAGTTTCCTGCCTCTATTTAAAGGGCTTATATTTGGTAGAGTATGCGAGGCACCCCGTCTCCCCTATGTTAATCTGACACGCTCAAGTAAATACAAAAATCCCTTTTTGGGCTCTCCTACTATTATAAAATGTTTTTGAAATACTAGCGATCGCCCGCAAGTCGATATTCGTCCATAGATTCAACAACAAAATCTCTTTAAATTTGACGACAGACTTTGGCCATAAAATATACATACATGTGTGTATATTATCATGTATGTCACATGAATGTAGTGTGTGTAATGTTAAGTAAGCATCATCACGACCGGTTTCCTTGCGAGGTAGGCAGAGTAAATTGAACGTCAATAGATATTCCGTTTCACCGCGACTCACCGGTCTGTCGGTTAACGAAATAAGTGGTGAGCGTCTTCGCCGCATTTTACCGACAAGTTAACGATTATCGACTATTTCTAGCGCGATGACCTGGACTGACAGCTTTACGTGCTCATCCGAGGCACGGAGTGTTCACCGCTCCGCCAGACTCCGAGCTGCTACTAAGATTATAGATTTTCGAGAAAAACCTCGAAAAAACCTCAGTAACACTTTTGCCCGATCTAGGGATCGAATCCGGGAACTCTTGATCTGAGCCGAATAGACTAACCCATAGACCACGAGGCAATCACTGTGTTATGTTTATTTTTCTTAATTTACATAATATTTTTCTAATGCATATTTTTTAGATATTAGGTTTCTTGCAGTCCTCCGCAATGTAAACGTTAACTGTGCCAAATTTAATACTCCACCGTTCGTGTCTTAAAAAGCGATGCAAAAACTTTTGCTTCAGGTATTAATATATAGGTACTAGCTGACCTGCGCAGCTTCGCCCGCGAGTAGATTAGCATGTCGTCGAGATAGCTTTTCATACAAATTTCATCCCTTATTTCAACATTTTATCGTTCCCAATCCAAAATCAACCCTGATTTTTGAAAAAAAAATTAGCCTATGTTTGACCCCGGCTCTTCAACTACTTCCATACCAAATTTCAAGAAAATCGGTCCAGCAGTTTAGCCGTGAAAGCGTAACAGACAGTCAGACAGACTTTCGCATTTATAATATTAGTATGGATTGTGTCCATATTGGCTTCTGTATGACGTCATACAACTAAGTACACCCCTGACACACTGAATAGTCATTAATCAAAAGCAACCCGATAAAGAGACGCTACATCTGTCCTCACAAATATATACAATACACATACCCTATCTTGGCTATTGTGTAGTCACATAAAAGCTTACCCAAACAACTTTCAAATTAAGGGAATCGTCAGTCATGAGCATATATAACGCTTGATTTATCAAAGGAAGCACTGTGAAAATTCTCTCAAAGGAATGTTAAGTAATTCTAGAAAAACGCTTAGCGTTCTTAAGTTAGACAAAGTGAAGATTCTTTAAGTCATATGTAAGCGTTTTTGCGTTCGTATAACGCCTAACGAGACCTTAAATCTCGAAGTGGTCTCTCTGAGAGCATATAGTGGTAAAGAGTGATGCCACTAGGTGGTAGATTTCCGCAACGTCTCACCCGGGTTTTAGATACCACTGCACCGCCGCAATGGCGTCAATGCTTGTTATTATCGTGTTCCGGTTTGGTGGTTAAGGTAGCTGGTAGACTTATGCATGTGGCATTACCATCCCGCCATATGCATAACAATTAACAACGCATCATTAACATCGTTGGTGCCCATAGGCGATGGTTTCTCCTGTCCTCAGGAGAGTCATCTACTTGTTTACTATCTTATGATATAAAATGGCCAATTTTTGGACACGGATAGACTGTGGAAATCGGACAAACCCATAGTCTTACAAATATTTCTTAATGTAACAACGTAGTCTAGTCCTTAAGTCTTGCAGTGGTATTTTTTAGTGCATATTCATGTACAGCTTTCTATTTCGATCTATAAACGCAGTGCACATCAGTAACTCAACGTCTTATGTCTCAGGATAGGCAACACACGAATGGAATACCTGGGCTAGTTCCAGCCCAGTTATCTAATTTTTGTTCATTGGCAACATCGACCACTTATCATCAAGTGACACGTCTGCCAGTTTGCCTATCTCAATAACATAAAAAAAACCATTTCATACAAGTATGTTATCCAAACATTTCGTACCAGTTTTGATTTTGGTAAGTAATGCCAAGTCTATATGGTTATGGCAAGTAGTACTGTTCGCGCAGCTAATTTATGGAATGATTTCCTAAGACATATCCAGACCAAAAGCTGTTTTAAAGTAGTTCAACTAGCATTATTGTAGCTTGATGGTGAATAATTTTATTATTCGAATAATTACGCAATTTAAAACATAGATGTGATTGTATTTTCTTTTCTTTCATTTCTTACTTTTAATTTTTATTCTGGATTCTGACTAGAGACAGACTGGCGTTTATTCTTTTTTGTTATGTTACAATTTACTATAGTTATTTTTTAATCTTAGATGTACACCACGACACCTGCTGTTTATAGTTGTTGCGAGTAGCAGCTAGTATTTTGTATATGTCTGAATTTTTTGTGCTATTAGGTCTGTTCCAAAAGTATCGCGAAATTAATGTTTCTTCAAAAATTATTTATTTATTAATGAATATTTTTATTTTCTCTACTACTTATAAGTAATCCCGATCAGATACACTTGTGCTTACATTTTTGTCAATCCTCGAAGCACTTAGAAAAATAATTTTTTGTGATCTTGTTAAGCTCCTCCTTCGATGCCGTCTTTATCGCCTTGGTCATGGCGTAACGTAGTCATTTCCTGGGTCTCTTCAGTTTCTAGAACAAAAAAAGTCACAAAGGTCAGATCTGGGAAATACGGTGGCTGCAGCATCAGTAATGTAAACGTCTGAATAAATAAAGTTCGGGAACAAGCAACGATGTGTTTTTGGTCAAAGTTGTGTAATTTTGGTGAGAACTTCGCGGCGGCCCGTCTCATGCCCAAATTATTGGTAAAAATCGAATGGTATTCGAGCCAATCATTATTTTGGGACCTCAGCACTTTCTCTAAAGCCGATTCAACGATTGGCCAAAAATATTTTCTTCACTTCATCAATCTTTTTGTCTGGTGTAGACGTGCTCGGGCCGTTCTCGGTCCGCTGAGAACATACTGTACCACCGATAAACGTTGCTTTGGTCAAAAGTATCTCCACCATATGCAATACAAAAAAATTTGGAATGCGTCTAATTTGATTTTTCACCCAAAATTTAATACATATTTTTTAATCCATTATTTGCAATAGGCAAAAATCAAAGACGAGCCGAAACGCGTCCTAACAAAATAGCTTTTAAAAAATTAAGCAAATATTCAAAAAGTGGTAGAACGTGACGGCATAAGTGACAATGAGGGACATAAGTACAAAATAACGCCTATAAATATATATATTTGAGTGTGTATGTTTTATCATACGTTTTAATGACGGATGTATTTTGGGATGCGCTTATTCTATACTATTTTATACTCAAATGGTCCCTCGAGTACGAAATCCAGGTCAGGTCTGATTAGTCGCCCAGATTTAACTCCAGGCTTTTCTAACTCCGACTACAGTAATGCGGTTAGCTAACTTTGAACAGTTCCCTCAAATGCAAATGGAGTCGAGTGCTAATGCTCTAATTATGATGAAATGAAATAATATATTATGTTTTTCTTTATATCTATATCTAATCAGCTAAGTGGTCAACTAAACATGTTTTCAGTTATTTAATATTATTTAATTCTTTATTATTAGACACAAAATTACTTATAGTATTAATTAATTGATCACGTCGGGGTCACCACGGCGACTATAAGTTATCAAGTCGGGGTCGCCACGGTAGATGGTCCTTTTTTCCTATATCATAGACAAACAGATGGGTCTCCCGATGGAAAGAGTCAACCATCGTCTATAGACACCAAAGGTGTTAATGGTGCGTTGTCTATGGCCACATGCATAAGTTTACCGGCTACCTTACCCTCCAAACCGGAACACTACCGTGACAAACACTGGCGCTATTGCGACAGGAATTGGTAAGGCGGTGGTACCAGACCCGGGTGAGACATTCGACTTTTAGATTGTTTAGTCCACAGCCGAAATTCGACTGATTCGACTAAACAATGAAATCTCTTTTAATTTTACCTCAATTGACATTAGCCGTAAATAAAATAGTATATACTCTTGCTAGGTGGTAGCGTTCTACATTGTCTTGCCCGGGTCTGGTACCACCGCCTTTTCTATTCCTGCCGCAATATCGTCAGTGCTAATCACTGTCGTGTTCCGGTTTAAAGGGTAAGGTAGCTGGTAAACATGTGGCATTGTGCAATGTGGCATTAGACTTCGCCACAAGATAGCAACGCACCATTAACAACTTTGGTGTCTATAGGCAATGGTTGACTCTTTCCATCAAGAGACCCATCTGTTCGTTTGCTATCTTATGATATAAAAAATGTGTGTATAATATCCTTTATGTCACGTGAATATAGTGTGTAATGTTTTTATTTATTTACTAGCTGTGCCCGCGACTTCGTTCGCGTGGGAAAATTTCTAAATAAAAGTAGCCTAACTTACTCCTTATTACATCAGCTATTTGCCAGTGAAAGCCCCGTCCAAATTGGTCCAGCCGTTCCAGAGATTAGCCGGAACAAACAGACAGACAGACGGACAAAAATTGTAGAAAATGTTATTTTGGTATATTAAAGTGTGTACATCCATATACATTAAGTTAAAAGCGGTTTTTTTAATATTACAAACATACACTCCAATTTTATTTATTTGTATAGATTTAATGCGTTTCTAATGCATTTCATTTAAAAACATTATGTTTCTGCAGTCCTCTGCAATGTAAGCTTTAACTGTGCCAAATTTCATACACTGGTGTTCACTGAATTGTTTTAAAAAGGCGTACAAATTTTTACCTTTACGTATTAATCTATACAAATAAATAAAATTGGAGTGTCTGTTTGTAATATTAAAATAACCGGTTTCAACTAAATGCATATGGATGTAATGTACCGTATGGTACATTTACCAAAATAACACTTTTTACGATCTTTGTCTTTCTGTCTGATTGTTTGTTCCGGCTAATCTCTGGAACGGCTGAACCGATTTTGACGGGACTTTCACTGGCAGGTAAATGATGTAATAAGGAGTAAGGAGTAACTTAGGCTACTTTAAAAAAAAAATCCGACGCGGACGAAGTCGCGGGCACAGCTAGTATCTATACATATAATAAAATTGTAGGAAAGTCAAAACTGTACATTGAATATTTTTTTTAAAAATACTTGGGGCGTGATCTACAATCGATATAGAAGCCAAAAATATAGTTTTTAGAATTTTTGTCTGTTTGTCTGTATGTATTTTTGTCTGTTTGTGTATGTATGTCCGGGGTAAACTCAAAAAGTACTGCATGGATTTGCTTCAAATTTTGCATGAATATTTCTAACAGGTCAGGTCAACATATAGGCTACATATTATCACGATATCACCTAAGGGGGAGGAGCTGTGCGGAGTAAACGAAGTTCGCGCGGACGAAGTCGAGACGATATATATTATATAAAAAAACAATTTCCCACTTTTAGGGAAGTCGGTTGAGAAGAACGTATTTTATATCAAATATATCTGTTGTCACGAAGCTGCCGTTGATTACGGCAAGCTCTACCGGGGCGCAACTTCCAAAGCTTTTCAATGGCGTTCGTAAAACTTTCCGTTTGTTATTGACGCAAATTTTATTTCATTTTGCTCTAGATGTAATTTAATTCCGCTGTAATATACGGGTATTGAGTTTGCGACTTCCCGAATTTTGTTGTTGCATGTTTTGTTACAAAAGAAAAATGCTTTACCCACATAATTCAATTTGCATGCTTTTAAAGTGTAATTGTCAAGAATGCCCGAGGCGAATGAAAAAATCAATGTATTTACAGTTACTTAATTTTTTTAGAAGTCCGTCCGTCTCCCCGTATTGGTCTGGGTCCCCTTTGAAAAATAGATCATCTGCCATTCCATCAGGCAGTATTTTCAGATTTGCGAAATGTGTCTCTACCGTCGTAACTACTAGGTAACTAGGTATCTAGTAACTAGTAAACTTCTGCAACATTTCGACCGGGTTCGGTACTACCGGCGGGGTTATCACGTATCTCGCAATGCCCAATTATCGCAATTGTTTATTTTTTGAAAGACACATATGCCCGATTGCGCCAAACTTAGGAGCCACCTAAATTGATTCTTAAATATTTAAGACTTTCCTAACACGAAAACCATTTGCACTAACGCTAAGACATTCTTAAACTAGTTTAGGATAGTCCGTCCATTAGGTCGCACTTAAAGTTAGAAATCTGCTTACCCTCTAATTTTGTCAGGCTTCAAAAATGTCATCAACAACAAATATAGCTGTAAAATTTTAGATATTAACTTGTATTAAATACAACATGGATGTAAACGTAAATGTTTAGAGAAATAGCCTACTTTATATTTATGTATTTAATATCCACAAATGTAGCAGCTTTTTATTCTAGAGACGTTTTTATAGTTTACATAAATATCTATAAAAACTATTTGTAATTGTGTTTTATATAATAGTAATAGATGTTTTGGGCCGTACGCCGTCACGACAGCTGAAGCGCCAAGGTAATGAAAGATGATGAGGTCCCATGCCATACACGTTTTACTACAAGAAAACGATGCATCTATTCTTGACCGTAGCTGTAAGAATAGCTTGGATAATATCGAAGATTACGACTATGAAGACTGTGTGCAACTATCAAAAGATCGTCAATAATCCCACCTACGTAAATAAATGAAGTACGAGTGGTAACGATGTGTCGGCGGGTATTGCCGCAATTTCGACCTACTTCGTCAAAATCTCGATAGACAAAAGTGTTTCATATATGTGCTGATTTAAAATCACTACATATATTTTAAAAATCTTTACTTCAATGTGTCCATAAAATATAACATTGTTGCAAAATAATTTACTGAAAAAATATTCAATTTACAGTTGCATACATTTAATATTTAGGACTAACTACTAGAAGGACTAGTTTTTAACGACGTGAAGTGAATTAATTTGAGAACTTCCCAAAGCTGTCCAGAAAACCAAATCATTTGGAAGAATATTGGGTGGATCGATCTAATTGCAACAAGTTAAAGTTAAGTCATCCTACTGCTACCTATACATAAATAGAAAAGGAATCACGATGGTGGTGATAATATAGTTCAGCTCTACTGTACTTGTTTATCAGAACAGCGCGATGTACCATGGACATACATTATTTCAATAATATGGTAATTTTCTGACTGAAAGTGTTTCTTGAATACTCGTATGTATGTAACTAATAATAGATAATCCTTAATAAAAAAACAACAAAAATATTATGATTGTTTCTTTAAACCTCTAGCCTAGTTTGCCTTATCTTTAATATTAATATTAGGATAATTACTGAAATATAATTTACCTCACTGAAATACACTTCCTTCGTTATGGAGCAATAAGTAGTTCGGGTACCTATTACTCAGAATTACACTTTTTAAATTACAATTATCCATACAAACCCTTTTTGCGAGATTTTTTCTATATTGTACACTCTACTTTTTCCTTTCACTGCCACTCACTCTTCCAGTCTTATCCTGGCTGCTAACCTTCCTGCCCTAGTTATTATACGCTACATATCCTATTCCATCACTTCTTACCTTACTCTTTCACTATTGCTAGTTTACCCCTGTTCTATACATCCACCACTCTCTTTGTCTCCAGACAGTCAAACCTATAAATCCTAACTTACCTACTCTGCCTATCTTACACTTATTACACTTCTTTTTAAGTCCAATTGCGTGAATTATACGCAAATTAGTGTATAAGTTTGTTTTTGGGCAAAATTCAAACGACAGAGTACTAACTGTACACCTGTAAAGATACATACTTAAGTTTTTTAATCAGATCAGATCAGTTAATAATCAGAATACGATACTTTCCAAGGATGTGCTTTCTTATAAAACATAATAACTGGGATAGAGTGTAGTAATTACAAATACCACCCAAGGCATATTTCATTCTCAAGAGTGTTGAGTTATCATAACATTTCTAATATTGCGTACAAATATGGGGTTCTGCGTGATGTGACTGCCAGACATTCTGACAGACAATTTATCAAAACATCTCAAATGCTGAGACATATTTGAAATCGCCTGCAGGAGGCGACTCGTTAGCGAGTAAAAATGTTAGTTTTGTTACCACCTTATTGTATATTTTGTCTTTGTCCTCTTTGTCTTTGTATAAAATCGCAGTACTTTGTGGATAAAATACTAATTGTTTATATTGTTTATGTTCTCATGTAAGTGAATTTGTAATTCTTAGTGGGAATAAAGTTCTATAACCATATTGTATATAATGTTATTTAAATTTCATTTAGTAAGTAATAGGTATACTAAAATTAAAAGCGTGTGATAATGATTGAAGATTTTAGATAATTGTGATTGATGATTGATTCCTATAGTTTATTAGCCCATGTGTTATCCAGTTTCTGGGCCAGGGGCGGGGGCAACCCCAGTGGGTACGCCTCCCCCCCCGTTCCCATGAATGTATGTAATTAAACTATGCCAGTGGTTACTATCAATTCGTTTCGACTTCCAACGACCGCGACTTGAAATCTTATAGGATCGTTCCCCGTGATATCTGAGTTTTATTTGTTTTCATTGCCCATGTACATCCTGAATTACGTTCAAATATACCCAGCGGTTTTTCATAAAATACCAACTTTCAACCTTTAAGCCGATACTAACAAAAACACTAATTACATAATTCCTACATCAGAGATGTTTTTTCACTCACCAACGACTTATTTTCTTTACTAAATTTTATTTCTTGACTGTCTTGGTCCAGGCGTGTAATAATAATATCAACACTAATAATATGAATGCGAAAATTTGTCTTTTATGCTTTCACGACTAAACCGATAAACCGATTTTGATGAAATTTGGAATAGTTGAAGACCTAGGGTCAAACATTTAAAAGTTAGGGGTTATTTTTTTCAAAAATCAACCTGGAATAGTATAGTATATAGTGATAAAGTATATAGTCGGCATGTTAATCTACTCGCGGGCGAAGCCGTGCTTTTCAGGTAGTAATTTAATATTGGTGGACAAATTACATGGTTGATGAACATGTTATTTATCCATCAATATTAAATTCCCCCGTCCCTGTCGGGAATCGAATCCGAACCCAATTAATAGCGATGTCCGAGCCGCTAACCACTCGACAAACGACTAAAAATTGATAGTTTAGCGGAAAGTCAGATCGTTTGCCACCCTCTTGTGCTAGCAGGTTTTACTAGGTAGTAGAGTTCGGCAACGTCTCGCCCGGATCTGATACCACCGCCTTACCTATTCGTGACGCAATAGCGTTAGTGCATATCACTGATGTGTTTCGCTTTGGAAAGTAAGGTAACTGTAAACTTGTGAAATTGTTGTCGTATTTCGATTTGGAGAGTACGGTAGCTAGTAAACTTATGCATGAGGCATTAAAACCCCGCCACACGAATTTTAACGCACCATTAACAACTTTGTTGTCTAAAGGTAATGGTTTCTCTTTCCATCAGGACAGCTCTCTGCTTGTTTATTATCCTATGATATAAAAAAACCTGCTAAATCTCGAGTCGGACTCGCGCACGGAGGGTTCCGTACCATCATAGCAAAAAAAATACGAAAAAAAAAACAAGTTTATTGTATGGGGTTATATATGGAGTATAGCCTAATTATTTTCATTTTTTTATTTTTAAAATTTGTTGTTATAGTGGCAATGGAAACACTTATTTTGTGAAAATTCCAGCTTTCTAGCTATCACGGTTTATGAGATACAGCCTGATGACAGACAGACAGACGGACAGACAGACAGCGGAGGCTAAGTAATAGGGTTCCGTTGTACTTTTTAGGTACGGAACCCTAAAAAATTAAGCGGAAACACACAAATCCAAATCTGGTTATCAAAAGAAGGAATGTGGCTTTATTTTTGTATAAAACCGTCTACTTTGTAGCAGTACGCAAGCTAGCACGTTAGTGACGCAGACGTAATGTACATACTACAGACTATAGATATTACATGATACTAATCATACTACTAAGAAATCTAACAATTACTTTCCCATCTACTCACGGTTATTGAAACATTAACTCTACATTTCCTGGTTGTTGAGATTATTGTCTTTTTCCTTACAGTGGAAAACACTTTTTGTTTCCTTTTTGCCATGCGTAACAAAGTTATGTAAATTGTTTCTTTTGCGGCGGCCAAATGGAGTGACGACTCGCCAACGGCGCCTTAATAAAAAATTCTAATGAGGAAATACGGAGATCTCGTTTCTTTGCGTAAAAAAGTTATTATAAAGGTTTAAATGCAGCTACATATTTTTACCGGACTGCATTAGAAGGAGGGTAAAGTTTTCATGTGTAGTAGGTATGTTTATATAAATGTATATTTCTTTTGTACGTCGAGAGCCTCTTAAGTAGGTATGTTGAGTTTGCAGGTCAGGCCCAATAAGATTGATAGATTTAAGTTTTAAATATATTTTTCTTGTGCTGATTGTTTCAGTGGAAGATATAAATTGACCCTTAATTTCATAACTAACTAACTGTTAGTTATGAAATTAAATATAACTAAATAACTAACTGAAAAATAAATATATATCAAATACAAAAACTAATGTATTTTTATTTATTTCAGGTATGGCTTGTTAATTATACTTATCATCATGCAAACTGTAAGTAACTTTTTATGCATTTTTAAGATTTATCTAAAAATGGAAATCTAGATATGATCATTACCATCGTTTTAATTAGCATACGACGATGTTGATTATCACGTATCTCGCCTCTAGAAAAAACGGTAAATCGTGTGATAAATCGGAACTTTGTTTCACTTTGGCTACCTGATGAGGTAACGGGCGTGATTTTTTTGTTATATCTTAATTTGTTTTAACCTGCATTGTTCCGAGTTTTTTTCGGAAGAATAGTCTAGTCTACATGTTTTCTTACCTAACTCGTAAAACTCGGCCGAGGGACAAATATATCACTAACATCGTAACTAAGAAGTGGTAGATTTCTTCGACATCTCTCGCCAGAATTGGTACTGCGGATTTACTTACACCAATAGCGTCGGTGCTTGACACTCTGTGTTACGGATGGTGACAGACTTAGCAATAAACTTACCCATAAAATAACAACACAATTTTTAACTTCCCACTACGTATGTAGGATAAGGAAGTTACTGATTTGACGACGTCATTTTCACGATGACGTCAGTATGTCTGTATGTGTGTATGCGTGTATGTATGTAAACATTTCATAACTTCTTAACGGCTTGACCGATTAAAACGTGGTTGATGGCATTCGATTGGATATCGCTCAAGAAGCACTTTTTGAAAATTAAAGAATAACATGATTAATAGGAAGACTTCCGTAACGGCCCGCCCGGAAATTTGGCACCACCGCCTTACCTATTCCTGCCACAATAGCGTCAGTGCTTGTCATATCGATTGTCGTGTTTTTTGGTTTGAAGGTTAAAGTAGCCGGTAGACTTATGCATTTGGCATTGCCATCACGCCACACGGATAGCAACGCATCATTAACATCTTTAATGTCTATAGGCAATGGTTTCTCTTACCATCAGGTAAGCCATCTGCTTGTTTGCTATCCTATGATATATAAAAAATCATTTTATGTCGAAAAATTGTGTTAAATCGCATTCGAAAGATCAAAATCGACCATCGTTACGAAAATAACCAGCTTTTCAGAACTTAAAATACTAAAATTTGAACAAACATTACATTTTTGAACTGTTCGAGGTCTAAATCTATGCTAAGGTATTGTTTTTGATTCCTTGAGTTTAAATTACGTCAATTTAGCGGGAAGTTTCAATGATGACCTACAAAGTCCCGACTCCGCCGTGTTGGTCCCGGCCTCCTTTGTAGAATAGGCCAACTGCCGTTCCGCCAGGCAGGTCGTAAAAGGCGACCAATTGGCTATCGAGTCACTACCATCGTGGCTACTAGGTGGTAGAGTTCTGCATTGTCTCGCCCGGGTCTGGTACCACCGCCTTACCTATTACTGCCGCAATAGCGTCAGTGCTTGTCGCTGTCGTGTTCCGATTTGGAGGGTAAGGTAGCCGGTAAACTTATGCATGTGGCATTAGACCTCGCCACAAGATAGCAACGCACCATTAACATCTTTGGTGTCTATAGGCGATGGTTGACTCTTTCCATCAGGAGACCCATCTGCTTGTTTGCTATCTTATGATATAAAAAAAAAAAAAAAAAAAAAGTTACAAAGTCAATCGGTTAATAATATACTTTTTTTATTGCCTTTGAAGCCCGGCTCTATGTAAAAGGCCTTATATTTGGTGGTAAGCCTCAACAGTGTGTGTGGTACCCTATATCTGTCGTACTCGAGTAAATCCCAAAATCCCCTCTTAGGCTCCCCTAAAAAACCTACTATACCTTCTAGGCATGGAAATTATTGTTAAATTAGATTAACTGTTATGTTGTTAAGTTAATTAATGTTTAACAGTTATTTATTTATGTTACATTATATCAGTAGCCCATATATAATAAGTATTAGAAGCAGTAAAACACGAAGCTACTAAGAAAAATGTCCTCTAGAATAGTTTTAATAACTTTTAACAGTTATATCACGGTCTCTCGAAATATTTTTAATAACATTATCATCATATATCAAGTTATTGGTAATTTTAGTGATGCGTAAAAATTACTTTTAACAGTATTTGCTAATATAAATAATAGTTGTTAATTATTAAAAAAATTTAGTACGAAATTTAATATGCTAACTGTTAAATGATCCATACCTAATAAGTTCACGGTTTGAGATAACACACAAATGTATTATTTATACACAACCGGGAAATAGTTGATTTCAATACATGTTAATTACGATCGAGTTCATTAAAGTAAATATAGCCAATTGCCGATTGACCCGTAAGGCCCTTGCAAATGTAAATCTCAATCTAGTTTAAATTACTCACGTACGCTGATTGAAATTGATTGAAGTCTTCAGGGAGCTTAATGCGAGTGCACAAGGAAATCTCGCTTTAATAAATTACAGTTCTGGTTCACGATTGTGTACATAAGATGTGTGCGCAAGTTTTTTTTTTGGGAAACGTACAATTTAAATAAGTCTGCCGCTATGATTGATTTGTTGTATTTTACAGTACAACCAATTAATCATAGCGGCAGAATTATGGACTACTCAATGTTATCGTTTTTTTTCGTATTATCGCAATTCCAGACTGGGATAGGTATTTATGTGATGAGCACAGATGTTTGTATTTCCGAGATCTGAATATATATCTTCACATCTTTCCCACGTATTGATCCCGGGCTTTTTTCCCCGTGTTGGTCCCGCACTTCTTTGAAGAATGGGCCAACTGCCGTTCTGCCAGGCAGGTCGTAAAAGGCGACCGATTGGCTATGCGGGTCACTACCATCATGACTACTAGGTGGTAGAGTTCTGCATTTTCTCAACCAGGTCTGGTCTGGTGCATAAGTCTTAGGGCTTCCTCACTTTCCAAACTGCAACGCGACAATGAGAAGCATTGACGCTATTGCGGCAGGAATGGGTAAGGCGGTGGTACCACATACCTGGGCATAAATGCGGAACTCTGCCACCTAGTAGTCATGATGGTTATGACACTAAAGCCAATCGATCGCTTTTTATCGACTTGCCTGGCAGAACGGCAGTTGGTCTATTCTTCAAGGAGCCCGGACGAAAAGTAATTGATTCATGAGGAAGGTTTATACACGCATTAAATAGCAGGTAATTTCAAAAATTTTTGCAAAATATTATAATTAAACAATCGTGCGAAGTCAGGGCGGGTCGCTAGTTTAATATAAATTAGTTTTTTAATATGATTTTTTTGATAGTGGTAAATTTGAACTTTTTTCATTTTTTGATAATTTTATTTATATAAAAATCTATGTGTGTATGTTCCATATAAACTGAATGAAATTTTTAAAAACCGAAACTGAATGAAATTTAAAATTTTTAGATTAGCCCAGGGGATGAAGTTTTTAAGCCATCGAATCAACAGAACTGTTTTTGGCTTTTTGGTAACTTTTTTGTCCTGTGCAAATGCAGGTTCGCTAGTTCTAGCATATTATAAGGCTGTTTAATGTGCTATTAAACAGTATCACTTTAAAGGCAATTTAATCGAGGGCCGACTATAGAAAGTACTTGCTGTGCTCGCGACTTCGTCCGCGTAGATAAATTTCCATAGTGAATGTAGCCTAAGTTACATCTTATTACATCAGCTATGTGAAAGCCAGTGAAAATCCCGTCAAAATTGGTCCAGCTATTTTAGAGATTAGCTGAAACAGACAGTCAAAAATTTTAAAAAAAGTTATTTTAGTATATGTACCATATACTAAAATAACTTTTTTCCACATATACATATACTAAAATAATACCCATATGCATTTAGTGAAAAGCAGTTATTTTAATGTTACAGACACTCCAATTTTATTTATTTGTATAGATGTTTTTTATATCATAAGACAGCAAACAAGCAGATGGGTCTCCAGATGGAAAGAGTCAATCATCGCCTATAGACACCAAAGATGTTAGTGGTGCGTTGCTATCTTGTGGCGAGGTCTAAGTTGGCCTATTCTTCAAGGGAGCCCGGGACCAACACGGGGAAAATACATATTAATTCTTGAATGGATGAATGAATACACTTTACTGCGCACAAGCAGGTACATGGGTACACAAAGGTGGCCTTATCGCTACAGAGCGATCTCTGTCAGACAACCTTTAGGCTAAGGAGATACTTTCTTTATATTTACACTTGGGTATATGGCGCTACCGAAATATACTACATAAATAATACAATATAACGAAATACAATGGACTAAATATCAAAATATGTGCATAGCTAGCTGCTGCTAGTAGCTGCAGCGTGAAGCCAACTGCATTATAAAGGTTTTTAGTGAATCCCGCGGTATCACTAATTTTTCCGGGATAAAAAGTAGCCATATTCTATTCCAGGTCATCATCTACCTATGTGCCAAATTTCATTCAAATCCGTTTCTTAGTTTTTTCGTGATTGAGTAAGTAAAACATCCATCCATCCAAATATCTAAACTTTTGCATTTATAACATTATACTATAGAAATATTGATTGACAAGTACATTAAAATGTAAAAAATAATTCTTCGCTACTTTATACAATGAATTAATGCTATTAATACAATTGATACCGTTTGATTGAACTGGTGTATAGGGAACACAAATTGCGTCAGATATATGAGCGAACACCCCGCTAAGTAGTGGGAAACTTGCTGAAGTTTCGGTCGCGGGATTTGCATGCAAATTATCGCTTGCAGTGTTACTGTACACAACTCCCTGTGGAGGATGCTAGGTATGAATCCCTAATGGAAAAGCGGTTTGAACTGTTCCAACCCAAATCCGGGAATGTAACTCGACGATGACAATCGAATACTAAGTTGATCATGGTTCATTGTTACGCAATCGAAAATTTCTATAGACATAATTAGAAAGATGATGAAAGTAAGACATGATCTTTATATTAAGTAGCAGTATCGATTTATTTTAGTAGTTGCTTCGGTATTTTACCCCGTGTTGGTCCCGGGCTCCTTTGAAGAATAGGCCAACTGCCGTTCTGCCAGGCAGGTCGTAAAAGGCGACCGATTGGCTATACGAGTCACTACCATGTGGTAGAGTTCTGCATTGTCTCGCCCGGGTCTGGTACCATCGCCTTACCTATTCCTGCCGCAATAACGTCAGTGCTTGTCATTATCGTGTTCCGGTTTGGAGGGCAAGGTAACCGGTAAACTTATGCATGTGGCATTAGACCTCGCCACAAGATAGCCACTTACCATTAACACCTTTGTTTTCTATTCATTCATCTGCTTATTTGCTACCTTATAAAAAAACCGTCATCATTGTGGCTACTAGGTAGTAATTCTGCATTGTCTCACCCGCGTCTGGTACCACCGCCTTTCCTATTCCTGCCGCACTAGTCAGTGCTTGTCACTGTCGTGTTCGGTTTGGAGGGTAAGGTAACAGGTAAACCTATGCATATGGCATCAAGACCTCACCATAAGGAATGCAACGGACTACTAACATTTTTGGGTGTCTCTAGGCGTTAGTTGATTCTTTTTATCAGGAGACCCATCTTGTTTGCTATATTATTATACTAGCTGCAGCGTGCAGCCCGCTGCATTATAAAAGTTTTTGGTGAATCCCGCGGGATCACCTAATTTTTCCGGGATAAAAAATAGCCTATGTGCTATTCCAGATCATTATCTACCTCTGTGCCAAGTTTCATTCAAATCCGTTCTGTAGTTTTTGCGTGATTGAGTAACAAACATCCATCCAAACATCTATCCAAACATCCAAACTTTCGCATTTATAATATTAATATAGAAATAATATAGATAATATCTGGTTGACCGAGCTTCGCTCGGTTTTTCACATACCCATATCTTGGACCTGGAACCTTGATAAATCGATTCCTTGACCCGAAAAACCCCTAATTTGTGGCTTTCCGAGCCAATTCCGAGATTCCAAATATATATATATATGACCGCCCCGTTGGTCGAGTGGTTAGAGACCCTGACTACGCAATCAACGAGGCTCGGGTTCGATCCCCGACGGGGACAAGCATTTGTGTGATGAGCATAAATGTTTGTATTTCCGGGTTTGGGTGTTTATTATATACATTCTAGTATTTATATATGTATTTCTATGTATTAGTATCGTTGACTAACACCCATAACACAAGCAAAATAATTTGCTTACTTTGGGGTTAGATCAGTAAGTGTAATTTGTCCCGTGAATTATTATTATTATTATTATTATTATTATATATATATATATATATATTAGGACTTATTAATATATATATATATATATATATATATATATATATATATATATATATATATATATATATATATATATATATATATATATATATATATATATATATATATATATATATATTAGGACTTATTTTAATTGTAATAAGTGCCAAAAAATTGCTCATTCTTTTTTCTATTGGGAGTGATAGTTATTTTGTACGTAAAATTGTTTTTAATTAATTAATAATATAAATAATTTGATTGCACCTTATTACACTACCACTCGACTCGTTGACTGAGCGCCCCAAACGAGTATCCTAAATAGAGTATCTTAACAAGACTGCTGTTCGCTCTTACTCGGAGTAGGAGCACGCTAGTTAGACGGACAAATATCTCATGAATGAGTATAGTATCTGTGCGTTCAGAACTGCTCGCTCGAGGAGTATAGCTTAAAACGAGTAAAACTCTTACTCCCTATCCCTGATATATATATATATATATATATATATATATATATATATATATATAAACATATTCGTTTTAATAATTAATCGTATCGTTTAAACGTATTAGATATAAAAACATATATTGAAGGTTCGATCCCCAAATCATGCAAAAGTGTTAAGTGGTATAAGGTTTTTTCGTTATTAATCTCGAAAATCGAAATCACAGTAGCAACTCGGAGTCTGGTGGTGGCGCGTTATCACTACAATTACACATAAAGCTCCAGGTCCCGGTTATCACAAGAACAAGCTATAGTCAGTATCAGGTTGTAGTATTTTATGTTGCTGTTTTGTCATGTGTCTTTATGCGTGACTATTTATAGTAAAATAATCTATACATTTGCGTTCGAACGATTGATTAGTTATTGACATAATTGAGCCATTACTAATAGTTTAAAATGAAAAATAGGCCTTCTGCCGTCCCGCCCGCTACAACGATAGCAACGCATAATTCACATCTTTGGTGTCTATAGGCAATGGTTGTCTGTTTCCATCAGAAGAATTATCTCATGATATTAAAAAATACCTCTTGTGGTAATAAATATATCCTTTGATACTTCAAGATGATAATATATCATTTTTTAAATTTATTTTATACGTATTTTCGCAATTTTAAGCCATGATTGAGCACGACCTATCGTGTCGTGTAATTTAACCGGTGTCTAGGCTACACAAATTGCATCAACAATTTGAGCGGATCCCCAGCTACATGGCGGGAAACTTGCTGAAGTTTCGGTCGCGGGATTTGCATACAAATTATCGCTTGCAGTGTTCTGTACACAACTCCCTGCGGAGATGTATGAATCTAATGGAAAATGTGTTTCAAGTACTCTAACCCAAATCTGGGAATGTAATCCGAGGATGCTATTCGTATACTAACTTTATACTGATTAAATGTTTCGTTACAAGACATTTGTTTAATGTTAGGTACATTTGACTTTAGAATGTTACGGCCGGTTTCCGAAACGCAAATTAATTTTAACAATTAATTAGTTTAACATCATTTTTACAAGCAAGTCGCCTCTGTGGTCTAGTGGTCCGGTGTTGTTAACCACACGAGGTCCCGGGTTCGATTCCCGGGTCAGGCAATTCAAAAAATGTTTTTTCAGTTTTCTGATAAGAACAACGTTGCCCGGGATTGGAAAAGTGCCCGGTTGGCGATAGGCTTGCCACCTATCACATTGTGGGACTAAGTATCTTCGGCAAATCGTGGGTGCACTTGTTGTATCTCTGCCTACCTCTTCGGTGATACGGGCTTGCAGATACTTAAACACAGAGTAATTTTAAAATTAATTTTGCGTTTCAGAAACCGGCCGTTAGTCACATTGCAACTGGTCAGAACTATGTGGATAGGTCTATTTTATGCATATGTTACGTATCATGTTATATTTCTGTAGATACTATATTAATCTCGTGTTGGTCCAGGCTTTGTTTTAAAAATGAGGCGAACGATTGGCTATGCGAGTCACTACCACGTGGCAACTAGGTGGTAGAGTTCTGCATTGAATCGCCCGAGTCTGGTACCACCGCCTTACCTATACTGCCGTAATAGCGTCAGTGCTTGTCACTGTCGTGTTCCGGGTTGGGGGGTAAGGTAGCCGGCACGTTATACAAAGATGTAATATTGCCGTCTATTTTTTATTATTTAGACGTTATTATTTAAACGGATTGTACTACCGTCATGGTTTATTTAGATCCTGTTGTTGGTCTGGCAAACGATCTATTTCCCCGTTTAAAATAGGTAACCGCCTGTTTTACTGTTAGATAATCTGTAAAATTATTTTAAATTCAATAATTTAATGTGATTTCATATGGTTGTACTTATAATATCGTTACATCAATTAAAATTTTATCTTATTAATCCCACAAATTGCTAATGTGCGCCGCCGCCATTATAATGACGTCAGCTTTGGACAGGTACTTTAAACAGACAGCACTCAGTGGTGAAGAGATGGGAGTTATAGATATTTTATTTCACTATCACGTCGTGAAATTATTTGTTTTTTGCCAGTGTTATATCAAGCGTGATAAATCACGACCGTTATATTTAATAGTATCGAATATCGTAACAGTGTGTGTATTTTATTGCGTCTGTTATATCGCCGCGCAGTGATTACAATTTATAAGTGATTAGTAAAGTGAAATAACGCATTAAACAAATTTTCTCTTCTAGATGGCGGCACGGTGTCGCTCAAATTTTGTTGCTTTGTCTCTTTCGCATGATGGAATTCTGCAAATTATAAGCTTAATTAGTAGATTGGCCCACGTGAAAAATAAATCACGCTCGCGTTATATATAACATATGGTTTCGATGCATGTAACTGGCGTAACACGTGAATTATTTTACAACGAGTGATATAACCAGTGATGCGTGAAATGTGCCATGCCTACAGTGTAGTCGTCATACGAGTAGTTAAGCAGGCGTTAATCTATATGTGAGCGGTTACGCAAAAAGGGACCTCAAGGGAAAATAACTGATTTCGAGTAAATCACGTTTAAAATGTTGAGTCGAAATGAGTTTCGCCACGAGTGCGGGAGAGAGGCGCGGGGTGTTTTATGTTAGTGTCGTTAGTGAGCGACTTCGTCAGTGAGATAACTTTAAATTAAAGTAAAACAATAATACTGATAGTAGACACTTACCTGACATCACAGAAACTAGTGTGCGCTGTGTATAAGGTGTAATATTTTCAAAACTGCCTCGGCTTACATAAAAAATCATTTAAAAAAACTACGGCACCTAAAATTATTTTGATTAGAACAAAACAAAAATGAAGGACTATAGAATCAGAATTTATAAAAAAAAAAAACCGTTTCCAATCCCTTCAGGTCCCTTTTTGCGTAACCACTCACATATTAATATTATAAATGCGAAAGTTTGGATGTTTGGATGGATGGATTGATGTATTTTACTCAATCACACAAAAACTACTGAAAGGATTTGGCTGAAATTTGGTGATGATAACAACCTGGAACAGCACATAGGTTACTTTTTATCCCGGAAAAATTAGGTGATCTTGCGGGATACGCCAAAAACTTTAATAACGCAGCGGGCTGCACGATGCAGCTAATTACATATATGTGTAGTTTCGACGCGAAAGCATTTGTGTACATTATAATATCTACTAATATAATTACCATTTAGTGTTGGTCCGGGCTTATTTAAAGAACAAGTCATCTGCCATTCTGTTGGCAGTTGGTAAAATACGAATGGTTCGGCAAACGTGTCATTACCATTGTGAATACTAAGTTTTAGAGTTCCGTGGGATAGATACCACGGTTTATCTGTTCCTGAAACAATAAAATCAGTTTTTACTTGTGACTGTCATGTGTTGGTCGTCAAGACAGGTGTTGGTGATGCATTATTATCCCGCTTCATGGATAATAACGCACCACCAACACCTTTGGTGGCTACATGCGATGATTACTTTCCACCAGAAGAACCTAAATCTAGTTAGCTTTTCTATTAATAAAAAAAATTACAGTGTCTAACTTGTGATAATACTCATTTTATTATTATGTATCTGTTTGGAACGACACTAACTGAGTAGTGTAATGGATGTGGGTTTGAGTTAAGTTCCCGACGGGGAGCAATATGTTGATGTGATTAGCATAAATTTTTGTTTTGTGGGTGTTTACTGCTGCGTGGGTTACTACATTGATTCAGTATTAACATGTGTATTTTATGTATTAGTATTGCTAAATAACATTCATATCACGAGTAAATCATCTAATTTGGTATTAGTTCATTCGTTTAATTCGTCTATTAAAATTAATTTCATAATCTTTAACCGACCTTCAAAAAGTTGGAGGTTAGTAATTCGGTTGTATGTTTTCTTGCACGTGTTACCTCAGAACTCTGCCATTTATGAACTGATTTTGATTTTTTTAAATTTGTTGGAGAGTGTGTACTCCCTGTATGGTCCCAATTTAATTTGGTGAAGATCTGATGCTGGGTTCCGGAGATACAGGAAATAGGAAGTCGGTTGCTGCAGTTTTACTGCGTTAAAAATTATATAAAAAATAATTTTTCAGTATGTAATAATCATATTTCGCAGCTATATGCACTTTTATGTAAAATAAATTTTTCGTACGTCTTCTTATTTCGTGGCAAATATTCCATATAATATTTTGATAATATAAATGTTTCGCACCACATGACAAATAGGTACAGAAGTCAAACTCATGTATGTACTTCATCAATTTTCTTACCTACGCTGAGTAATGGCAGTCGCGTTAGGGTTATCAATTTTGGCTTATGCACAAAAAACTGTTAGTGATGATCGTATCTAGGTGTTTGATTTACTGTGGAGAATGAAACAGGAAGAACGGAAATGTGACCAATAATATCTAAAATATTTTTATGTTATTGTTATACCTATGACAGATATTTTCTGCACAAAAAGTTCACTGGCGCGTGTATCAAGCTGGTGGCACTCGCGCTTGTAATATTCTAACCATTCCGAGATAATACGTCTGTGAGAGGTATCTATGTGTGCGTTGCTCCACCGCCATATGTATGTAGAATGATTTCTGTACCTATTTGTTTTATGTTCGTACTTTGTCTTATTTCGCGGTAAATTTTCCACCTATTTTTTTGTTTAGCAAATATTTCACTTTTTTTTTGTTTTAAATAACTTTTCGTACATCGTCTTATTTAGCGGCAAATATTCCACATATAAGTTGTGTAAAATATATTTTCATCTTATTCAGCGGCAAAATTCCACACATCATTAAGAAACTTACGTGGAAATGAAATTAACACTGATAGCTTGACGTAAACTCATTACATTATATAATTTAACTTCATAATACAACTCACTCGTATTTCTAGCTTAGTAACTCAAGTTCCGTAAGAATAATTTGGGTACGTTATTTTAACTTAAACTTAGCATATCAAACTTGGGATGTAATCTCTCTTCATCGTATAACTGCTGAGTGTTATAGGCTGTGGGGTGTAGGTTGAATTTTAATGAAGTGCGTTGACATTCTCGGTTTTGAAGTTTATTTTTCGGTTTTCGTAATTAGAGGTATGTTAACGAGTTTATTTTTAGATTATTTTTAAGTATTTTATACTTCATCATTTCATAGTATAAAACAAAGTCGCTTTCCGCTGTCTGTCCCTATGTATGTTTAGATCTTTAAAACTACGCAACAGATTTTGATGCGGTTTTTTTTTTAATAGATAGAGTGATTCAAGAGGAAGGGACAGCTAGTAGATTATATATTAAATATCGTTGACAAACGTTACGTTTTACCCTGTTTTGGACAAGCTTCTTTAAAAAATCAATTGTCGTTCTGCCAAGCAGGTCGTAAGAGCCGATTGGCTTCACATGTCTACCATTGTGACTACTAGGTGCTAGTAGGTGCTAGAGTTCCACATCGTCTTGCCCTGGTATATGGTACCACTGCCTTACCTATTCCTGCCAATATACCGTTAATCCTTGTCATTGTCCTATTCCGATTTGGAGGATACTAAGTAGTGTTCTGCTAGCCGAAGGGGGTGTCAAGAGCCTTCACAATCTGCTATTATGTATGAAGAGTAATTTATGTGAAGGAAGCAAGACCAATCTAACCGCCTCGTTGATCGAGTGATTAGCGACCCTGATTACGCAATCGACCGGGCTCGGGTTCGATCTCCAACGGGGACAAGCATTTGTGTGATGAGCATAAATGTTTGTATTTCCGGGTTTGGGTGTTTATTAAATATATTTTTGTATTTATTTATGTATTTCCATGTATTAGTATCGTTGACTAACACATAACACAAGCAAATAATTTTCTTACTTTGAGGTTAGATCAGTAAGTGTAATTTGTCCCGTGAATATTTATTTATTAATTTTTAAAAAACTGCAAGGATCGTGCACATGCTGCACATGTCAATTAGTTTTCTCTGCCTATCCCCTAAGGGATCTGGGAAGATATGTAGATATTTTTGTAAAACAAAAAATAATAAATACTCTAATATAATTTTATTTACGTGTATAAACTCACTAAAAGAATATAAAAAAATACTTTCCGACTAGAAACAATTTAGTATTTGCATCTGTTTTGGCCGGGATCGAATCACTCTTGCCTTTATTAGTGATGCAAAATCGTATGGAATATCGTGTGTGCAAGGCCTCTTATGTTTCCGCCGCAGCCATTACTATAATGAATGATCTACATTCAAAGCCATGAGTGTAAATCGCTGTAGAGTTCACGCCTGTTCAGAATCATTACATAGTATAAAACAAAGTCGCTTTTTCTGTCTGTCCCTATGTCCCTATGTATGCTTAAATCTTTAAAACTACGCAACGGATTATGATACGGTTTTTTTAATAGATAGAGTGATTAAAGAGGAAGGTTTATGTGTATAATAACATACAATATATTGTAGAGAAATACTGAAATTTTTGAGTTTTCTGATGTCATGTCGTAAATAATTATATTTTTTTTCGCTTACATTGCAAACGCAGGCTAAACCCTACGAGATTTATCAAAATAATGTACTAAAAGTTTGTACACCTTGAAAAGGTCTACAGAAAACTCCGCGATGGTATATGTCTATCTCTTATGGATAACCCACAATAGCATTTTTTTGTCATTTACTTTTTACGAGAAATAATCGCTTTTTTTCGAAGCAATTTTAAGCAATATAGCACTAATCCTTATCCAATTAAATAACTTAAATATATTGTTGATTTAATATAGATCAATATGGCCGTTTACAGCATGTAATTTAAATAAATATTTTCGAAGATATTACAGATTTAAAATGCAGGGGCATAGCGGTTCCGGATTTACATGACCTGTGGCGGCGCGCGCACGGTATGTTCTGTTAAACCGCCGCGCTGGGAAACGTGATAAATATATAGACTGCAGCTGAAAACCGAAATTTAGTACATTCTTTTTTTTAAACTAAATATCACCATATAAAAATCATGTCGAAGATTAGAAATAGTACTAACAAATTATTTGTTTTAGAGATTTTTTTAGCCTGTTTTCGGAATTTTATATGATCAAGTAAAGTACATTCTATCATGTAATAAGTAAACACATTCCTTAGATAATATCTTCAGGTATATCGTATAATTTGTGTAAAATTGTTATTTAACAATTAATGTAAAAAACTATGTATGTAGATAAGGAAGTTACTGATTTTACCCCGATTTTCGAAAATCGAGTTTTCACCAGATGTCCATGTTTTGAGGTCCTAGGAATCTTTTCCGACTATTTTCACGATGACGTCAGTATGTCTGTGTGTATGTGTGTGTGTATGTGTGTGTATTTCATAACTGTATTTCATAACTTTTTAACGGCTAGACCAATCAAAACGCGGTTGATGGCATTCGATTGGATTCCGCTCAGCTTATATTTCCTGAGAATAAACCGATTTGGTCCAGCAGATTTTGAGAATTTTTAAAAAAACACAAAAAAAAATGTTGACGAAAGAGTATTTTTCTAATATAACTTCCGAACTTTATGTACCGATTGAGTACAAAAACTAATCAGCTCTATTCCTTGAAAAACTACGTCTAATACATAAATTGCATAAAAATCTGTTTATCCGTTTGGGATTAATCGTTGACGAAAAATTTTGAAAAAAGTGTTTTTTCGACGTAGCTTCGAAATTTTTCAACCAATATTTTTTTAGTGTTCTACGATATTTTAGTACTAAAAAAACTACGTCAAATGCCGTTTTAAAAATCAAAATCGAATTTAATTCTCAAAACTTATAGCTTTTTAAATATTAAAATTACGTTGATTTTAGCAAACTTACTTATTTTTTTTTTTGAATAATTTTCAAGTTAATTTACCGATTGACCTAAAAATATTATCAGCTTTTTTTCTCTAAAAACTGCGTGAAATACCGTTGATTTAATCAAAATCGGTCAATTTGTTTGGGATTTATAAAGGAAGCAAATTAAAAAAAAATGTTTTTGACATAGCATAGAAATTTTTCAACCTGTCGATTATTTAGCTAAAACAATATTTTAGATCTCAAAAATTGAGTTGAATGCCATCATCGTTTTCAATATATACAGCTTTTCAAAAATTAATAATATTGCCATTCTTAACAAAATAGATGTTTGAATTGAAAAATCGATGCTTATAGTTTTTACTCTTTTGAGCTTAAAATACCTTAATTTAGTGAGAAGTTTCAGGGTTTCCCATTTACTTTTTCCCGTTTGCTCCGATGCCTCGCCTTAATAAATCGCAGGGTCAAACCTTCAACTTTGCAGGCTTAGATGTGAGCGTTGACTGTTTTTCACATGGCAAACTATATATCGCTCTTTCAAGCGTAACCTCTAAAAAAACATGTTCGTATTGTCTAATGGCAAGAAAGCTGTACACGTTGTGTATAAAGACATTCTGTAATATATTAATTGTAAAAATAAAAGAAATAGGTAAAAATGTAAAAACTAAAAATGTAGTATCTATATGAATTTAGATATTTCAAAGATAGCAGGAAATCTTCATAGTATAAGGAAAGGGGAATTGTTTTACTCCAAATTTAACGCGTGCGGGCCACGGGCAGTAATGAATAAATCAAAACTACTGGATCGATTTTAAACATTTTTTCCCGTACGAAGCCGGGGCGGGCCGCTAGTAAGACAATAAGATATGCAACGCGGTTTATATCGCGTGTGAGAGAATACACTTCATCAATATCGACTGAAATCTTGTTTGTCCTAATACGCATACAACGAGAAACTTGATTTTTTTCAATCGCCATTGAAATTTGAACATTAATATTATCATGACACATTTTTCGTATTAAATCGAATTAAATTTGTAGCTAAGCTGGCTAAAGTGGACATTTTAGAAATAATGATTTTGTCTACGAGTTTTTATTACATATATTGATTTGAGTCTAAAAAATATAATAAGATTCAACTTATAAAATTACAATAATCAGTGTCCCCCGTGTTGGTCCGAGTTCCTTTAAAGAATAGGTCAACTGCCGTTCTGCCAGACAGATCGTAAAAGGCGACAGATTGGCTATACTTATCACCTTTAGGTGGTAGAGTTCCACATCGTCTCGCCTGCGTATTTGTACCACCGCCTTACGTATTTCTGCCACAATAGCGTCAATGCTTGTCAACTTCGTGTTCCGGTTTGAAAGGTAAGGTAGATTTATTCATGTGGCATTGCCACCCCCCACACGAATAGCAACGCACCATTAACATCTTTGGTGTCCGTAGGCGGTGATTTTTCTTTCCATCAGAAGAGCCATCTGATTCTTTCCTATCTTATGACTAAAAAAAATGTTTGTGTTCTATGTGTAAAACACATTTTTTAGTTCAAGCAATATACATATCTTCACGCCAAATCCCTTATAGGATAGACAGAGAATTAAGTGTCATACATTACGATCCAAACTGACTGGCCTTGCTTCATTCACATTCATAATTCTGTTCTCGCCAACACGCCGGTATCGTGATCTAGACTGACTTTCCTTGCTTCTTCCATATACACAACTCTCTTTATGCCAACACGCCTATTACGGAGACCCTTGAACGCCATCTTCGAACAGCACCCGGCTAATTTGATCATGATACCTCAGCAATTATCGAACAATAATCTTGGAAAACATTTTGAAAAAAAAAAATGTTTTCTTTGATCAAACTGCCAGCAATCGGTAACACATTCCATCTATTGTAATAGCTCTAGGTGTTAATATAGTCTAAGACCCAAATGATTCGTCGGCCGCTAGCTGTACCGCTTTCAACTTAATATTTTAGACTCCGCTCTCTCATCTTATACAAAACATTTTATACTAATTGCTTTGTACACATAATGTTTTTAAGTGATTTTTTTTATATTATAAGATAATAAACGAGCAGATGGGTCTCCTGATGGAAAGAGTCAACCATCGCCTATAGACACCAAAGATGTAAATGGTGCGTTGCTATCTTATGGCAAGGTCTATTGCCACATGCATAAGTTTACCGGCAACCTTAATTTCCAAACCGGCAGTTGGCCTATTCTTCAAAGGAGCCCGGACCAACACAGGAGTACAAGTAGCAGTTTTAATTCAAGACTACGCCGTGTTGTTTTTGTATCGTAATTCCTATTATATAATGATTGTGGTATTAATATGAATTTTAATGTTTTCATTATCATATCCGCGTAAGTAATGTCCGCAAGGGCCGTTTAAACAGCGGACACGTTTCGCTAATATATCATTTAATAGTCCGCCCCGTATCCTTTTGTATCCCCTTGTAATTATAATCCCCGGTGATCCCGCGGGTATTGTGCTGCATATTAATTGAGTGTGTTGACAATATTCCCATGTAATTTGTTGAGATGCGTACAATGAAACGCCTAACACTACATTGTGGTATAGCTCGTTTAAGTGGAAATATGCGTCCTGCTGCCGCATTTACACACTCAGTCAAATTTAAAATATAAATGCAATTCGTATTCAAATGACAGTTTATTCATTCAGTTTGTCATTAATTAATGTTAATATTTGCAATCATACAGTGACATCTTAATCAACAGAGATATGCCCGGTTCCTAAATTGACTCGTTTTAGTTTTTTTTGTATCATAAGATAACAAACAAGCAGATGGATCTCCTGATGGAATGAGTCAACCATCGCCTATAGACACCAAAGATGTTAATGGTGCGTTGTTATCTTGTGGCGAGCTCTGATGCCACATGCATAAGTTTACCGGCTACCTTATCCTCCAAACCGAAACACGACAGTGACTAGCACTGGCGCTATTGCGGCAGGAATAGGTAAGGTCTAATACCTGGCCCGGTCGAGCCAATGCAGAACTCTACCACCCAGTAACAGTAGTTACGAGTATTAACTATTTCCACAAGGCGTAAGCTAAAACTATTTCTATAGAGGAGATTGATGAATCGGCCTAAAGTGCTACAAAAATATAGCATCAATCAAAATTATCAAATTAATTTAATGTACAATAAGCCCATATTAGAATTCTACCGATACTTTTTAAAAGCAATTTTTTAAAGGGATTTTAGTTGGAAAGTCATGAAAATAATCAAACTTGTACGCTTTTTCTATTCTAAATCAAGCAAAGATTTTTCTTTTTTGCCATAAACTTAACACTTTCTTTTATTTATGACCAAATAAACAATTTAGAAATATATCGAATAGGTAAGACACAAATTTTAAACAAACTATTGTATAATATGCAACAAAAATTAATATATTTATTACCATAGTCGAAAATTACATCATAGAAGGCTGCTCTTAGTATCATTAATATTTTGCTGTAAAGAAACGGTGTCAATCTTATAACTTTTAAGTGGTTAAAATAAAATAATCTTATTGATACAAAAACGAATAAATGTATGTATATGACGATAAATTGCGATGTGAACTTAAAATATGTATAATGTAATAATTGTGAATTCAAGTAATATTAATCTTTGAAGGCTTTTCGTGAATTATAGCATCATAAAAAGTGTCCTTGGTACAATTGACATTCTTAATTTTTTAAAAATTATTGAAAAAAAAAAACAAAAACTGAAAAATCTACGTAATGTTGTTAAAGTACAATAATTATTATAAGCAAAGTATAAATATTTTTTTAACTTTTATGGCGTGATATTTTTAAGTGTGTTTATAAGAAAGGTTCCATGAAGCGAAAAATTTTTACGATAATTATGTAAACATTTTTTTTTTCATTTACAATTAAGACGGAAGTACGAGAAAATTATATTCGTTAACAATCGTTTAACTTGTTGAAAAATTAATTTTAAGTAAAACTTCCAACGGAAATAAATTATTTATAGTGTTCAGAATACATCATAATTTGTTCAAATTTAAAAAAGAATATTCAATACCTTAAATAAATTAATTTATGTGTCGTAGTGGCTTTTGAGCCCGTGCGCGCATCCTAAAAATTTCGTGCGGATATCCATTTTCAGCGTTAAATTAAAATTATAAATAATGGAGATAGAGTTCCGAGATCTAAGAGTATTTTCTTGGAAATTTCCTCCTCTTTCCGAACCTTTTTTTGAAATTTCTTACATATTAATAGTTTATGAAATATTGCCAAAAACGAAATGCTATTTTTTTTCATCTTAAATTTTTTATAACTTTTGCAATTTTTTATGTGCTAATACGTAGGTCACACTATAAGTTTTGCGTAACTTAAAAAAAACAACATGTTATAACCAAAATATTATGTTCATTGCTTTTCAAAATAATCTCCTTTACATTTTAAACATTTTTTCATGCAATCGAACCATTTTTTAAAACAGAAGGACCACAGATCTGAATGCATGTTTTCTACGTGCTGATTGAACGTTATCTCTGCCTCTTCGGAGTTGGTAAAAGTAAAAACCTCTCATCAAATCTTTGATTTTGGGGAAAATACAGAAATCACAGGGTGCTAGGTCGGGGCTATGCGCAGGATGAGTTTTTTTCGGGTTCAAAACAATAAATCCACGTTTTGTCTCCCGTGTCAATATCATAAACAGCATTAGAATGTCCGTGGTCGTACTTCAGTGGCATCTGTGAGCACCATTTTAGGCGAGCCCGCTTTTGCTCCGCTGTCAGTTCATGAGGGATCCAACGACAAGAAAGTTTCCGAACTTTCAATTCTTCGTGTAAAATTTTCTGAATTTGGCTCACCAATCTCCAATAGTCCTCGAATTGTCTCATAGGTAATCCGAGGGTTTTCTTTAATTAACCGTTTAACAGTAGCCTCATTATTTTCGTTGACGGCAGTTTAAGGCCGCCCTTCATGAAATTCGTCATGTAAAGAAACTCGACCTCTCTCAAATTCAGCAAACCATCGCCTCACGGTGCTCAAACAAGGTGCTTCTCTCCCAAAAGCATTTTGAAGACGAACGGCACAGTTTTGCGAAGAAAGAGAACTTATAAAATCATAAAAAATCAACACTCTAAAATCTTTTCGACTTAATTCCGTTTTCGTTGCGTACGTAGAATTTTGATGTGTGATAAAAAAAACAATTGACAAATCATTTCCCGCCAATTGTTTTTTTTTTTACTACTAAGAAGGTTGCAACGTTTTAAAAATATAACATTCGAAATTCAAATAGTTCCGATCAGCTAGAAGTGCAAAACTTTAGTGTGCACCATGTACACGCTTTTAGCACATTTTTCTAGGCGTTAAACCGGATCCAATGAGCTATCGCACATAATTTTAAGAGCAGTAATCTTTATTATTTTAGACATTGATATAAAAAGGGAAGATACGTTACATAGTCACAGCGCCTGGTCCGACAAAACTAGGTCCATGGACACAGCGACAATTGGCGACAACCAATCACGCGCGGGACCTCATATCATACACTTATATTTTCCGACTGTTTTTACCATTAGGGTGGCCGCCCACATCCGATAATCGGTGACCGATTCTTCGTCATTGTCGGTCGGACCGTGTGCGTTGCACTATTGCAAACAGTACGTTCTATTTTGCTGATAAAAACAATCGGTCACCAATTCAGTACAGTACGTTCTATTTTGCTGATTAAAAATAAAATCGGTCATCGATTATCGGACGTGAGTCGGTTCGGTTACCCTTAAACACGCATCAAAATACCTTCTTGTATATTCAGCTAGTTTTATAATCACTCAAGGAAAAAAAAATAAGACACACGGGAATACTTTCCATTCGTAAGTAGGGCTAAAACAATTTGTTTGAAAATAAGATTAAATTATTGTTTAGTTCGGCACGTTTGTGAGAGTGAGATAGTACAATACAAAAGTAGGCGAGAGAAACTAGTCTGCTACGTTCGTCGCATTACTTTGCGTTCGACTGACATAGCTTAGGTTTAGCTCTGCGATGTTAGAGCGTAACATATCTTCCCTTTTTATATCTATGATTTTAGACCATTTTCAACTTTTCGAACAGACTATAAGAAAAGAAACCAATTATTAGTCATATATAATCTGTGAAAAAGTGACATTAAATATTTCGCTTTGTTATTACGAGTATAAATAAAATTGATCTTTTAGCTTTTAAGTGGTATTGTAACAACCTAATAACTAAAACTACAACAAGTACATATTATGTAAATGACCCATGCAGCTTTGCAGGCAATTAAATTGATAAGTCATCAATATAAGGAAAACGATTAGGTTATTACATTTATATTTGATCGTGTTATTCGTTCTCTGACTATATTAATCATCTAATATACAAATTAATATCTAATATGTTAATTTCGTCGTCGCAAATAGATTCGGCTAAATCTATGTTGCGACAAAATATATTAATATCATTCAGGGATTATATGATGTCATGTGACCTTGAAAATATCAAGTTATTGTTATTGTTACATAATTCATGTTTTGTTACAGCAAATCTTACGGGTCACTGGCTCAATATCAAACAGTACAAGAAAAACATTGCTTACAGTGCCTTCCTTAATTATGACAATGGGAGAATCATTACAACAGCAGTAATGCTCAAATAATAGCAATCTATTTCAGATCATATATATATATAGATATATATATATATATATATATATATATATATATATATATATATATCTTGATAGTAAAAACTTATGTTAGTTTTCTGTCAATTAAATTGAAAATTAATAAATTCAATTAGATAAGTTTAGATATACGAAATTTAATAAAACAAAAAATGTTATATTGCCGCTATTGCTGCTATATATTTATATAAATATATATTTGCCGCTGTTGATCCTGGTTTACAGAAGTTACAGTGGTGGGAATGAGAGGTGGGCCCATTGCCCTTAAATAAAAAAAAAAAAACAAAAAGATAGAATAAATAAAAATATAATTAAGTACAAAACCTAAACATTGATTAAATGCATTGCTTAAATATTTTTCTACGATTCTCCTAAAATATTGGTTCCTGCAACTAAAATTGGAAAATGAATACACGCTAAGGTAAAAAAAATATGTCGGTGTTTTGTTTTATAGAAACACGGAGGGAAGAGTATTATAATATTACACAACGTTCTTTTATATGTAGTGGTAGACATTTTCTGACAAGGCCGCAGTTTTGTTAATATTGTATGGCTTTCAGATTGGCTCAAGTGAAGTTTACCCGAAAAGGGCACTTTTCGAGAGAGATTTGATAAAAATTGATAAATTATATCAATAAAAAAAATTTTTAGGCTATGGCCTTGTGAAAAGTTGTTTTTATTGTACTAATTTATATTTTTCAGTATGATTTTGTAATTTTTTATACATATAAAAATGTATATGTAATAAATGTATAAGATAGCTATCAAGAATATTATAGCTTTCACGATGGAAAAATTGAATAAAATCGTTTGTAGACACCAAAAATGTTAAATTACTCATCCTAGCGTACGTGATGACGGGGATGTTATGCGCATGCTGAAATTTACCGGCTACCGTACTCAACAGATCAGAACATGATAATGACTGATGTTATTAGTCGGATATTAATACAGGAAAAAGTAAAGTGGTACCAAACCCGGGCGAAATGTTGCAGAACTCTGCCACCTTGCAGACACGTGTTAGTGATATATTTGTTCAATATATAATTACTTTCTTTGATTTAAGAGCCTTTCTCTTGTCGGTGAAGTAATCGGCAACCTTTCCTACACAGAGTCATGGTTTTGACCTCCAAACAATCAGCCTGGCAGAAAATCAGATGGTTTATTTTTCAAAGGGACCAACAGGGGGTAACGATTACCCTACATTCCTACTTTTCCTCCTTCTTCCTTTCTACCTTATTTCCTTTCTACTTTTGACAAGCTGCCTGGCTAATCGGCGGATGGTTTATTCAATAAGAGAGCCCGGACGACCGCGGGAAGTAAAATTAATAAATTTTACAACAGTCCCTGTTATTTTAGCGTACCTCTTAAAGCCATGAACATAAAACACTCGCAAGTACTGAAATAGTATTGTACTTGACCCAGTTACCGTTTTCCGATATCCGTTATAATCCCAGCGTGCATTTCGTCAACATAAAATAATATTCTTCTGTCGCGGTTGGCCAGCGTTGGCCGTCAGTCTTGCCGAAATAAGGAGCGTTTTTAGATACATAGTAGGGTGGCTTTCATTGTAATATTTATTTATTACTAGCTGAACCGGCAAACGTTCTGCCTTTTTAACTACACTTATTTTTTTTTCTATATTTTCTCACCTTTTAAACCTTCCCTGGACTTGAACAATTAATTTAAAACCAAAATTAGCCAAATCGTTACAGACGTTCTCGAATTTTAACGAGACTAACGAACAGCAATTGATTTTTATATAATACTAGCTGACCCGGCAAACGGTGTTCTGCCTTTTTAACTAGTCTTATTTTTTTTTGTCACATTTTAAACCTTCCCTTGTCTTTAACAATTAATTCAAAACCAAAATTAGCCAAATCTGTTCAGCCGTTCTCGAGTTTTAGCGAGACTAACGAACAGCAATTGATTTTTATATGTAAGATATAAGACTTGGCCGCCCAGTTACACTGACAGTGGGCTCTCGTATACTCCGATAAAAATAGACAGAGTGCGCTGACGCGCCGTGCTAGAAGGATCTATGCCTATCTATCTATCATTTTGGTGTTGACAGCGTCTTAATAAGTAGTACTAGTACATTTTAGCACAGTATGGTGTACAACCATTCTGCATAAATGCTTTTTCTTTGAGATGTCCATTTGAAGAATAGACAGTAAGAAGTATTGGCGCTGCGAGTAATTGCAGCAGGAATAGGTAAGGCAGTGGTATGTGGTCACTATGGTTCCGATACGGAGCATTGATTGCGACGCAGCTGTCAAACTTATGCGCGTGGCATTAACGTCCTCTCACACGGATGGCACCGTTGACATCTTTGGGGTCACGTCACTTTCCATCAGGAAAATAATCTGCCTGATTGCTATCATATGATAAAAAAACCTGAGTTATTTCATCAATTTGAATGATGTTTTTATTGATTTAAGTCTGAGCTGCGTCGTGAGCTAACATTTCGGGCAAGTTACGTAGCTAGGTCAATAAGGTGACCTTCACTTTATTTATAGGGTTTGGTATTCAGGGTATGTTATAATTTTGGATTTCCCGCAAGTTTGGCTACATTGGGTATGCCCATGATTGGGTGCTATTTTGATGGAAAGTGATGCTACGGACAACAAATATGGTAATAGTGCTTAGAGCCATAATTTTGCCAGGGATGTGATGCCGCATGCATTTGGTTATTAGCTAGCATATCACCGGAACTCGACTGTGAAAAAGATGTAGCTAGGAATAATAGGATCAAACCCGAAAGAGTATGATTTTTAAAACTCTACCACTTATTTGCCACGATGATAGTGATATGTTAAGCTGATTATTCAGCTTTTACGAAGTCTGACAGAAAGGCAAATTGTCTATTCTTTAACAGACACCTGTAGGGCTACTCTTGAAAACCGATTTCAATTTTAAAATAATATTTAATGAATTTTGAAGTATTTCGTACTCTAGACAACTATATTCAATTATTGGATTCGGCGACAGCGCCACACGGATTTTGAAAGTTTTTGGAACTACTCTTTATTGCTTTTATTCGTTGTTTTGTTTAAAACGGTACTTAAAATTTCCACTTGTAACACTAGCTTGACATGTAACGATGACATCTATTTCCGATAATTAGGTCGTTACTATACCGAATCAAAGTGGGCAATATTGGTTTCAAGAGTACCGTTTTTTGACGATATTCGAAAGTTATTGTTTTTATCAATATTGGTTAAAGATTTATATTGTTTTCAAGAGTAGGCCTGCTGGTCTAATACGAATGCCCTTTGTACATATATAAGCCAAAAAAGAGCAGCAAAATAATTGAAATGGTTTGTTATAAGAAGAATTACATACATATATGCGTTGGTATACTCTACAAAAATATGTGAAATAAAAAAATTCAAAAAAAGACGTCGGTTGTAATGAATGGATAAAACTCACTGATGGTCCGGATAAAATGAAGACCCCAGCGGCACAATTATCCACCCACATCGACCACACTTTTACAACCACGTCCCACATTGGCACCAAGCACATAAGCACACAATTTACACTACCTCACTCTACGCGCGTATAACTATTACTTACACTCATGTAGAGTTATAGGTAGTGTTCGTTTCTCCTGAAGATGCTTCCGGCGTGGGACGTGGATGTAAAAGTGTGGTGGATGTGGGTGGATAATTGTGCCTCTGGGATCTTCATTTTATCCGGACCATCGGTGAGTTTTATCCGTTTATTAAAACGACGTCTTTTTTTGAATTTTTTTATTCCACATATTTTTGTTAAGTGTTGTAGAGAGATTAAACCGACGTCTTTCTTGTTGGTGCCATCGCGAAAAACACATAGAATAGTTCGCGGATCATAGCAAACTTAATTAATTTCATCTTTCTTTACACTAAAATGTCTAACTTTGAATTTTATCAGTATTACTTTTGAAGAAAAGATCGTATGCTCTCCTGTATGGCGTGAAAGAAGGCCACCACTTTTTCACCTTGTCACCACCATTTTGATTACTAGGTTTTAGATTTTTAGAACAAATTGCCCAGCCTAGCTACCAGTGCTTTAACTTTTGTACCGCATTAGCGTCAATGCTTAATGCCTCGGCCGCACTTGTGTCTAATGTCCCGAAGATATTATTAGCGCGCTAAGGCACACACAGTTCGGAATGTATACGACAATAGCCGGTCACATCTGAATTTTTCGTGTTATTGCACAAAGCTTTGTGAAGATAGACGCAAGTGCGGCCGAGCCAAGACACTAAGGCGTCACAATTTAGAAAATAAGATAGCAAACTTTTGAATGCTTTATTACATTTCTAGCATTACATTTCAGACAAAGCACCAATGACGTCTTTGGATGTCTATAAAAATAGGTATATTTATACATTAGGAGAACTTTCTACTTGTTCGCCATTCTATGAATAAAAAATTATATTTTAGATTAGACTGCCCAAAAACTATCAGATAACATCTATCTAAGCCAATAAAGATGAATTGCTTCTAGAAGCGGACGTTGTAACTCAAGCGGTGGCGGCTGAAGAAACTATAATTTATAAATTACATTTTTGTCTCCTTAAGATTAATTGCTGCTTATTACCAACCTTTTATAATAACGCGATATAAATATTATATCTTGAACATAAAAAAATGTAGATAAAAATAAGTCTGTTGACTTTCTTCTGTCGGATCTTCTCAGTACGTAACTGCATTACGTTCCGAGCAATAAAAAATATGCTAACTC
The DNA here is from genome assembly GCA_036924255.1 of Apodemia mormo. NCBI lineage: Eukaryota > Metazoa > Arthropoda > Insecta > Lepidoptera > Riodinidae > Apodemia > Apodemia mormo. Next base: position 8,998,800 of record JAUPFN010000022.1, on the reverse strand, counting down.
ACCAAAAGTTCTTATTTTTGATTTAGATTTTTTGAAGGGGTAGGCTTAATCATATGTACATATCATAAAGCCTCAGCCGCACTTGCATCTATCGTCACAAAGCTTCGTGCAACAACACGATAAATGCAGATGTGACCGGCTATTATCGACTATTGTCGCATACATTCCGGACTGCGTGTGCCTTAGCACGTTAATATCTTCGGGACGATAGACGAAAGTGCGGCCCTAGCATAACGAACTTTATGTCATTTCACCACGGATCCACTGTGAGCGTCTACGGTGTAGCTAGAGAATTCTCAAAAACGCACGAGAATTCCCCGAAAGGCGTGCGAAATTTTTTTGGCTCGTATTTAGTTTATATGTTTTAAAATTGACATAAAGTTCATTTTGCTATGTACAATTTCGTAGCAAAAGGTCGCTTTCATTCGGCGGCGGTATAAACTGAGCATTATGCGAGACAGTGCGTAGACGACGAACAACTGCTCCAAATTGTCCAATGAATGTGGTATTACATCCCAACCACCTGTTTGCGCCACACCATGTACAATGTATATAGTATATCTTGGTTTCCATAGGCGATGGTTATTCTTTTTTCAAGGGAGTCATCTGCATAAATATTTTAGTCAAGGAAAGTACGTTAAAGTAATTTTTCCTAATGAACCTCCCCAGTATTTGTGTTCCAGAACAAAGACAAATGAAACACTAAGTTATCTCGTGATGTTTCATTAGGAGACCTTCCGTCTCGGTTTAATTGCGGAATTTATGTTTTGGTTTACGAGTAGATCCGAGGGAATGCGGTCCAGATGATTAATAACATTTTTGTGTTAAGCCAACGCTTCATTTGTATAAATTAACATAAAGGAATAATTGTGATTTTTTTTATTTCGTAATTAAATATATTGGTACGAGGATTTCTAAACGTTGTAGCTTGTAAAATGGCATGTAAATTTTCCATGTATACTATGCATTAAACCAATCTAAAGATAATAATATATTGTTATTTTAATCATGTTAAGGTTTGGTCACACTGGCACGAAGCCGCCACGCACCACGCCTGCGAAGAATTTCTCCGTGGTGGTCCGGAAGAAGAATAGATCCTCTGCCATTGTGATAGGTAGATCGTAAAAGGCGAAAGATTGGCTATAGGAGTCACTGCCATCGCGACTGCTAAGTGGTAGAGTCCTGCGACTTCTCGCCGGGATTTGGTATGGCCGCCTTATCTATTCTTTAAGCGATGGCGTCAATGCTTGTCACTCTCATGTTTCGAGTTGGAGATTAACGTAGTAACATTTGCATAAGACATTAACATTCCACCACACAGATCGCAACGCACCGTTAATATATTTGATGTCTAAAGGTGACGGTTGTCTTTTACTATCAGGAAAGCCATCCTATCCTTTATTATATAAAAAAGCGAAGTGTGTATTTTTTTGCACTGCTTGATGTACGAGTATAAAGGACACCTGTCACATCCTCGAACATGAAGCGTGGTTGCGCTGGTTTGTCGATACATTATAAGTTTGCAGAAATATACTTGATTTCTTTTCAGTTTGGAGAGATACACAAGAGATTTTATACGTAATATTGGACCTCAATCTTCCTATTTATTTACTTTATATCATAGAATGTTAAACAAGTAGAACGCCCTCCTATAAAATAGAGATAACCATGGCCTATTGACAACAAAATGTAGAAAATATAGTGCGTTCAAATAAATTAGCGATGCCTCTAGCTGTGAATAGCTTAGCGATAAGCTAACAAATAAATTTTAAGTTAAGTCAAGTTAGATGAGTCGGATCTTTGTGGCCAAATATTGGTGCCAAATTATAAGTGCTAACTAGGCCGTGGATCACGTCCGCGGCAACTGGCAGATAAACACTTTGAATTCAACAACTTGCGAGTTTAATCTCGCAAGTTGCTGAACTTCGATCTTAAAACTTAACCCATTTCGAATTCAGAATTTTTGATTTACCGTTTTGCTCTTAAATAATCAGGATTTTATGGATAGCAAATATGTAGGATGTTCACTTGATGGAATTGATAATATATAGACCTGCATTATGATATTGATCATTTCCTGTTTTTGTAGTTCTAACGTCTGTACTTGATGTTGTGCTTGAAGTCGGAGGGTATATCGAAAATTTTGTGCGTGAAACAGTACACTTAGAGAGAGAGAGAGAGAGAGAGAGAGAGAGGCAGAAAGCGATATTTACAGCGATATAAATAGATTGAAACAACGATCTCCGTCCTAAACGAGGACGACGGCATTCCTTTGACGTCATTCGTCAGACCCGGGTTCAACCATGGAAAATTTTCATTTGGTATCGATTCAATTGATTGTAAAGTCCTATAGTTTACTTTTGTGTAAACTAGTTCAATGACTTTACAGTTGCAGGGAAAATTCGCGTTACTTCGTATGTTTTAAAATGTTAATAAGTAAATATCTTTAGATGTATTTACCACGATAATGGTTCTTTAATGCATAGTATGCACTTAGATAAATAATTGGTCTCGCTGTGCTTGACTAGATACCGCCGACGTACTTGTCAAATGCGGCAACAAATACTAAGCCGAAGCTGGCGTACCCGATTCAGTCACAAATAACAATGCAAGCTCTAAGAGCACACTACTCACTATTATCCATTTGCACATGGTCATATCACACACACTACAATATTGAGTTGCCGCATTCACGGAGTTGTTGTTTTTAGATAGTGCGGTATCTTGTCAAGCGCCGCGAGACCAATTATTTATCTATGAGTATTAGGCATGGATCATATACAGTTAACATATTTAATTTCATACTAAATTTTTTAACGATTAACAACTGTTATTTATATTAGCAAATACTGTTAAAAGTAATTTTTATGCATCACTAAAATTACCAATAACTTGATATATGATAATAATGTTATTAAAAATATTTCGAGAGACCGTATAATAATAACTGTTAATAGTTATTAAAATTATTCTAGAGGACCTTTTTTTGGTAGCTTCGTGTTTTTACTGCTTCTAATACTTATTATATATAGGCTCCTGATATAATATAACATAAATAAATAACTGTTAAATATTAATTAACTTTAACAACATAACAGTTAATCTAATTTAACAATAATTTCCATCCCTAATGAGTATACATATAATACTAAGAAATTTTGCGAGCATCGGTGAACTCATATGACTAGTTAATACACGCGTAAATTTAAGAGCTTACAATCGATATATATATTCAATACATTCTAGCTTTATCGCATCGCATCGTAAGTTTATATCGCATAATTAAAATTGTCGATGTCTATTATAATTATCTCTTACCATCAATAGAAAAGACTTTTTGTTTTCTTTCTTATGACATATAAATAATAGTCCATAATTTTTGTGATTACCCGTAATTCGTAGGTCTGTTGTCATCAGTCGTCTATTCGTCGCGTCCAGTGATCTAGGTATATTTTGCTCTAACTACCTTAATCTTCAACTGAATTGTGACCCAAAGCGGTTATTCCTGTCTTATTATAAAAGACAAGGTTTTCACGCATTTTTTTAAATCTCACAAGACCTCTCTTATAGATCCTTTATTCATAATTTCATTTATCTGTGTACCAAATTTCGTCCAAAACCATCCAGCCGTTGCGGCGTAATCGAGCAACAAACATCCACAGATTTTATCACCCTTTCACATTTGTAATGTAAACGAGATACGAAAAAATTTCGTTGAGATTTTTAACTGCAAAAAACAGCCGCCAGTATTTCAATTAGGTTTACAAAAAGCCGTGTTTATCATTGAATTTTATCGCGCCATTTGCATTCAGCAAGAGATATGCGTATTCCGAAATCCAAATGGCCTTCCCGATACTACAGATTAATTATGTATGTGCATATTATATCTATTAGGATGATAAACAAGGGTGCGCGGAAAGTGAACTCAAAATATTGAACAAGTTAGGGATTTTCGATAAAGGAAAACAAAGGGAAAACATCATTATCGCTGTTTAAAATATATTATCATTCTCTCATATTTTACACAATGATATTGATTACATAAACTACATAAATAAAAAGTTAAATAATTGTATAAATCGATACTAATATATATATATATATATATATATATATATATATATATATATATATATATATATATATAAGCTGTAAAGATTTTGACGTGAACACGTCTTTAAATTTGCTTTCGTAGTGAGGGACAGTTCAAAAAACTGATGATATCAGAATTTGGGTATACAATTAGGTGTTATAGCTACATAAATATTATCAACATCCAAAATCTAATTATACCGTTAGATAGTTAAAGCTGCGTTACAAAATTTGCACATAGGCTAGTGTTGTCCGCTCGGGACTCTAATATATTTTTCTCTGAGGCTTAGAATTTATTTTCATGGGCATATTATAGATATACCAAGATACCTGGTTGTTTATTAAATATATTTCAATATACAACATACATGCATTTCGGTGTATTAGTATCATTGATTATCACTTATATATATACAAGGAAATAATTTATATACAAATACAGAAATAATTTATATACAATCACTTATTATACATATCAAGTTTGTGCTTATAATACATATCAAGGACAGCTCAAGGCACTATAGAAACCAGGACATGTACATGTCCTGAAAAAACAAGACCGTTGGCAACTCTATCAAAGTTTCACTAGTCCACAAACTAATCTCTGAATTATTTACTGTCTGAAATGTGAAACCTTATGTGAGAGTTTACCCGGCTACCCATTCAAATCACATGATAAAGTCTAAAATAAATGCAGGTAGTGATAGCCTTGTAGTTATCTGTGATTAACCACAAAAGTACAGCGGCAGCACGCGGCGGAAATAAATGGGCAAATTAAATGAAAGCGTGGAACAAGCTATGAGAGTGAAATACGTGTGGTTTTTGTACCTCACCGCAATTACGGTCGTGATCGCGTCAGCCTTCGCGTACTTTGTATATATATATAAACAGAGGGTACATATTTTGACAATATACAAAACGACCTGCCCACGGTTTCACCCGCGTAGCTTTTATTCCCGTGGGAATATCGGAAAGGTTTATATTCTAAAACCTTCCTCAAGAATCAATCTATCTATAAAAAAAAAAACCGCATCAAAATCCGTCGCGTAGTTTTAAAGATTTAAGCATACATAGGGACAGTCAGAGAAAGCGACTTTGTTTTATACTATGTAATGAAAACCTTCCTCAAGAATCAATCTATCTATTAAAAAAAACCGCATCAAAATCCGTTGCGTAATTTTAAAGATTTAAGCATACATAGGGACAGACAGAGAAGGCGACTTTGTTTTATACTATGTAGTGATAAGGTATAATAATAACAGATTTCTCAAAAATGAGGGGAGGTTTTCAATACGGCTGTATCTGTAACCGCCGAAAAATCAGAGGTTATCAGTTTGATATGCAGTTATGTATGTAATATTGTTGGAATTGGACAATGTTAGATATGATGATCTATTTCGACGTCCAAGCACGTGTACTAAACTTCATTTATATATTTGTAATGTTAGTCCACGGGAACTAAAAGCCATATCGAGATAATGCTTTTTGATTTTAATCAGGTACATATATTCCGACTTAGCCATCAGTCCTAGTTTCATCAAAATCGAGTCGGTAGTTTTTGAGATATGAGTACAGTTGATAATTGAAGTCGGTTTAATTTTTTGAATTTATGCAAAAATTTTATATGCAAAACACTGTTTTGTATACAATGTAACGTCCACACATGTTTTTAGCGAATTGTCGATGAATAATGACGGACCCGTGTGAATGGGCCTTAATTAATCAAATTAAGAAAATGACAATAATATTTTTTAATTACTACAGAAAAATATATCAAACGAAAGAACATTGGACGATGATTCCCGCAAAAGTAAAATAACTCAGTCGCAGCCAAAAACCGCCCTCGCCATAGAATAAACAATATGAGTTTATGAGTTTAAACAATATGAATTTTTACAAATTACACTATATATATATATATATATATATATATATATATATATATATATATATATATATATATATAACCTTTTTATAAGACTAGCTGTTGCCCGCGACTTCGTCCGCGCGGAGTTTGTTTACTCAGCTCCTACTGGTCGTAGTATGATGTTATATAGCCTATAACTTTCCTCAATAAACAGGCTATCCAACTCAAAAAGAATTATTCAAATCGGCTCAGCAGTTTTCGAGATTAGCGCGTACAACCAAAAAAACAAACAAACTCTACAATTTTATAATATTAGTATAGATGTAATTTGTATTTTACATGCTTAAATCATCTGCTACCTTTTAGTAATGTATTCTAACGTGGCCATTTTTCCTTTGAGTCAGTCAAAAGTCAAAAATTAGGATAATGTAGTTATATAGAGAGGATTTAAATAAGCAGCTTTAATAGTTAAAAATTAAAAACGTCTTCATCTATGGCAGTCACTTAATTTCGATAATTCCTGTCATCATTTGCTGCCGTCTTTTGCGCATTTCGAATGCAATGAATTTGATGTAGATAGGTACACAGTTGGTATATAAATTGGGTTTGTTTGCAAAGGTGGGACATTTTTGCTCTCGCTCCGTCAACGGGACAAACAGCCTGAAAGCGGGACAATACCTCCAAAATTGGGACTTATGGTCACCTTATGTACACCTTTATATTTTATTTAGAGTTGGCACCTACATTTATGACTCCTTTGTCTATTGTTGTTTCTCTGCCTAGGACTTGCTGTTCGTCATCTGTTTTTGGATGATAAGTTCGCTTTTTCTACCATTTTTTTTTTAAATTGAGTGTACAATAAAGTGTTCTATAAATATACAAGCTAACAAATCGAAGTAATTGAAGGCAGGTATAAGAATTGTTAATAATGTACTTCTAAAATAAGAGGTCACTGATCAAATATTCAAATGTATCGTCTCTGCGACGAGCCCTCTTATAAAGTATTTGTGCAGGGTATACAATCCCTAGAGTAACCTCGGTTTTAAAGGAGCTTTTCTAGTTTTTTTTTTTTTTAATATCATAAGATAGCAAACAAGCAGATGGGTCTCCTGATGGAAAGAGTCAACCATCGCCTATAGACACCAAAGGCGTTAATGGTGCGTTGCTATCTTCTGGCGAGATCTAATGCCACATGCATACGTTTACCGGCTACCTTACCCTCCAAACCGGAACACGACAGTGACGAGCACTGACGCTATTGCGGCAGGAATAGGTAAGGCGGTGGTACCTGACCCGGGCGAGACAATGCAGAACTCTACCACCTAGTAGCCACGATGTTAGTGACTCGCATAGCCAATCGGTCGCCTTTTACGACCTGCCTGGCGGAATGGCAGTTGGCCTATTCTTCTTCATATTTGTTATGGGTGCATTGTACTATAATATTGGATGAATATATAAAAGTAATTTAAAAAAAAACTTTAATATCTTGTCAATCATATGTATTAGGTACCCGTGTCTCATACTGAACCGATTTTGATGAAATTTAGAATGTTCCATAAGTTGGAATATATGTGATTTAAATAAAAGTGATCATCTTAATATGTCTTTTAAATTATGAGAAATTCGTGGACAAACGTGCAAGTATACAAACATACATACACTTTTTACACCACACTTTTTAGCGCATGTGCTTGGGAGCTTAAATATCAATTATCATTCTCAAATATTATCAAATTCCAATAACATTAAGTACATACATATAGTCTATAGATCTAACTGGTAAGCTTCTTTTTTGAATTCGGTTAAAATATGAATTATCGATTATTAAAAATCGGTATTTCACGTTTTAACCCAATTCAAAGACCGATTTAAAAAAAGGAGGAGGTTCTTAATTCATCGGAATCTTTTTTATGTATGAACTATGTTCCGCTTTCCCAAAGACATCTGGAGAGGAGAAACATAGCAAGTAATAAACTAAAGGTACTCTGTGTACATACATCCCTTTTAATAGTTAATGTAAAAAAATTCAAACGAAATTTTACAAATGTGAAAAGATATTGGTTTTTAGCCGAATTAAAAAATTGCAGTTCTCAATACGTCGGATTTTTTACATATTATAATCAATGTATATTCACACCCGTATCCCGGAAGAGGTAGGCCGAGGTACAACAAGTGCACCCACCAGTAGCCGAAGATACTTGGTCCCACAATGTGATAGGTGGCAAGCCTATCGCCAACCAGGCATTTTCCAATCCCGGCAACAATGTTTTTATCAGAAAAGTTAAAAAAACACATTTTTGAATTACCCGACACGGAAATCGAATCCGTGATCTCATGTGAATAACATCGACACTGAAGCACTAGACAAATGAAAGTTCTTTTATTTGGGAAAGTATACTGCTCATTTGGTCCCATATTAATTTTGTGATAATCTGATCCAAGGTCCAGAAATACATGAGATTGGAAGTCAATTGTTACAGTTTTATATTTGCATTTCAATTATCAGGTACCATCACGTCCATCGTCCCTATAGAAAAGACAAAGGCGAAAATAATGCATCGACTTATAATAAATATAAGTTTTTTAAATTCGCCTTAAAATTTAAAAGGCGATCATCCACAGAACATTAGCACGTTGTACTCACCCCTGACGTCGTTATGTATAACGCCGCAATGAATACGAACAACAGACATAATAACAAAGTGTATGAAAAGGCAATAGCCATAGGCACAGATACGTATAAAGAGAGATTCGGCTCGGTTACTAAAAGGCTGGAGATTATGGGGAAAATAAAAGGGAAAAATGCCCTCAGAATATTTGTTAGCAAGGAGCGCATATACGAGTGTGAACCAAGGTATGATAAAATTAATATTTTTGTACGTTGTAATATAATTTGTTTTTAGGTTATTTAGACACTGAATTTAAATACAGCCGTAAGTAGAGCCGACAATATTTTTATATTACATAACTATATATTATCCTTTTTTTCGGAATGTCTGAATTACTGCTGGCCTTCCTTCATAGCTTCACCGGTCGTGATATTATTATCCTGTTTATTATAGGTTTATAAGGCGCAACCCCCCGTCAGTCTGTTTCCGGATTGGGATAAAAATGTAATTTGAAGTTTTCTTGAAAAAAAAAAACTGTCCCAGTAAGCAGTTGGTATATTTAATTACATTTTGTCATTGCCACTTGGTAAAATTCAATTTGCTGTTAAAATAAATCCACATTTTGTAATGTTTCATGTGTACAAAACACTTTTTTTACTAAATATATATCTGCAAACCGATTTCACTTTTTACAACACTTTCTCTACGATAAAATAAAATAGGAAAAAACATTACTATCGAGTCGAGCAGGACACATACATAAGTGTTAAATAAATAAATAAATACATACCTATTTTTTTTTTATAAAGCACTAGCTAACCCGCACAGCTTCGCTCGTGAGTAGCGTAACATTTCATCAATATAAGAAATTTCATACAATTTTTATCCCCTTTCAGCGCCTTAGGGATTGATTTTTGAAAAAAAACCTTTGTTACATCCTAAGTCCTCAACTTTTTCTCTCCCTTAATATGTTAGTAGTTCAGCGGCTTAGCCGTGAAAGAGTGTCAGGCAGATAGGCTTTAAAATTTTCAGTATTTGTAAGGATTTAGATTCGTTTTGAGAATGCCGCGGAATCCGATAAAATAAAGCGGAGTGGAGTGAATGTTTGTTAATATAGGGCACGTGAGTCTGAGTGTAATTATGGTTCAACAAAAAACAATACTACCGTATGAAAAAAAATATGTTTTTTTTTTGAGAAGTAACACTTAGAATTTAATAATATTTTTAAACTGCTCGTATTTTGTGTACAATATTAAATAAGTTATTTAGAATAAGGCGAATCATCATGTCCATGGAATTATCGTTAATTCCGATAGAAATTTATGCACTGACGCGCTCTAAACTAATACCCAGTTTAAGTGGTAAAATAAATGCGACAATGAGTAGAGGCGTAGATATTGCGAAGAGAGCCGCATAGCTCGTTACAAAGTCTGTGGGGACGGGAAATGTATTACCGAGAGAGTCGTCAATATAGAACTCTGGTGATGCGACGTGATCATATTCCTTACGTAGATCAGCTTTGATGTTACAATCTATTGGCACATTAGGAAAAAATGTAGTACATTTTTACAGCATGCAACAAATTTGCAGCAAGATGTTTGTCACAAATGTCCTTGTAGTCTATTCGTGCACAGTGACACGAAATTTGCAGCACTAAGTTAGTGTTTAGTTTAATGTGTAGTGATCTATTTTCAAATTTTAGTAATATTTTATAATGATTAAGAAATATTCATTTTGCTTAGTCAAAAAGTTATTATTCAAATAAAATAATTATGGGCGAGCGCCCTGTGATTTGGGATGCTTCATTGTCAGATCACATGAATAAAAAAAAAATATGAAGCTATTGAGGAGGTGTCCAAACGGATGGGAATTTGAATCAAAAAAGTAAATAGAAAATGGATAAGTCTCCGCGGTCAATTTAACCTTTTTTTTATTATCGATTGGTAAGCGCTTGATCTCGATCTCGCCTGATGGTAAGCTAAGATGAGGCCTAAGATGGAACGCGCTTCCCTAAAAGGTACCTGTTCACTCTTCTCTTGCAGAGCGCGAGAAAAAAAAACTTCTACAACATCGACTTGGTATCTACGTCTTCTTCGTCAAGTGAATCAAATACTTGGATCGAATGTTAGAAGTTCGCGTTTAAAAGTCACAGGAGACTGAAATGTTTTGCTAACATGTTATGTTACTGGTAGTTTGCTTTGTTACGCCTTAAATGTTTCATACGATTTGAAAATATACGTTTATTTTCTTCTGATTTCATTTCATCTGATGGTTTGTTACATGTTTTTACTTTTTATATACATTAGATTTGTGTCCGGAACTGTGAACTATGAACGCCTCTACTAATTTTGATTTCTCATTGAATTAAATTGAAACAATTCTAAATTTAATTAAACGTACTAGCATACCTTCGTGGACCTTTTAAAACTAAGCCGACAACCTATTTTTATAATGTTAACTTGACGTTTTTAGTATTTTTAAGCTTTTAAAATATGGTCTGCAAGCTTTCAGTAATGAACTTGGAATGATTTAAATACTTTTAAGGTTAAAAATAAAAATACATTTATATTGTTTCACATTTTTTTTACCAGCTGACTCGACAGACGTAACCTTTTCGAGCTTTCCAATCAATTATTTTATATATCCTATAAACTAAAAAATTGGAGCTCTAAAAAGATATTATATTTTTTCAAAATTCCAAAGTTTAACAATATATTTTTTGTGTGAAAAAACTTAGTAAGACACTAATACTAATATTAAAAGATAAATTGAAAGAGTCAGTTGTTCTCAAGTGATTTTTTTATTTATTTTGTTTTAAATTATTTTATTTTTATTGTCATAGGATTTTGACAAATGTAGAGATGGATAGCGAGCTTCGGTTTTAGCATAAATTATGTTGTTATTATGAACTACGCTAAAGTGTCGCTGTTTCAATCAATTGCAATTTCTCGTTGTGTTTTCTTTTATATCATTTGATAGCAAACAACAGAGTGGATAGAGAAACCATTGCCTATACACATCAAATATGTTAATGGTGTGTTGCTGCTATGCGTGCGATGGGATGATAATGACACATGTATAAGTCGTTTTTTTATAGTATAAGATAGCAAACAAGCAGATGGATCTGCTGATGGAAAGAGTCAACCATTGCCTATAGACACCAAAGGCGTTAATGGTGCGTTGCTATCTTCTGGCGAGATCTAATGTCACATGCAAAAGTTTACCGGCTACCGTACACTCCAAACCGAAACACGACAGCGACAAGCACTGACGCTATTGCGTCAGGAAAGGTAAGGCGGTGGTACCAGACCCGGGCGAGCAATGCAGAACTCTACCACCCAGTAGCCATGTTGTTAGTGACTCGTATAGCCAATGGGTCGCCTTTTACGACCTGCCTGGCAGACCAACAGTTGGTCTATTCTTCAAAGGAGCCCGGCCCAGCACGGGGATTCCCCCCTGTTTAATATTAAGTGACGTTTACCATTATTAAGTTTTGTTTAAACTTTATTATGCAACAATATATTAAGTTTTGTTTAAACTTTATTATGCAAAGGTTAACGTTTCACAAAGTATTATTAAGCCTCCTATAAGTCTAAAAGAAAGTTTGCTAATAATCTTGCAATATCTCCCTTCTGACTTGAAAATCAAGGGACATAAGTATAATTAAATTACTTCGTTATCTTTTCTAACGCCGTATAATAAATTAAAACTTTTTTGAAATGGAAGAAACAATGTCTTAGATTTAAAGACAATATTCCAAGATAGGCCAACATACATTCCGTTTGTACGCCCCATCCTATCCTACGCTTGCGTAGCGTTTGCCCATCTCCCTCGTACGGACTTGCATCCGTTGCAAGTGGTACAAAATAAATTCTTGCGTATTGTCACGGGAGCACCGTGGTATATGCACAATGACCTCTATAAAGATCTTGAATTACCGAACTTAGCAAAGCATTTCAAAGAAATCTCTAAAAGATACTTCGATCGTACCATTTGTCATCCAAACCCACTGGTGGTAGCCACGGCAGACTACATCCCAGATCCTAATCCCGATCCCAAATTACGTAGGCCCCGCCACGTTCTCACCGATCCCGATGACCCGATAACTTTGGCCAACGGTTCACACGAAGACATCACACACCTACATACGCGACACCTCTCAGCTCCTCAAGTATTTAGAAGAGCACCAGCTGATTAGCGACCGTCAGTACGGTTTCCGTCGCGGCCGCTCAGCTGGTGACCTTCTAGTATACCTAACTCATCGGTGGGCGGAAGCAGTTGAGTCCAAGGGGGAGGCGTTGGCAGTTAGTTTGGACATAGCGAAGGCCTTTGATCGGGTATGGCACAAAGCGCTTCTCGCGAAGCTGCCTTCCTATGGGCTTCCCGAGAAATTATGCAAGTGGATCACCAGTTTTTTGGCTGATCGGAGCATCAAGGTCGTTGTCGACGGTGCGTGCTCCGACCTTAAATCTGTCAATGCTGGTGTTCCCCAAGGCTGCGTGCTATCACCGACTCTGTTTCTTCTGCATATCAATGACATGATGCGAATTCGCAACATACATTGCTATGCGGATGACAGTACTGGTGATGCTACATACTCCGGCCGAAGCGGTATTTCTCGGGAACACGTCGAAGAGTGCCGAAACAAGCTTGTGTCTGAAGTCGAGAATCGACTTACCGATGTCTCTGAATGGGGTCATCAAAACCTGGTCACTTTTAACCCCAAGAAGACACAGCTTTGCGTGTTCACCGCAAAAAAGACACCCTTCGTCGTTTCACCTCGATTTGGGGATACTCTCCTGACAGCCTCAGCTAGTGTCGGAATCCTGGGAGTCGACATATCGAATTACGTTCAATTTCGCGGTCATTTGGAAGGCAAGGCTAAATTAGCCTCTAAAAAGCTCGGTGTACTCAGCAGAGCGAGACAGTACTTTTTGCCGGCCCATCGCCTTCAACTTTATAAGGCACAGATTCGGCCTCACATGGAGTACTGTTCTCATCTCTGGGCCGGAGCTCCCCAATACCAGCTTCTTCCTCTTGATCGCATACAGCGTAGAGCGGTTCGAATCGTTGACGACCAGGCTATTTCGGAACAGCTCGACTCTTTGGCATTACGCAGAGATGTAGGTTCACTCTGCGTCTTCTATCGTCTTTATCATGGGGAGTGCTCCGACGAGTTGTTTGGAATAATTCCTGCCGCCGAATTCCACCATCGGACATCGCGTCAAAATTCAAAGTTCCATCCTCACCATCTCGATGTCTGGAAATCCACAACTGTGCGTTTCTCCCGACACTTTTTGCCTCGCACTACTCTGTTGTGGAATCAATTACCGGCAGGGGTATTTCCGAACGGATACGACATAGGGACCTTCAAAAAAAGAGCTTACTCATTCTTAAAAGGCCGGCAACGCAACTGCAAGTCCTCTGGTATTGCAGATGTCCATGGGCGGCGGTGATCACTTACCATCAGGTGCACCTCATGCTCGTTTGCCCCCTCTTCTATAAAAAAAAAAAAAAAACCTTCGGCGACGGCGGCGACAAGGACCTCTGTTTTGCCCTTCGGCGAACCGAGCCCAAGGGCGATCAGCCGACAGACAAAACAATGCCACTAGCAATCTTATCGCAAATCACGACCCCACCCTAAGCCGAGGTTCAGTCTCGCAGGAGGCACCCTTAGGGCGGAGGGCGTACAGCCCCACACTTTTAAATTCTGGCTGAGCACTCTGCTTGCCCCCGCGACCGGTGAAGCTGTGACGGCCCATAAGGCCAGCAGTAATTCAGACATTCAATGATCATGGTATGCGAGTCTTAGTTTTGCCTTGTACATCAATTCGCATTGTATATCTGCTTTGTAATTTTATTCTGCGTTTCTTTTTGCGCAAATGCAAAATTGGCTACTTTCCATCGTCGGAACCAAGTGCCACAGATGACTAGAACATTTTTTTGAGCTGGGATTTAAAGCCTGAACCTTACGCATTTGTATTTTATAACGAGTTGAGATTTTTTATATCATTAGATAGCAAATAAGCAGATGGTTCTTCTAATGGAAAGAGAAACTAACGTCTAAATACACCACGTATAAAATGGATACGCCATTCAAGACAATTTCTTAGTTTGTCAGCGTAGCTTACACAGAAATACAGAGTTATTCTACATACTTACCGATGAAATTAAATCACTTCAAGGGTAATTTTTAAACCTTGTCATCTTATTAGGTACGATAAAACAATACGATATGGTTTATTTCTATTTTTTCACGATATAACATATCTACAAATGTATAACAATTTTGGTAGTGATAAGAGCGTTTGCTCAAATTCCCGGCAACACTTTTCCTTCCCAATGCCGTGTCTATGCGTATTCATGTGGTCTGTGAAATACATCAAAGGTATTAATGGTGCGTTGGTTTCCGTGTGGCGGGATGGCAATGCCACATGCATGCGTCTACCGGCTACCTTACCCCAACTGGAACATGCCGAGGGCAAGCAGTGACGCTATTGCGACAAGAATAGGTAAGGCAGCGGGTACAAATTAAAAAAAAAAAAAACAGGGCGGAATTCTGCACCTAGTAGCCACGATGGTAGCGACACGTATAGCCAATTAGTCGCTTTTACGAACTGCCTGGCAGAATTGCAGATGTTCTAATCATCAAAGGGGGCCTGGACCATCACGAACCAAGATACGAATTATTTTTGAAACTTAAGTTTAAACAAATTTCGTCTCTTAACAATTTTTTTTATTTTACTAGATAGCGAACAAGGAGATGGGTCTCCTGATAAAAAGAGTCAAACATCGCCTATAGACACCAAAGTTGTTAATGGTGCGTTACTATCTTGTCGGGAGGTCTATTACCACATGCATAAGTTTACCGGCTATCTTATCCTCCAAACCGGAACACGACAGTGACTAGCAATGGCGCTATTGCGGCAAGAATAGGTGAGGTCTAATACCTGGCCCGGTCGAGCCAATGCAGAACTCTACCACCCAGTAACAGTAGTTACGAGTATTAACTATTTCCACAAGGCGTAAGCTAAAACTATTTCTATAGAGGAGATTGATGAATCGGCCTAAAGTGCTACAAAAATATAGCATCAATCAAAATTATCAAATTAATTTAATCCATACCAATATTATCAATGCGAATGTAAATCTGTCTGTCTGTCTGTCTGTTACACTTTCAGGGCCAAACCACTGAACCGATTTGGATAAAATTTGTTACAAATATAGTTTGAGACCCAAGAAAGGACATAGGATAGTTCTCATCCCGGAATTCCCACGGGAACGGGAACTATGCGGGTTTTTATTTTAGAATTTTTTCCGCGTGGACGAAGTCGCGGGCACAGCTAGTGTACAATAAGCCCATATTAGAATAGTACAATATTATATGGCAATACTGGTAGTCACGATGATTGTGACATGAACAGCCAATCGCTCGCCTTTTCCGAACTGCCTGGTTGAATGGTAGATGGTCCATCCTTCAAAAGGGGCCGGTCGTCACGGACTAAAAGGCGAAATTTGTTTAAAGTATGAGTTAGTTTGAACAAATTTCATCTCTTAACAATATTAGGACGATATAAATAATCCAATATCTTCCTTCTTTTATAATTTCAAGATTGAAATTCATAGCTTGTTCCAAGCCAGCAGCAGTGAGTCCCTTAGGCCCCGACTTATCAGCTTTATGTTCGTGTAGAAGCGTGGATTCTGTTATACCAGAATTTTAACGGTGACAAGCTTAGTACTCTCAACGAAAACATTGCTGCTTTTATAGGAAATTAAAATACTCGTGGATGTTTATGTAATAAAATATCCGACTACACCAGAAGGGGAGTGATGTTTTTTTAGAAGTGCAAAACTTTTAGTGCGCCCCATGTAACAGAAAAAGTGAACTTGAAGTACATGTCCCATCTGTCCCATCTGTACAATTCCACTTGAAGATCAAAAGATTGTTAATGCCGAGTGGTATTCTAACATTTGTTTACCCAGGGTGTTAGAAAAAGTTCGCGAAAGACGACCCAAAAGCCGCATTCTCCTATACTGTGACAACGCTTCTTCATACACGGCCAACAAAACAAAGTCATTTTTAGAAAAAAGTATCTTCACGCCCGTATCCCCGAAGGGGTAGGCAGAGGTACAACAAGTGCACCCACGATTAGCCGAAGATACTTGATCCCACAAATGTGATAGGTGGCAAGCCTATCGCCAACCGGGCACTTTTCCAATCCCGGGCAACTTTGTGTTTATCAGAAAACTGAAAAAACTTTTTTTTAAGTGCCCGGACCCGGGAATCGAACCCGGGACCTCAGTGGTCGACGCCAACGCTATACCACTAGACCACAGAGGCGTCATTTTTAGCTTCCGAAAAAGTACATCTCGTCACTCATCCTGCGCATATCCCCGACCTAGCACCCTGTGATTTCTGTATTTTCCCCAAAATCAAAGTTTTGAGAGGTTTTACTTTCACCAACTCCGAAGAGGCAGTGATAGCGTTCAATCAGTTCAATTTTTGGCGGTAGGTGCTAAAAAAGTAGACACATATCCTAATCTCAAAATTTAATTAAATTAATATTTTACTGTTTATCTACAGTTTAAACTATCAACAGTTACTATTTAGTGTGTGTTTTTGCATATATATTGTGGACAATTGTATACATGATCTAGAAATTTTATTTACAATACCTACCGGTGACTTCACATTTTGCTATTGGAATCACAAGTAAATTTCAAAATGGCCACTTTTTCTGATGTCGTTGAAACACAAAAAACAATTGAAGCTAATGTAAGGCAGATGATGCAGGACTTCGAATCCAAGTTGAAGGCTACTCCTCACACAGATAATCTTGACCAGCTGACACAAGAATTTTTAAGTTACCGTAGTCATGTTCAAGGTGTTCTTCTACTTCTTCAGCAGCAAGTATCCAAAATTGGTAAACAAGTAGACATCATGGAGATGCGTCATCGCAAAAAATTCTTGTTGCTTAACGGTGTTGAGGAAAAGCATGACGAGGATGTTCCAGGTCTGGTCTTGGAAGTTTTAAACAATAGGTTGGATATGAGGCTGCCTTCCTCAGCTATTTTGAAAGCTCATAGGCTTGGCAATGCTCCTGGGGGAAAAATTCGTCCCATATTATTTCGTATGACGGCCGCAAATCAACGTGATGAAGTATGGAAGCTCAAAACCAAACTTAAAGGTACTTCTTTAGTGTTGTCTGAATATCTCACTAAACGACGCAAGGCTCTTTTTCTTGAGGCTCGAAATCACTTTGGTACTCGTAATGTTTGGACAACTGGCGGAAGTATAAATATCAAGGCGCCTAATGGCAGTCGGCATAAGATCTTAAGTAGTTTGGATCTTGAAAAACTTGTTTTGGCGCATCCTAAACTAGCTGTTAGTCATGTGCAAGCACCGCAGCAGCAGCAGCAGCCATCATTGGCCAAGGAGAGATCGAAGCGAGTTACTAAAAAATAGTATTTTATATATATTTCTCGTTTAGCTTATTTACTTAGCCGAACTACGTTGTTCAATATCAATAGCGTATCTTTGTATCTCACTCCAATATTCACGTAGTTATATTACTTTTCACTTTTTACGAAATATAATAACTGTATTCGGGTATACATTAAAATTTAACATTTCTAAAACCAATTACTTTAATAACTTTAGACATAATTCAATTAACATGTTGTGGTTTCGTATGACATTTGTCAGACGTCAATCGATGACATTGTCAAATGTCAAATTACTTTCCACCTTCTTCTTTTCTGTAGTGAAGATTCATAGATAAACTATAAATGTTTAGACTTTGTGAATTAAGTTTTTAATATTATAGTTCTTCCTTGTAAATTTACCCTACTGTGTTTATCTAGTTTGTCAGAAATATGAAAATGGCTCTATAGGCCCCGATTGTGGCGCTGTATTTATTTATCTTAGGATTGTGTTTTTTTTTCTCTGTTTCGTATTATCGATAATTTTTGTTTTTCAGTTTTGTGATTTCATTATCTTACATTGAACATTTTATTAACGATGTAATAACCACCGGTAGTTACCAATATGTTTAAGTGCTACTGCACTTGATTAACTGTTAAGTTATTAAGTTATTAACGTATTTTTATTTAATTATATATATTTTTTTATTAGTATTTATTTGATATTATATTATTTTATTATGTCATCTGATACTGATAGCGCTTCTTTCTATTCTGCCCTAGACTCTGATTCGTCTTCCGACTCTACTACAGTTGCCCAGACCCTTGACACAATGATAACTCAACACTTTTCTCAATACAATAACCATTTTAATGTTTGTCATATTAATGCTCAAAGTATCCCCCAACATTACAATGAACTATATGATACCTTTAATTCTCCTTGTGTGAATGCTATTCTTGTGTCTGAGAGTTGGCTTAAACCTTCCTACAGCTCTAATCTTTGCAGTTTACCCGGCTATGTACTTTTTCGTAATGATCGTTTGAATAAGCGGGGTGGTGGGGTTGCCATTTATCTACAAAGCAGAATATCTTTTAAAATATTAGCAACTTCATCGACACCTTACTCGGAAGCCATCGAATATCTCATGTTGGAGATAATTGTTAGTGGAGTAAAGGTACTTCTTGGCGTTGTTTATTGTCCACCAAATGTTAATTATTTTTCTGACTTTGAATCTCTTTTAGCCTTGTACAGTAATGAGTATTCTCATCATGTTATAATGGGGGATTTTAACACTGATGTACTAAGAGACACTCAAACAGCACGAGAACTTCACTCAATTTTAAATTCTTATTGTCTAACGCTCTTACCCCTTAATCCCACACATCACAATATAAATGCTGAAGACTCATTAATTGATTTAATAATGGTATCTTCACCAACACACGCGGTGGATTATGGTCAGTTTTCAGCCCCGGGTTTCTCCCGTCATGATTTGATACACTTGTCTTATAAATTGAGACCTCCTAAGCCTCGGGTGAAAATCTTGAAATTGCGTAATTTTGCAAGAATTAATCAAGCAGATTTAGAACAGGATGCTTCTTCTATTGATTGGTCAGATGTCTTTGACAGCTTAACTATAGATGCCAAGGTCAATTGTTTTACCAAGAAAATTACTGATTTGTATGACAGACACGCTCCTATACATCGTGTGAAAATAAAGCGCCCTCCTGCTCCTTGGATTACACCTGAAATCCGAAAAATGATGAAAAGACGGGATCGAGCATTTTGTCATTTCAAGAGGGACAGATGTTCAGAGAACTGGTGTTACTTTAAAAAAATTAGAAATCGCTGCAATCAGATGGTGAGATCAGCTAAACGTAGATATATCCATGATAATATATCCAATTCTTCTCCACCACATGTTTGGAAATTCTTAAATTCTCTTGGTGTTTCCACTTCCGTAAATAACTGCTCTCTAAATATATCTGCTAATGAATTTAACATCTTTTTCTCAGCCACACACATCATGGATGACACAATCAAATCTCGTACAATATCTTATATACGCTCAATGAACCCCTTTCACAATAATATATTTACTTTTTCACCTGTCACTAATGAAGACACGATAAAGGCAATGCTTGCCATTAAATCAAAAGCTGTTGGATGTGATCAGGTGAGTAGAGACATGATTTTTAGAATCAAAGAATTTATTGTGCCTGTTATAACACATTTAATTAATTTTTCCCTATCCAGTGAATTTCCCACTCTCTGGCGTAAAGCACTCATTCTGCCGCTTCCCAAAATCTCAAATCCTAGTGCTACTAACCACTTCAGACCCATATCTATACTTCCTTTTCTCTCAAAAATTCTCGAGGCAGTTGCTCATAATCAGATCACTAAGTACCTGAATGAGATAAATTATCTGAGTCCCTGTCAATCGGGCTTCCGTATGGGGCATAGCACGACTACTGCTCTCCTGAAAGTTACTGAAGATATAAGGTCCGCTATGGAAGAGTCATGGTTGTCAGTCCTAGTTTTAATCGATTTTTCCAATGCTTTCAATACAGTCAACCATGACATTTTAATAGCGGTCCTTGCTCACCTTGGCCTATCCCCGTCTGCCTTAAATTGGTTTTCATCCTACGTTAGAGGCCGTCAGCAAGCAGTTCGTGTTAATGATAATTTATCTGACTGGTGTGACGTATTGACAGGCGTTCCTCAGGGTGGGATCCTATCTCCCCTCCTTTTTTCCGTAGTCATAAACCTAATTACTAACCGTTTAAGCTGTTCTCACCATTTGTATGCAGATGATTTGCAAATTTATGCCCATTCAAACTTAGGAGGTATCAACGAAGCTATAAGTCGTATCAATCAGGATTTACACAACGTTCTTGACTGGACGAAAAAGTTTGGTATAACAGTCAATCCTAATAAATGTCAGGCTATCATTATTGGCAGCTCGCGTCGGGTTCAAAGTTTGGATTGGAGCTCTATTTCAGCGGTAGTTTTTGATAACATTACTATCCCCTTTCTCCCTTACGTCAAAGATCTAGGACTCATAATAGACCAAACTCTATCTTGGTTACCACATACTACTGAGCTTTGTCGTAAGGTTAATATGGCTTTACGATCCCTTTATCGGTACAAAAACTTTTTGCCACCCCAATCAAAACTCCTACTTGTGCAGACCCTAGTTATACCAATACTTGATTATGCCGATTATATTATATATAGATATATTATAATCCTAATGCACCTCAATATCTTAAGTCAAAATTCATATTTCAGCATGCCACACATTCACGCCAACTTCGTTCAGAAAATATCCCGACTCTTCAAGTACCTTTTTGTCGTACCGATTTCTTATCCAAATCTTTTTCTTCTGAAGCTGTGAGGCTTTGGAATACTCTTCCCATTGAAATTAGGAATAGTCCCTCCAAATTGTCTTTTAAACGTTCTCTCTGTAAGCATTTGGCAGAATAATGGTGTTACGCGCTATGGTAGTATAATATGTATGTATATATGTATTTATATAACTATATATAAATATGTACTTGTATATATATATAGGTATTTATGTAGGTATATGTATAATGTATTATATATGTAATATATTACTTGTATCTAAGTATATTGTAATATCGTATTATCTTATCGTTTTCTTTAATTTTAATTTATCTTAATAATAATCAAGAAGGTATGTCAGTAGTAAACGATTGTAATAAGTTTCTCTGTGCACCCCATCGTAAACACTGTTTATATTTGTTTAAGGTTGACTGGTAGAGAATGTCATGTAGCATTAAGTCCACCTCTGTACATGTTGTGCATAAATTTAAAAAAAAAAAAAAAAAAAAAATCAGCACGTAGAAAATATGCCTTCAGATCTGTGGTCCTCCTGTTTAAAAAAATGGTTCGATCGCATGAAAAAATGTTTAAAATGTAAAGGAGATTATTTTGAAAAGCAATAAACATAATATTTTGGTTATAACATGTTGTTTTTTTTTAAGTTACGCAAAACTTATAGTGTGACATACGTATCTAGTTCACTTATTTTTTTTTATATTATTGTACACACGACGCACTCAACAGGTTTCGCTAATTACAGCATCATTATGGACGTATTGCACAGTTGTCTTAAAATCAGCAGAATTTCCTTTTTTAATAGTAAATAAATAATAAATAAATAAATATTCACGGGACAAATTACACTTACTGATCTAACCCCAAAGTAAGCAAATTATTTGCTTGTGTTATGGGTGTTAGTCAACGATACTAATACATAGAAATACATATATAAATACCAGAATATATTTAATAAACACCCAAACCCGGAAATACAAACATTTATGCTCATCACACAAATGCTAGTCCCCATCGGGGATCGAACCCGAGCCCCGCTGATTGCTTAGTCAGGGTTGCTAACCACTCGACCAACGGGGCGGTCAATAGTAAAAACAAATTCCACTTTGTTTTCGTTGTTCACTGTATTTTCTGAATGTAAAGGCGATAACAAATAGACTTCACAAATCTCAATTGTGTGACGGTAATAAAACAACAATAAAATGCTGGATCATTTGAATGGATTGTTTCATTGTATTTTATGGTTTTATCAACCACCAAGATCCTAGTAAAAATATATTCACGCTGAATTCGAATTACGATGTACTTGGAAAAAGCGAGAATTAATTACTCGTAGGTAACGAAAGTACAAAGGTCAAAAATGTTTTATTCAAAAAAACTTTACAGACACTTTTAACGAATCGTCATTTTTTGTAGTTACTACCGGATCGGAACATACTGATCCACACTGAGGTACTGTTTAAGGGAGATGACACACGATGCGGTGCGGTGCGGCGTCGCACCATACCGTGTGATATACCTACCCTGGACATTCGTATGGAATAAATAGGCCGCAGTGGTTCTTTTAGGCGCCGCGCCGGAGCCGTATCGCATCGTGTGGCCTCTCCCTCACAGGTTTTTACCTTCCCACTACGAATATAGATAAGGAAGTTACTAATTTTACTCTGATATTTGAAAATCGTGTTTTCATCAGATATCCACGTATTGAGCTCCTAGGAACCTTTTCCGACTATTGTTACGGTAACGTCTGTATAAATGTAAGTGTGTGTATGTAAACATCTCATAATCTTTGAACGGCTTGACCGATAGAAACTGACCGATTGGATTCCGCTCACTTAGACTTCTTCAAAATTTAAACCAATTCGATACAGAAGATTTTGAGAAATATTGAAAAACCTAAAAAAATATTTTAGCGAGACAGTTTTCTTTTTATATAACTCCCACATTAATGTACCGATTGAGTATAAAATCTAATGAGCTCTTTTCCTCCGAAAATTACGTCTAATGCATAAGTTATATCAAAATCGGTATCTCCGTTCAGGATATATCGTTGACGAAAAATTATGAAAAAAGTATTTTTTGATATAACTTCGAGATTTTTTTAACTAATCGTTTTTCGACCTTCTACAACATACTTAGAAAACTTTGTCAAATGTAATCTCAAAAATCAAAATCGAATCAAGTTACAGTTTTCCAAATATTAATATTTTGCAAACTTACTTAATATTTTTAAAATAACTTAAGGCTAATAATACTGATTGACTTAAAAATCTAATCAGATTTTACCTCTAAAATGACTGCGTCATATACAGTAAATTTAATTAGTATCGGCCGATTCATTTAGGATTTATCAATAAAGAAAAAAAAAGATTGCTAATAAAGATTAATAAGCGTTTTTTTTTCTAACAGTTTAAATTATAATAATAATTTCTGAGCAAGTAAAGAATCGCAAGAAACAAATGATTATCCTTACGTGTCAGAAAAACGTGGTGATGGAGATCACCTACCATTTCGTCATTTTACAAACCGGTGAATCATGGTGAATTTGGAGAATCTGTTGACGTTTCGTTAACTATGCTTGCTCTATCAGGGATGATATTTTTACTCTTGATTTAGACCAACAAATTAAAATATTGAAAATGAAATGCCCACCAAGTACCAACTGTCGGTAATTACCCATTGAGCACAGCGCAGACATTTTTTTTTTTTTATAGAAGAGGGGGCAAACGAGCAGGAGGTGCACCTGATGGTAAGTGATCACCGCCGCCCATGGACATCCACAATACCAGAGGTCTTGCAGTTGCGTTGCCGGCCTTTTAAGAATGAGTAAGCTCTTTTCTTGAAGGCCCCCAAGTCGTAACCGTTTGGAAACACCCCTGCCGGTAATTGGTTCCACAACAAAGTAGTGCGAGGCAAAAAGTGTCGAGAGAAACGCACAGTTGTGGATTTCCAGACATCGAGATGGTGAGGATGGAATTTCAAATTTTGACGCGATGTCCGATGATGGAATTCGGCGGCAGGAATTAGTCCAAATAACTCGTCGGAACACACAACATCACAAGTGGAGTCCGCCCTATCCTTGCTTTGACACGGCTCCCACGCACCGAGCCAAACTTGAGTGCCACTCACAGTGGAGGCTTTGAATAAAAATATTTAACTTTGTTTAACTTATTATTGAAAGCAATGTTAATATTTTTTATAAATGGTCGATTGTCGATCCTGACTTTATATCCGAAGAGGTTGGTTTTAAGAATCAAATTTGTGTGACAAATATATTAGTGGTAAGGTGATAAGGTTCTAGAAAGCCCACAAGATAAACTTCTTAAATCTTGACATGTTTTATCTCTTCAAAAACGAATTGCTATGTAATGATGATAAATATACAGGTGCAAGTGCCTAATTTAGACCTTCAGGGAGTTACAGACAAGAACTTTTATGAAAGAACTCCACCTGTGGTATTCAATTAAAAAAATGTATAAATCTCAATTAATATAATACTTTTCGCCTCTGTGGTCTAGTGGTCCTGGATCGGAGTTGACCACATGAGGTCCCAGGTTTGATTCTCGGTTCGGGCAAGTCAAAAATGTGTTTTTTTAGTTTTCTGACATAAAGAACGTTGCCCGGGATTGGAAACCTATCACATTGTTGGACCTAAGTATCTTCGGCTGATCGTGGGTGCACTTGTTGTACCTTGCCTACCTCTTCGGGGATACGGGCGTGAAGAATATAATACTTTTGGCATGAAAATTAAAATTGGTATATTTATTGGTATATTATTACTCTTGTTTCCCGTGACTACGTTCGTGGTACCCAAAAACATAGCAATTCTTTTTTTTTTATTATTATCGATTGGTAAGCGCTGACCTCGATCTCGCCTGATAGTAAGCTAAGATGAGGCCTAAGATGGAACGCGCTTCTCTAGAATGTACCTGTTCACTCTTCTCTTGAAGATCCTCAGATTATAGTCGTCGGGGAAGACAGGCTCAGGAAGCATGTTCCAGTTGCGCAAAAAAATCACTTTTTTACAGGTTATCCATGGCCAACAATAATTATCTGTATTCCTGCAATAATAGTGTCAATGCTTGTCATTGTCGTGTTTCTATTCGGACGATAGGGTAGCCGGTAAACTTGTGTATGTGGCATTGCCATTCCGCTACACGAATAGATAGATAGATAGACGGGTTATTAGTTAATAACACCAAAGTTATTAATTACTATGCGTCGGATTAATACTTTTGGTGTCTATAGTCTAAGGCAATGGTCGTCTCTTCCTATCAGGAGAGCCATCTGCTTGTTTGTCATCTAATAATAGGGGAGTCTAAGATGCTAAATGGGTAGTTACTCGAGTGTCATTGGGACCTATTGGGTTTTGAAGATTAAATTATATGAAAAATAAAAAGTTATATAATGTTTTTCATTTCAATGGTGGGGGAAAATTCTACATATAAAAAAATGTTAAAAAAAATAGTGTCATGGAAACACTGAAGCGCGTTAGATTAGGGTATGGTGGGTTAATTTCCAGCTGAAATTTAGAAAATCTGACGATTCAAGTGTAGCGTAAGCGAGTGGGAGGGTCAAAAAATTGCAAAAAAAGAAAATGTTGTCTTGACAGTCTCCAGCGCTATTGAATTTTCTTTTATTATGGAGGAATTTTTTTAAGATTTACGAAAAAAGTATAATCTGACAATTTCCACAAGCCGAAGTAATCTTAATTTTGTTTTTTTTCTGCCATAGTTACCCCCCTCTATAGAAAGGGCTTATATTTGGTGGACAGCCTTAACAGTATGCGAGGTACCCACTTCTATGTTAATCTGATGCGCTCGAGTAAATACCAAAATCCCTCTTTTGCTCTATAATGACTTTAAAAAAGACAGATAGTTTGAGTTTACATTTTATTAAAAAATACGATGTAAAAAATAATCAAATAAGTATTTTTTGAGGTTATCCATGGCCAACAATTATCTGTATTATATTTATTGGCAAATGCAATTTTCTAAAAGCTTTCTTTTAATTATTTATAAGGACATAAATGTGTAAAACATCTTTTATTGCACTATTTTATAGTGCATCGAGAAGGCGCTGAGTTGATAACAGACAAATTGCTCTTAAATATTTATCCGTTTTATTTTAAAAGTAGTTGGCGCTTTATGTTTTCAAATAGGTATAGTGTTTTTTGTATAGTTTCTATTTTTAATGGAGACGGGCGTACATATTGGAACAAAGGTTTTTTTAAATATCAAGATAGAAAACAGGCAAATGTTTCTCCTGATGGCAAGAGAAAACTATTGCCATAGACACCAAAGATGTTAATGGTGCGTGGTTTTAATTGTTGTCCTTGTGGCTGTAATGTCACTATCATCGTGATTATTTGGTGGTAGGTAGAGTTCTGCAACGTCTCGTCCGTGTATTTGGCTTCATTGCATTACCTATGCTTGCCGCCTTACCGTAAATCCTTACCACTGTCATGTACCATGTACATTGTTAACATCCCGCCATATGGGAAGCAATGCGTGGTGCATTCTACCTCTTAAACTCAATAAACACCCCACTCTCTAGTTGTAAGGTGTTGTTTAACAATCCCCCCCCCCTCCCGTAGGTCCGGACTCCCTTTGAAGAATAGGTCAACTGCCGTTCTGCCAGGTAGGTCGTAAAAGGTGAGCGATTGGCTATGCGAGTCACTACCATCGTGGCTACTAGGTGGTAGAGTTCTGCATTGGCTCACCCGGGTCTGGTACCACCGCCTTACCTATACCTGCCGCTATAGCGTCAGTGCTAGTCACTGTGGCGTGAGACCTTCACAAGATAGCAACCCATCATTAACATCTTTGGTGTCTATAGGCGATGGTTGACTCTTTCCGCCAGAATCTGCTTTTTTATGCTGATCGTGTTGTTGTTGTAACTAGTCATATATATAACTTTTGCTTTTATACTTAAGTATGTCACTTACGCTATAAAAATATTGATGATGCTGTATGTTACATATTATACATTTAATCGAATCACGTATCCAGTACATATAAAAATTTAAATACACTTAGTTTATATAATTGTGTTGCAAGTAAACATTCCAGCCCACTTACAGCCGCCATTCTATTTCGCCTGGTTTATTTGCCTGTTTCGTATGCGAGTGGCGAATTGCAGAGGCACTGTGTGTGCACCCACTTGGGCTTCGTTCCAACACAATTCTGTGTTGTATGTTGTGGAATTAGTTTATTGATCCGGTCGATAGCTTTTTTCTATAGAAAATGTATACAATGCGAACGTAAAACAGATATACAATGCGGATGTAGAAGGATGTAGGTACCGGGGAAGACCGAGACTGAAATACCATGATCAGATTGAAAGTGGTGTCAAGAGTAGGCATGGATCATTTAACAGTTATCATATTAAATTTCGTACTAAATTTTTTTAACAATTAACAACTGTTATTTATATTAGCAAATACTGTATTAAACTTTATGCATCACGATAAAAATGTTATAAAAATATTTGAGAGATCGTTTTTTTTTTGCTCGCTACCTTGATTTATGATAATAATAACTGTTAAAACTCATAAAACTACTCCAGAGGAAATTTTTTTGGTTGCTAACTCGACAGCTTTGCGTTTTTGCTACTTCTAATACTTATTATATATAGGCTACTACTGATATAACATAAATAAATAACCATGGAACAGAAAACAAGCGGAATTGGCAAGTACAAACATTTGTATCAGAACCGCGATCGCCATACTCACACATAAAATAAGCATTATTGCATATAAACTACTAATGCAAACATTGTTTCATTGGTCGTTTTCATTTTAAACAACAATAATCCGAAACACACAAACAGAACATTTAAAAATATACCAAACTGCGTTACAATAAATTTTATTTTGCTACAAAAAAAAGAGTATTTACGTCCTTTTGTAGTCTATTCAAAATAGACTCATCTATTTGTACAATAGTGAAATTCTAATCTTAATAGTTTCGCTATTCTACAATAGATGTCAGTATTGATTTTTCCGTAGTTGTCATATTTGAGTAGAGAACGTTCTAGAACGATATACGTAATGACTGTCATTACGTATATCTTTCTAGAAAAAATAGGTCAACCTAAAATGAACTTTATATGTAAGATGTACGGCTGATTTTAGCTTGACTTTCTATTCTATCATTAGAGATTATATTAAATCAGGAATTTTATTAAAATAAAATGAAAATTGTACTTTCGGATGATATGAAATATCTCCATTTTTAATCATCTGTATTCATTCTACTATCATTTCTGCATTCAAGGATGGCACAATACGGCATAATTCAGTGTATAATAGATTTTCGCACAACGACTATCTCCTAAAGATATGGTAAGTATCACTAAGGCAATTTAGAGTAACAACGCATAATAGTGATGCACGCGGCACTCCCACTCTTCACTTCCACTTGTTTTTTTTTGTTTCATGTAAATAACTGTTAAATATTAATTAATTTTAACAACATACCAGTTAACCTAATTTAACAATAATTTCCATGCCTAGTCAAGAGTTCACAAACCGCGTGTGTGTATGAAGAGAGTAACGAATGTGGAGGAAGTGAGATAAGTCTGCAAGGACGATCCTTGCTTCGCTTCCTCACATTTACCTATAGACACATACTACATATTTACGCATTAATATCAGAATATACATATATATAATATTACTAAAAGTACACTTCAAGTAATATTATGAAGCGGGGAAAGGCTCTGTAACTGTAATACAAGCTCAAGCAGCTTAGTACAGTAGCAGACGCCAAGTACCATATTTCAATTATACTAACTTAACTAGTGTCATATAAAACTGTACTTTAATCGTAATAATTTTTTGGAAATAAATTTATGTTTATGGTATGTTACTCGTATGTCATTCGGTTCTCTGCCTACCCTGTAAAGGATCTGGCGTGAAGATATGTATGTGAAAATATCATTAACATGGGAATCTATTGACTAATTTATGACAGTAATGTGTTAGTTTGGACAAGGAATAGAACCTTGCTGCCTGGCAGTTCATAAAAAGGGAACGATTACCCAAATGTGTCGCTACCATTATGACTACTAGGTGGTAAAGTTTCGCAATATTTAGCCCGGGTTTGTTGTCACTGCTTTACTCATTCCTGACGCAGTACCATCCAAAGAGGTAGGCATAGGTGCAAGTGCACCCACGATTAGCCGAATACATAATCCCACAATGTGATAGGTGGCCAGCCTTGTACCGGGCACTTTTTCCAATCCCGGACAACGCTGTATTTGCCAGAAAATTGAAAAAAAAAACACATTTTTGGATGGCCCCAATCGAATCAAGCGAGATCGAGGTCAAGCGCTTACCTACCGATAATAAAAAGAAAATGGAACCCAGAGGTCAATTCCGACACCGAACCACTAAAATACAGAGGCGCAATAGCATAATGCTCATTACTATCATATTCCGGTTTAGAGGGTAAAGTAGCCGGTAAATTAATGCTTATGTCATTTGTGACTTCTAGGTGGTAGAGATTTGGTACCATCGGTATGTATATTCCTAACGCCATTCATATTGGAAAGATTTATTGTCACATGTATAATTAGAAGATAAGGTAAATGACACATGTGACACATGTGGCACTTATAACTTGCCACTGGGATATCAACGCACCACGCACCAGCTGTTGCCCACGACTTTGTCCGCGCGGACTTCGTTTACTCCGCACAGCTCCTCCCCCGTAGGTGATAGCGTGATAATATGTAGCCTATATGTTGACCCGACCTATTAGTAATATTCATGCAAATTTGATGTAAATCCATGCAGTACTTTTTGAGTTTACTCTGGACATACGTACAGACAAACAGACAAAAATTCTAAAAACTATATTTTTGGCTTCGATATCGATTGTAGATCACGCCTCAAGTATTCTTTTAAAAAAATATTCAATATACAGTTTTGACTTTCCTACGATTTTATTATAATGTATAGATAGGCGTTGGTTGTCTCTTTCATCAGGAGAGCCATTTGGCTAAATTTTTAATAATTAACGGAATCTTACCGTGATTATTTGACGGATTATGTTCATGATATTTCGGCGCTGTTGCAAGGATCATGATCACGGGGGAGCTGAAGTATTGCGGGTAATTGAACTATTCTGAGCAGACAAGTGTTAGCAACTGCGCTTATCAACAAGACCAGCCGGCCAGGTGTGGCGCACATGTGTGATTTATGCACCTATTATTGTGAGATAATGATGTTAATGTTAACAACAATGAAAAAATATAGATAAGGATAGTGTAAAATAAGCTGGAATCAGATGTTTTAGATTCATTGTAATTCTATCGTTTGTTGAGGGCGTTGCTCTGCCCTAAAATTAATCTGTGCGTATAAAAGTGATTCAAGTGTTTTTTTCGGCCAAACTGCTTCTCGTTATACAAGCCTCTATGCTATTACACCACTTATATTAAAAATTTATAATACAGATACACAAAACAACACAACGTTATACTCAAATACTCTGATTAACACTAGTCACTCACTGTACTATCACTGAACTTAACCAACTACACAATAAAACACTTCTTGTTTCACACGGGTCACTTTAAGTATCGCTCTCGATCGCTTTATAAAAACTGCCCTATATTTGTCAACACATCTCTATTTACACTCAGGGTAAAGTTCCACCTGGATCCAGAAAAATCTAAATGTATCGGGAAACAATGAATCACTTCTTATTACTTCTTATTGTAAACAAGTTATTAGTCATAAATCCTAGTACACGCTACTTTCAACCTTATGCCATATACCACAAAGTCCATTATGGCATAGCTTAGGCCAACTATTTGTTTGTCAATAGGAGTAGCTATCTCTTTCTTTTATTTCTAGATCTCTCCAGCGTTCCAATTCTACATGTTTCTAGATTATTCGTAACTCTATCTTATGATATAAAAAAATACCGCGTACCTTACCGTTAACCGGAATACAACAATAGTACTTGCATTTTCGTGTTCCGGCAATTGACGCTATTGCAGCAGAAATTTTAGTTGACACGATTAAATTTAAATTTTCAAAAATTTCAATATTTCTCGTAGGCGTGTCTCATGAAGCGTATTTTGTTCACGTCTTCATTCCATATCGGCGATCGGTCCTCGGAACATTTTCGATGACATTACGAATATTCGAGTCGGGAATTGAATTCACTACGGACTTCAGAATATATTTATATGTAGTTCTACGTGATTTGGTTTGTAATGTTAATAATATAATATGTCAATGAAAATAATGTTTGGACAGATTTTTTCGTAACAGAAAATTAAAAACCAGTAATGCTCAGTTTTAACGGTTTCTCTTCTACCATCTGCCTCTTTAGTGCAGAGAGTAGTAAGCATCGAGTTTGTTTTCTTGTGATTGTTCAAATATTCGTTGACTATTAGTCCAATACATTTATTTAATACACACGTTTTTATCCTATACATATCCGTACTTTCATACTAATATTATAAATGCGAAAGTCTCTGTCTGTCCGTCTGTCTGTTACGCTCTAAACCGCTGAACAGATTTTAACGAAATTTGGCATGAAGATAGTTAAAGATCCGGTGTCAAACAATAGGCTATTTTTATGTCAAAAATCAATCCCTAAAAGGTTTAAATAGGGTAAATAAACCGCATCTACTCGTGGGTGATGCTGTGCAGGTCAGGTAATATATGTGTTATGTAACTGGATAGGAAACAAGGGAATGATTCTCCCGATGGAAAAGAGATAGCTTGGAATCTAATAAAAAGTGTAATGATATTGCGTTTCTATCCGTGTGGCGAGGTTGTAATGTCCCATGCATAAGTTTAATTCATTCTCCAAACCCGAACACGACGGTGACAAGCATTGACGCTATTGCGGCAGGATTAGGTCAAGCGATGATACCAGAACCAATGGGGACGTTGTGGCGCGCTACCATATACACGAATTGATAACTAGCTGCAGCGTGCAGCCCGCTGCATTATAAAAGTTTTTGATGAATCCCGTGGGATCACCTAAATTTTTTCGGGATAAAAAGTAATCTAAGTGCTATTCCAAGCCATCATCTACCTGTGTGCCACATTTCAAATCCGTTTAGTTGTTTTTGCGTGATTGAGTCACAAATATCCATCTATCCTTCCAAACGTCTTTCCATCCAAACATCTATCCATCCAAACATCCAAACTTTCGCATATAAATGCGAATTATAAAATATTAATCTGTGATCTAGTGGTCCAGCGTTGGCGTTGACCACATGAGGTCCCGGGTTCAATAAAAAAAGTGTTTTTTCAGTTTTCTGATAAACACAAAGTTGCCCGGGATTGGAACGTGCCCGGTTGGCGATAGGCTTGCCACCTATCACATTTGTGGGACCAAGTATCTTCGGCTAATCGTGGGTGCACTTGTTGTACCTCTGCCGACCCCTTCGGGGATATGGGCGTGAAGATACTACTATACCTAATATAGATTAACATATTTTTATGATGTAGGTACAGAGAGCTGAGTGCGATACATCATGGTCATTTCGTAATCAAATTGCCTTGCTTGATCCACATTCTTAAGTCATCTGTCATGGTAGAAACGTGTTGTTCCGGGTCTCCTTTGCAGAATATACCAATTGCCGTACTGACAGGCAGGACGAAAAAGACGACCTATTGGCTGTACGTGTCACTACCATCGCGACTATCAGGTGGTAGAGTCTTGTTACGTATCTTATCTCTCTAATATATCTATTATCTTATCTCTCTAATATATCGTTATCTATTTCTGCCATAATAGCGTCAATGCTTGTTATTGTTTTATTTCGCTTTGGACGGTAAGGTAGCTTATCTTCTATTTATATATGTGGCATTACCATCCCGCCACACAGACAGCCACAAACCATTAACATCTTTAGTGTCTTTAGGCGATAGTTTCTCTTTTCATCAGGATACCCTTCTGCTTATTATCCAATTATATAAAAAAGAATGCCGGTTACGGAAACTCTATTCAGCGCCTACGAACGGACAAGTTGTGAATATTTCTTGACTTATACATTTTTTCATTGTTTCAGGTATGATCAAGCGTACCATCAATGTTATACGAACGACCTGCCCAAGCTTTGCACGTGTGCAATGTAAGCGCACAAAAATATGTTTTTACGACAAATCTTTGAAATTCTCGGCTTTTCTCAACTGTAATATGCATGTATTATACATATAAACCTTAGTTTTGAAGAACTTTGTCTATTGATGAAAATCGCATTAAAATCCGTTGTGTAATTTAAAAGATGTAAGCGATCATATAGCGGAAGCGACTTTGTTTTATACTATGTAAAGATAAAGATTATGTAATATTTTTTAAGACTACGTCCGCGTAGGCAGGCGCCTTGCTTAGCGCCTAGAGCCAAGCGAACGACCTAGCGAATAGTTTAGTAAAACGAACGTTCTAGAATGTTTGCGATCGACCGCATTGCGCGCTTGGCACCTAGCTAATTACTTTGTGACCTATCAAAGTAAAAAATCGTGTCGATTTTTCGTCACGAACTGTGACGCACTAGGTAATAAGCAAGCCGCCTGTCTGTGCGGACGTGGCCTTAATGACCCGTCGGATTTTTAGACAATAGACTTACCGTTTTGGCAAGAACGACCGTAAGAGAGAGATCAGAGATGATAATGACTCGCTATTATTCGCATGCCAACGCTGTAAAGCCACGACCGTAAAATTGATCGTTTACCTCACTTTCTACCAAGGAATTAAAAAACGTTATCAGATAACAGAACTTATTTGACGATACTTAACGTTATTAATGTAGCGATACCACAGTATTAAATTTTTTTTCAAACACTATGTATATATATCGTTACTCAAATAACAAACCGAAATTGTTAACGCTAAATAACGTTATAATGTTGATATATGTATGCGACGTTGCCGCGTTTCATGCTGTTTCTTCATTCGTGATTGGTTCGCCAACTAGCGCGACAAATAAGTAAAGACAATATCATAATACCATATAACGTAACGATAATTCGCAGTATACCGTACTGGGGGCAGCTGCCCCCCCCCCCCCCCCCCCCAACCCCTGGAATTAGTTTACCTCTGTACTAACTATCTACTATTGGAGGATAACGAGACGCTTAGAACCAACTAAATACACTGGGTGATTGTAAACGGAATAACAAAAACCCTGTCCGAATGTCAAAAGCACGATTTAGTAGCTCAATACGATCTAAAATATGTAATTGCTTTGTGAATTTATAAATACATTTTATTACCTATGGCAAGACAAAATACGATACATGTCGTGTTTGTGATTGAACCACCGCAAATATTGGATCGTTGCTGATGCAACTTAGTGATACCTGCTTCAAAATATTTGCAAAATTTTAGCGAAATTGAAGAATAAATACGAGCATTTTAAAATACCATATTTTTAATTTTTATAAAAAGAATAACTTTAGTATTTTTTAAAGCTAATGTCATTGATCTACCTACACGTATGCCACTTACGGGTGGAACAGGGTTAGAAACCAAGAGACCCATAATTAACGAACCGTATTAAGTTCCGTGATGTGATTAGAAGGCCAGGTTTTAGACATGACAGGCATATATCAACTCTCCCTACGTATAGTATGGAAATTGAAAACAACCCATTTACAGGGAGCAACCTAAAATTAATCTTGTTTACAAAATTGCCATTTATGGAGCTGACGGCAATTAATCTTTATTATATATATATAAAAGAAAGTCGTGTTAGTTACTCCACTTATAACTCAAGAACGGCTGAACCGATTTAGCTGAAAATTGGCAGGGAGGTAGTTTAGAGCCAGGAGAAGGACATAGGATATTTTAGAATTTTTTCCACGCGAACGAAGTCGCGGGCACAGCTAGTTTTAAATAAATTTTATAAAAAAATGTACATATTCTCTCTTTCTTAGCATAAATTGGAATAATTAAAAGAGCTCCTTTTCAGTTCAGTTTTATACAAAATTTCATAAATTAACCGGCGTGTTTGTATAAAGAGAGTAATGAATGTGGAGGAAACGAGACAAGTCTGCATGGATCGTGTTGTATGGAACTCGGTTCTCTCTGCCTACCCCGTAAGGGGACTGACGTGAAGATATGTATGTATGTTATAAATTTTCAGTCACTGTGCGTAGGGATAATTGATGTCGGATCTTGACCGAATAATACTTTTGAAAGTAACTTAACTGCCGCCATGGGATTAGAATGTGTCTGTGCCAAGGTCATCTAGAACAAAATGTGACAATATTTAATTATTCTTAAAAATATAAACGGGTCAAAACGCGTACATATATGTATATAGAACTAACTTGTAAAGCTCGACGTTTCGGCCAAGTTACATTAACCGTGGTCACGAGCGGACTGGAACCACCGTCGATCACGTCGGGGTCGATTTTCATCTACCCCTTTCTGGTCTTGTTTTTTTTTCAAATTTAACCTACATACTTATTTTTGACCCGTTTATATTTTCAAAAATGATAGTAGAACGCGTTAGTTTAAAAGTTAATATTTAATTAACTCGCAGCTGGGCGAAAAGTTGCTCGTTCATTACAAGCAAATTCATCAAAAATTACTCACAAAACAATATCAGCGACGAAGTCTTCACAAAGGCAGTAATAGAAGCGCTCAATCAAATTTGACGCCACCGAAGTATAAATTACCGACCGATATTCTAATTCAATAAGGCTGAATTTGCCAACTCCCTTTTGGGTTAGTGACATTGTTCTCGAAGGGGGTAATTACTTAAGTTTGATATCATTCGATTGAGATTAAGATTCCTTGATAGTCCTTTCAACTTTGTGGGAATATTTTTAATTTAGCCGACATGATTTCACCAAATAAAGCTGTCCTTTGTATATATCAGATGATTGTTAATTGCTTCAATCAACCCTCTAGTCCTTTTTGGGTTCCTTCAGTCTTTGTACGGACGCTGTTCGTACTTTCTGATGAATATTCCCACTCACATCTATATATATACATATATATATATATATATATATATATATATATATATATATATATATATATATATATATATATATATATATATATATATATATATATATCGTTACTCAAATAACAAACCGAAATTGTTAACGCTAAATAACGTTATAATGTTGATATATGTATGCGACGTTGCCGCGTTTCATGCTGTTTCTTCATTCGTGATTGGTTCGCCAACTAGCGCGACAAATAAGTAAAGACAATATCATAATACCATATAACGTAACGATAATTCGCAGTATATAATAAACCGTATGAATAACATTATCAAATAGTAACAAATTCGGTATCATTTTTGGATAACGCTATGTTTGAAAATAATGTTGTTGATGCCGCGAGCAATAACGCTAACATATAATACCGATATTTAAATCCGTGCTTTCTACCGTTTATTGTTATTATATTACGTACCAAAATTTTATGCTTTGTGCGGACTATTTAGTAGATGGTTTATGTGAAATTTGCACAAAATCGACAGAGAGCAGTTCTTCATCTATCACATTTTTTGTAACAAATAAATTCAATTAATGGCGATACGTAGCGAAGCACGTGACGGGCCGTTAGTATATTATTATAAGAATAAGATTTTTTTCCCCGTGTTGGTCCCGGGCTCCTTTGAAGAATAGGACAACTGCCGTTCTGCCAGGCAGGTCGTAAAAGGCGACTAATTGGCTCTATGAGTCACTAACATCGTGGCTACTAGGTGGTAGAGTTCTGCATTGTCTCGCCTGGGTCTGGTACCACCGCCTTTCCTATTCCTGCCGCAATAGCGTCAGTGCTTGTCGCTGTCCGGTTTGGAGGGTAAGGTAGCCGGTAAACTTATGCATGTGGCATAAGACCTCGCCACAAGATAGCAACGCACCATTAACACCTTTGGTGTCTATAGGCGTTGGTTGACTCTTTCCATCAGGAGACCCATCTGCTTGTTTGCTATCTTATACTATAAAAAAAAAGTATTATTTGAAGGCATATAGAACAGAGTTCCGCAAAATTTTATTTTATTCTTTTATATAATTCTTTTATATATTTGAAAGAGAAGCAACCAGAACGGAAGTAAGGGTTGTGGTAGATGATGTAGTGCTGGAACAAGTGGATGAGTTTGTATACCTTGGATGTGCTTTTAGCAGGGATGGAAGGTACACCGCTGATGTTGAAAGAAGAGTGTGTGCAGGGAACAGAGTGAATGGAGCGTTAGGGAGATTACTTAATAGCACAATTTTAAGTCAGGGTGCCCGTCTAGCCCTGCATAATCATGTGCTTATCCCAACGTTATTGTATGGAAGTGAGAGTTGGGTATGTCAGAGAAGGGCATGAAAGTAGAATCAACGCGGTTGAGATGAGGTCGCTAAGAAAAATATGTGGTGTGACACTCGCGGACCGGGTTCGTAATGTCGAAGTGAGAGAGAGGTTAGGTTTGAAAGAAAGTGTCGGTGTAAAGATGAGAAAGGGCATGTTCCGTTGGTTCGGACATGTAGAAAGAATGGTAGATGAAAGGTTAACAAAACAGATATACAATGCGAATGTGGAACGATGTAGATACCGGGGAAGACCAAGACTGACATACCACGATCAGATTGATCGAGTACTGTCCGGAGGTGGTGTCAAGAGTCTTCGCAACCGGCGTGTGTGTATGAAGAGAGTGATGAATGTGGAGGAAGCGAGACAAGCCTGCAAGGATTGTGATGTATGGCACTCGGTTCTCTCTGCCTACCCCGTAAGGGATCTGGCGTGAAGAAATGTGTGTGTATAATTATATGACAAACAAGCAAATGGCACACCTGATAGAATGAGACAACCATTGCCTATAGACACTAAAGACGTTAATGGTGTGTTACCATCCTTGTGGCGGGCTCTTGATGCCACATGCATAAGTTTTCCGGCTACCTTAGCCTTCGAACCGGAACATGTCAAGGGACACTTATTTTGCGTTCAAGGGATACTTACTATTTTATGTGTGATAATATAGTCTTTGATGATGTTGATGATGCTGATCAAGGTCTAAGGTACACCAGTATACTGCAGCAAGCATTTTACGGAACAGGTATATAGAGGACAGAACACTTTAAAAGTGAAAAATGAAAAAATCAATTTAACGTAATTTAGGTAGATGGTTTTTTTAAGCCCGTGTTGGTCCGGGCCTTCTTTAACGAATTGACCATCAGCCGTTCTGCCTGGCATTTGGTAGAGGCGAATGATTGGCTATGCGAATCACTACCATCGTGGCTACTAAGTGGTAGAGTTCTGCATTTTCTCGCCCGGGTCTTGTACCACAGCCTTACCTATTCCTGCCGCAAAAGCGACGGTGCTTGCCACTGACGTGTTCCGGTTTGGAGGTTAAGTTAGCCGGTAAAGTTATGCATGTGGAATTAAGAACCCGCCACAAGGATGGTAACGCACCATTAATATCCTTGGTGTCAAAAGGCGATGGTTTTCTCTTTCCATCAGGATTGCCATCTGCTTGTTTTGCTATCTAGTGATATGTAAAAAAATTGTGCCGCTGGGGTTTTCTTTTTTCTCCGGGAAAAAAGAAAACCCCAGCGGCACAATTTTTCGATGAGTGTATTACATTGTTTGCTCTGATTTTTTGGTGAAACGCACTGCGATGCCACAAAAAGAAAAATAAAAAAATTTAATTCAACCGAAAATGAAATCAAAGAAAAATACCGATGGGAGAGATGTGCTGTGCCGCGCTCCCGGCTGCATGGGTACCACCATCTTGCTTGTTTCTCCCGTGAAATAGCTTTGCTGTGTTTCGGGCAAGACAGGCAGTGTAATTACTGGTACCGAGACTTAACATCTAATGTCTCAGGATAGGCAACACAGACTAGTTTACTTGGGCTAGGTCCAGGTAAACTTGTTTATATTCATTGGCGACGTCGACCACTTACCATCAGGTGGCACGTCTGGCAGTTTGCCTATTAAACTAACGTAAAAAAATCTTTGATTTCGTCGATACGTATATATGGGGCTCTGACCAACACGAGGAAAACCTACATTTCTATTAAAATCTCTAGTTTTCTCTAGCGCTTCGAAATATACCGTTTTAAATGTTTTCGATTCAATGTTCTCAAACGGTTATGGTCTTTGTTTTGTTCATGACAAAATCTGACAGTTATTAAGAACTTCAATAAACAGTAGTTTCCGGGGCGAAATTGATGAACGCGACGGCCAACACAGCTTTGTTCGGTGACATTTTCACGGTGGCCTTGTTTCATTGAAAAGTTTTTAAATATAGACGTATCTTTTAATTAAAGTTTGCTATACATTGACAGCTTTGCCTAGGCACGTACTGAACGAAATAGGTATGTTACGGTTTCATGCGAACTTTCTATTTTGACCTAAATTTATTACTTAATACTAATTTCTATAGATTTTTGCTATTTTATTACTGTCTACGAACCACGAGGTAGCCAATAATAGAGCTTGCACGTATGCACATGTGGGTGGGTGTGTATGTATGTATGCGTAAACTTGTGTATGCGGCGTGTGTCTTATTTGTTTATGTTCGTCTGATGTAGAGTTGCCATCCGTCCGGGTTTCCCCGGATTTGTCCTAGTTTTTGAAGTCCGGGTTTTAATTAAAATCGTGCACGCGACTCGTGATAATAGTAGTTCCTTAAATTAAGAAGATTCTGTTTTATTTTTGTTTTTTTAAGACGTCATTTGGTTAAAAAACAATGAACATAATTAAAAATTAATTTAAAAGCAGTAAAACTGTATTTTATTCTACTGAATAACATAAAAAATACTCTGTAAATGTCCAGGTAGCTGGGTTTTCAAGTTTCTTGTCCTAGTTGACAGATTTTTGAGAGGGCTACCCTAATTTGGTGCAGCAATATTGTAATGGAACTGTATATACCTTAAAGAGGATTAATGATATAAATTTAAAATTACTAGCAATCCGGACCGGCTTTGCACGTATGCAATCGCACAAATAAGCGCACAAAAATATAATTTTACGACAATTCATAGAAATTCTTAGCTTTTTCAGTTATAATACACAATATCTGGTTGACCGAGCTTTGCTCGGTTTTTTCTTAGTCTAACCTCAAAGCAAACACTCATTGACTTCGAGTTACTTAACAACGCCATCTGACGGAATAACTTACAATACAAAAAATAGTATTATTATTCGCCAATAGATGTCAGGAAGAGTCATATTTTTCAGTTTTAATTGGGACTTTTAAGTTGATTATCGATAAAACACGAATAAAATGACATTTTCTAAAAATGATTCCTAGCTATATCGA
Source organism: Apodemia mormo (assembly GCA_036924255.1). Classification (NCBI taxonomy): domain Eukaryota; kingdom Metazoa; phylum Arthropoda; class Insecta; order Lepidoptera; family Riodinidae; genus Apodemia; species Apodemia mormo. The sequence goes on along the minus strand of JAUPFN010000022.1, from coordinate 8,958,191 downwards.
TTTATCGCCCCCGAAACCCCCTATATACCTACTAAATTTCATGAAAATCGTTGGAGCCGATTCCAAGATTCCAATTATATATATACAAGAATTGCTCGTTTAAAGGTATTAGATTTATTACTAGCTGACCCAGCAAACGTTGTTCTGCCTTTTTAACTACTCTTATTTTTTTTCTATATTTTCTTACCTTTTAAAACTTCCCTGGACTTCGACAAATTAATTCAAAACCAAAATTAGCCAAATCGGTTCAGCCGTTCTCGAGTTTCAGCGAGACTAACGAACAGCATTTGATTTATATATATATATATATATAGTCAAGAGGAAAGTTTATAAAAGATACATATAAACTTTCCTCTTGACTCATGCTATCTTTTGATGAAAACCGCATTAAAATCCATTGCGCTATTTAAAAGATATAAGCGAACATACAGCGGAAGAAACTTTATTTTACACTATGTAACTAACGACCTGCCCGCGGTTTCACCCGCGTAGCTTTTGTTCCCGTGGGAATATTGGAAAGGTTTATATACTAAAACCTTTCTCAAGAATCAAGCTATCTATTAAAAAAAAACCGCATCAAAAAAGATATAAGTATACATAGGGACAGACAGAGAAAGCGACTTTGTTTTATACTATGTGGTGATATAAAGATATTAATTTCTATTGGTACTTGCTATATCTATATCAATGGGGCTGTTATGTATCATATTTCATGCCTTAATGAAATACTCATAGGTAGTTTTATTTGTATGTGTATTTGTTCACCATCACATAAATAGCGGCATGATATAAAACAGGATTAATTTGATTCCAGTACCGGTAATTAGCAGCAATACACCAGCAACCAAATTGCTGCACCATTCGTTTATAGCCGACATAAAGTATACCGTCAGGCGTTCCGTCAATCTAAAGAGGTTTAATGCCTCGTAAACGCTACGATTAGTACTGGCAATCACAAAAATATACACACCCTACAATTAGCAAAAATTAAACAAAACAAAGGTAATGTTTGCTAATCTCTATCATTTCTTCTCTAGGTATATAATAAAAGAGGAGGATTCAGTGTGTCTGTACAACATCGTATATACCTATAAAAAACGAAGAGAGTGCTAATACAAATTAACATTAACTTTTGTCTGTCCGTCTTTTAGTTTATTTTCTCCCTCACGTCTCTGGGATTACTGAACAGATTTTAACGGGGGTTTGTCTTGAAACAGATTATAGGCTTTATTTCATTTATATCACATGTTAGAACAAAACTAAATTTCTTCTCTCGTTTAAATATATGTACAACTTTCACGCAGACATTTTCGCGGGCTATAGCTGACTTGTACGAACTATAAAAAGGCGGACTCCAGCTTTGGCTATGTTATCTAGAAAAATTTATTCAGAACGAATCTCGATCCAGTTTGTTTATTTTATAACATAAGATAGCTAACAAGTAGATGGCTTTCCTGATGGAAAAAGACAACTATCCTCCTACAGACACCGAAGATGTTAATGGTGCATTGCTATCCGTGTGCCGGAATGGTAATTCGATTTGCATAAGTTTACCGACTACCTTATTCGAACCCACGAATTTCATGAGTCTATACTGCAGCTGGTTATGAGAGTACAAGCTACATATACGATAACCAGGAAAATTTACCAAAATAATGAAATGCTTTTAGTTTTAGATACTTGTATGGTCATGGTTATAAATGCTACGTATAGTTATAACCTTTGATCTGAGTTGGAGCTAAGCCAACGAGGCTTTCAATAACAGAAAGCTGAAATCAATATTATATTCGCTAATGTAATCTATTCGACCCTGATATTGCAAAAATATTGAAGAGTGTCTTAAAATAGGTAATGCTGACACACGAAAACACAAGGCGTCCTAAGGGCCACATGTGCTGGGTTTTCCTACGGTAAATGCTACCCCAGTGGCCTAGTTGGCTCGCTCGTAGGCTCTCGAACACGCCGCTGTGACGTCACTTACCCTTAGCATAGTTCCATTTAGGCTGGAGTCACACGTACTTTTTACTTGAAATACGTTTATGAATTCGCATATAATATATTCCGTGTTGTTTTACTCGACAGCTTTCCGACGAACTTTCATGTTTCCCCCGTTTTAATCCGAAATTCTTATGAATAATTGACCATTTGCGGCCCTGGCAGCAGTTGGTAAGATGTAAGTAAAGGCCAAATCGTTGCTTAAAGGAATCCATAGTTATGTGACAACTTGTTAATTGCTGTCCTGTGTCATATACGATCCGTCAAAATTTAGTTCATCTCAGAAAACATTAAAAGGATTCTTATCCTTAAAACGAGAGCTGCTTATGTAAATCCAAGCCATAATAAGTAAAAGTCAGACATAACGTAAATAGTCTAGTGCAAGCGGACCTAAAAAGCATACGGGTTTGTGTTAAAAAAAAATGCAGACACCGCAATTATATTTAAATCTAACACGAATTGCGCGTCTCGGTAAGTTCCAATTACAATTTCCAACTAAACAAAATTGCGCTCGTTCAGTCACAGCCTTAATGCTTCTATTCCATAACACATCTGTGTTAAGACGCTAATAAGAAACTCGGTGTTCTATGATTTCGCTATAAAGTTGTATTTATCATGTAGGCATAGAAAATAAAACAGTTTAAATAATTACTTTTTTTATTTTTTATTAGCTGTGCCCTGCGACTAAATTACTCCTTATTACATCAGCTATCTGCCAGTGGAAGTCCCGTCAAAATCGGTCTAGCCGTTTCAGAGATTAGCCGGAACAAATAGACAGACAAAAGTTGCAAAAAAAAAACATAGTTTAGTATATGTACAGTGTATACATCCATATGCATTTAGTAAAAAGCATTTATGGTAATGATCCAAAAAGACATTCCAATTTGATTTATTTGTAAAGGGCCTACATGAACTTAATAGAAAAATCATATTTGACTTGACGCATAGGAATAATTCTACACATAAGGGTCACGGGTAGTTTCGAAAAAAATGGTGGCAAATAAAAGCTGCTGTCTGCGTCTGTTTGTTTTTCACTGTTTAGTGTTCCAAACCGAAGTATTTGTGACTCAGCTGTCTATCTGTCTGTAACAGGGCTCTACCCTTGAACGGAATTACGTAGACACCTGAAATTTTTCCAGAGTGATTATTAATGTGGTTGCTATTATAATAAATAATAAAAAAATAAAAAGTTTAGTCCCCAAAATGGTTTCCAAACTAATTGCTTCACTTAATATCGCTTGGTTATACGGAACTCTATGTTTGCGTGTCCGATTCGCACTTGACCGGTTTTTTATGCCATCCCCAAACCTGGGGAGATGTTACGTTACCCTACATCACCCATGTCAAACATGCGGCCCGCGGGTCGCATGCGGCTCTCCACTCATTTGCCTGCGGCCCGATGCAAATTTTGGATTCAATACCAAAAGATATGGCAATTTGCATGCAAAATAATGTCAATGTTTGGAAGCACCTTTGTGAGCAATTTTTTTCCCTAATGAAAGGAAACAAATCATCCACAATTTCAAGACTGACTAACGCACACCTGGATGCAGTTTTAAAAATAGTTTTCGCTTATAGTATTACCCCCCCAAATACGTAATTTAGTAAAAATGTATAACGTCAAAGTTCTGGGAAAAGAATGTAATATTTTTATGTTATTTTAGTACCTATTGATTGTCAATTAAACGATTACGACTCTTTCTATTTATCATTTTTCTTTGAGTTGGTTTTTGCGCCCACCAATGACTTTGACATGCATGCCCTACATCTATTAGCCACGGCTGTAGTGATTCGTTTGCCTTTTACGAACCTGTTAGAAGACGGATGGTCTTTTCCTCTAGAGAAGCTCAGACCGGAATAGGTCTATTTTCAGTTTTATCTTTCGTATGAATTTATATCACTCTAAATGTACATGTCCGTTTATGAAGTATCCGTTATTTGTAAAGTGGTTGTAACATTTCTTAAGGCGACGTTATCCCATACGAGACGATCGGTCCGCGTCTGACAAGCGCGCGAACATCGCAAACATTTTGAGGAAATGTATAGAGTACTAGGCATTGTATCGCGATATTCATATACTGTGTAATAAATAAATAAATAAATAAATAAAATAAAATAAAAAAATAAAAATAAAAAAAGTTACAGCCATAAACTGCGGAATATTAGTACATGACTGGAAATATCCGCAGTTATTTACTACTTGATTCGTTGCGTAAATGTAGAATCGTTAGGTTCCCTTTAGGTCCCGTACCTAAAAATATAAGCTGTCGCCTAGGACCTTACCTGCCTTGTAAATAAATGGGTTGGTGATGTTTACAGTACTGACTTCTTACGTAAATGGGTAATTGATGTTTTCAGTCCTTCAAACGGTTGTGTTAATTTTCTGTATTGGCAACGACATACGATTCACGGTTCTTTAACTGATAGAGATTAGAAATATAGTGCAGCTAACGGCACCCACACTTCCATTATTTTCTTTAGTGTTTTGAAGCAGCATTTTAGCAACTCGAGACCAGCAAATGTTAAACGTATGGTGTGGGTGACTAATGACGTATTGGTAACCTTGAAGCAAGGGTATAATCACAGACCACATGAATACTAAGAGACACGCCATTGGGAAGGAAACGTGTCGCCGCGAATATGAGCAAACGCTACTATCTCTGTAAAAAAAATTGTTTTTGAAGGTTATATTATATTGTGAAAAAATAAAAATAAACCATGTTGTACTGTTTTATCGTACCGAATGAGATGTCAAGGTTTAAAAATTACACTTGAAATGATTTTATTTCATCGGTAAGTAGTCTAAACTCTGTATTTCTGTAGGTAATTGCAAACTACACTGACAAACTAAGAAATTGTCTTGGAAGGCGTATCCATTTAATCCGTGGATGTCCAACAAAATCCAAAGGAACACGACAAACACCGACAATAAGTACAAGAATGAATTTGAGCTACACGTTGCAGACCTTGTAAACTGATTGAATGATATTTTTATTAATAACGGCAAAGGTATTAATTACCACTACGGTTAATACTAAAACTCGGCTAGCTTTGGTATGACTGGCATGCATTTCATTCCTACTGTAATAGATAGTTAGCATCATTGCTTATCACTGTCGTGTTCCGGTTTAGAAGGTAAGGTAACCGGTATACTTATACCTGTCACACGCATTGCAACGCAACTTTCTTTGGTGTGTATTTGCGATGGTTTTTTTGACGTGTATATTTGACGTATGCCAGTCCTAAGCTTAAGCTGTCAATCATTTGTGAGTATTAAACTTGCTTTATTACGAACCGCTGTCTTTGTGTTACGCTATATATCATTGGCAACCATCAGATCTACCCACATCAGAGAAAAAATGGCTGGTTTTGTTGGAAATATTTCTAGTTTTAAACCAAAAAACCAGGAATGGTCAATTGTTGCGAGCCGATTGCAACAATTTTTGGTTTTAAGCAATGTTTGTGAGGGACCGTAGAAAACTGAAAAGAGCACCTTTTTTAATCTATTTATCGGACGAAGCCTATTTGCAGGCTAAGGGGTACTAACGAGCAAGTTAGTAAGGAGATTAGTACATCCGAGGTCAGTGGAAATACTTGAATATAGTGAGTTATTAAGGATATTCAATAATGATCACTTTACGCTGAGAAGATCGAGCTTCGCGGTTAAGGATGCGTTTTACGGTGCTATTCAAGGAAACCGATCCATGGAGAACCCTCCTATCTACTATCGAATGATATGAAGAGATTAGTAACCGGCTCAAAGGTAGTGATCGGTTGCGCCTTAATAAAAACAAGGCAGCTGTCGTAAGCGGTACCGGAATTGCGTGCTAACAGTGCAATAATGGTGAAACGCGTTTTAATTGCCCCATAGCCGTAGTTTTACGCTCGGAGGTCAGATAACGGTTGCGGGAAGCGAAAAGAAATGAAAGATGAAAAAGAAATAAAGGAAAAATATATATTAAGATAATAATAATATCTCAGGACAAATTAGCTACACAAATCGATCTATCCCCAAATGCTTACTCTGGTTTATTTTTTGTTGTGTTATGAATAATATTATTATTTGCTTGTGTTATGAGTATTAGTCAACGATACTAATATATAAAAACCCAAACCCAGAAATACAAACATCTAATGCTCATCACATAAATGTTTGTCCCTGTCGAGATCGGACCTGAGTGCTAAGTGTGACTTTTTCTTTTCGCATTCGATCGTGAGCGCGTTTTGAGTTTACTAGGATTTTGTATGTGATTTGTACAGCGCCACCTAGTGGTAAACTGGTTTCTCACGTTTACCGCTAGGTGGCGCTGTACAAATCACATACAAATTCCTAGTTAACTCCAAACGCGCTCACGATCGAATGCGAAAAGAAAAACTCACACTTAGCACTCTGAGCCCAATTGATTTGTAGTTAGGTTCGCTAACTACTCGACCAAACAACGGGGCGGTCTAACGCCGGTTTTCTGGTGTGGTAGTCAGTTTACCGAAAGAAGACAATAAACGTTTCGGTTCACCACGATTCACCGATTTATCGGTTAGCTTGAGGGGGTAAAAATCCTCATCAGCGCATTTTGTCCACCTGTAAAAACTATACGTTATTTCTTGCGGTTATCCAGTCCGGAAGCTATTATTGTATTCATCCGAGACACGAGGAACGTTAACTCATCACCATCAGACTCCGAACTGCTACTAAAATTTCAACTCTCGAAGATAACCCTGAAAAATCTAGCAACTACCTACTTAACGATAAAACGCGGAATCTCCATATTTTTCTTAGTTTTATGTGTTACTGGCTACTCTCATATTGTTTAAGGTATATAAAATCGGTAGCAGAATTAACCGTGCGTTAATAAACGCTCAAGTTCACTACGGGCCACCAGTTAAACGAGTAGCGATCACCATCCCTGTATTTATCAATTGGACCAATTAACTACGTTTACGTTAATTTTATGATCATTGAAGTATTAAGAAATTGTATTACACGGCATTTGATGATGCGCCGAAAAAGGCTAACCACAAGACCACGAGGTAGATAAAGAATTAGTTTCGGACTCGGAAAACTCTTTGTGTTAATGCGGAAGAAAACTCGGCCACAAGAAAATTGGACTGTTGGAATTAGTTTTTTTAGTCAGAATGCAACCTAATTTCATAGATCAGTGAATAGGAACCTTGAATTAATACTACTAGTGTTAAAATTTGTGAATTCACTCACTTTTATTAGGGTTCCGGACCTTATAAGAAAAAACGGAACCCTTGAATGGTGATCTTATAACTTTATTGTTCTGTCCATCTATCAAGACCTTTTTTCTCAAGAACGCGTGTAGATATCTAGTTGAAATTTATATCAAATACCCTCCCTCCCTTTTAGCTTTGAAAAAATCAAACCTGTAAGTCAACGCGATAAAAAATATGACCATTAATATCTTATATTATGCGATTTCACTTGGAATCAAAACCTATAGCGTACTCCCTATTGACGTAGGATCATAATATGTGAAGAAGTTTGTACGGAACACTCGGTATGCGTCTCCAACTCCCACTTGACTGGTTTTTATTTATTTATTAAGAGAACTGTTTAGATCGTTCGGCTTCGATCAGAAAGTCCCGGGCTCTGTTACTGAGTCGGGTAAAGTGTTGAACATTTAATACACCGTACCCTGGTTACTCAAAAAAAACATGTAAAGCTGTGGGTCTCACAATAATCAGTGATAATCCTTAAAAGTTTCGCGTTTATGACGGGGAATTCCCCTTTTCGTCATACTAGAGACTTGTGATTGTGAATGGTGGCGAATTTGAGCATCTATTTTTCCCATGTTGGTCCCGGGCTCCTTTGAAGAATAGGCAAACTGCCGTTCTGCCAGGCAGGTCGTAAAATGCGACCAATTGGCTATTCGAGTCACTACCATCGTAGCTACTAGGTGGTAGAATTCTGCATTGTATCGCCGGGGTCTGGTACTACCGCCTTACCTATTCCTGCCGCATAGCGTCAGTGCTTGACACTATCGTGTTCCGGTTTGGAGGGTAAGGTAGCCGGTAAACTTATGCATGTGGCATTAGACCTCGTCACAAGATAGCAACGCACCATTAACATCTTTGGTGTCTATAGTCGATGGTTGACTCTTTCCATCAGGAGACCCATCTGCTTGTTTGCTATCTTATGATATAAAATAATAATAATAAAAAAGTAATTTAGTCTACCCACGCCACAAGTGAACCGACATGATGATGTTTATTTTGAATTTTTATTTTGTTTTATTGTGGATTAAATACCTATCTTTTTTTTTATTCAAAACTGGGTGGCCCGGCGAACTTCGTTCCGCCTAACAGCCAATAAATGTTCAGATTTAGGGTTGTATAATTCAAATAAAATGCATGAACATTAGCTGTCTCCTTTCTATATTAATCATAGAATAGCAAACAAACAAATGCTTCTCATTAACGATGCCCTGATATCTGTGTGGAAGGTATATGTCACATTTATAAAGTAGCTGATGAGCTAACTTATCCTTTTAGCAAATCATGACAGTTACAGGCATCGAAATTATAGAGACAGGATGTAAAAAGTATTTGTATCCAACCTCCGCAATACGTCCCAGAGCTCCAACACCTTTTTTAACACCTAGTAAAAACTTTTTATCAAAAATTGTTTTCGTACCTTCTAAAAACACACTAAACCACTCGTCCTGATTCTGCCGGCACAGTCCCTTTTTAATTTTGATCTATTTTTGATAATACGTGACCATCGCAATACAAAAAACTTTTTTCCTGCAGTCTTTTATTTGATCAAAGACTATAAAAATAGTATAAAAATAGGAAAGATGACGTTTGACATCAAGATACATAATCAGACCACCGATCGTCTTAGGCAAACGTCCGATTGTCTCGATTTTTAACTTTCCACTACGTATGTAGATAAGGAAGTTACTGATTTTACCCCGATTTTCGAAAATCGAGTTTTCACCAGATGTCCACGTTTTGAGGTCCTAGGAACCTTTTCCGACTATTTTCACGATGACGTCAGTATGTGTGTATGTATGTATGTGTGTGTGTGTGTGTGTGTGAAGCAAAAGTTTTGAAAAAAGTGTTTTTAGACGTAGCTTCGAAATTTTTCAATCAATCATTTTTTGGTATTCTACGATATTTTAGTACTAAATAAACTACGTCAAATGCCGCTTCAAAAATCAAAATCGAATCTAATTCTCAAAACTTATAGCTTTTCAAATACTAAAATTACGTTGTTTTTTAAGCAAACTTACATATTTTTTTAAATTACTTTCAAGTCAATTCACCGATTGACTTAAAAATCTTATTAGCTTTTCTCCTTTAAAAACTGCGTCAAATACCGATAATTTAATCAAAATCGGTCAATTTGTTTGGGGTTTATCAATGAAGAAAATTAAAAATAATTTTTTTTTGTCTTTGCATCGAAATTTTTTTAACCTATCGATTATTTAGCTAAAGCAATGTTTTAGATCTCAAAAATTGAGTTGAATAGATGTTTGAACTGAAAAATCTATGCTTATATTTTTTACTCTTTTGAGCTTAAAATACTTTAATTTAGTGGGAAGTTTCAGGGATGGCCCGTAGGGTCAATCGTTTACACATTTTTTTCCAAAAGGTGGCAACTCTGTTCTAAACTGTTTTAGAGACATTAATAGGTACATTTATGTTACCATAATTCCATTTAAACATTAAATGGAATTATGTTATCATAGCAGTGCGTTTTCGAGTCTCGCGTGCTGATTGATAATAGCACTACCATATAAAAGTTCAGCCCTAAGCAATAGCGACACTGCTGCAACATCAATAGTAATTACAGCCATGGTGTCATTGCAGATTAGCCATAAAACTCGCGAGTGTAAGATTTTTTTATAAAATAAGAAGGAAACGGACAGGAGGGTTGCCTGATATTAAGTGATCGCCGCTACCTATGCACAACTACACTATGTTGTTGTGGCCAGCCTTTTAAGAATGCGTAAGCTCTTTTCTTGAAGGTCTTATGTCGTATTTGTTCGGAAAAACATATATTAACAGTTGGTTACATAGAGGAATAGTGCGGGGCAAAAAGTGTCCCGAGAATCGCACAGCTGATGGATTACCTGCACATAATCCCACTAATATTATAAATGCAAATTTTTGAACGTGTGTATATTTCTACTCTACTTTGAATTGCATTTTTTGTGAATCCCACGAAATCTATGCATTCTTCCGGGATTAACTGCAAGCTATGTGTCGAATATGGGCTTAGACTATACAGACTATTTAATCCAAACCTATCCAGTAATTAACAACAAGCCATTTCAAAGTGAAGTAGTAAAAACAAACAAACACAAACAAATATTTCGATTTACAATAATTGGGAGATGGAATTCATATATTTATCCTTGCAGTAATTGAGTTAGAGTGCTATCTAATAATAGTGCTAAATTCGAGTTTTTGTATTTATCATATTATGGTACCAAATAAGAAAATGGCTCTTCTCTTAGAAAGAGACAACCAAGATGTTTATGATACCTATTTCAATAGTAAGAATGTAATTTCCCATGTATATTGTACTAGCTGTTGCCAGCGACTTCGTTCGCGCGGACTTCGTTTACTCCGCACAGCACCTCCCCGCTAGGTGATAGCGTGATAATATGTAATAATATGTTGACCCGACCTGTTAGTAATATTCATGCAAAATTTGAAGTAAATCCATGCAGTACTTTTTGAGTTTACCCCGGACATACATACAGCCAAACAGATAAACAGACAGACAAACAGACAAAAATTCTAAAAACTATATTTTTGGCTTCGATATCGATTGTAGATCACGCCCCAAGTATTCTTTTAAAAAATATTCAATGTACAGTTTTGACTTTCCTACGATTTTATTATATGTATTGATATGTTTATATCATCCTCAAAACCAGGTAGGGAAAAGCGATGACACTATTGTCCGAACCCGAAGAAGTTGTAGAATCCAGTTATTTATAATAATAAATAAATATTCACGGGACAAATTACACTGACTGATCTAACCCCAAAGTAAGCAAATTATTTGCTTGTGTTATGGGTGTTAGTCAACGATACTAATACATAGAAATACATATATAAATACTTTAAAATACATAATAAACACCCAAACCCGGAAATACAAACATTTATGCTCATCACACAAATGCTTGTCCCCGTCGGGGATCGAACCCGAGCCCCGTTGCTTGCGTAGTCAGGGTCACTAACCACTCGACCAACGGGGCGGTCTAAGGTCTAAGGTAGAATCCAGTTATTTATAATAATTATTGAAGTAGTCACGATGGCTGTAGCAATATATGATCAGTTGCCGATCTAAATAGACACGTTGCCTGCGTAGAACATGAATCATAAAAATACATTAATTTGTCTTTACATAACATCAGTGTTCCACAAAGGATATTTATCTTTGAACAACAATATGATGCTGCATGTAGCAACTCAGAGTACGAAATCTCACTAAGCCCCTCTCGACAGATGATTGATTTCCAATGGCGATAATATATCTCGCGTTATATAGTCATCGCGGGCTTCCGCACGGAAGTGCTGCTAGGGGTTGCAAATGACTGTTAGACATGCAATTAAACAATCGCCGTTAATCGAATATTTCCTGATAGTTATTACGCAAGATTGAACCGAGATGTTTTACATTGTTTCTGCATATTCGATTTAATCAATATTGTATTACATGATGTTTTTATTACATGGCTGCTACTTCGTCTGCGTTTTTACATCACTGAACGCGTATCTTGGTCACACTTTAACTTAAGAACGACTAACGATGTCATCCATACCAGCAATCGCCCTATGATCGTATATCAAGTGCGCAATTCTGATCAGAAATCAAGATAAGGTGCTATAAATATGTTTCAGTATTTATACATATAGACCCGGAGATGAAGACACAAAAGATTAGATCATTTGTACCAGTATGGCGGTTCTTCAGGGTCTAATTACGTAATAATGAAAAGGAAAATAATGGTCATAGCGCTGGTACCGGCGCGGCGGCCCAATCTTCTTCAAAGGGGGCCCGGACCAACACGGTAATTCTCCAGATTTTGTGATGTTTAATACATTCTGTTCATTCATGTGTTCTCTCCATCTTAGTTCTAAATTACAGGAAAGCTGTTTTACTCAAACCGGGGCAATCATTTTTGGATTCGGGATCTTCTAGGTCTAGTGTAATAAATTTATCAAGCGTACAGTCACGAGCAATAAATGCATACACGCAGAAAAATACTTGTTTATTTAGAAAGTTAAGTAAATATCAGAAACTGCATATTGTTTATATATAAACAAATATTTTGATGGTTGTGTGTAATTCAAGGGGAAGATATGTATAATAACGTCCATAATATAATATAGAAATACTGTTATAAATATATTTAGCAAAATATCGTTTGCCGTGTCAGCTAGTGGCTTACCTATCTATACATATAATAAAATCGTAGGAAAGTCAAAACTGTACATTGAATATTTCTTTAAAAGAACACTTGGGGCGTGATCTACAATCGATATCGAAGCCAAAAATATAGTTTTTAGAATTTTTGTCTGTTTGTCAGTATGTATGTCCGGGGTAAATTCAAAAAGTACTGCTTGGATTTACTTCAAATTTTGCACGAATATTACTAATAGGTCGGGCCAACATATAGGCTACATATCATCACGCTATCACCTACGGGGGAAAAGCTGTGCGGAGTAAACGAAGTCCGCGCGGACGAAGTCGTGGGCAACAGCTAGTAATTAATGTATACTTATTAGTGCTCGTGACTGTACATAGTGGCGAGCAGTAGCTAATGAAAAATCAAAGAAATGAATAAGTAATTGCCTTTCGAAATTCGCAAAGCTAAGTAGTTCTGAATATTATGAAGGCTTTTTTCATTATAGATTGATTTTTGCTCCATACTCCATAGTTCCTTTGATTGTGGAACTGAATAACATTTATTGAGGAGCCAGCTGGATTTCCGGTCCTTCTTTGGTCTCGGCGACCGGAAATAGTTCCTTATAGCCTTTCTTTTGTTAGGTGAAATGAACCATTTCGAATGGGTACAATTTTTATGATTCTTTGTTCACCGAGTTCATTTTTGGACGTAATTTTTATGGAAATAATGAAGTTCATTTTTCGCCGTATTGTTAAAATTTTCTTGTGGTCTACTGATCAACCTATTCGGCTAAATACATGTCATTCGATTCTTGGGTTTTGCAAAAGCGTTGTTAAAGTTTTTCGGGCGGATCCGCAAAAACTAAATTTTTTGATATTAAAAAATTTGGTTTTCCCGGAGTTTAGGAAGATTATGTCAAAAGCAAACGATAGTAGTCATTAGATCGCTAAAATGTGGCAATCCAATACTTTTGTATGTAAGCGAGCGTTAGGCGAGTTATATATAAACGTGGACAAGATCGCTACGGAAAATATATGGTGTAACATTCGCAAATCTCGTTCTTGGTACTGAAACTAAAGGTAGAGTGTTGGTACCGAAAATGCTAATGTACAAATATGTTCAATCGGTGTGCTCCATTGTTTTGAAGGTATAGAAAAATATCAAATCAAAGTTAAACAAAGGTAAGTATCGAGGAAAATCGAGACTGACATATTATGATCACATTGATCAGTTCCTGTCTGAAAGTGTCATTTAATACTCACAATGTATGCACTTTCCCGGCAAATCCGGGCTTCTTTGAAGAATATACCAGCTGCCGTTCTGCCAGGCAGGTCGTAAAAGGCGACTGATTGGCTATATGTTTCACTGCCATTGTCACTTCTAGGTGGTAGGGTTCCGCAACGTCTCACCCGGGCATAACTCCTTTCTGGGAAGTCGGTTGAAAATGTAGCCCAATTTGACTTCGCTTAGTGTAAGTCGCATAGGATATTGAAATATTCGGAGTAGTGATAATATTATTTTGAATAGTAATAATATTGTTTAAAATAGTACTACTCTATATATTTAAATATCCTATTTGAATTATACTGGATGAAGGAAAATCGGATTACATCTCAACCGACTTACTAAAAAGGAGGAGGTCCTCAATTCATCCGAGTCTTTTTTTATGTACACACGAAGACGCCTGAAACAATTTGGTACATCTCCCAGGTGAAAATTACATGTAATATGTCGGTTACTTACAGTTTTACTGTGCTTAAATTATTCTGTTTTTGTTACATTATCGTGTTTCTACGCTAAATATTTTTAAGTATCTTAAATCTTTAATGTATTATAGTAGACAGAGTCAAATCGTTTGGGAAATCTCCCTCGTTTCCAGCGAGATACATTTCACTATTCTTTGTCTCGCTACAGGAAAATTCTCTTTTCTATCGCATTATCTCACTACTACAGATTCAGCTCACGTTCTATTTTTCTTCATATTTCAAAGGCGGTGTTCCAATAACGTCGCTGCACTCTAAGTCACAAACTAAACGATTCTCTGGTCTATGCATTTGTTATTTTAAAAACACGTTTTTTTTTGTATTATGCGATAGCATAGGCTTTTGTGGTTGAAAAAGGTAACTGCCGCTTTAAAACAATAAAGATGTTAATCATCAGTCGTGTAGTGCAAATGTAATGCTATATGCTCATGTATAAGTTAAGTGGCTACCTAACTGTCCAGATCGGAACATAACAGTGATAAGCACTGACGATATTGTGATTTGCGACAGGAATACTTAAAGTGATAGTATCAAAGCAAGATGTTGCAGAATTCAAGTACCTAGTAAACACGATAGTAGACAGATTATTTCTTCGCATGCTTTGTCTAGCAATTAGGCAAATGGTCTACTGCTGAAAAAAGCCTGGACGAGCATGGGGGAAAATATAGTAGTCTAAAAATTGCATTTGTTGCCGCATGTTGGTCCGGGCCCGTTTGACGATTAGACCATCTGCCATTCTGCCAAGCAGTTCGTAATTATGGCGAAAGATTGGTTATACTTGTCATTACCATCTTAACTACCATATGGTAGAGTTCTGCAACCTCTCGCCCGAGTTTTGGTACCACCGCCTTATATATTCCCGCCGCAAAGATGTCAATGCTTGTCACTGTCGTGTTCCGGTTTGGAGGGTAAGCTATAAGGTGCACAAGTTAACCGGATCCTTTGAGGTCCGGTAAACTTATGCATCTGGCATTACCATCCCGCAAACTGATGGCAACGCACCATTAACATCTTTGGTGTCTATAGGCGATGGTTGTCTCTTTCCATTAGGAGAGCCATCTGCTTGTTTGATATATTATGATATAAAAAAATCACGCCGGTTTTTTGTAGATCAGGCATAGTAAACTAAACGTTGATTAACACTATGGTCCGCCATTTTTCATCAGGTTGACGACTTCCAAAGTGAGCAGTATTCGCCTACTGTAACTACATACTATCATTTGTTTCTTACAATCACCGTGACAGAAAACTTATGTTATTTTAAGCCACGGGATTCTGTGATATATCATCATGTATCAGTTTTGGACTGTAACAGTTTATTTTCGCAAATAGAAAGTATGTTTATTATCATCATCTAGTTATAGTATCTTCACGCCCGTATTCCCGAAGAGGTAGGCAGAGGCACAAAAAGTGCACTCAGGATTAGCCGAAGATACTTAGTCACATAGAATGAAGGTGGTAAGCCTATTGCCAACCGGGCACTTATCTAATCCCGGGCAATGTTGTTTTATCAAAAAAACTGAAAAAACATTTTAAAATGCCCGAACTGGAAATCGAACCCGATTCTTCATGCGGCCAACGTGACACCGAACTACTAGGCTACAGAGGTGACAATTTTCCAAAATTGACTAAGTACTAACTAGTCCAAATTTTATCATACATATAATTTTATGGCTGCTTAAACAATTTAAAATCATCGTGATTTGTACCAAAGATGGATATTGCAGAATTTCGAATTAAGATAATTTATATTCAACGCACGTTTTGCTGCGAAATCGAAGCGGCTGCCGGAAAACGTCTGTAATGGAAAACGATGGTGGAAAAAATTAAAGCGGTCGCTTGATTTAAATTCTGCAAATCATTATTTTAAATTTCGCCCGAGGTTTACCCTTCAGATGTTGAGGTATTTGGTAATTAAGATATTTACGTAGTAAAATATTATACTAGTTCTATTAAGTTTTTCTTATGAAATTATACGCGTTTTGAATAGGGCTATAAATAGGTTATTCAATGATACAAAATATTGGTATAGTACGTGTCGAGCCTCGCGCAATGTGGGGTTCCGACGTTGTCCATTACGATAATGCAGACTAAGAGAAGGATTTTTATTGGTTTATACTCTTCTTCTCTGTCGTCACACTCTTGGCAAAGTGGTCGTGGTCGTCATGACAGAAGTGGTGTCAAGTTTCAAAATTCGTCGTCATTCTTCTCGTACTACTGTTTGCCTCGTGCATTCCTGGACTATTTAGTACAAACGTTGACTCAGTCGGTCCAGCGCATTGGTGATCCACCGGTGAGCGATAAGAAGCTTGATGAAAAGGAATAGTCATTACTTAGACCAAACATGTCAACACCAAAGATGATTATGATGCCTTAGTATGCTTTTCTTATAGTTTACAGGTATACAGGCTGTTTTTTTTTTTTAATATTATAAGATAGCAAACAAGCAGATGGGTCTCCTGATGGAAAGAGTCAACCGTCGCCTATAGACACCAAAGATGTTAATGGTGCGTTGCTATCTTGTGGCGAGGTCTAATGCCACATGCATAAGTTTACCGGCTACCTTACCTTCCAAACCGGAACACGACAGCAACAAGCACTGACGCTATTGCGGCAGGAATAGATAAGGCGGTGGTACCAGATCCGGGCGAGACAATGCAAAACTCTACCACCTAGTAGCCACCATGTTAGTGACTCGATAGCCAATCGGTCGCCTTTTACGACCTGCCTGGCAGAACGACAGTTGGCCTATTCTTCAAAGGAGGCCGGGACCAACACGGCGAATAAATTGATTGATAAAAGATTGTATTATATTACATAATTATTAATTAAACAATAAATTCAAAAAGTATGGTCACATGTACTAACAACGCAGTTGAGTAAATCAGCGTTTTTAAACAATGAACTTCTATGCGCCGTGCACGGGTGTCCATACTAAACTTTTTTATTTGAAAATTAGGTCAAAAAAGTATCTATTTTTGACATAGGGGCCGTTCAAGTATTACGTAAGCAGATTTTTTACAATATTTGACTCCCCTCCCCCGTGTCAGCAAAAGTAAGCAAATTACTTCCCCCCCCCCCTCCCCCCCTTGTTTACGTAAACATTTGTAATTTTATTTTTTAATCTGTACCTCAGATTTGTGATTGATTCATGAGTAGCAGTTTTTATTAGTAGCAGTAGGTAAGATAAAAGAGTTTAACGCAAACATTTACGAAGCAAGCAGTAAATATATAGAAAACTCGAAAAGTAAAAAAAATAATTTTGCTGACGTAATCACCCATTCCCCTCGTCTTAAAAAATAAGCAAAGGGAAGACCCCCCCACCTCCTTTTAGTGTTTACGTAATACCTACTTGAATGGCCCCATATTCGGTATCAATACTGAACCACCGAATACTGAACACCTTCCTTTAGTATGCATAATCTTTTACCATTTAGCCTGTATAAGGCCACATACTGTTAACTTAATAATTTACTCTCCAACCGCAACACAACAGTGACTAACTAGCTCTAACGCTTGCGGCTACTGCGACTAATGCGAATGGAAAACTTACAGCGTTAGTACCAAATTCGAGCAGTGATTTCCAGATCTCTACCATAAAATGCTTATAGTTTTTACTTTTTTGAGCTTAAAATACCTTAATTTAGTGGGAAGTTTCAGGGATGGTTTGCAGGGTCAACCGTTTACACATGTTTGTATTATAAGATAACAAACAAGCGGATGGTTATCCTGATGAAAAGATACAACCATCGTCAATAAGCACCAGATATGTTAATGGTGTGTTTCTATCCTTGTGGTAAGGTCGTAATGCCAAACGCATAAGTATACCGGCTACCTTACCCTCCAAACTGGAACACGACATTAAATAAAATAAAAAAAAAAAAATGATGTGGTGTCGCGGGACACCAGGTAGGAACGAACTTCCTTCGGCTAAACGGCACTACTCGCTTGTGTACGCGACTGTCGCGCCTGCGCACGTCTCATTTAACGCTTTTATTCCACGCATTTTTCTTACGGTTTTACTATCACATTTTTTTCAGTTCGGTCGCGCAGCAAAATCCCTATCCCCTCCAAGCCTGCCGTAAGGAACTTCGTTACAATAAGTATTCACGGGACAAATTACACTGACTGATCTAACCCCAAAGTAAGCAAATTATTTTGCTTGTGTTATGGGTGTTAGTCAACGATACTAATACATAGAAATACATATATACATACAAGAATATATTTAATAAATACTCAAACCCGGAAATACAAACATTTATGCTCATCACACAAATGCTTGTCCCCGTCGGGGATCGAACCCGAGCCCCGTTGATCGCGTAGTCAGGGTCGCTAACCCACTTGACAAACACTGACGCTATTGCGATATTCCTGACGCAAGAGCGTCAGCGGTAAGGCGGTAGTACCAGACCCGGGCGAAAAAATACAGAACTCTAGTACGCCTAGTAGCCACGAGGGTAGAGACTCGCATAACCATGAATCTTTCGCTTCTTACAAACTGCCTTACAGAACATATAATCCGCTATATCGTGCAGTTTAAGGCACATGTTGTAAGTGCACTCGGCTCTAAATCTCAGGCCGCGCTGCAGGCACTCGAACACGCTGCCCCCTAACTTCAACCTTCGATTGGAGCCTCTCCAACCAAGGCTACACTCGCGAGCCGATTAACGATTAGTATAATCTGAACCTTTTAAAACTCTTTCAATACTACCTACATTATGCTGTTTTTTGGTCTTTTGGTGTGTGTTGACATCTATTTAGCTTTTGTAACTACCAAATATTTCACAAAAAATCAGTCCTTGGGTTGGTCTGGGCTCCTTTTGAAAAATGGTCGGTGCGATTTTGTCAGATAGTTGAAGAAAGTAAACAAATAGTTTACGTTTCACTACCATCGTAACTACTAGCTGGTAGAATTTCGCAACATCTCACACAAATTTAGTACCATCGCTTTACTTACTCTTACAGCAATAGCGACATTGCTTGTCACTATCGTGTTCCATATTAATAACAGGTAAACTTATGCATGTAGCATTGCCATCCCGTTCCGGATAGGAAGGCACTAATAACTTCTTTGGTGTCTATAAGTGATGTTTTTTTTTTCTTTCTGTCATGAAAAGCTTTGTTTGCCATCCCAGGATAAAAAATCTTCGTTTAATTCTTTTAAGCTACTTTGGACAGGCAAATATGTTTATTTACTTACTAGCTGTTGCCAGTGACTTCGTCCGCGCGGACTTCGTTTACTCCGCACAGCTCCTCCCCCGTAGGTAATAGCCTGATAATATTTACCTATATGTTGACCCGACCTGTTAGTAATATTCATGCAAAATTTCAAGTAAATCCATGCAGTACTTTTTGAGTTTACCCCGGACATACATACAGACAAACGGACAAAAGTTCTAACAACTATATTTTTGGCTTCGATATCGATTGTAGCTTACGCCCCAAGTATTCTTTTAAAAAAATATTCAATCTACAGTTTTGACTTTCCTACGATTTTATTATATGTATAGATATTCTAGTATTTATATATGTATTTCTATGTATTAGTATCGATGACTAACACCCATAACACAAGGAAATAATTATAAAAATATAAAATAAAATAAAATATGTTTAGATAAATCGAAAACGCAACTTTAGTGCTTACAAGCTCAAGCCTTGAGTCAAAGTTACTGAACCTTTAAAGCTCGAGCTTTAAAGACCCATGGATTGCGACCTTAGAGTTTGAATTTTAAAGGCTCAAGACCCGTAAAGTGCTTCGTTTACTTAGTAAACTATTGACATGGCTGTCATATAACGTTGAAGTTTACCGTAATTTTAAAAACTTTACAAAGAAAATTTTTGACAAGCCTAAGTTTGAATCATATCAAAAATTTACTTTGTTGAGTTTTTAAACTCTTCTCTACACTGGATAAATACTACACACATATAATAAGAACTCATAAGTTATAATCTATACATATAATAAAATCGTAGGAAAATCAAAACTGTACATTGAATATTTTTTAAAAGAATACTTGGGGGGTGATCTACAATTATTTTTTTTTATATCATAAGATAGCAAACAAGCAGATGGGTCTCCTGATGGAAAGAGTAAACCATCGCCTATAGACAGTAGACACCAAAGGTGTTAATGGTGCGTTGGTATTTTGTGGCGAGGTCTAATGCCACATGCATAAGTTTACCGGCTACCTTACCCTCCAAACCGGAACACGACAGCGACAAGCACTGACGCTATTGCGGGAGGAATAGGTAAGGCGGTGGTACCAGAACCGGGCGAAACAATGCAGAACTCTACCACCTAGTAGCCACGATGTTAGTGACACGATAGCCAAGTGGTCGCCTTTTACGACCTGCCTGGCAGAACGGCAGTTGACCTATTCTTCAAAGGAGGCCGGGACCAACACGGCGATATCGAAGCCAAAAAATGTAGTTTTTAGAAATTTTTGTCTGTTTGTCTGTTTATCTGTTTGTCTGTATGTATGTCCGGGGTAAACTCAAAAAGTACTGCATGGATTTACTTCAAATTTTGCATGAATATTACTAATAGGTCGGGTCAACATATAGGCTACATATTATCACGCAATCGCCTACGGGGGAGGTGCTGTGCGGAGTAAACGAAGTCCACGCGGACGAAGTCGTGGGCAACAGCTAGTCATTGTTATAAAAGTTGTTCATCTTCCATCAATACAATCGACGTAGCAATCACAAAGAAAAGAAGAATTTCTCCAGGATAAACCAAGCGACACAGCTCAGTTGATAAGAGCGTGCCGGCTAGAGGCGAGGTCATTGGTTCAAATTCAGTCGTGTAAATAATTTTCTTGTCAAGTTTTTAATGTTTTCCATAGCAAGTCCATGTCTGTACTTTGGGGATGTTGAAAAATAAACAATATGGAGGTCATATAAAATAACAGTTTTTAGAATATTTATTCGTCTGTATGACGCAATTGATTGCAGTTTTCATCCAAGTATTACTAGAGGTCTAAATTAAAATAAATAGGCTCTTTATTCTTTCTTAATAAGAAAAAATACATTTTGTTCTATTATTTTCAACTAATATTACCCAGATCTCCGTAAATACCTTGACACTTAATTATACGCGTCGAAGTCGCTGGCAAAAGTTGGCATAATATAAACGTTTATCTATGTGTTAACGTTAATCTAAGAAGTTTATCATGTTAGTTTGTTTGTTACTCCTTCTCGACTTGGCGGCTCGACCGCGGAGAGGTATTGAGTTCGCTTGGCTCGACGGACTTGGATATATGCAGTCTGAACACATAGGCAACTTGTTTTTGATATATCTTAAGATAGCAAACCAGCAGATGGCTCTCCTGATGAAAAGATGTTAATAGCCCGTTGCTGTATACGCAAGTTTGTTTGTTCTTCAGTTAAAAAAAAATCGGTACTTCTAACACAGATACAATCTGATTTTTCGGAAATGTCCATAGATGGTTGTAATAATTAATTCAACCACTTTCACATTTAGGACGTCTAAAAAAATAAAAAATATATCTCACCATTACGAGTAATACTCGTAATACCTTTCATACAAAATCGTCATGTACTAGGATGTCATAAAATTAAATGTCTATTAACGTTATTTCTAATTGATACTAGTTTTATCCTAATCTATATTTAGAAGATAGGTCCCGAAGTAGGGTTGCCAGATAGCCGGGATTTCCGAGATTGGCCCGTTTACTTTGCTGTCGGGGAATGAAAAAATACTAGTTTTTTTTCATAAAGCTACGATACTACGACTGCAAAAGTCAAACCAAACATAGTGTGTTCGCGCTGCGTTAGGTGAGCATGAGTTTTTTAAACTGTTAAATAGAGCCGCTCACCCCTGTGAGCGGGGCTCTATTTAACAGTTTAAGAAAGTAATTAAAAAGATTTTTCCAAAAAAAGTATTTTTTATCAACTAATAATTCCTACTTAGTTTAGTATCGAACCGGAGACCAAAACTGATTCCGTTCGTGGCCCCAGAACTGTCCAGGAAATTATTAGCCTGGATCTGGCAACCGTATCCACAAGTCATTAATCCCAATTATCTGTACGGTTGCTGAAAAAGATGGCAAGCACAATTGTTCGAGTACAAGGAATATTAATTTAGGATCATGTGGTACGCTTGTAAAAGGCCTTATGGTGCGTTAAAAGTTTGTATGTACAGCCCTAAAGCGAATCTACAATCGCCGAAGACTGTTATACAGTATAGATATGACACATTGAATCCTAAAAATGTATCAGCAGGTTAAAGAGTAAGTGGTCCCACTTACTCTTTAACCTGCTGATACATTTTTCATCAACATTGTATCTTGTTTTTAGTGTTGTGAAAAATGAACAATACAAACTAAAAACGACAGAATAAGCTTCAGATTTTCCGATGAAAAATTTAATGCTGGACGCACAAATTTTAGAGCGGTCATTTATTTTTCCCTATTGATCCAGTGGTTAGCGACATGACTTCGCAATCCGGTTTTTTTCTTGATAGGAAAAAGATTTTGTATATTGTGCATAAACGTTTGCGCTTCTTTAGTTTAGTGATTATTAAATATATTTCAGTATTTTATATGTAACTAGCTGTGACCGCGTCTTCGTCCGCGTGGAAAAAATCTAAATAAAAGTAGCTTAAGTTAGGTACTCCTTATTAGTTATTACTGCGGTTTAAAGATTGATATTCCCGGCGTTTTACTCGTATAGTTCCCGTTCCCGTGGGATTTCTTTCTCGGGTCTCGATCTTTGTACTAAATTTCATTGAAATCGGTTCAGTGATTTAGGTGTGAAGAAGATACAGACAGACAGAGTTACTTTCGCATTTATAATATTGGTATAGACTCCATATACTAATGTCCTCTAAGAGGGTATAATTATTAGTGGGGTATTAGCTATCGCCTAGTTTGCGGTTTGAACATATTTGTTTCGTCATTATACGTAGGTCACACTATAAGTTTTGCGTAACTTAAAAAAACAACATGTTATGACCAAAATATTATGTTTATTGGTTTTCAAAATAATCTCCTTTATACTTTGAACATTTTTTCATGCGATCGAACCACTTTTTAAAACAGGAGAACCACAGATCTGAAGGCATGTTTTCTACGTGCTGATTGAACGCTATCACTGCCTCTTCTGAGTTGGTAAAAGAAAAACCTCTCATCAAATCTTTGATTTTGGGGAAAATACAGAAATCACAGGGTGCTAGGTCGGGGCTATGTGTAGGATGAGTGGCGAGATGTACTTTTTCGGAAGGTAAAAATGACTGTTTTGTTGGCCGTGTGTGAAGAAGCGTTATCATGGTGTAGGAGAATGCGGCTTTTGGGTCATCTTTCATCAACTTTTTCTAACACTCTGGGTAAACAAATGGTAGAATACCACTCGGCATTAACACTCTTTTGATCTTCAAGTGGAATTGTACAGATGGGACCCGTAGCTGAGAAAAAAAACGCGATCATATTTTTGCCAACGTTTCTCGCCTGTCTTACTTTTGTTGGCCTGTTCTCATTTTCAAACACCCATTCACAAGATTGCTGTTTTTTTTCGGGTTCAAAACAATAAATCCACGTTTCATCTACTGTGACAATGTCATAAACAGCATTAGAATGTCCGTGGTCGTACTTCAGTAGCATCTGTGAGCACCATCCCACGCGAGCCCGCTTCTGCTTCGCTGTCAGTTCATGAGGGATCCAACTATTATAAAATCTCTTTTTAAGTTTGACGATTTTATTATAGCCCTGAAGAAAATAGCATACATGTGTGTAAAATATGCAGTATGTCACATAACTATAGTGTGTGTAAAGTTTATTTTTATTAATTTAATGTATTTCTAATGTTTTAATTTAAAACATGTTAGGTTGCACTCCTTCGCAATGTAAACTTAAACTGTGCCAAGTTTCATACTCCACAGTTCGCGCAATTGTCTTAAAAAGGGTCTAAAGTTTTTCCGTCATGTATTAATATATAGATTAGTTTGTGCATTTTTAAGGTTTTGATTATTCGTTACTGAGACTTCGCTTACTACTATCCGTCCGTCCGACAGATATAACAACAAATAGTAAAATTATAATAAAGTCACAAATAGAAAAAAAAAAGTTTTTTAACATAATTTATTGGTCTTAATAAGGGTACTCATATATATTTATTAATTATATCTAACATTTCTACACTTTTTATCGTCGACACTTGGTGAAACTCCATTTTAACACAATATTTGCTAGCATATAACACTTGTACTGTTTCACAATAAGATAATTATATTTAATTTCCGACCGGTTTCGCTTACACAAGCATCCTCAGGGTATTTACAATAATTATTAACTAACAACGAAATCTAAATGTCACAAATAACAAATTTTGAAGGCAAATGTACATCCTACCCTCAATAAATATTATAGGAATACCAATGTAGGGTTGCCCGCACTATGGGTACCTCCCCGCAAGTAGGGAGAAATCCGATGTGTTGGTATAAACTTATGCAATGTCATTAAAATTAAATACAAATGAATTAAATTGTCCCCTAGTAGGTAAATAAAGTCACAAAATTATAATAATCATAATAAATCTATCTTAAATGTCCAAATATAAATCTTTAGTCAATTCATTAAAATAAAGTTATTATAAAATACTAAGTCAAGAATTAAATTCATTATACAATATACAAAACAACCTAATTAAATTATAATCAGAATAATAATAATTAAAAAATACAAATATTACCAATAAAATTACAATTACTGTCAAAATAATTACATATTTTAGAAATAAAATTCCACTTCCTGTCAAATAATTACTTGATTTAGAAAATAATTCGGGAAATGATTCCGCAGCTAAACTGAATAGTTTCATGTATATAAATAATGATAATAATAATCTACTATAAATAAGAACTAAAAAATAGAATTAAAATAAACCATGATTAAAAATATTAAGAAGTGGAGAGCTGTTGATATCTAATTGGTCGTTCAGTAGGTTAGGGCTATGTTTTCGTCTATTTATTTCTAACGCTTCAAGTGCGTTAAGTCTCTTGCCTTTGCTACACAAATGGATCAGTTCATGGTGTATTTGAGGGTCAAAAGAATGCCCTTCGTCCAACAAATGTCTAGCAAAGGCCGAGTCTCTTTTACTTGAACGCCAGCTTCTCACGTGTTCCTGTAACCTTACTGAGAACGATCTGCCTGTTTGTCCAATATATTTACAGTCACAATTCTGGCATTTTAATTTGTACACTCCACTTTTTGTAATTTTTTGAACCTTTCCCTTATTATTAAAAAGTAAATTTTTTAGGGATTTCGTAGTATAAAATGCGGGTTTTTTATCTTTGAGGAATCGGGAACTTTTATATGAAATTTGACCTAAGAAAGGTAATCTAACATATTTATGTACTTTTTTATCAATACCGGCACCAGGTGAGTATAACAATGGTTTTACCTGGCTTTTTAATTTTTTCTTTACCATGTTGTCTATGAGCCTAGCGTTGTATCCATTATTTGTAGCTATCTCTTTTATGGTTCTTAATTCTTGCCGATAACTCTCTTTATGGAGTGGTACAGATACTAATCGATGGACCATAGCACGTAAGCCCGCATGTTTATGACAAATGGGGTGGTGAGACTCAGCCGGTATAATGTTGTCGCTATAAGTTTCTTTTCTATAAATGTCGAAATAAAATGTATTTCCTACAATGCTAATACTTAAATCTAAAAAATTAATTTGTTTGTGTCCAATTTCTGTCGTGAATTGTATTCTTGTATTTAAGGAATTTATATACCTAAGGAAATCACCCAATTCAACTGCGGAACCAGTCCATAGACATAAAATATCGTCTACGTATCGATACCAGAAGGAAATATAATCTCGATACTTTTTACATTTATGTATGAGTTTTTCCAACTTATTCATAAAAATGTCCGCACATAAAGGGGATAGTGGGCTACCCATAGCTAACCCGTCTAACTGTTTATAAATTATGTTATTGTATGTAAAATAATTTTGGTCTAGACATATTCCAAACACATGTGTTAAATCTACAATTTTTTGTGGTTCTAGCTTCGATTTGGTCATAATGTTATAAATCTCATCCTTACAGTCCTGGACTGGAACACTAGGGAACAGATTTTTTACGTCGAACGAAACTAATATGCCTTCCTCTGGTACAGTAATATGTTTAATTTTATTAATTAAATCCAAACTATTTTTGATGGTGTATACTGGTGTGAATTTGGTAAAACTTTTAAACCTCCTGTTTACTTCAGCAGCTAATTTGTACGCAGGGGCATCTGTATAAGATACCACCGGACGGATGGGTGTTCCCTCTTTATGTAGTTTAAAGTACCCATGTAGTTGGGGTACTTTGGGGTTCATAATTTTAATTTTATTCCCGTCTGCTGGTGTAAAGATGCTATTTGCTGAATCCACAGAATTTTTAACTATATCATTGAATTTCTTAGTAGGATCACGTTTCAGTGTT
Source organism: Apodemia mormo (assembly GCA_036924255.1). Classification (NCBI taxonomy): domain Eukaryota; kingdom Metazoa; phylum Arthropoda; class Insecta; order Lepidoptera; family Riodinidae; genus Apodemia; species Apodemia mormo. The sequence goes on along the minus strand of JAUPFN010000022.1, from coordinate 8,931,576 downwards.
ACAAAAGGCCCCTCTTTTAGGAAATCGTATATTTTGTCATCATATTCTTGTTGCGTTGTTATAACAAGTGTATTTCCTTTGTCGGCTTTTGTAACAACTAAGTTATTTTTTAACACTTTGGTTTTGATGGATGATATTGTTTTCCATTCATTGTTTTCTTTTAACCCTTCTCTTTCTTTTTCTGTTTTATGTTCCTTTTTTATATGTTGGGCTATCATATGTTTCGTTGACATACATACACATACATATTAGGCATCTCAAAAAATTCAACATGTTATATAATGAAAAATTTCGGAACCGAACATATATAAAAGATAAAATACCCCAAAACAATTTTTACAAAAGAGTATACAATATGACAAACGTTAATTTTAACAGCGAAGAAATTAAATTATTAGAGAAAGGACCTAAATATTGTCCAAGGTTTCAAAATACTGTAAAAGATTTAGAAAATTTGGCAGTGGACCTGGAAATAAGTACGAGTGATGTGTCAACGAAACATATGATAGCCCAACATATAAAAAAGGAACATAAAACAGAAAAAGAAAGAGAAGGGTTAAAAGAAAACAATGAATGGAAAACAATATCATCCATCAAAACCAAAGTGTTAAAAAATAACTTAGTTGTTACAAAAGCCGACAAAGGAAATACACTTGTTATAACAACGCAACAAGAATATGATGACAAAATATAAGATTTCCTAAAAGAGGGGCCTTTTGTAACACTGAAACGTGATCCTACTAAGAAATTCAATGATATAGTTAAAAATTCTGTGGATTCAGCAAATAGCATCTTTACACCAGCAGACGGGAATAAAATTAAAATTATGAACCCCAAAGTACCCCAACTACATGGGTACTTTAAACTACATAAAGAGGGAACACCCATCCGTCCGGTGGTATCTTATACAGATGCCCCTGCGTACAAATTAGCTGCTGAAGTAAACAGGAGGTTTAAAAGTTTTACCAAATTCACACCAGTATACACCATCAAAAATAGTTTGGATTTAATTAATAAAATTAAACATATTACTGTACCAGAGGAAGGCATATTAGTTTCGTTCGACGTAAAAAATCTGTTCCCTAGTGTTCCAGTCCAGGACTGTAAGGATGAGATTTATAACATTATGACCAAATCGAAGCTAGAACCACAAAAAATTGTAGATTTAACACATGTGTTTGGAATATGTCTAGACCAAAATTATTTTACATACAATAACATAATTTATAAACAGTTAGACGGGTTAGCTATGGGTAGCCCACTATCCCCTTTATGTGCGGACATTTTTATGAATAAGTTGGAAAAACTCATACATAAATGTAAAAAGTATCGAGATTATATTTCCTTCTGGTATCGATACGTAGACGATATTTTATGTCTATGGACTGGTTCCGCAGTTGAATTGGGTGATTTCCTTAGGTATATAAATTCCTTAAATACAAGAATACAATTCACGACAGAAATTGGACACAAACAAATTAATTTTTTAGATTTAAGTATTAGCATTGTAGGAAATACATTTTATTTCGACATTTATAGAAAAGAAACTTATAGCGACAACATTATACCGGCTGAGTCTCACCACCCCATTTGTCATAAACATGCGGGCTTACGTGCTATGGTCCATCGATTAGTATCTGTACCACTCCATAAAGAGAGTTATCGGCAAGAATTAAGAACCATAAAAGAGATAGCTACAAATAATGGATACAACGCTAGGCTCATAGACAACATGGTAAAGAAAAAATTAAAAAGCCAGGTAAAACCATTGTTATACTCACCTGGTGCCGGTATTGATAAAAAAGTACATAAATATGTTAGATTACCTTTCTTAGGTCAAATTTCATATAAAAGTTCCCGATTCCTCAAAGATAAAAAACCCGCATTTTATACTACGAAATCCCTAAAAAATTTACTTTTTAATAATAAGGGAAAGGTTCAAAAAATTACAAAAAGTGGAGTGTACAAATTAAAATGCCAGAATTGTGACTGTAAATATATTGGACAAACAGGCAGATCGTTCTCAGTAAGGTTACAGGAACACGTGAGAAGCTGGCGTTCAAGTAAAAGAGACTCGGCCTTTGCTAGACATTTGTTGGACGAAGGGCATTCTTTTGACCCTCAAATACACCATGAACTGATCCATTTGTGTAGCAAAGGCAAGAGACTTAACGCACTTGAAGCGTTAGAAATAAATAGACGAAAACATAGCCCTAACCTACTGAACGACCAATTAGATATCAACAGCTCTCCACTTCTTAATATTTTTAATCATGGTTTATTTTAATTCTATTTTTTAGTTCTTATTTATAGTAGATTATTATTATCATTATTTATATACATGAAACTACTCAGTTTAGCTGCGGAATCATTTCCCGAATTATTTTCTAAATCAAGTAATTATTTGACAGGAAGTGGAATTTTATTTCTAAAATATGTAATTATTTTGACAGTAATTGTAATTTTATTGGTAATATTTGTATTTTTTAATTATTATTATTCTGATTATGATATAATTAGGTTGTTTTGTATATTGTATAATGAATTTAATTCTTGACTTAGTATTTTATAATAACTTTATTTTAATGAATTGACTAAAGATTTATATTTGGACATTTAAGATAGATTTATTATGATTATTATAATTTTGTGACTTTATTTACCTACTAGGGGACAATTTAATTCATTTGTATTTAATTTTAATGACATTGCATAAGTTTATACCAACACATCGGATTTCTCCCTACTTGCGGGGAGGTACCCATAGTGCGGGCAACCCTACATTGGTATTCCTATAATATTTATTGAGGGTAGGATGTACATTTGCCTTCAAAATTTGTTATTTGTGACATTTAGATTTCGTTGTTAGTTAATAATTATTGTAAATACCCTGAGGATGCTTGTGTAAGCGAAACCGGTCGGAAATTAAATATAATTATCTTATTGTGAAACAGTACAAGTGTTACATGTAACATTATTTACATTTAACGAAAATAAATAATGCATACTCAAGCAAAACAAAAAATTATACAAATATTAAACAATCACGTATAGTCCAGGAGGAATCGGCGCATGAGTACCGAACAGTTATTGACACTGGCCTAGTTATTAGGCCAATAAAATTTTCTTAAAAAACCAATTATCTTAAAATTTATATTTAAAAAATTATATCTATTAATTTATTAGAATTGATTTGTTTTCTTTTTTATAACTAAAATAAAATTGTAAGTGTCAATAACTGGGTCTTTTACTTATAGAATATTAAAAAAAATTGTCCGGTTGAAAATAACAATTCCTTGCAATTGTTTAAACAATTTTGGTTTAAACAATATGGCACCGGGTTGCCCCATGGCAACATGCATTTATATCATCAGTAGGGCAATTTGAAGAGGATCGCATAAAAAAAATTGAGGTGGAATAGTTTTCGGTACTAATGCGCCGATTCCTCCTGGACTAATAAGTATATGCTTAAGCACTTCTTTTATTTTTACCAAACTAATGAAAAATGTTCGTAGCATCAAATGTTGTATGGTAGAAAGCTGCCAGCGACTTATGATTCGACTTAATATATCAAAAGTCGAGATGATAATAACTATTTTTGACATCGACAAAAATTTCGTCGCCAGTGTGCATGATGCGTCTGCGACATATCTCACATGCATTTACTAAGACGGCTGGTGTGCAAAAAAAAAAAAATATATATATATATATATATATATATATATATATATATATATATATATATATATATATATATATATATATATATATATATATATATGTGTGTGTGTGTATGTATTTAATCATCCTAAAGAAGTTTAGTCTACGGTATACAAATGTCTTTGCCGACAGAAAATACGTGGCACCTAATTTGGTGAGGTCCCTTTGATTAGGATAGATTGCCTCTTTGTTCTGGCGTCCTTGTGTACAGTTAAAATGCCCACTCGCTTTTCTTTGTTTCTCGTCCCCCGGGTTACTTAAAGCTATATTTTTCGTTAGACTCATATGTATGAAGTAATAACGGTTACGTGAATATTGTTTCTCCGAGTACATATACGATTATATAATCGTATATGTACTGTATATAGAAGGACGATTTGAAATGTTTATTAAAAAATGAGCAAACGAACGGAATACTTATTTGAATTTGTGGCGCCACTGGTCCGTACCGCTGAAGGGTCATAGTGATGGAACTAGCGGGCCAGCTTCTTGTCAGGTGACGTCATAACTGTGGAGGTTGATAACGTCACACAAGGACAATTAAGGGGAAAAGGAAGATCTTCCCAGCCAGACAAGGTATACTGCCTGGGGACCGAAGTCCATTTGAGAAGCGTTGAATCTTGTATATAGTGTTACGAGATAAATAATTGTGATATCGCGATTTAGGATTTTATTTTGAATTTCATTTTTTCCATTTGTTATTGATTTTTGTCCATTTTTTATTATTTTTTCTTGTAGCGTTTGTGATTGTTTGAGCCGCTGCAAATTCAAATATATTATGTATGTTTTGTATATTTTCACCAGAGTTGTGAGTGCGATACCGAGCTTTTGAGCACGCCACCATTTTACTTAATCATAGGAATATTCGCGAGAATTAGCTTATTAAAATAAGTAACAATTCTATGGCAACTGGTCAGACCATGATAAGTGCACTTCTTGCTAAACAATGTTAATAATACAATTAGCATTGCGAAAAGCGGATCGTTTGATCAGATAGACATATCTCCATCAACACTGTACTCTTCTACAGCCTATGAACATTTTAAGATAAGTTAAAAAACAGAATATTACATTTGATCATAATAATACATATGCATTGTGCATAATACATGTAAAATTATTTTTTGTAATTATCACTTTCTGATCTAAGGCCACAGAATTTTATCAATTGAAACTGTGATACGGAACTTTTAAACACAAATACACTTTAACATGAAATTTCGCGGCAATTTGCATATTAAAATAGGCAAAATTTTCATCACAATAGTTGAAATTGCGATACAAAAATTTTGAGCACGATAACACTTAAACATACAGAATTTCACGGGAATTCGCATAATAAAATACGTAATATTTTCATCACCATAGTTGAAATTGTGATACCGAACTTTTGAATACGATTACACTTTGACATGTTATGGAATTTCGCGGGAATTTGCATACTAAAAATAATAAAATAGGTAATATTTTCCTCACCAAAGTTTGAACTGCGATACCAAATATTTTGAGCATGCTACGTATTTTTTTAAACATATAAATTTTTGCGAAAAAATGCATTTATCTGTGAAAATATGGCAATATTTTCATCACTAGAGTTGTGATTGCGTTACCGAATTTTTCCTAATCCCGTCATACAGATAGCAATGCGTCATCAATATCTTTGGTGGCTAAAGTTGATGGTTATCTTTATCCTTCAGGAGAACTATCTGCTTGTTTGCTATCCTATGAAATAAAAGATAAATAAAAAATGATGTGGTGTCGCGGGACACCAGGTAGGAACGAACTTCCTTCGGCTAAACGGCACTACTCGCTTGTGTACGCGACTGTCGCGCCTGCGCACGTCTCATTTAACGCTTTTATTCCACGCATTTTTCTTACGGTTTTACTATCACATTTTTTTCAGTTCGGTCGCGCAGCAAAATCCCTATCCCCTCCAAGCCTGCCGTAAGGAACTTCGTTCCAAAAAGATTTTACAAAAAAGACACCTAGCGAAGCTTTGTCGATTAGGTAGTACTCGTTGCGGTTTTGTTTGTTTTCCCCCGTGTTGGTCCCGGGCTCCTTTGAAGAACAGGCCAACTGCCGTTCTGCCAGGTAGGTCGTAAAAGGCGACCGAGTGGCTATGTGTGTCACTACCATCGTGACTACTAGATGGTAGAGTTCTGCATCGACTCGACCGGGTCTGGTACCACCGCCTTACCTATTCCTGCCGCAATAGCGTCAGTGCTTGTCACTGTCGTGTTCCGGTTTGGAAGGTAAGGTAGCCGGTAAACTTATGCATGTGGCATTAGACCTCGCCACCAGATAGCAACGCACCATTAACATCTTTGGTGTCTATAGGCGATGGTCGACTCTTTCCATCAGGAGACCCGTCAGCTTTTTTGCTATCTTATGATATAACTTTGGTTTATCTTTGGTGGTTCATCTTTTCACCAGGAGAGCTATTTGCTTGTTTGCTATTTAATCATATAAAAATATGGTATTCTATATTTTTGAGAATATTACGAGTATATTTTGGAACAGATAGGTGAAAAGTCATCCCCTTACATTATTCTGTAAGTGGTCCGGAGGGTGTATCGATGTGAGTTTGAGGAGATAAACTGAGGCAACGCCAATAAATACAAAGTAATATGGATGGGTTCGCTTAGAATTCATTACCTCTATTCGCAGTGTTCGATAGACAGGCCGCTTTCCCCTTGAGTGCGTTATATTTTCTAGTGTAATGTGGATCAACGAGGAAGTTTCTTAGTTTCTGCATTTTATTTTATCTATAATAATACGTATATACGTAATAATTTTGCGTTAAAGTATATAAGATATATTATTATTAAGGATTTTCAAAAGTAAACCACAATTTGTTTCCCTGAAAATTTCAAAAACAACAATTCAAGAAACGACAATTTAAGTTCACTAAAATCGGTTCAATTATATCATTTTATTTATCATTATACAATTCACAAGTTTTTATAACAATAAATTGCACAAAAAAATCTGAATCTGAATCATCCGCCATTGAATCACACGCCACTTCGACCGATGCGCCCCCTATCGACATCCAGAGACAAATTAATGAAATATAATTTCATTACAAGTATATATATCACTAGCTGTGCCCGTGTCTTCGTCCGCGTGGATTAATTCTAAAATAAAAGTACCAGGGTTTTACACCTGTTTCCGTGGGATTTTCGGGATAAAAATTATCCTATGTTTTTTCTCGGGTCTCAAACGATTAAAATATTTACTTAACTCTAGGGAAATATAAGTAAAAATACGAATATTAAAAAAATATATCTTTTTTATTTTCTGAAATAAAGTCATTTTATATTTTTTTGTAGTAATGCCGTTAACCAACCTATATGCCTCTTTCGGATCGGACAGGGTTTTCTTTACAAACTGTGTAGGGTCTTTTCAAAATAGGTGAACATATTTTAACACAGCACTCCGTACGTCTAACCTAAGATATCCTGTTAAAAACAAATATCATTCGAGGGTTTAATTTTTTTTGATTTGTATAAAATAAAATGTTATTTATATACGAAATTTTATTCGTACAAATCAAAAAGTTTTAATCCCTTGAATGACGTTTGTATTTAGCTATATATCTTTGATTAGACGTACCGAATACTGTGTTAAAATATGTTGACCTATTATTTTCACCTATTATGGAATGACCTTATATGTATATCTGTACGTATAATTAATAATATTGAAGTGTCGAAATTGCCACAAAGTACAATGAGTAGGGAAGTAATATAACATCACGTGCTGAAAGGTCTGCAGCAATAATACAGTTCTGCTGTAAGTGGTACCATTGAACTAGCAAGTTTCAATGGTAATTCACATTTATGTAATAACACCCAAGCAGTCTGTTTTAATGTGTGTTAGACTACATTGACGAGACCAATACAACACCAAGGTCCAAAATACTGGGACAGATACTTACATTCATACTACTATGGCCTTACAAATAAAAACGTTATAAATGTTATACTAAGAATAAACTAATTATAAGCAAAATCTCTACTAATAACCTTGGAATAGCCTAAACCTAGTATAACCTCAGTAGAACCACAGAGTACTTAAAGACTACCAGAAGTCAATGTCACATACAAATATTATTCGAGCATAGCACACATAGATACCTCTCACGCACGCGATATCTCCAACTGGTGCGGCCGCTCAGCTGGTGATCTTCTTGTATACTTAACACATCGGTGGGCGGAAGCAGTTGAGTCCAAGGGGGAGGCATTGGCAGTTAGTTTGGACATAGCGAGGGCCTTTGATAGGGTATGGCACAAAGCGCTTCTGGCGAAGCTGCCTTCTTATGGGCTTCCCGAGAAATTATGCAAGTGGATCACCAGTTTTTTGGCTGATCGGAGCATCAAGGTCGTAGTTGACGTTGCGTGCTCTGACCTTAAATCTATCAATGCTGGTGTTCCACAAGGCTGCGTGCTATCACCGACACTGTTCCTTCTGCATATCAATGACATGATGCGAATTCGCAACATACATTGCTATGCGGATGACAGTACTGGTGATGCTACATACTCCGGCCGAAGCGGTATTTCTCGGGAACACGTCGAAGAGAGCCGAAATAAGCTTGTGTCCGAAGCTGAGAATCGACTAACCGATGTCTCGGAATGGGGTCGTCAAAACCTGGTCACTTTTAACCCCAAAAAGACACAGCTTTGCGTGTTTTCCGCTAAAAAGACACCCTTTGTCGTGTCATCTCGATTTGGGGATACTCTCCTGACAGCCTCAGCTAGTATCGGGATTCTGGGAGTCGACATATCGAATTACGTTCAGTTTCGCGGTCATTTGGAAGGCAAGGCTAAACTAGCCTCCAAAAAGCTCGGTGTGCTCAGCAGAGCGAGGCAGTACTTCTTGCCGGCCCATCGCCTTCAACTTTATAAGGCTCAAATTCGGCCCCACATGGAGTACTGTTCTCATCTCTGGGCCGGAGCTCCTCAGTACCAGCTCTTTCCTCTTGATCGCATTCAGCGTAGAGCGGTTCGAATCGTTGACGACCTGGCTATTTCGAAACGGCTCGACTCTTTGGCATTGCGCAGAGATGTTGGCTCACTCTGTGTCTTCTATCGTATCTTTCATGGAGAGTGTTCCGACGAGTTATTTGGATTAATTCCTGCCGCCGAATTCCATCATCGGACATCGCGTCAAAATTTGAAATTCCATCCTCACCATCTCGATGTCTGGAACTGTGCGTTTCTCTCGACACTTTTTGCCTCGCACTACTTTGTTGTGGAACCAATTACCGGCAGGGGTGTTTCCAAACGGTTACGACTTGGGGGCCTTCAAGAAAAGAGCTTACTCATTCTTAAAAGGCCGGCAACGCAACTGCAAGACCTCTGGTATTGTGGATGGCCATGGGCGACGGTGATCACTTACCATTAGGTGCACCTCCTGCTCGTTTGCCCCCTCTTCTATAAAAAAAAAAAAAAAAAAAAAACAAACTGTCCCGAACCATTCCGAGATATCGTGTCCATGAGAGGTGTCTATGTGTGCGTTGCTCGAATATCACATGTACGTAGATTGACTACTGTTAGTCTTCAGTATACTGTGGTATAACTGTCCATACAAGACTTATACCAACCCTCGCCCTAGTTTAAGTCTCGTTTAATCTTAAATCTATTTTAGACATAACTGTGTTCTTTTGTCTTTACTTGCGCTAAATTTGAAAGCATTATGATAAAAATAAGAAGACTAGCAGAGATTGAAGGAGTGAATAATGTGATAAACCAATTACCTAACGTGAGGGAAAGAAAAACTTTTAAAACAAGAAAAAAACCTTTCATTTGTTCAGCAACGAAGAGTTTCGTTTAAAATACCGTTTTTTTATGGCCAGTGTTATATTTGGTAGTGCTTTAAAAATGGATAAGCGTGGATGTGGCTTATCTTCCACATTTCAAAAATTAAAATAAATTATTTTAAAACAAATGCCATGCATTAAAATAAATTAATTTTAAAACAAATAAATACCAGTCTAATACCAATAAACACATTTATTTCACTTTTACTGTTTTTCCAAGTTAATTGAACGTTCACTCTTCGCAGCCATTATATTTTCTAATTTCTTTTAAATGTAATTAAATAAAACGTCAACCAGAAACGCACACAAAACTTAGGAGTTTTAATATTTCAATTCAATCTTGTATTAATGGGTTTCCCGTTGATTACGGATTCTGCCAACTATCAAGTCACTCATGGAAGTGACAAAACTTTAATATTTTGCTCACAAAACAGTTACACTTTGAAATGACGTACGAAACGTCAATGTGACAAAAACAGACAATATTAACCAAATTTATCTAGTTTATTAGTGATTTGCGACATTGCTGTTTGGTTCACCATTGCTTAAATATAGTATAGTTATATCTGGAGGCAGCATTTCTAATACCTACTTGAAACTAAATTTCAAATACTGCTGTCATCTTCTGAGATCTAACCCTCTCTTTCTAATACAACTGTATAAATAGAGATGGGGAGACCTCATAGACAGAGATGTAACGTAAATATTTGTTTCAATTAATTAATACGAGTACTAGCTCCACCTATACCTAATAAATACTTCATGGTTATAACGAAGTTACGCAGAGTTTATTTGTTAGAAAATATATCTTCGCTTTCTTGATTTATTCTAGGTATTACTATTCCTATTATATATAACTATTCCTATTATAACCGTGGTATTAAGACGGATTAGTTAATTTTTGTTTGTAAGGCTGCTAGCATTGATATAAAATTATCAATGGCTGCTAGTGTTTAAGTAGTTATGGTAAGTTATATGTTTTGATTAAAAGACAATACCTTCTTTATCCTTATTATATAATGCCTTTTACCTTTTTTTTTTTTCGCGGCTTTACTCGCGTTTAAGTCATTTAATGAGTTTTATTTTATAAAAAATCCTATGTTACTTCTGATACCTCCAAGAATATGTGTACAAAGTTTCATGATGATAGGTTGTATTCGCGTGAAAGCGTAACAAACAAACTTACATTCGCATTTATAATATCATATTAATAGGGATGTCGTTTCCATTTAACACTTCGAAGAACGAATTTCACTACGTCGATGATTTCACTAGAATTTTGCCCTCTTTGTTGACAGGTCTTAACGACGATAAAGACATATAAAAAAGTATTTTCACGCCAGTATACCCGAAGAGGTAGGCAGAGGTACAACCAGTGCACCCACGATTAGGCGAAAATACTTAGACCCACAATGTGATAGGTGGCAAACCTGTCGTCAACCAGGCGCTTATCGAATCCCAGATAACGTTGTTTTTATCAGAAAACTGAAAAAAAAAAACATTTTTTTGATTTGCCCCACTTTGGAATCGAACCCGGCACCTTATGTTGACGACACCGTCACTGGACAACTAGAACACCGAAGCGATTTGAATAAAAATTATTGGATTTTGGTATCTTACTAAAATATAACTTACATTAAGCCTTGTAGTGTGTGTTCAACCCCTTTTATGTAAGGGTTGTGATAATAAACAGAAATACAGAATAATGTGGTGTGGACAGCTCAGATTAGAATTCATTGCCTCTGTTGCGGCAGCGTGGTGTGATCAAATGGCGATTCGCTTTTCCCTTGAGTTATACCAAGCTATAAATTCTAGATATGTAATCTATATATTAATACGTTAAGAAAAACTTTGTACCCCTTTTTAAGACAATTGCGTAAAAAAACGACGGAGTGTTAAATATGGCCAGTTAAAGTTTACATTGTGGAGAACTGCAGAAACTTAATATTTTTGAATAAAATGCATTAGAAATACACTAAGTTATTAAAAATACACATTACACACACTACATTCATGTGACATACATGATAATAATATAAACCACGAAGTATTAGGTATAGGTGGAGCTAGCACTCGTATTAGGGGGCGTCCATAATTTACGTGAGGTGTTTTTTTTTAATTTTCTGTCCCTCCCTCCCCCCTGGTGAGATGTCGTGAGATTTTATTCAACCCACCATCCCCCAATGAGATTTTTTAAAATGTGGTTTTCTTAAATATGTAAACGAGTTGGATTGTTATTGTAAAAAGAAATAAAAATTTGCTTCGTGCTTTTATTTACGACTAGTTACGACTGTATAATGTCAAAGTATGAATGAAATTATTCTCTTTCGAACGAATTAGTGAATGATCTTAATCGTATTGCGATTACGCTTAAAATTAAATCTTAAGCATGTACAATCTGGATAATGGGCCAAAATAGTATAATTTGTTTTTGTTTTATCAGAAAAAAAATTGCGTGATATTTGCCGAGACTCTTCTCTCCAACGTAAGATAAAATGAGATTTGACTCGACCCCCCCCTCCCCCTTAAATATCTCACGTAATTTGTGGACGCCCCCTTAATCAACTGAAACAAATATTTAAGTTATATCTCTGTATAAGGTCTCGTCATCTCTTTTTATACAGCTGTGTGAGAAAGAGAGGGTAAAACCTCAGAAGGTGACAGCAGTATTTAAAATTTGGTTTCAAGTATAATCCTCCTCCTCCTCGCGTCGTTTCCTCATTACTGAGGGTCGTGACCCCCTCCACGGATCACCTTTTCTTTTACAATTTTGCGCCATCGTCCACGGTTATCGGCTGCGAATATGGCCTCATAAACTTTGCTACCAAGTGTTGTTCGGATTTTGCCCGTCCAGCGCATAGGGCTTCTTCCTCGCGGTCTTCCCCCCTCGATCTTGCCTGTGACGACGAGCTTTTCAAGATTACCCCCTTCTTTGCGGGCGATATGACCAAAATACTCAAGGACATAGTTCATTGTGTATCGATGCGTTTTCGTTTTCAGGGAATTCGTAGCATTCTCCTCCAGCACCACATCTCGAAAGCATCCACACGTCTCCGGTCCTTTTCTTTAAGCGTCCAAGTCTATGTGCTATAGAGGAAAATGGACTACACCAAGGTCTTTACGAGTTTTTGCTTGGTTTTACGTGAGATGCTTTTATCTTTCCAGATTCTCCTATGTACACCAAAGATATTAATGGTGCGTTGCTATCCGTGCGGCGGGAAGGCAATGCCACATGCCTAAGTCTACCGGTTACCTTATTCTTCAAACCGAAACACGTCAATGACAATCATTACGGCAGGAGTGGGAATAGGTAAAGCGGTGGTACCAAAATCTGTGCGAGACATTGCAGATCTCTACTACCGAGTAGTCAAGATGGTAGTGACATGGTAGCCAACCGTTCGCTTTTTATGAACTGCCTGGCAGATTGTCAGATTGTCTATTCTTCATAAGGGGCTCCGGACCAACACAAATAAACTAACGATCTCAGCCGAACCGGCTTACCATTGAACCATTGAGGTATTTTAATTATAGGCTTTGATTCACTTTCTCGCGTGGCTGTATAGCGTACAGTGGTGTAAGTACAGACGTCTGGCGCGTTGCCAGGCCATTATTTTTTAATTGCAAGCACGACATCACAAAGATATAGGTAAGTTATTTCAGCGACCTTGTGGTTGTCCTCCAGTCCATTAACAAAACGTAACACACTTTTTATGCTTATTGTTTATCTATACTAACAAAATTATCTTCACGCCCATATCCCCGAAGTAGTAGGCAGAGGTACAACAAGTGCACCAACGATTAACCGAAGATACTTATTTCCACGATGTAGTAGGTAGCTAGCCTATGGCCAACCGAGCACTTTTTCCAATCCCGAGCAATATGTTTTGTCTGAACAGTGAAAAAACACATTTTTTTTTCAATTGCCCGACGGAGGATTCGAACCGGGGACCTCATGTGGTCAACTACGACATCGGACCACTAAACCACAGAGGTGACAAGAGGTTTATCTATACTTCTGTGCTTATAAAGAAATAAATTTTGTATGTGACTTTGTTTAAAGTCAGTATACTCTGGAACTACTTAACAAAACACTTCTATGTACTAACTAGTGATGGGACTCGAGTGACTTTTTTCACTCGAGTTACTTGCTAGTGAAAACCGAGGTACTGGAGTGCTACTCGAGTGAAGATGGGACTCGAGTGTCTTTATTTCACTCAAGTGAATGATATGATTCGAGATGTTGGAGTAAATATTTGATTTTTTTTATTGTAAATAAAATACAAAAATAAGTAAGATGTTATAAATCAATCAAATCAAATCATTGATTTTTACTATCTTATGTGGCTTATATTCGCTATATATAATATTATTATATTATTACATACATTTAAAAATACACAATCTATAGTAGATATAATTTTAACATAAAATCATTTAGGCTTTCGCATTACTTTAACAGCATATTATACCTGGCGTATTATAAAATATGAAATAAAATATTTTACTATATTAGTCTTGCACAGATTTGTTCTGAATTTCAAATGGAAAATACATCTGCTAAACCTGTCTCTGGAGGTTTGACCTTTTGGTCGCGAATATATGTATATATATTATGCTCATACGCTGCAGCGTTGCTTTACTCTGACTTTGGTCGAAGGAATTATTATTATTTTAGCGCTGCAGCTAGTGTAACGAAATGGAACACGACTGGTATGTAGCAAAGCTTCTCTAGTACGTAGTAGGCATGTGAAAAACGCCTCCTTAAAAAGAAAGGAGAGATATAGCTCTTTTAATCAAAAGAACTATATCACTCTTTTTCTCTTTTACTTTTTACCTCGCACTACTCTGTTGTGGAACCAATTACCGGCAGGGGTATTTCCGAACAGATACGACATAGGAACCTTCAAGAAAAGAGCTTACTCATTCTTAAAAAGTCCGGCAACGCAACTGCAAGACTTCTGGTATTGCAGATGTCCATGGGCGGCGGTGATCACTTACCATCAGGTGCACCTCTTGCTCGTTTGCCCCCTCTTCTATAAAAAAAAACTTTTAGCTCTTTAGCTCATCTGGAGAACTAGTGCCTTCATCTTTTTGAAATCGTTCAATGTCTGGACTCTGGATTACGCGTGTCGCGTACACACTACGCGTCGCTAAGCCGTTAAAAGCCACTAATTTATTCTATGCGACACGCGTCGCTAAGCGATTAGTTCCTTCAATGAACTAGTCGCTTAGTGACGCGTACGCGACACGCGTAATTCGCGTATGTTACCTAGTGCTAATTTATATAGTTCTCTATTCGTCGATGATCGGAGAAACTCATGCCCTTGCTCGTGCCTTCTGCGGCGCGCTAGCGATTCAAAGAGCCGATTGAGCAGTTGGGCTATTAATTAAGCGACTGAGCTAATTGGGAGCTAGATTGAAATTAAGAGCTAGTTCATTTGTATCTCTCATTCAGGAGCTACCCAAGTCTAGTATGTAGGTAGTACATTTAACTCTCTGTACTGAACTGATTTTAAAAATTCTTTCACCAGTAGGAACTAACTTCAGCTAACAAACTTTGCGCAAACTTTCTTTGCTTCCACGTTCGTCCAAATCGTTATCTTGCTTCAAAAAATACGTCAAACCACATAGTTCAAACCGAGGACCATCAGACGGATTTAGTGCCATCTCAAATTTTTATTTTAGGCGTTATTAGACATTAGCTTTAGTATCGAATTTAGTTTTAGCGAAATATCTTATACTATGGTTTGCAATTTTAACAAAATTATTCGTTTGTTTCAGGTATTCGACGTGACAATTATTGACATCCAATCCAAACGTCCTATAGTCAACAAAACCCAAAAAGAATTCGTCACAATCTGTATTTTCCGTTATTGTTTTAGATATTAAAGTTTATTATAAATAAAATTTTCTTGAAGTATTCTTTTGTACTGTCTTAGTTTTAATATATTATGTATTTTTTTTATTTGTTTTAATACCAATTTCACGGCTTTAAAACAAATGTATTGTAATTGTAAAAAATTAAATAAGTTTACATTAAGATAATCAATACGGTTTGGGGGGAAATGTAGCCGGCAATCTTATTCTCTCGTTATTAATCGTATTCTCTTGTACTGTCTTAGTTTTAATATATTATGTATTTTTTTTATTTGTTTTAATACCAATTTCACGGCTTTAAAACAAATGTATTGTAATTGTAAAAAATTAAATAAGTTTACATTAAGATAATCAATACGGTTTGGGGGGAAAGGTAGCCGGCAATCTTATGCATGGGGCATTACCATCCTGCCATACAGATAGTAACGCACTATTAACATCTTTGATGTCTATAGGCGATGGTTGTCTCTTGCCATCAGGAAAGCCAGTGCTTGTTTGCTATCTAATGATAAAAAAAATACCACGTGTTAATATGATGGAAATTATAAATCAAATTGTTTGACTTGGACGGGGATAGAGTTCCTGACGGTGAATGATGCGCATCTTGATTGTCAAACGAATGACATCATATTGTTGGTGACTGACAGAGATGAATCTATAGAAATTTAAACCTAGCCGATGTGCATTCGTTTCAGGGTTTCGTACCGAAACGGTAACATACTGAATGAACTCTCCGCTGTTATCATACAATAAAAGTTCACATTATATTTAATTAAATCGTGTTAAACAATAAACAATTCTTGCCATAGATAAGTATGTTCTATAAATAAACAATAGTCTTTCTAAACATTAAACAGTAGACTTGTAACCAATAAAGTGACGCGAACTCGCCAACTCAGTATTTAATGAAACAGGCTAGACGGCTAGTGCCACCATGAGTTTTAAAATATAACTCTAAATATAAAAATATTAAAAACCCCCGATAAATTCCCCTATAATTTATACTTTCCATTGTATTTTGTTGTTGTCTTTGCGTGTGTAATTGTAATGTTCAATTAATAATATATAAATAAACTAAAAGCCCTGATGATGCTATAATAGGCGAAACCGGTTGGCTTTACAGTAATTAAATGTTAGTTGTGATATCTTTATTTGTGAAATAGTTGTGTTTGATAAAACCAATAAATTCCCCTATTATAAGGGTCCCATCCTGCCGCATATGCATGATTTGCAGAGCAAAAAACGAAAAGAGCTGACCTTCGAATAGGAATCCTGCAGCCCCAGGTTAAAGTTACCATGTCATTGTAATATCATTGAAGTGACAGTATACCAATTTTTCTATGGATCAAAGCTGTATCAGTCCTTAATCCTTCATATCCTCAAGTAGAAGAGAGCTGATCACCTTGAAACAGCTGAACCAATTTGCATGTCAGAACCACCAGCAGAAAACCAGCTTTCAAATAAAAAAACACCATCTAAACTCGCGGTCATCCTCTGGTCGAAATTCGGTCATAGTTCTATGACTTCTTTTGACCATCGACTAAAAGTTTCTTCAAAGTTTTACAAACAAAATAGTGTACGTGTGTGCATATAATAATAACGCATGTATGTGTGTATATTATTATGTGTGTGTGTCTAATTATTGGTTGTGTTTGTAATCTTTGGTTTTATAAAATTACCTAGCTAACCCGCGCAAATACCCCGCGAGAACGCCCGCTATATTTGTCGACATGTTAGAATTAACAATTAGCCTCTTAGGGGTTGATTTTCGAAAAAATTAGCCTATGTTTGACTCTGGATCTTTAACTATCTTTGTGCCAAATTTTATTGACGGGAGAGCGTAACAGACAGACTTTCGCATTTATAATATTAGTATTGATGTATTTCCAATGTATATTACATAAAAAATATTACCATTCTGCTCTCCTTCACTATTTTTTATTTTGTGCCTTCTCCGTTTGTGTAATGGTCGTTAAAAGCGGTACTAAGTTTTTGCTTCACGTATTAATATGTAAATAGTGCTGACACAAAAAACAAATTAACTATGAAACAAAGCAATTCGTATTTTAACAAGGTATCATTGAGCATATTGTTACGTACTCGGGTTCGCAATTGTAGGAAAACACCACTTATATTAAATCCGTGTATTTACACAGCACAACACAACGTAATACTAAAATACACTTTACACAATAGTCAATTGCTGTACTGTCACTGAACTTAGAACACTACACAATAAAACACTTCTCGCTTCGGAATAGTCACTTGATGTATCGCTCTCGATCGCTTGATAAAAACTGCCTTGTGTTTGTCAACATCTCTGTATTTATAGGCAGGGGAATGTCCTAGCTGGATCCAGAAAAATCTAAATGTATCGGGAAACAATGAATCACTTCTTATCGTAAACATGTTATGAGTCATAAATCCTATTACACGCTACTTTCAACCTTATGCCATAATTCACAGAGTCCATTATGGCATAGCCCAGGTCAACTATTTATTTGTCAATAGGAGTAGCTATCTCTTTCCTTTATTTCTAGAAAGTTAGCGCGCGCGCGCTCCAACTCTACACGCTTCTAGATTATTCGTAACACTACCCCCCTCTTAGTTATGTTCGTCCCGAACATCATTACTTCCATTATAGATGGCTAATCGATCAACATAAACAATCTTCATGGTCCCTCTTGGTTGCTTCTGCACTCGGTAGGTTACGTCGTTGATCCGTGTGATTACTTTGTATGGCCCATCCCAACGTCGCTGTAACTTAGGTGATTTTCCTTTTCGTCGAACCGGATTATGTAGCCAAACAAGAGATCCTTCCTGAAAACCTCGATGATTGGCGTTTCGGTCGTATCTGGTCTTCATCCGCTGACTTGATTCCAATGCGTTTTCACTTATTAACGAGTGTATATCGCGTAACCTCTCACGAATGTCTTCAACATGTTCCGGTATACTTAATTGGGTCTCTGCATTCGGTGGCGGGCCTCCAGTCATTAAGTCTGCTGGTATACGTAACTTACTTACTTCTACTAACTACTAACTAACTAACTAACTTATTTCTAAAAAGTTAGCGCGCGCGCTCCAACTCTACACGCTTCTAGATTATTCGTAACAATATCATAGTTTTAACCACTATTGACTTAAATAGTGCACTCGAAATTAAAAATAAACTTGTCCCTAAGAAACTGAACAGATATTCACCCCATCACTTTACCTGTGAAGCAGACGTGTCTCTTCCATGTGATTGAACAACACGGGACATTCTACCCGTCATAACTTGTAGTGAATCTAGACATCTATATACATATAATAAAGTCGTAAGAAAGTCAAATCTGTACATTGAATATTTTATTAAAAGAATACTTGGGGCGTGATCTACAATCGATATCGAAGCCAAAAATATAGTTTTTAGAATTTTTGTCTGTTTGTCTGTATGTATGTCCGATGTAAACTCAAAAAGTACTGTGTGTATTTACATCAAATTTTGCATGAATATTACTAACAGATCGGGTAAACATATAGGCTACATATTATCACGCTATCACCTACGGGGGAGGAGCTGTGCGGAGTAAACGAAGTCCGCGCGGACGAAGTCGCTGGCAACAGCTAGTGTTTAAAAATTTTGTTAAAGTTGGGTTATATAGAAAGTTCAAGACATTAGACAGGTATAATAGACTGTTATAGCTTTGTTATCTATATCTATACATATAATAAAATCGTAGGAAAGTCAATGTATGTCCGGGGTAAACTCAAAAAGTACTGCACGGATTTACTTCAAATTTTGCATGAATATTATTAACAGGTCGGGTCGACATATAGGCTACATATTATCACGCTATCACCTACGAGGGAGAAGCTGTGCGGAGTAAACGAAGTCCGCGCGGGCGAAGTCGCGGGCAACAGCTAGTTAAGAATAAGAATAAGAATTGTTTTATTTACCACACAGTACTATACATATACAGTAAATAATAATAACATGCGATAAGAAAAAAGAAACAAAAAACCAACAATTACAGTAAACAAAAGAAAATAAAACATATAACACTTTTTAAAAAACATCAATAGTTATAATTTTTACAGCACATGCAAAGTAAAAAAAAGGAACATAAAATTTATATAATAACTAGCTGTTGCCTGCGACTTCGTCCGCGCGGACTTCGTTTACTCCGCACTGCCCCTCCCTTGTAGGTGATAATATGTAGTAGGCGTGATAATATGTAGCCTATATGTTAACCCGACCTGTTAGTAATATTCATGCAAAATTTGAAGTAAATCCATGCAGTACTTTTTGAGTTTACCCCGGACTACATACAGACAAACAGACAAAAATTCTAAAAAAACAAAAGAAAGAGAGAGCTGCTTCCATCGATAAACAATAGCTGCCGTTACCTAAACAGCTATGCCACAATGGACCTTCTCGCATTATACATCTAAGTTGTTTACGAGTCATATTTCGGAACTTTCGAGAACATGGTTGAACTTTGCCTTGTATATAAATAAGGACGTGTTGACGAATTGCTTCATCAAACTGATAGGCATCAGTGCGATGAAGCGATTCGGAAGCGATAGTTCGGACGAACAGTGTTAAGCGATATAGTACAGTGAAAAGTGATACGTAAAGTGTGTTAGTTTAGTGATACGATTTAGTTGGTTAGTTCTAGTGGAATATAGTGACGGTGTTATTAGCGTTCGTCAGTGTATACGTTGGTGCGGTAAATACACGGTTTTATTATAAGTGGTGTTTTATTGCACAATACGAACTCTAAGCTCGTAACAATACTCTTTTCATTTAATTTAGGCTGTCTGGTAGAGAATGCAATATAATAATATTAAGTCCGCCTCTGTACACGTCCGCCTCTGTACACGTTTATTCATAATTTTTTAAACAAATAAATATAAAAAAGCACAACCGATAATAACCGCTACGTTACAAATATTTTTACTCCATGAAATTTAATTGAAACCATAAAGTTACCATTCCGTGCTTTACGGCGCTTGTCAGGTTAACAGTTATAGACCGTTTCTAAATCACGCACGTCCATGATGCGGTCTCAGTTTTGACGCTTATTTTAATCCAGAATTTAATAAATGAGTTAAATTTCTTTGTTAAACTGTAGATGTCGAAATGCGATGGTTGTCTCTTTACAGTAAAGTCATCTGCTTGTTTGCTATCCTCGATTAATGTAAAAAACGACGCTTTTTTATATTATAAGATAGCAAACAAGCAGATGGATCTCCTGATGGAACAAGTCATCCATCGCCTATAGACATCAAAGGTGTTAATGGTGCGTTGCTATCTTGTGGCGTGGTCTAATGCCCTTGCATAAATTTACCGGCTACCTTACCCTGCAAACCGGAACACGACAGTGACAAAACTGACGCTATTTCGGCAGGAATAGGTATGGCGGTGGTACCAGACGCAGGCGAGACAATGCAGAACTCTACCACCTAGTAGCCACAATGTTAGTGACTCGTATAGCCAATGGGTCGCCTTTTACGACCTGCCTGGCAGAACGACAGTTGGCCTATTCTTCAAAGGAGCCCGGAATGAAAATGAAAAGATAGAAAATTAGATCATAGACTCTTGACACTTCTACTTTTTTTTTTTATATATCATAAGATAGCAAACAAGCAGATGGGTCTCCTGATGGAAAGAGTCAACCATCGCCTATAGACACCAAAGATGTTAATGGTGCGTTGCTATCTTGTGGCGAGGTCTAATGCCACATGCATAAGTTTACCGGCTACCTTACCCTCCAAACCGGAACACGACAGCGACAAGCACTGACGCTATTGCGGCAGGAATAGGCAAGGCGGTGGTACCTGACCCGGGCGAGACAATGCAGAACTCTACCACCTAGTAGCCACGATGGTAGTGACTCGATAGCCATTCGGTCGCCTTTTACGACCTGCCTGGCAGAACGGCAGTTGGCCTATTCTACAAAGGAGGCCGGGACCAACACGGCGAAAAACTCTTTTCTTAAATGTCCCTAAGTCTTTATTTATTTATCTTTATTGGACCATGTACAATGTACATAATGTATGGGATACAAATGGCGGGCCTAATGCATCTAGCGTTCTCTGCCAGCTAAACATAGGGCTAACCAGATAACCGCAAAAAGCGGTTATCTTATATATATATATATATATATATATATATATATATACGTTGGAAAACATCCACACCGGTCGCCTTGAATTCTGAAGAAGTTCAACGCCAGGAATTAGTTCGAAAAATACACCGGAATATTCCACATCATCTATACATATAATAAAATCGCAGGAAAGTCAGAACTGTACATTGAATATTTTTTAAAAGAATACTTGGGGCGTGATCTACAATCGATATCGAAGCCAAAAATATAGTTTTTAGAATTTT
The DNA here is from genome assembly GCA_036924255.1 of Apodemia mormo. Taxonomy (NCBI): domain Eukaryota; kingdom Metazoa; phylum Arthropoda; class Insecta; order Lepidoptera; family Riodinidae; genus Apodemia; species Apodemia mormo. The sequence goes on along the minus strand of JAUPFN010000022.1, from coordinate 8,909,776 downwards.
TGTCTGTTTGTCTGTTTGTCTGTTTGTTTGTCTGTTTGTATGTATGTCCGGGGTAAACTCAAAAAGTACTGCTTGGATTTACTTCAAATTTTGCATGAATATTACTAACAGGTCGGGTCAACATATAGGATAATATGTATTATCACGCTATTACCTACGGGTGAGGAGCAGTGCGGAGTAAACGAAGTCCGCGCGGACAAAGTCGCCTGCAACAGCTAGTAGATGCTATAAAAGATGCAGAGCGGGCCTATATCAAGCCAATGTACAATGTTTTTATTAGAATGCTTTCAGTAATCTTCATTATTTGCTCAAAATTGATAGTGTGACAGAGATATTTGCTGCATTTGGAGTATGTTTTGACACATTTCTTTGCTTTAGTATCTCTCGTGGCCGTCTTTATTTTAATCTTAGCCATAACTATAAAGTGAGGTACCGTTTCGCCAGTTGCGGCGCTCATAATATTTACGATTTTTAACATTACTAAATTTCATAGTGAGGTTTTTCTTTAAACTTTATTTTTAACTGCCTTACTGGGGCAGATTCGCCCGCAAATGTTACTTTACATTTCATCAATATGAGGCATTTCATACAATCTTTCAGTCCTTTAGAGATTGAATTGAAAATAAATTAGGTATGAAAAATGAAGTACATACATGAGATTGACTTCTGTAACTATTTGTTTCGGGCTAGCAGGGAGTAGGTAATGTGTGGAATTTTAAATGTAAAATTTAAAGGCAAGACCTATTAACTTATTTTTTTATTTTATTTATTTGTTTTGTTCATCACCTCTGTGATCTAGTTGTCCAGCGTTAGCGTTGACCACATGAGGTCCCGGGTTCGATTCCCGGGTCGGGCAATTTAAAAAAAGTGTTTTTCAGTTTTCCGATAAACACAAAGTTGCCCGGGATTGGAAAGTGTCCGGTTGGCGATAGGCTTGTTGTTGTTGATCTATCACATTTGTGGGACCAAGTATCTTCGGCTAATCGTGGGTGCACTTGTCGTACCTCTGCCTTCCCTTCGGGGATACGGGTGTGAAGGTTTTTTTTTTGTTTATAAGGGGATCGGACTCTAACAAGCTAGCTGACTCCGACTCTACACATACATATGCATATCTTTACGTCAGATCGCTTGCGGCGTAGACAGAGAGAATCAAGTGCTATATCACGATCGTTGCAGACTTGTCGCTTCCTCCATAATCATTACACTCTTCAGACAAACATGCCGGTTTCAAATACCCTTGACAAAGGACAATACTTCGGAGATAACCCGATCAATCTGATCATAGTATGTTATTCTTGGTCTTCCCCAGTACCTACATCCTTCCACACTCTTATTGTACATCTGTTTTGTTAATTTTCATCTACCATTCCTTCTACGTGTCCGAACGAACGAACCATAACCGTTCTCATTTTTACATTGCATTTTTTTTCAGGCCTAACCTCTCTTTCTCTCTATTTCGCCATAGACTCTAAAAACTACATACCTCACTAAAACGACAGGAACTATCCTTTATATACGTATATTTATTAATTAACGACAAAAAAGAAGAAACTAGGTCATTAACCCATTATATATCTGTTTCGTTGACCTCGAGTGAGATAGCATTGTGATATTATCACAATACACGTTATAATTATTGTAAAAAATCTGTAAGTAGGATGTTTGTTTTTATATGTATGTTAAAAGACGTATGGTTTTATTTATATGTACTTTAGAGTTCTCATCATCATTTATTACTGCATATTCGTTATTTATATTTCAAGAAACTCGGTCAAAGCTTCAAGTAAGGGAATGTCTAAAACTACGTGGCCCCATTTTACATCCCCGTCCCCATTTAATAACTTCCACACCCTTAACGATTGTTGGCATTTTTAGAGATGAAAGCTTTTTGATCCAGCTAGTTTGTTAACGCTTTATTAGGCCAATAATATATAGTAGACTAGCTGACCCGTGCAGCTTCGCCTGCGATGAAGTTTTTCATACCAATTTCATCCCCTATTTCAGCCCCTTAGGGGTTGATTTTTTAAAATTAATTAGCCTGTTTGACCCCGGAACTTCAACTATTTCTATGCCAAATTGCATGATAATCGATCTAGCGGTTAAGCCGTGAAAGCGTAACAGACAGACAGATTTTCGCATTTATAATATTAGTATGGAAGTGTGGATTCAGTTGTTTATAAGGTTCCAAAAATAAGAATCTTGTTAACTTTTAAACTAACGCGTTCTAATATCATTTTTAAATATATAAACGGGTCCATAACGCGTGCATATATAGAACTTACTTGTAAAGCTCGACGTTTCGGCCAAGTTACATTGACCGTGGTCACGAGCAGACTGGAGCAGCGAGTTTCCTCCGTCGTTCACGTCGGGATCGATTTTCATCTACCCCCTTCTGGTCTTGTTTTTTCGAATTTAGCCTACACACAACACTAACCGTATCTTGGACTTTATTTGTTTGCAGGTGCAAAGGCTTTATTCTGCTGATCACTGGATTCCAAGCAGGAGACAACTTAAATCCGTCTTCCCTGTTGAAATTTTTATATTTTCTAATTTCAATAGCTTCCCGTACCATACGGGGAACATAGTGTCGCTCAGTAGAGAGAACCTGAGGTCGGTGGAATTCAATCCAGTGATCAGTGCTGGAATCCAAAATATGTTCAGCTATAGCCGACTTATTAACCTGCCTGTTTTTTACAGCCGTGATATGCTCTTTGAGTCTATCTGCGATAGTACGTTTAGTTTGGCCTTAGCATATCACGGCTGTAAAAAACAGGCAGGTTAATAAGTCGGCTATAGCTGAACATATTTTGGATTCCAGCACTGATCACTGGATTGAATTCCACCGACCTCAGGTTCTCTCTACTGAGCGACACTATGTTCCCCGTATGGTACGGGAAGCTATTGAAATTAGAAAATATAAAAATTTCAACAGGGAAGACGGATTTAAGTTGTCTCCTGCTTGGAATCCAGTGATCAGCAGAATAAAGCCTTTGCACTTGCAAACAAATAAAGTCCAAGATACGGTTAGTGTTGTGTGTAGGCTAAATTCGAAAAAACAAGACCAGAAGGGGGTATATGAAAATCGATCCCGACGTGAACGACGGAGGAAACTCGCTGCTCCAGTCTGCTCGTGACCACGGTCAATGTAACTTGGCCGAAACGTCGAGCTTTACAAGTAAGTTCTATATATGTACGCGTTATTGACCCGTTTATATATTTAAAAAAGAATCTTGTTGACTCATCCATTGACTAGATACAAATAGGTAGGTAAATTGGAAGGTAAGCAGTAGACAAATTACAATAATGTTTTTCTAAAGTATAGTCATTTTTAGGGTTCCGTACCTAAAAAGTAAAAACGGGACCCTATTACTAAGCCTCCGCTTTCTGTCTGTCCGTCTATCAGTCTGTCTCCAGACTGTATCTCATAAACAGTTATAGCTAGAAAGCTGAAATTTTCCCAAATTATGTATTTACGTTGCCGTTATAACAACAAATACTAAAAATAAAAAAAGATTAAGGAGACTCCCATACAATAAACTTGTTTTTTTTTTTGTTTTTTTTTTCTCAATATTAATAACGGTAACAGGTAGACGCTTAAAATTTTCATAGAATAGGTATTTAGTATATTACCTTTCAAAATAAACAATTAAATAAAAATAAATACTGAAGGGGGCTCCCATAAAACAAACGTAATTTGTACTACTTGTATTTTAACTTACTACCTTAACCTCACTAAGAATAAGTTTAACCTTATAATATTATTTGTTCGAGTGGCGTTTATCTAATCGTCGAGTAAGATGATGGATAAAATATGTTGAATGCACAGATGGGACGCAATTGATAAATGCTGATGACCGACTAAAGGAAATAAAAAACTAACTCAGAGTTACAAAACTATTTTTATTAATATATTACATAACCCTTTTTATTAATATATTACATAACTCTTTATTAATGTCTGTAGAAAGTATTTTTTTTCGCTTTTTTTAATATCATTAGATCATTACATAGCAAACGAGCAGATGACTCTCTTGATGGAAAGAGAAACAATCGCCTGTAGACACCAAAGATGTTAATGGTGCGTTGCTATCCATGTGTTGGGATGCCAATGCCACATTTTTGTGTATAGGCGATGGTTGACTCTGTCCATCAGGAGACCCATGTGCTTGTTTACTGTCATGATATAAAGCGGGTTATACCACCGCCTTACCCTGTTCTGCCGGAATATCATCAGTCCCTGTTACCGTCGTATTTCGGTTTAAATACCCTCAATTGCCGGTAATTGTCACATTTGTAATTACATTCCTGGCACACGAAGATAAATGTATCTTTAACATTTTTGGTGTTTATATGCGATGTATGGTTTATGGTTTAAGACTTTATTTTCTCGAAGAATAACAATTAATATTCACTTAAAGAGAAAATAACAACTTAGTGACTAAATAACAATATACACATGAGGGTACATATAAAATTATATCATACGACAACATGAATAGTGGAGCTGTACAAAGATCTAAATATCAATTTACTGGAAGTGACAAAGTGAGCGTACATAGTAATCAACAATGCTTAAAATATATTTATTTGCAATATCCTAAAGTTTTAATTTATATTATATAAATATGTATTTAGTTTATCTATTAATGTCTATTTAGTTAATATCCATTTGATTTTTTATATATATATATTTTACATAATTATTAACCCAAATATTTAAGACCCTATATATTGCTTTTTATATAAGTATTATTGAATTTAAGTATCTATACAAATAAATAAAATTGGAGTGTCTGTTTGTAATATTAGAATAACCGCTTTTTACTGAATGCATATGGAGGTATACACGGTACATATACCATGATAACATTTTTTACAATGTTTATCTGTCTGTCTGTTTATTCCGGCTAATAACAGGAACGACTGGACCAATTTGACAGCATATTCACTGGCAGATATGATGGGGAGTAAATTAGGCTACTTTTTTTCGAAATTTTACACGCGGACGATATCGCCGGCTCAGCTAGTTAATAATATGTTTTTTTAGTAGTTTTTTAAATAAGGCCATAGTTTCACAGTTTTTAACCTTATCAGGTAGTTTGTTATACAGATTTGCACCTTCATATTCAATATTTCTTTTACCGTAGTTTGTTCTTGGTCTACGTGTTATTAAATAATTTGCATTTCTTAATTTGATTTTCTGTACTTCATATTTTTTTTTTTAAAAGATAGACTGGTATGTATTTCCTTATTTAGTATTTTTCGTATGAGTATACATGTGTTATATATATATGATTGCTTAATATTCATGATTTTTGTTTCATGATATATTTTCCAAGTTGGAGTTCGAAATTTGTAATTAAATAAAGTTTTTATTAGTCTATTTTGCGCTTTTTGAATTATATCTACATTTGTTTTTGCTGCCGTACCCCAGATTTCTACTAAATAGTTAATATGTGGTTTAATTAAGGAATTATATATAATATGACGAACTTTTTGAGGTAGACTTCTTTTAATAGTATGTAGGATTCCTGTTAATGATATCAACTTACTTTTAATTTTTTCTATGTGTGGTTTCCAACTAAGATGTTTGTCTAAAATAAGGCCAAGGTATTTTTCTTGTGTTTTCTTTTCAATTACCTGATCGTTTATTTTAAGTTGTATATTTGAAGCAATTTTTTTATTTTTTGCAGCAAATATTATGTAATTAGTTTTAGTGACATTGATAGTAAGTAGGTTAAGTTGAAACCATTCATTCAATATATTTAAGTCATTTTGAGCTTGTGGTATGATTGCCTCGATTGATTGCCCAAAATAAAAAATACTTGTATCATCTGCGTATAATGTAATATTTCCTTTAAGGCCGAGTTGACAGATGTTATTTATGTATAATAAAAACAACAAAGGACCCAAAATTGATCCCTGTGGTACGCCATACGTGATTTTACTGGGACAACTTTGTGACTGACCTATTTTAACTATTTGCTTGCGATTTTGTAAATAAGATTTAAATATGTTTAATGCTCTGCCTCTGATCCCAATATCAAATAGTTTTTGAATTAATATATTAGGGCTAATCGTATCGAAAGCTTTTTTGAGATCTATAAATATACCTAAAACTACTTGCTTTTGATCAATTTTGTTTTTAATTTTAGTAACGAGGTCAACTGTCGCTGAAAGTGTGTTTGATCTTGGTCGAAATCCATACTGTTTCTGATAGAGAATTTTGTTTGATTTTAAGAATGATTCCAAACGGGTGTATAATATTTTCTCAAAAATTTTAGAAATTGCTGGGAGAACGGAGATGGGCCGGTAATTGTTGCAGTCGCTTTTATTACCAGATTTATACAATGGGGTGACTTTAGCAATCTTTAAGCTATCAGGAAAAACTCCCTGCTCTAAACATTTGTTGATGCACTCTGTAAGCTCAGTACAAATAAGGTTTTTTACGCTTTTCAAACATTTAATATTTATACCGTCAATTCCAGATCCAGTGTTAGAGTCTAAGCTATCAATGATTTTCATTACTTCAGCGGTGGTAGCTGGTGTAAAAGACTTCAATTCCTCAGTTGCGCTTAATGTAGACAATTTATGACAATCATTAGTTTTATATCTGTCAGGAATGAGGTTAGCTAATGATGATCCTACATTAGTAAAGTACGAGTTTAGGTATTCACAGATTTCTACTTCGTTTGTGATCATTCCTGCATCTGTCTCAATTTTATCTGGTCCTTTATTTACTTTTATTTTATTAACTGAAAGATCGTTAATGAGTCGCCACATTTTGCGTGGTTTTGTTAAGTTTTCTGTGAAACGTCTGTAATAATATGAGTTTTTAGCATTAAATATTATTTTGGCTGTTGTTGACTTAGCTTTTTCATATTCTAATTTCGCTTCGGTGTCAGATGTATTACTTTTATACTTTTTCCAAAGTGAATTCCGGTAGTTTATTTTGTCAATTATTTCTTTGTTGATCCAATCTTGTCGTGGAGGGTTCAAAGTTTTTGATTTTGTGATTTTGCTTTTAGATAAACAAGATATCAGGTTTTTTTCAAATTTTGCATATAAGGGTTCTATATCATTAATTTTAGATTCTTCATAAGTCTTATAGAATTTATCATAGTCGATTGTAGTACTTCATTTTCTTGATTTGTTCAATTTGGCACCTTTTAATTTCTAAAAATATTTGTTTGTGATCGGACATCGATGATTCGATAATGGCTAAATGGAAATTATTATTTATGATATTTGAGCATACATGATCTAGTAAAGTTTTTGTAGTCGTTGTTTGACGTGTGCAATATTTTTGACTGATTTTATTGAGAATTCTAAAATTGTTCTCTTTTAAAGTATCCTTGTAGTCACGAGTTGATTTATCTAGGTTAAGCAAGTCAAAGTTGAAGTCTCCAAAAACTACAGCTCTTTTCATTTTTTGTAATTGTTGAGAGTATGTATTAAGGAAGTTTTTGACGTTAGTTTTATCTGGCTTGTAAATAGCGCCAATTGCAAGAGAAAACTTCTTAACGTAAATCCACAGGTAATGAACCTCATCAATACAATTGTCTTCAATAATATTGTGCTTTAAGCTGTCGTGGGCAAATATTGAAACTCCTCCGCCCCTTTTGTTTTGTCGAAAATTAAAGTAGTGTGTATAGCCCGGGATGTGAAGTCTTTTTGCCTCAACTTCATTTTTTAACCAGGTTTCGGTAAGAACAATTAGATGTGTGATTGTTGGAAGAGATCTAATAATACATTTTAATTCATCAAATTTTCCTGGCGTGATGATACTGCGGGCATTGGCATAGAAACATTTTAGTGAATTATGTGTAACTTTTATGTCTGAATATTTAGCTGTAACTTGATATGTTATTTTCTCTGAGGTAGTAGCTAGTTTTTTGACTCTTTGCCTGCACCAGTAAGTTTTGATTCTGAAGATGTAATAATTTTGGGCACGCCTTTAATGTATTTAATTTTCAAATCTACCTCTCCTTCAGCAGTACGTTTCTGTAGTTCTTTTACGAGGTTTTGTAGACATTTACGTTGGTTTGGAGTTTGATCACAGTATAATTTGATGTGATTTATTTCCAATGCATTTTTGTTTTTAAGTAAACATTTTGGGGTATCTTCAGATTTGAAACATATTTTGAGAGGACGATTGCGTTCCGGTAAGAATTTTCCTAGTCGAAAAATTTTTTCAGGCTCAGGACAGCCTTTATGTATTTTATTTATGATTCTGGTTATTTCTTCCTTCTCGGACGCAATCCGTTCTACTTTAGACATTGCCTTTGGTTCTGGTAAGCCGACAATAATAATATTTTTGGACCGTTCATTTCTCTCGTGTATTTCGCATATTATTTCTTCATAAGTTGTTGACTGCTGAGGAAATGATGTTATATCTGAAGCGTTTTTGAGTTTGTTGATATCGGCTTCTAGCAGTTCAACTTTTGTCTCTGTACTTTCGGTAATGGTTTTTAAAGTTGCAAGCGTACTTTTTAGACTGTTATTTTCTAAAATAATATTCTCAATGGTGTTGCTAATATTGTTTACGTCAGTTTTAATAGCTGTAATGTCTTGACGTAGCATGTTTATATTTTCAGCTTGATCAGTTTTTACTGACGTTAGAACAGCCATCATTTCCGCCATTTGTTTGCGTAATCCAGTTAATTCATTTCTTATAAGATCGTTATCATCTGTAAATTTTCGTTTATGCCGATGTGTAACTTGAGGAGTGTATTCAGTGTCCGATTGCATATCTGAAAGATTTGGTTGAGAACCACCGTGTTTTTTTCTGGTGTCACTTCTAGTTGGTGAGCGTAGTAGACTCATTTTATATCTGTGTATTGATTATGCGCTTTTGTCAGTATATTGTTGAGTGTACCGAGTAAGAAAGAGAAAACCAGGTACCTGTCTTTTTTACTCTTGGGCGCGGAGTGACGTCGCTGCACTGTTGATTCAAAATTACACTTGTCGCTCAGAAGTGAAGAGATGTAATAGCTCACAATTGATTTGGAAAAGTATGTTTTGTGTAAGCCCCACAAGATTTGCAATGGGTTGTGCACTATTTAAAAATGTATAATAATTATCTATAACACGTCTGTTCTGTACGCTCGCTGTGTGCGTATCTGCGTATATATGCGATGTATGCATGTAAAATTCCATCAGGAGAGCTCGTTGCTTTTTGCGATCTTATGATTAAAAAAAAGTGTCGATAGATCGCACTAACAAGGTAACGCGGCTGTCGCGGTCGTGGCAACTGCGCAGTTACGAAGTGAATGCTTCGGGCTTTGAACGACTCGCTACTGATCGCGCCTGCTCGCAGCGTCGCGTTTATCTTCTTTTTTAAAGAAAGAAACAGCAAAAAATTATAAGCTCAGAATGACTAAGAAATTATATATCTCGGTTAAGCCTGAATGACATTGCACCACAGTGGAATAGTTTGGAATTTGTTTTCTTGTTTGGAATAGTGGACTTACTTTAATGACCTACTTAATTTTGCTTCCAATGGTACCTACATAACGAACCGCTCGAAGGTACGAATATTCTCAAATTTTTTTTATGACAATACTTTCTAAATATTTTATGGGTATTGGATTTGAAATGCAATCCCATAGTACCATTAACTAAAGCCAAGCGATAAATAAGATCACGAGATCAGGGTCACATCGAAATTATGCGTTACGTCAAAAATTGATTGCCAGGGTATCTAAATTGGGCAAGCGTAGTATAACGAGGGCAGGGCTAACAAAAAAAAATGTATATTATGTAATATATACCTTTATACGTATCCTATACCGTACCCTGTAATTTTTTTCCTATAACGCATAGAAAAAATATTACAGGGCTTTAAAAAGTGGTAAATTTTTAACAAACGAAAAGTTTTATTCTAATTTATTTACTCTTCTTGACTGAGATACAGATTTTTACAATATAAAATAATTTGCTGTCATAAAATTGCGTTCTGATATATACTTTTATTAATTTAATTATCATGTCGAAAACAAAAAAAATCGACAACTTAAATTTAAAAAAAAAATATTTTTCCAATGTATTTTAAATGGGAAATCCCGCCCATGCGCTAGCTCAAATTTCAAGATACCAAGCTCAAATTTTACGAGAATTTTTTTAGTCTTACAAAGAAACTTTAGATGTATTTACTGAAAAGAACTTTAATTTCCCCTTACATATGTGGATAAGTAAGTTTACTGATTTTGCCCCGATTCTCGAAAATCGAGTAATCAGATCTCCACGTTTTGAGGTCCTAGAAACCTTTTCCGACTATTTTTACAGTGACGTCAATATGCCTGTATGTATGTTTGTGTGTGTGTGTGTATGTGTATATATAGACATCCCATAACTTTGAACATAATAAAATTATACTTAATGAGGAGCATGTCATTGTTTGGATTTTGTATGATAAACAAATGACAGTATAATAATGTGAATATAATATATTGAATTATAATAAAAATATTGATAGTGAACTGAGTAGCTATGGAGCCCTGGTTATCATATCACGGACAGCTTAGAGGTACCACTATAAGAAACCCTGCTATAAATAATGGTCATCTCTTTTTCTCAAAAGAACAAATTCTTAAAAACAAAACTTATGCATGTGGCATTAACACCCCGCTACAAGGATAACAATTAACAACGCACGCGCATCTTTGGTGTTTAAAGGCGATAGTTGTCTCTTTCATAGAAGAGCTTGTTTGCTATCTTAAGTCAAAAAAAAATCAAAACTTTAAAGTTAACGATATTAATTTATTACAACAAAGGCACAACCCTAAATAAAATTGCCAAAATTCTCGATTACAAACCACCGCAGCCATTAAATCGGAACGGCTAATCCGTTAAATTATCGGCACTAGTTCACCTGACCAAAATCTAAATGTGGCTGGTATTTGGGTCATTGGTATGCAGCAAAAACTAAATTGGATTTTCCGAATTGATTTTCATCTGCGACAACTGTTTTAAATTCTCAAACAAGCCGTGGAAACATTTGCTGTGTGTTTAAATTTTCTGTTTTCGGCGTCACTTTGCGGAAATCCACATCTCAAAGAAGTAACAACAAAGGCAATCTAATTTGCTGCTTTCAGCGGACCTTTATATTTGCTCTGTGTTTATTCTGGGCCCTTTATTTATTTATTTTATTCACGAACAATTGCTGTTTTAGAACAATACAAATACTTAAATATTACATTGCTACATACATATCTATCGGATGGTTTGTTACCACTCTCGTGCCTCGAATGAGCACGTAAAGCCGTCGGTACTGTTTGTCGCTAAAAATAATCGATAATCGTTTTCAGATCGGTGAAATGCGGCGATTGGTGTCTCCATTTTCCACTCATCTCGGTGACTGACAAAACGGTGAACTATGGTGAACCGTAACATCTATAAATGTTTTGTTTACTCTTGCCTACCCTACAAAGGAACCGGGCGTGATAGTACGTTAAATTCTAACAGATAGATGTAAAAACTACTGTTTTTAGGTACGTTGTCACAACCCGTGGTCACAACGTACCTAAAAACATGATTAAATTATAGCGTAATTTCATATTACACATTGATTACTGACAATTTGCGATTTATGATAAGACTTAAGGAATCTGTATTATACAGTGTATTGAGAAAACCCTGTCCGATCGTCAAAGCCATTGTTTGGTAGCTTAATACAAACATATCTGTGTCATTATTTTATTGATATTGATACATACATTTTCAAAATATTTGCTTAATATAAAGGAAAGTTGCTCAATTTTAGTACTAAAATGAGGCACTTTAAACTACGATGTTTATCTTATTTTTTTTTTATAGTGTCATTGGTCTACTTATATACTTCTTTCGGATCGGACAGGGTTTTCTTTACACCCTGTATATAGACACATAATAAAAAACTGTGGTTTAATAACTGACCATTGATTATAATTAAAAATTAATTGACACATAGATAATGTAATAGACTGAATATAATTATACATTACTAAATCTACATAAATAAAAATGAATACCTAAAATTTTACTGTTTCGGACTTATATGAGGTCCTTCCTCAGGGTGAATTTGACTTCGCTCGACTCGTCTCGAACTGCGGGCCGACGCTTGAAGTGCACGGCTTGATGGCATTGGGTGTGTGAGCAGTGAGGTCGAGGTGGTTTTATATCATTAGTGGAATTTAAGTGTGCACAGAATGTACTCACAATATCTACCATACTGTCATCTTCTACATTGACGTTCTATTTCCGCGTTGCGTTTAATAGCACGGATTTCCAAGCTGGCGGCAGTGTCCATCCCTTCTCTCTATTAAAGTCTCGACGGTCAATCTCGATGGCCTCAACAAACTTACGCGACACAAAGTTCTCGAAAAGAATTTTGTGTCGCGTCTGTCCTGCTAGCTGTCTAACGGCTCGGCCACAGCTCGCGCGGCGCGACCGGCGACGCGAGTTGCGGCGCGGCGAGCGAAAACAAATGTAGGTAACTGTATGAAGTATGTCACAGCTACCGGCGACGCGAATTGCGGCGCGGAAAAACGCGCGACCGGCCGCGCGGTGTGATGAGCGATTAAAACAAAAGAGGACTTTTGTTTTATTCACTTGTAAGCCAGGGTTGGAATTAGAATAACACAAAATTATTACCAACGGAAATTATATAGATACTTACTTTATGTTATTAAAATTTTTACTACTATTTTTAGCGTCCGACACAAAAACGAAGGTTGTTATAAGTTTCAGAGGTGTGTCTGCGTATCTGTCCGTGCATCGTAGTGCCCTGGCGGATGGTCCGATTTAGTTGCGATTTTTTTTACTTGAAAGCCCTATTTTGCGAGATGGATCTTTGCTATGATTCAATAGAATCTGTGCAGCCATTGAAAGCTCACCGTCTCTTTTCCACTTGATCAAAGGAATTTAGCAACTTGTAAAGGCTTTATCGATGCTAAATTTTGTATTTTATTACTTCAATTATATTGCAATGACATGGTGACCTAGACCTGATGCTACAATATCTTCATTCGAAGATATCAGTCTTTATTTAACTAGCAATGTTTGTATGTAAATAAAAGATTTTCTAAATATTGCAAACCATATTTATCGACTTCCTGATATTTATTTGTACCGAAACTTGGCAAACTTGTAACGAACTGTAATTTCAATGACAATGCAATATTATGGTACTATCCAGCTAATATCATGATGTAGCCTGGACTAGAACTCTCAGATGTAGAGTTTTGACGAGGCAACCAAGTTTTGGGTCATTGGTTTTGTTGCTATAAGTACTAAGTTTAATTAGTACTCATAATGACGAGAAATGGAACATGGAGCCGCTAGAGTGTTATTGTAAATAGAAAGTGTTAAGATAGTAGAGTTTGGAGTCGTTCGTTTCGTTGCAATAAGATATTTTTCATTATTACGAGACTTTGAAGATGGAGCCAAAAAAATTATATAGAAACTTCTCACATCCAGATGCAAAATGCATAGATAATAAACTTCTAAACTCAATAAGGTAAGTTTATTGAGTTAGCGCTCAACTGTCTTGTACTTACAAACATTTTGATGTTGGACGATTTCAAGGATCTGATGCTCATCATGACTTAGGATTTAACGATCAAACTCGAAGGTGGCCATGGTAAGTTATAAACTAAATAAGAAAAACCCATTAAGATTGGACTCAGTTGTTCTGTTTTGACAAATACCCTGGTACTAAATGATTTACAGGTTCTTATGATGAAACAGGAAGGTGGTTATCAAAACTTTTAATTAAAATTGAGCAAAACGATCAATTATGGACTCGTTTGATTTTTTATTTTAAGGAATGTGGAATAGGGTAGCTTCCAGTGTCTGATGATAGAGCGGAAGGAAGTCCATGTGATCTTCTAAGCTTGATCAGTTAAAAGCCACTGAGTGTAGGCTACTTCGATTTGTTTTGGCAAACACTTAGATACTGAATGTTTTTTAAAATATAACGATGGAACTGGACAGTGGACACTTGAAATTGGGCTGATATAGCCTTTATTGCTAGAAGATTCACATGGTTTGATAGAGTTACATGGCGGAGCTGGAGACCTCGGGAGCTTGGCAATAAAACAGCTCAAGCTCATTGAGTAAGGAACGACAGGTCAAGGTTACCTTTAACTTTATGCTGCAGGATCCTTTTTCGAAGATCATCAGTTCCTTTTACGTTTTGCGCTTAAAATTATTATGAAACTGAAGTAAAATGGTGGGCTGACGATAAAAAAAGTGTCGGTTTTTTTAAATTTTAATTTAGAGTTAGTATGCTGATTTATTGATTAAATAAATAATTGGCAAATTAAATAAATATTGACATATTATTTTAATATTATACTTAAAATAATATTAAACTTAATTTAGTATATACACCGAAACTTAAACTTAATCTAAAAAAAAAAACTTGAGAGGTGCCAAGGGACACCCGGATGGAACGAAGTTCCTTTTATTATTATTTACAAAAAACCTGTATACACTCAACAAAAATAATCGTCGCGACACCACACTGTTCAATGCGAAATAGAAATGAAAATATCTGGCTTGCTTTCTATAAGAGAGCGAGAGAAAGAGACAGACGGAGAAACATCCGCACGCCGCACAGCTTACAATACCTTACTATAGCAAAAAGTGTCGTGAAAACTTTTCGTAAGAATTTTTTCCGTCTAGCCCCCTTTTGCAACGCGCGATAAGGAACTTCGTAGAATTTCGATCCACGGTCGAATTTCGACACCCGGTCGAATTTCGGAACCCGGTAGAATTTCGGCACCCGGTCGAATTTCGACCCGCGTCGAATTTCGGCACCTGGTCGAATTTCGGAACCCGTTCGAATTTTGAACCCACGGTCGAATTTCAGCGCCCGGTCGAATTTTGACCCACGGTCGAATTTCGGCACCCGGTCGAAATTTGACCGACGGTCGAAACTCGGCAACCGATCGAAATTCGACACTCGGTCGAATTTCGACACTCGTTTGAAATTCGACTGTCCGTCGAAATTCAACTTTTGGTCGAAATTCGACATTCGGCCGAAATTCTGTATAAATGTCGAACATTTGGCACTAGCAAAAAAGAAACTCAATCAAATAGTAGATAGACTCTCACTTTCAATGGACGAGCTAAAGGGAAGTGGCTGGATATTTCTGTGCTTACAATACCTTACTATAGCAAAAAGTGTCGTGACAACTTTTCGTAAGAATTTTTTCCGTCTAGCCCCTTTTCACAACGCGCGATAAGGAACTTCGTTCCAAAACTTCACAGCATTTTCTCAATTTAATGTCGGCTTACGTTAAACAAAATTTGTTCCTATACATTCATCTCACTCATATTTACTATTAATACATTCTTTCTACAGCCCATTACATCAAAAACGATCATAGTTACAAAAAAAGTACGGAAAATGTCTACGTTGCCATACTTTAAAAAAATGGGTGCGTGTACTTATATACGCGGGTGAGAAGTTATACTTCTTTGGCGTCTTTAAAAAATAGTGGCCGCGTTTCCGATCCGGTAGTAGCTTTAAAAAAATATAGACTGGAAAAGGATAGTCAAGGATTTCGGGATTTAATGAGCAATTTAGCGGACATCCTGTAACTTTTACGTTACGGTAATGTGCGTGCATCCTAAAATTTCACTCGCTGCCTAAAGAAATATTACGCACCTAAAGAAATATAATTTCAAAAATCCTGAATGGAGGGATTAATGATAAGGTAATATATGTAAGTATCAACAATAATGGTATTTTTGCGTACAATCCTAACGTTACGAAAATATATACTACGCTTCAAAAGAATATAGTAAAATAGTATTACAAAATCCAACCCTGGTACTAGCTAGTATAGGTGTGACAGCTCAGAGCTTCACGCCGCCGCGGTCGCAACAAGTCGAGCTGTGGCAAACCCAAATGGTCGCGCGACTCACCGCGCCGCATTTCGCGTCGCAGGTCGCGCCGCGGGTAGCTGTGGCCGGGCGGTAAGGGGTGTCTAAGCTAGCTATCCTGGGCTTAATATGAATTACCAAAGAGAGAGCCAGGCTTTATACCCAACCAAAGACAAATCACAAATTTCCAAATAAAAAAACGAATAGAAATTTTAAAAAAGTAATTTCAAGGAAAATTGATAACAAATAAATAAATATTAAAATATATAAATAAATAATAAAAAATAAGTATACAGAGAAGGAAAACACACAAATGCATAGAAAAACACATAATAATTATATAGGTAAGTGAAGTACAAAAGCGAGCTTATTTCCTAGTGAGGTTTCTTACAGCTTACTCGCACAAAGAACACAGTAAATTTTTATGTATGCTGCATTAGATAAAAATACTTCGCGGGCCGCTTAATCACAAGTCGTGGGCCGCATGCGGCTCGTGAGCCGTGAGTTGAACACCTCTGGTTTAGAAGATTTGACAACCGGCAACGACGCACGACGGCTTTCTTTGTTCTCTGAAATATTGGGTGTTAATACACTGTGACCCGAGGCTTTTATCGAGACTTTTTTCAGACACATCACTCATTTTCAGCCCGCCCGAAAATCTAACTTGGCAATAATAAGTTCAAATAAATAAAAATATAAATAAAAGTAAACGATAGGAAATACGTCCCGCCATAAATCAAGGCGCGCCTAAGCGCCTATTGACCCGGTCCATATATTTTGGCACTTATAATTCAACCAATCATTACTTGGGTATATTTTTCGTAACAAAATTCGCTCCACAAATTCCCAACGGGCATAACTAAGATACCTTGGAGTATATATTAATATAGAGTTCGAGCTGGGTGTCCAATGTAACCTTGTGTTATCTTGATTTCTTCTTCTTCTTGATCTTGAATATCTTGTAAACTACAGTAGTACAGCTGTAGTATAAAACTTATAGTGGGCTTGCTTAAATTTGAATAAATTTAAATCCTTTTAATTATTAGAATTATACTTTAACATACATAAAACAACGTTACTACCTGTGTAGAAAAACGTACTTTTTAATTTATTTTAAGAAAAAAGGCTTGCGATACTTTAAAAACATCGTGTGAACTACATAAGGTAGGTTGAAATATAGTTTCGCCGCGATTTTCGAATATTAAATTTTAATCAGATCTTGACCCTGAGGGCTAAGAAACAGTTCTGACTATTTTTAATGATGACGTCATTATGTACATAATATGTATGTGTGTAAATATTATGTATTTGTGTGTATGTTAACCTTGTAACTTTTGAAGCGTTTGACCGACGATTGAAAATTTGAACCGATTTGGCCCAGTAGAATTTGGAAAATTTAATTTAAAAAAACATTTGCCGAAAAAATGATTTTTTGAACAACTTCCAGATAAAAACTACGTCGAATGCCGCAAATCGAATCAAAATTTGTCGATTCGTTCGGGAGTTATCGTAGACGAAAAATCTTGTAATGAGTGTTTTTTGTCATAAGTTCGAGATTTTTATCAATCGATTTTGTACACAAGACTACATTTCTAGAGCTTAAAAATAATTAAAGTAACCATCGCGTTTAAAAGTTACAGCTTATCAAAAATGAAAGAAGTCTTATTTTCAAGATTACCAATACCACCGAATAATCCAATACTTTCTCTTATTTTAAAAATCTATGCTTAGATATATGTTTGACTGTTTTGGGCTTAAAATATCTCAACTTAACAGGAACACTTTCAGGGATGGCAGACTCAACCAGTTTACAACCGGTTAATAACCGGTTAATAAGGTGACAGATTCAACTTTGTTAGTATAATGTATTTATTTATATTAAGAAAATGAGGGTGTCTCGGTAACTCTTAGATATTAATTTTTGTTTATAATTATGTTTTCTTTAAACTCCCATTATCCTAATCATTATAGAGATAAAGTTCTAAAGACCTTTCAAATGTCGCTTTATTTTTGGATGCGCGCATTCTACACATACAAATGTTTCAAGAAAACGCCTCAGAACCTTTGTAGAAAAGCTGACATTTGCTTCGAAAATAATTTCGGTTGGAGAATTTTAATAAGCTACCAACGAAAGCTCCGAGATAATTGAATAGAAGTATAAATAAATATAGTCAATCTCGCTGGATTTGTTTCTGAGTGAGTAGTAAATCGAATGTTGGTAGACATTCCTGTTCATTACGGATAAGAATAATTGTCAGCTGGCAAGATTGACAAGGATCCCTATCACTGCTTTTATTATCAACCTTAATTACTATCGCTTTTTACTTGCGATAATTATGGCTGATAGCTTTATGTTCTCTCTGACGGTATGTGAGCTATCATTGTACATAGAGAAAACTTTCAATAAAGTTTTACTTCTACTCGTGAATTGAACCAAAACCCTTGTTTTTTAGACATACAACCGAACCGGCTAAATAAAAAGATAAAAAACTATATGAATAGTAAACTAAGTACTTTGAAATGAGAGGCACGGAGACAAATTGAATTTAATTGTATTAAACAGAATGCCTAATTGTCTATACATTTGTACAATCTAACCCAATTAATGTGCATTAAATTTAAAACGAGTGCTTGAATTAGGAAAGCTGAATAACTTCATCAGAATACGTCGAAGATTCGCGTTGTCGCGTTGCGTATGGCAAAAATTCGGTAAATCGCGCTAATGTCGGGGCCACATTATCGCCGTAGGTTTATTGTGTGTTTTCGCGAAAACTTCGTGGTTGTGCTACGGTGAACTAGTTTGCCACATATACTCCGTTGACAATATCTCAATATCTATCTCGCTTTTACTACAATTCTCTTTAAATGTAGAACCGAGATAAGCTTAATCGCGTTAAAAAACTGACAGCCACAGCCACACACATCACGGCTACGCCAATCTTCACCGTAGATAATGTAGCCCCACCATAATGCCTCGGCGGCACTTGCGTCTATCGTCCCGAAAATATTAACGCGTTAAGACACACGCAGTCCGGAATGTATGTGACAATAGCCGATAATAGCCGGTCACATCTGCATTTATCGTGTCGTTGCACGAAGATTTGTGACGATAGACGCAAGTGCGGCCGAGGCATAACACGAAGGGCTTCGTTCTTCAATTGGTATACCACGAATAGTTCATCTGGCATGCATTGCAACATTTTCAATTACCTGATATCGTTCCGTGCTTGTCGTCTGGTTTGTTATTGTATTGCTTTGTTGTGTTGCTATCCTTAAATTTTAATTAACTAGTCAATAACTGCGTATCTAACACAAACATACTGAAAATTATTCTCCCTCGTATACATATAAACTATAGCAATGTCAATAGGCAAATGTCTATTTCCATTAGAAGAACCATTTGCTTATTTGTCATATTATGACAAAAATAGATAGAGATACATTGCCAAAACAAATTTCTTGCAACTAAGTACCATGCCATGATGAATAATAAACTATAAGCCATAACACTTTATTGTATAGAAGGCTGGCAACCCTACTGCAGTAATCCATATTTCAGTGCCTTCTCAGTAATTGTGCAGTTACGTCCAAACTTTTGAAGTCTTCGTGTACCAGCAACGACTTAGTAAACTTTATATAGTTCATTATGCCAAAAAACTTTGAACATAACTCGTTCGTTGCTACTCGATCCAACTTATTAAACGAGTATTATCACTTGGTAAACGAAAGCCTAAGTTTAAACGTAGATAATCCCTTGTAGATGCCGCATAGAAGGCAACTTCGAAGTTCGCACGGATTGCCTATTATGCCTATAACTTTTAACATTATATATAATATGGCTACCCGATGAATTCATTTATCAAATTGATATTTTTGCTCATTAAACGTTAGCTCCTGTACAACCTTTGAGTATCCTATTATCTTTATTAAATATAAAATCATTGCAGTTTTGGGAGAGTACGATTTTTGTACGAGTGTTGTGTTAATATAGTCGCGGGTATCACCTAGTTACTCCATAAACAAAAACTTTAGTCCGATCGCAAAGGAAACCTTTTAGGAGCCGCGTGGATAGTAACAGAATTATGAATATTGGTTGAAGTAAATTAGATGCATTTTCCGGTCAAAGCTACGAGGGAATTTCCTAAAATAATATAATTTCGACATTAAAAAAAGAGCCTACTTATTTTACTAGCCCAGCAAGCCACCTCTGATGTTGCAGTTGCTTTTTGGCTAGTGTCAAAAAGCAAACTTCACTTACCATCAATTAAGTCTGATGTTCATTAATTTCCTATTCTATAATTAGTTTGTATCAGTACACTGAATATAGAATGAAATGAAGTATCTAAAATATAGTAAAAATAAATTGATTACGCCGACTTTCTTGTGAGGTAGGCAGAGTGTAGTAAAGTTTTGAGACATACCCGATGAAAACGATTCATTGGTTTGTTAGCTCGCGAAATGGGTGGCATCCATAACTTAAGATTTTAGGAAGTAAAAGTTTTACGGCAACCTCAACATAAAACGTTTACTTCCTTATGAATAATTTTAAGTATCCATAGAGGTTTATCTATGATTGCAACCTAAAAATGGCGGGCGCTGCATTTAATCACCACTTCCTTGTTTTGCTCACTGGGGCGCGCTATCGCGGTGTGTTGGCGGCGCGCCAGATATGTGCAGTCCAGTGCAAACTTCGTCGGTAACGGAATAATTCAGCGGACGACACGGACGACAATGACCGATCCTGTGTTTTTCTGTGGAAAATGGCTGACAGATAATTTACTAAGATTGAACTAGCAAAACAGCTAAATCCAGCAAATGGACAATAATAAACAAATGTCGCTTCATTGGTACATAAACTAATATTATAAACAAAAAAGATTTGATATTTTGTTTGTTTGTTACAATTTAACTTAAAAACTACTCGGCCGATTTAAAGAAATTTTTCACCTCCACAAAGCTACATTATACAGGATTGACAAAGGCTACTTTTTTACCCGAATGAGCAAAGGGAAGTTATGATTTTTGGTCACAATGGTAGTCACGATGGTAACGCAGTCGCGAGTAAATGCTAGTAAACTGAAGGTACCAGGTTCGCTATAGAAGCATGAGTTTTTGATGAAATTGCGTCCAAATCCCGAACTTTTTTAGATTATTTAGAAAACATAACTTGTCTGAGACTGGATACGTGCCCGATTTATCGATAGACTGGTCACAACATTAACTTATGGGACATAATACCAGTACTACAGGGTACAAGCTGGCTCTTTAGATATGAGCTTGGCGATATTTAAAAATGGACATAATACGAGTACTAAGGGTACAAGCTGGCTCTTTAGATGAGCTTGGCGATATTTAAAAAAAAAGAGCAACTTTTTGCACTGGTTTTTCTCGCGTCTTTTATATTATATCGTCGTTGCTTCGAATTTATTTATACATATAATAAAATCGTAGGAAAGTCAAAACTGTACATTAAATATTTTTTTAAAAGAATACTTGGGGCGTGATCTACAATCGACAACGAAGCCAATAAATATAGTTTTTAGAATTTTTGTTTGTTTGTCTGTATGTATGTCCGGGGTAAACCCAAAAAGTACTGCATGGATTTACTTCAAATTTTGCATGAATATTACTAACAAGTCGGGTCAACATATAGGCTACATATTATCACGCTATCACCTACGGGGGAGGCGCTGTGCGGAGTAAACGAAGTCCGCGCGCGCGGACGAAGTCGCAGGCAACAGCTAGTATATGATAAAATTATGTATATATTCGAAAGATCAACTATCTTACTCCTAGACTACTCGTTAAAGGCGAAAAAAGGCATACACAACAACATCGTGACTAAGAAGTAAGTAGTAACTAGGCGGGTGAATACTGAAACCTCTCCCTCTGGTTTTGGTACCATCGCTTCATCTATTGCTGTCGCAATAACTTCGAAACTTGTAACTGTCATGTTTAGGTTTGGAGGTAGCCAGTAAACTTTGCAAGTGGCATAACATTCCACCACATAAGTAGCAACCAACCATTAATGTCCTTCGTGTCTATAGCTATTAGGCGATGGTTGCCTCTTTCGGCAGTTATTGTTATATATAAACATTTCGAAACTAAAACGGTTCGTTTCTGTCGTCTTGCCTGTTATTGTATTGCCACATTGTTGTGTTGCTGCCATAGAAGTTTAATTAGCTACCTCGCAATAACTGCGTAACACAAACATACTGAAAATTATTCTCCCGCGCAAAATTATAAACAATAATAAACTAAAAGGTCAGGGCAATAATTATACAGAAATTTTCATCCATAAATTATACGATAGTTTATGGATGGACGTATATACCAGATGTACGAAGCCTTATAGAAATATAAGCCATGTAATACTTGTCAAGCAAAAAGGGCTACTTCATCGTCCGAAATCGTAATCGTAAGAAATTAAATAAGTTGGCAGTTAGCACCATCACCAACTCTACAATCTTGTAGTAACGATGGTAATGACACGTTTAGCCAATCGTTCGGGTTTTACGAACTGCCTGGCAAAATATCTTATGGAATATTCTTTAAAGGAGCCGGGACTGTTATAGAAAAACGAATAAGAATGAACTTACTTTCTCCTTTCCTTTCATTTTACACATGTTCGCTCCATGTATTTATTATACAATATGTTTAATTTCATCTCTCATGTTCCTTTCAGAGATTGCTTAACAAGAATAGCTTGTGTTTCTAGTCTTTAGTTTAATTTATATATCAACTAGCTGACCCGGCAAACGTTGTTTTTGCCATATAAATTATTTAATTAAAAAATAAGGTTTGGTGATAGAAAGGTAAAAATTTAGAGTTATATGTATTTTTTAATGCTGAATCATAAATAAATAAAAATAAAAAATTGACCATAAAATAAAATAAAAATTTTGGGGTGGACAACCTTTAACCAGACTCACTGAATATGCATACGAAATTTTATCAAAATCGGTCAAGCTGTATCGGAGGAGTACGGTAACTAACATTGTGACACGTTTGATTTATTTATCTGACTCATCTAATGATTCACTAGACTACGATTCCGTTTAAATACATTGTGAAACTTCAAAGGATTTCTTGACTTAAAATTTTCGTTCGCAATAATGGCCGTCACTCATAAAAAAGTAAGGGTACAACACCCCTTTATTTTTATTATTAACTAGCTGACCCGGCAAACGTTGTTCTGCCTTTTTAACTACTCTTATTTTTTTTCAATATTTTCTCACCTTTTAAACCTTCCCTGGACTTCAACAATAAATTCAAAACCAAAATTAGCCAAATCAGTTCAGCCGTTCTCGAGTTTTAGCGAGACTAATGAACAGCAATTGATTTATATATATATAAGATAATTAAAATTTTACGTTTGCCCCACCCTGGCGCAGAACATATATAGATAGAAAATAAGCAGATAGGCATCTCGCAAGCAGAAACTATCGCCTATAGACATCAAAGATGTTAATGGTGCGTTGCTAATAGCGAAATCTTGTGGCGAAGTCTGTCACATGTATAAGGTTACCGGCTACCTTACCCTCCAAAGCGCTATTGCGGCAGGAATAGATTATATCAGACCCGAGCGAGACAATGTGAAATTCTACTATCTAGTAGCCACGATAGTAGTGTCTTGTATCAGTCGCCTTTTACGAGCTACATGGCAGGACGGTAGTTGGTTTATTATTCAAAAGAGCCCGGACCAACACGGGGAAAAAGTATTGTCACATTCAATGTACCTGCAATATGTACCAAGGATTTAAAACGTTATAATTTCGATATATTTGCGTCATTGTGATTGGTTATGGTATATGATATTATGACGTTGTCTTCTGGCGCTAGTTGGCGAACCAATCACGAAAGAGCATGAAACGCAACGAACCAATCACAAAACAACTAAAATATCGAAATTATATCGTTATATATCCTTGATATTTACTTCTAAATGTACTCGTGTAAATAATTTTCAATTTGTTTGTATTGCGTAACTATTCATTTCATTATTAACTAAGCAAAGAGTTAATTAAAGTTCAATTGTAGCTCTATAACTCGTCTGGGATGCAGTCGAAATTGTTTTTGATTCACGAGATTGCTATCCGAACTGTTTCCATTAATCTATACATATAATAAAATCGTAGGAAAGTCAAAACTGTACATTGAATATTTTTTTAAAGGAATACTTAGGGCGTGTTCTACAATCGATATCGAAGCCTACAATATAGTTTTTAGAATTTTTGTCTGTTTGTCTGTATGTATGTCCGGGGTAAACTCAAAAAGTACTGCATGGATTTACTTCAAATTTTGCATGAATATTACTAACAGGTCGGGTAAACATATAGGCTACATATTATCACGTTGTCACCTATGGGGGAGGAGCAGTGCGGAGTAAACGAAGCCCGTGCGGACGAAGTCGCTGGCAACAGCTAGTTTAAAATATTTGTAAATTAGTAGTATAAATAAATCTCTTTGTGCCACTAATAAAAAAGAGAATTGTTGTAAGTAATTAAAAAACTACTGAAATGATTTTGAAAATTCTTTTTACCAGTAGAAATTGATATTTTTAAGGTCAGTGTGTTGCGTTCTATTTTTTTACGTTATTTTTTTCGTCTTTATTTTCCCCGCAGGATGAGGTCCTACGCGAATAGACTATAGAATATCTTAATTATCATATATTTTTTTGGAAAGAAAATAATTACTGTTTAAAAAAAACAGCCTTAAACTGTGATATTTTTATGTAGTGAAGACTAGAAAAGCGTAAAAAATTAAAACCTTTATATGGAGTATTAACTACCTCTTTGCTATCATAAAATACATTTTTTTAATTTCGTTGCAAAAAAGTTACAACTTAAGGATCATGCTTCTGCCGCAATGGCGTCAGTGCTTGTCACTGTCGTGTTCGAGTGTGGAAGCTAAGTTAGCTTCCTTATGCATTTAATATTACTTACTTATGCATTTTGTATTACCATCCTGCAATACCTGATGTCAATACACCATTAAAATCTTTGGTGTTTATATCGCAGTGAATTTATCAATACCGTTAGATTACAATCTACCTAAGTGATATTATAATTTAACTGCTAACCTAACCTAACCAAATTATAAAATCTCTAGGATTATAATCTAATCTAAATAAAATAAAAATAAGCGATGGTTTTCTTTCCATCAGCAGCTTGTTTGTTATCTTACGATATAAAAAAACAAAACTTGTACAAGATTGGCTATATGCCCGAATTATCCATAAGTTAAAAAAAAAGTTTGCCACCTGTCCCATCATAGATCCCAGCATGAGCACCCGTTTGTTAATTATAAGTGTACTATATAGCTGAAAATTTATCTGTTAGATGATTTAGGCGTGACAGTATTTACTTATTAATTTTAAAAAAACTGCTACATAAAACCGTGAAAGCAATTTGATGTTATTAATATAATACAAACAGTCGACCCTCTGGTAATTTGTAAGATACACAGTAGCCCGAGCTGTCTGCCCGATTTATTTGAACTATAAATAACCGGGACCCTCTGGAGAACTCGCTGCACTCCCATTCTTGCTGCAGCTCATTATTAATAAGCTCCGGGGAATCCGTTATATTAAATAAGCAAAGAGTTATTAGAATAAAACATTCTTTTCTTGTTGTTGAAACACGAATTCACTGGATAATAATTTGTCAACCGATTTGAAAAAGGCAATGTCTCTACGTGTTGGTTCCAGGCTCCTTTGAAGTATAGACTAACTGCCGTTCTGCCAGGCAGGTCGTAAAAGGTGACCGATTGGATATGCGAGTCACTACCATCGTGGCTACTAGGTGGTAGAGTTCTGTATTGTCTCGCCCGGGTCAGGTACCACCGCCTTAGCCATTCTTGCCGCAATAGCGTCAGTGCTTGTCGCTGTCATGTTCCGGTTTGGAGGGTAAGGTAGTCGGTAAATTTATGCATGTGGCATTATACCTCGCCACAAGATAGCAACGCACCATTAACATCTTTGGTGTCTATAGGCGATGGTTGACTCTTCCCATCACGAGACCCATCTGCTTGTTTGCTATCTTCATTACATAGTATAAAACAAAGTCGCTTTCTCTGTCTGTCCCTATGTCATTATGTCCCTATGTATGCTTAAATCTTTAAAACTACGCAACGGATTTTGATGCGGTTTTTTTTTAATAGATAGATTAATTCTTGAGGAAGGTTTGAAATGTATAAACCTTTCCGATATTCCCACGGGAACAAAAGCTGTGCGGGTGAAACCGCGGGCAGGTCGCTAGTATGATATAAAAAAATCTTTTGTATATGTTCCCCGAGTATTTGGAGACGGGATCGATTTGGAAAATTATTTTTTGTTATTAAGAGTATTCATGTGAATTTATTGTCATCAGATCAGGATGTGATGATGGGATCCTAGAAGTCGGCCACTTTTAAAAATTTTAAACAAATTGAATTCGGTTATCGCACTTATTCTGCTTTTTATTATATTGTTACGTACTTCGGGTTCGTAATTGTAAAAAAACACCACTTATATTAAATCCGTGTATTTATAATACAGATACACAAAACACAACACAATGTAATACTCAAATACTCTAAATACTCAAATAATTTAACCGACTCCAATAAAACACTTCTCGCTTTACGCTTTCACGGGTCGCTTTAAGTATCGCTCTCGATCGCTTTATAAAAACTGCCCTGTATTTGTCAACACATCTTTATTTATACCCAGGGTAAAGGATCCAAAAAATTTAAATGTATCGGGAAACAATGAATCACTTCTTATTACTTCTTATTGTAAACAAGTTATGAGACATAAATCCTAGTAGACGCTACTTTCAACCTTATGCCATATACCACAAAGTCCATTATGGCATAGCTTAGGTCAACTATTTGTTTGTCAATAGGAGTAGCTATCTCTTTCTTTTATTTCTAGATATCTCCAGCGTTCCAATTCTACACGTTTCTAGATTATTCGTTACAATATCATAGAACAGCAAAAAGGCTGGGATCTTGTGAGGGAAATGGAACCATCACTTAAGTATATTTTTAACATTGTATAAATTGGTTGACATTTTCTTGGCAATGCATCTGCAAATACGTTAATGTTGAATAATTATCCAGCTCCGTGTACTGGCTTTCGTAATCTCCAAAAAGGATTACGTTACTAACGCTAATGCCGCTGTAAAATGTAAGGCGGTAGTAATGAAATACATGTCAAAACTCTACCTAACTCTAGATTTTTACGAGTTTTCTGGCACGACGATATGGTCTCTTCTTTAAATGGGACCCCGATCAACATGGGATAGGCTTGGTCTTTTAATGATATATCGCATAATCATTTATTTGTATATTAATGTCAATTTGTTGTCTAAATAAGTAAATAGATAATATGCAGTTCCGTAAGTTGATAATGTGCAAAGCCGCCATTAGTATGACGTCAAAATAACGGCGACTTTGCCGTTATCCACTGTGGATAGGCATTTTGGTAGAAAGAACTACATGAGAACGCTCAAATAAAAATACGTCAGGTAATAATGACGTCACGGAATCGACATTTAGATTTTAGACATGTTTCCAGCGTTTTAGGAAGATCATATAACTAAATTTTATTTTTATTTCAACGTAATTAGTAATTACCAGGGTAAATTAGACCACGCGTAGACGGACGTTAGTGACAATGTGGATAGATTTTGTTATCAGACTTTCCGTATTTGTTGTTGTAGGAAACTGATGATAATATTTTAAATTTCTAGGTCATAGAAAAGCGAAAATAACTGTTTAGACCGTTCAAAATAATTGGCCGTGAAATATATTTTTATTTAAAGAATGTTTCATTAGCGAGTGTGTAAGCTATTTAAAAACAACGTCCGTGGTTTCATCCAATAATTTTCAATGAAAGTATTCTGTATTAATCCATTGGCAACGTATTGTTCCGAGGTCCCTTTGAAGAATAGACCATCTGCCATTATGCCAGGCAGTTCGTTTTTATTATAGGCCCCGCCTTGCTAGTTGCAACTGACCTACTTGTAGTCGTCTTTTCAAATGGCTACCACTACAAAAGGTACCACCGTCTTAACTAATTTTGCCGCAATAGCGTTAGTACTTGTCACTGTCGTGTTCCGTTATGGAGGATAAGGTAACCGATAAACTTATGCATAATATGGTATTCTCACCCCGTGAAAGCAACGTACCATTAAAATCTTTGCCGTCTAGAGGAGATTTTGTATTGCTTTGCACGCGCATGCAAAAAATCTCGTCATTTTTTCAAGTACATAACATTAAATGTATGTGTATATGATTGATACAAATTAAATGTGGAATAAGCAAGACCAGTCTGTAGGGATCATGACGTATGCCACTCAGTTCTCCCTGCCTACATCGTAAGGGAGCTGGTGTGAAGATATGTGTGTACAAATTAAATCATGCCTTACTTATGGGCGAGTTAATAGGTAGAAAGCTAAATAATTAAGAAATAATGTTTAAAATACTCTCCGCTTTGTAAATAAAGCGCATATGAGAAAATGAAACTTAATTATAAACAGGAAATTGCTGGAAATAACATATACTGATATGGTATTATCGTACACAGGCGGCACGTGGGCGGTAGATGCTTAGGGCTGCTATGGGTAACAATTTTGCATAATAACATTTACTTACAGGAATATTCGAGATGGCGACGTTGATTATGCGAGACGAGGTGGGAAATACCGCCACGCCTATTAGTTTAGATGAATTTAGTCGCAGTACAAAACTTACAGAAGCTCCAAGGTCTTCGCCTTATGTGAGGGCCACATTATCTTGCGAGGAATCTTGTTGCGATAAAGCTTTATACTAGTGCTACATCGAACTAGGTGGCTTAAAAAAGAGATAATAATGAAATTAATGTAATATACCAGGACTTCCCAACCAGGTGGGCACGCCCCACTAGGGAGGCGTAGAGAAATGTTAGAGGGGGTCGTACGTAATATGTAAGATTATATTTCGAAAAAAAAATTAACGAGTAGGTAAATAAGGAATATGGGGGACATGAAAATATAATTTTTGGCTCGGGGAGGCATGGCGAAATAAAGGTTGGGAAAGCCTGTAATAACAGATTGACTGCTAAGAGACTGTACAAACTCAAAGAGGGTACTCACTACTCGATTCTGATACCAAATATGTAATAATAACTGCTGAACCGATTTCGATGAAACTTGGAATGTTCCCTAACTTAGAATATACCTAATTTAATACAAAAAAAAAAGATCTCGATATGGCTTTAAGTTTCCGAGAAGTTAGTGGACAAACATATAAACATACACAACACTTACGAAATTCAATGTACGTGCTTGGATGCCGAAATAGCATCGTACTCAAATTATCCAATTCTAACAATATTACTATATACATGTCAAACTGAAAGCCCCCTTTTTTCGTCGGTTGAATAGAAATTCATTGTTTACAAACATCCATTTACCGAACACGAGACTAGACTCGTTAGTACAAAGTGCGGAGACCATGCTTTTTGAATATTTCTACACTTATGTCGTTGAGTTTTACTTCGTAAATAAGTAATATTCTAATTTTACTATATTTTTATTGTTTACTTATTTACCATTAACTATCGTGATAAGTATGTACAATCTTTTACTAGTCAATCTGTTCATGTAAACAGGTAGAAAATACAGTGTGTAACAAAACCCCCTGTCAGACCGGAAATGGGCATATCGGTAGATCAATGACTTTATTAAAAAATAATGAAATGATTCTATTTGAAAAAAAAAAATATATATATATATATATATATATATATATATATATATATATATATATATATATATATATATATATATATATATATATATATATATATACATATATATATATTTTAAAGTACTCGTATTTACCCTTCAATTTCCCTAAAATTTAGCGAATATTTTGAACTGGACAACACCACGTTGAGCTAGCGGCCTCGGCTCTTCGATGTCGAAACTTTCATGTTGGCCGACATGTTGGCCGACATTTTTTGTTGCCAAAGTAATATTTGCAAATATCATTTAAAATTAATAATTTTCAATAAGGAAAAATGTGTCTAGCTATATTCACAAAATAATTGCATTATATCTATATATTAATACGTGGAGCAAAAACTTAGCACTCCTATTTAAGACAATAACGCGAATGGATGAGTATGAAA
The DNA here is from genome assembly GCA_036924255.1 of Apodemia mormo. NCBI lineage: Eukaryota > Metazoa > Arthropoda > Insecta > Lepidoptera > Riodinidae > Apodemia > Apodemia mormo. The sequence goes on along the minus strand of JAUPFN010000022.1, from coordinate 8,879,745 downwards.
TTTGACACAGTTAAAGCACAAAAAGTTTACATTGCGAAGGAGTGTAGAAACATAATATGCATTGAAAATACAATCTATACAAATAAATAAAATTGGAGTGTCTGTAATGCAGTGCTTCTATTTTATGAGATTAGCTGTGTAGAATGAAACGGATTCAAATCTTACCGCGAAGCGGTCGTTGGTCTAGCGAGCATGTTGCTCCAATAGACTCAAGAGGGATTGTCCTCCCACGACGAAGTCCTCCCTCACTCGTATACTAAGCTATCTCTGTTTGTAATCTATACATATAACAAAATCGTAGGAAAGTCAAAACTGTACATTGAATATTTTTTTTAAAAAAATACTTGGCGTGATCTACAATCGATATAGAAGCCAAAAATATAGTTTTTAGAATTTTTGTCTGTTTGTCTGTATGTCTGTTTGTATGTATGTATGTCCGGGGTAAACTCAAAAAGTACTGCATGGATTTACTTCAATTTTTGCGTGAATATTACTAACAGGTCGGGTCACATATAGGCATATTATCACGCTATCACCTAAGGGGGAGGAGCTGTGCGGACTAAACGAAGTCCGCGCGGACGAAGTCATGGGCAACAGCTAGTATTAAAATAACCGCTTTTTCCTAAATGCATATGGACCTATTCACAGTACATATACCAAAATAACATTTTTTACAATTTTTGTCTCGGTCTCATTGTTCCAGCTAATCTCTTAACGGCTGGACCGATTTTGACGGAACTTTCATTAGCAGATAGCTGATGTAATAGGGAGTATAGTTACTTTGATTTTAGAAAATTTTCCACGCGGACGAAGTCGCGCCGCTAGTAAATTAATAAAAATAAACAGTACACACGCTAGTCATGTGACATACGTGATAATATACACACATTGACACATCTATACTATTTTCCTTACGTCTAAACTCTAAAGTCAGTTGTCAAACTTAAAAGAGATTTTATTGTTTAGCCTATGGTCGTATTTCAACCAAAGGGCGATCGCTAGTAGGTATTATGGGCGTACCGAGGGGGGGGGGGACAGGGGGGGGCAGCTGCCCCCCTGGAATTTGTTTACCTCTCTACTATCTAATGTTGTCGATAAAAATATAATAACACTAGCTGACCCGGCAAACGTTGTTCTGCCTTTTTACCTACTCCTGTTTTTTTCTTTATTTTCTCACCTTTTAAACCTTCCCTGGACTTCAACAATTAATTCAAAACCACAATTAGTCAAATCCCCTGGTCCAGAACCGGGGTACGCCCATGAGTAGGTATATATAATTGTATTAAGCTACCAAACAATTCCTTTTACAATCAGAAAAGTTTTGCGTTACGCATATTTTTTGTTAAAAAATTGATATAATTTTTATATAATACTAGCTGTGCCCGCGACTTCGTTCGCGAGGAAAAGTTCTAACATAAAAGTAGCCTAAGTTTCTCCTTATTACATCAGCTATCTGCCAGTGAAAGTCGCGTCAAAATCGGTCCAGCCGTTCCAGAGAGAACCGCAACAAACAGGCAAACAAAAAATGTTAAAGAAAAGGTTATTTTGGTATATGTACCATGTATGCATCCATAATATGTTTTTAGTTAAAAGCAGTTACTTTAATATTACAAACAGACACTCGAATTTTATTTATTTGTATAGATTTTTTATATATTTTAGTCCTCAGATTTGCTAGCATTTTATCTACTGCAGCTGAAGTTTTAGAGTCGCCACCACGATGGTTATTTAACATCCCCGTGACATTTTCAAATTTATCACAAGGTTTATTTCATACAAAACAGAATTATAACTCAACACCGAATGAGAAATATAACAAATGAATTTTTTCGTTGCGCGTCACAATGAGAGTATGTAGTAACAAAAGAGGTATTCCCGAACGGCGGGAAAAATGAAATATGGCGGCCGCCTGCCATCCGGCGAGACTCGCCGTCCCTCAGGCCCCAATGTGAACACATTTTTGTTGTCTAAACTAATATAGAGAGGAAAGATTTGATTTTTTGTTTATTTGCCACAATTTGACTTATAAGTAACTCGACCTGTTTTAAAATTTCTTTCAGCTTTGGAAAGTTACATTACGCAGGATTAGGCATGGCACTTTTCACAAGTAGCATGTAAAATGCATATTCATGCATCGCATTTGCTACCTCTCTTCATTTGGTCTGTGAAATTTCACATTCAGTGAAATCATCGACTTCATATAGGAGGGGCAGTTGTTATAATTCATATTTAATTTTTAATATTTACGGGCATTTGGCGTTCAACTTAATGAGTGAGTGAAAAATCACTGCGAGTGTTTCACATGTGGAATATTTGCAATTATTTTTGTTTCATTTCAACAAATGAAAATAAATTAAAAGTAGCAATCATTTCCATGCTCCCTAGAGTGAGAAAGGCTACTTTTGTACCCGACTGAACAAAGGGAAGTAATCATATTTGGTCACGCGAAGTCGCGAATGTATTAGTAGTTATTAACAATAGTTATTATTATATTATAGCTAGCTGACCCGGCAAACGTTGTTTTGCCTTAAATATTAGGAACCCATAGCGGACAAACAACGTGACACATAATTTATATAAGACTACGGGATTGTCCTTCCACGCGCCAAAATGGCATTAAACTTTATATGGTGGTTAAGTATTCTTAAATTTTCTAATTTTCCACGCATTTTTCTTAATATTTTCTTTTATAACAACCTTCTCCTTACAATTACAAACACAACAAAAAAATGACCAAAATTGTTCCAGCCATTCAGTCTTAAGTCGTGACCAAGGAAAATAGGGATTGATTTTATATATATAGATTAGTAAACTTAAAATTTTAAACGGGTCGTTAGACTTGTTAGCACTAGTCGCGTTACGCGATCGTCCCGTTGGTGGAGTGGTGACCCTAACTTAGTCTAGAGACTGACTAGTCCATGAGTGCTTTTTTGTTCATCTTATTTCAGCAGCCTCGAAAACATATGAGTTAGGTGCCATTCAATCCAGAATAGCATGTAGAGAATTAATTTTAGGGACAAAAATTTGTGTCTATATATACGATACGAGCATAAATATTTGTATTTCTGGGTTTGCGTGTTTATTAAATATACATTTAAATCTATGTTTTTGATCTAACCCCAAAATAAGCAAATTATTTGTATATTTATACGTGAATTGGGTATTGACGTTCCGTTGACTCTGTTTGCCCTACAAAGTAACAAGCGTGAAAATTATTTTTTTTATAAAAAATAATATCAAAATGAGTTGCTTTTTCTTCATATTGCCTCATTTCATCTGAGTGAGCATCGGCCCTGTGGCGCAACGGATAACGCGTCTGACTACGGATCAGAAGATTCCAGGTTCGAATCCTGGCAGGGTCGCGGATTACTTTTTTTGTTTTTATTCCTTTATTTCTATATATTTTAACAATTTAATTTGTTTAATTCCTAAATTTTTAACAATACACAACATAATTAGAAAAAATTTTCTTGTGGCTTTAAAATGTTAACTCCTACGCGAAGACATCGCCTATTCTTCAGAGGAGCCCGGGAATGCGGGATATGGGGAATTTTTTTTCTTTCTTTATTTTTATTTAATTAAACAAAAGTAATTTTTTTAATCAATTAACAGCAATTTTATGTTATTGTTTCAGATAAACCTGCGACTGATTCTGGTGTCCGGCAAAACAAAGGAGTTCGTGTTCAGTCCGGTGGACTCGGCCGGCGACATAGCAGTTCACGTCTACGATAACTGGCCTGAAGGTAATTATCACATTAATTGCAACATGTGTGTTGACCATAGCCTTTCTGGTAGCTAAAGAAGTTGCAGATAGTTGGTTAGACTCCCAAAAAGAAAGCTACTCAGAAGTCTGGAGTATGGAGCATCATCACGCCCGAATCTCCGAAGATGTAGGCCGAGGTACATACGAATAGGGCACTCGCGATTAACCGAAGATATTCAGAGTGCTAAGTGTGAGTTTTTCTTTTCGCATTCGAAAGTGAGCGCGTTTCGAGTTTACTAGGAATTTGTATGTGATTTGTACAGCGCCACCTAGTGGTAAACTGGTTTCTCACGTTTACCACTAGGTGGCGCTGTACAAATCACATACAAATTCCTAGTAAACTCCAAACGCGCTCACGATCGAATGCGAAAAGAAAAACTCACACTTAGCACTCAGTCCCATAATGTGATAGGTGACAAGCCAATCGCCAACCGGGCACTTATCCAATCCCGGGCAACATCATCAGAAAATTGAAAAAAAAAACACATTGATTTGTCCGGGCCGGGAATCTAACCCGGTACCTCATCTGGTTAGCACTGACATCGGACCACTAGATTACAGAGGCGACAAAGTATGGATTTCATCACTTAAAAAACAATGTCCTGAAAACTATTTCAAATGAAACCGGTTGGGGGTTCATCGGTGGGTGGTTTCTAAGTCTATAAGGGGCCATCCATAAATTACGTCACACGTTAAGGGGGAGGGAGGGGGTCGAAGAAGTGTGACATTGTGTGACAAGGGGTAGGGAGGGGTCGCAAATTTTGTGTCATCACATTTTTTTTTAATATAATACCTCTATAGATAAACAATAATCGAGGGAGATCATTTTTCTAATGTAAAATTGTAAAATATGTGACATCACACTAGGAGGAGGGTCTCACAAATGTGACCAGCTGTGACAAGGACGAAGCAGGGGTCAAAAATCATAAAATTCGTGTGACTTAATTTATGGATGGCTCCTAACGGACATAGACATATGTCCCGCAAACTAAAAGGCAATAATGCAATAATGAAAGAGAGGTTTTAGACCACCATAGGCAACTTTTTATTTAAATAAGCAAAAGGAAGAAATGTCATGCGAACGAGCTCGCGGACAACAGCTAGTAAAGATTTTCCCCTGTGTTGATCCGGGCTCCTTTGAAGAATAGACCAACTACCGTTCTGCCAGGCAGGTCGTAAAATTCGACCGATTGGCTATGTGTGTCACTACCATCGTGACTACTAAGGTGGTAAAGTTCCGCAAATTCGTGCCCCGATATTGGTACCACCGCATTACCTATTCCTGCCGTAATAGCATCAATGCTACTCATGTCGTATTCCGGTTTGGAGGGTAAGGAATCCGATAGACTTATGCATGTAGCACCTCCATCCCGCCACATGAATAGCAACGTAACATTGTCGATATATTTAGTGTCTATAAGCGATGGTTTCTCTTTTCATCAGGAGAGCCATCTGCTTGTTTGTAGAGATATAAAAAAATATAGTAGATAATATATTCAGTTTTCGACACATTACCTGCAATAAAGATTTCTTTTACTGCTGCTGTCATGTATGTGTGAGAATTGCGAATATTGCTCTTAAATAATAGACTGCTATCATGAGCTATGGCGATGAGATTGTGTGTTTAATGGAGCGTCACATCAATGACCTGGATCGAGAATTCTCGGTCTTATGTCTTGTAGGATACAGGCATTTTTGCCGCGAACATCATATAATGGCGAACTCAATGGTGCGGTTTAATATTCTGTTAAAAATAATGAATCTCGATGCGCTAATGGCCTCCGAGATAATTTATATCCTTCACTGTTTACCAGTGATAACCTTCGGGGCATTTTGGTTGAAATTGATACAGGGATTTGATCTTAATTCGCACTGTTGCTTTTTATTGTCGGGATACATTACCTAAACATCAATTAAAGGTTAATAATGACAATGCTATTATTACTTCTTCAACAACCCGTGATTTTGCTCACATTAAATTTTCTTGCCTCTATCGTAGCATAAAAAGATAAATAAAAAGTGGGTCGCGACTAGTGACGAAAATTTCCGGCAATATTCCCAAAGTTGCCGAAACTGCCACGAATGTTTCTAAACTTGCCGAAACTGTAATGCTAAACTGTAAAATAGCGAGCTACAATGTTACTCGTAAATAATTTCGGTGTCAGCAGTCAGATGTCCCGATTTTGCGGGCGGGTCAGATTTTTAGCCCAAAGTTAATGTCCCGTGCAGGACAAGCTCAGTTCCGCTTTACAGGGATTACTGGACGATATGGCGCGGCGAATAAGTAACTCGTAACTGATATAATATGTATTTTATAGTCCTATAACACTTACAGCAACAATACTAATATTATAAATGCGAAAGTAACTCTGTCTGTCGGTCTCATCTTCACGCCTAAATCTCTAAACCGATTTGAATGAAATTTGGCATAAAGATAGTTTGAGACCCGAGAAAGGACATAGGATAGTTTTTATCCCAGAAATCCCACGGAAACGGGGTAACTATGCGGTTAAAACCCCGGGATTGTCTATATTTTAAACCACTGTAATATGGAGTAACTTAGGCAATTCTTTTTTAAGAATTTTTCCATGTGGACAAAGTCACGGGTACAGCTAGTTATATTAGTATTACAAATTCGAAAGTATGGATGTTTGTTACTTAATCATGCAAAAACGGCTTGGCCGATTTTCACTCAGGTAGAGGTGAGCACATAGGATATTTTAATCCTGGAAAAAAGTTGTTCCCGTGGTATTTACGGATATATTTTATAATACAGCGAGCTGCAGGTTGCAGCTAGTTTTGAATAAATTAGCAATGTCTTTTTTTTTAAAAAAACATGGCTATTTTCACCATCGTAAACGTAATTTGTCTATATTTTATGTCATGAGACAGCAGAAAGAGACAACCATCTAACCAGCTCTTATGGAAAGAGGCAACCATCGTCTACAGACACAAAAGATTTTAATGGTGTGTTGTTATCCGCGTGACGGGGTTAGAATACCATATGCATCAGTTTATCAGCTACCTTACCCTTTAAACCGAAACATGGCAGTGACAAGCATTAACGCTGTTCCGGCAGGAATAGGTAAGTTTGTGGTGCCAGACTCGGGCGAGACAATGCAGAACTCTAACCACTAGTTACGAAGATGGTAGTGACTCGCCAAAGCAATCGTTTGCCTCTTACGAACTGCCTGGCAGATCGGCAGATGGTCTGTCTATTCTTCAAAGGGACCCCGGAGCCCCGGACCAAACCAGGGTTAATACCGGTTTTAATTAAGCGTTACATAATAGGCAATAGCGTTAGCTTGAAAAAAAGTTTGGCAGCGATGGTGTGAATGCAATTATAATAATTTATAGTTAGGCAATGTCTTTTCATTAAAAAACAAACTATTAATGCTGTTAGTCACCATTATAAACTTAAATAAGAAATTGAAATAGGTACCAGAAATAAAACAGTAGGTGATAAACTATTATTTTTATTAATATATACTAGCTGTTGCCCGCGACTTAGTCCGTGCGGAATTCGTTTACTCCGCACAACCCGTCCCCCGTAGGTGCTAGCGTGATAATATGTAGCCTATATGTTGACCCGACCTGTTAGTAATATTCATGCAAAATTTGAAGTAAATACATGCAGGACTTTTTGAGTTTACCCCGGACATACATAACTTTCCTACGATTTTATTATATGTATATAGATTAGTCCGTAAAGTAAAAATTTTGTAACCTTATTTCCAACAATTACGCAAACGGCCGAGTGTGAAATTTGGCACGGATAAAGTTAACATTGCGGAGGAATGCACAAACCTAAACCTAATATTTGCATTAGGAATACATTAAATCTAAATTATATAAAAATCCATTGCTGTTCGTTAGTCTCACTAAAACTTGAGAACGGCTGAACCGATTTGGCTAATTTTGGTTTTGAATTAATTGTTGAAGTCCAGGGAAGGTTTAAAATGTGAGAAAATATAGAAAAAAATAAGTGTAGTTAAAAAGGCAAAACAACGTTTGCCGGGTCAGCTAGTCTATATATATATATATATATAAAAATCAATTGTTGTTCGTTAGTCTCGCTAAAACTCGAGAACGGCTGCACCGATTTGGTTAATTTTGGTTTTGAATTAATTGCTGAAGTCCAGAGAAGGTTTAAAAGGTGATAAAATATAGAAAAAAAAGAGTAGTTAAAAAGGCAGAACAACGTTTGCCGTGTCCGCTAGTCTTCTTATATATAAAAATCAATTGCTGTTCGTTAGTCTCGCTAAAACTCGATAACGGCTGAACCGATTTAGTTAATTTTGGTTTTGAATTAATTATTGAAGTCCAGGGAAGGTTTAAAAGGTGAGAAAATGTAGAGAAAAAATAAGAGTAGTTAAAAAGGCAGAACAACTTTTGCCGGGTCATTGATATAAAAAACTCAAGATGAACAGTCCCGAACAAAACTGTTTGTCAAGTGTCGCTAATTTCAAATAAGTAGTTATAAAAATGGCAAAAATATGTCTTTGCATATCCAACCTTAAACAACTGGACTTATAGTCGTTTTTACAGAGCAATGTGCAAAAAAAATTGACAGTATCGCGAACGACTCGATTCTATTTGAAATGAGATTCATCATTTCAAATAGAATTGCTCATTTTTAGAGGACGTTTTTGAAACGTTGATTGTGTATCTTGGGTTTTTGTATCAATGCATTAAATCAATAAAAATAAACATTAAACACACTACATTCATGTTAATGTACACATTTTCCTATTTTCTATACGGCTAAAGTCTTCTGTGAAACTTAATAGGATATTTAGTCTATGGTCGAAATTCAGTAGCAGGCGATTGCTAGTATATTCTTATTATGTCCTAATTTTAATGCAATAATCCAGGTGTTTTATTCAAAAGCTTAGTGTGAAACTGACTTTAGAACCACTATTAATTTAACAAAAATAAAACTAGAATAAGCAATGACAATAAATTCCTAAAAAAACAAACGATTTTCAAGTACCTTCACATCGTTATAGAAATATTGTCGTACAACGTTGCACACGAACACTCGACTGTTCTGAAAGTGCGGAACAATGGGAGCACTCCTGGAAACGCCAGGGGCTGTAGGTTAGAGCCAGAAACACTGACACAGTTTTCGCTTTTGGATTCAATGCGAGATAGGTGAACTTTATTACTTTTTACGTATCGTTGCCTTTGAATGTTCGAACGATTCAACAAATCTAACTCTGGGTTGGTTTACTTTGATCGCTGATTTTTCAATTTCTCGCCAAATTCTGTGTGAGTCGAAAATTGTGCAGTTTTCAATTGTAGAGTCATTTTGTTTTATCATGACTAATGAATTAATTATGGCGGTCACCACAACAACTTACACGGCCAGCTATTTAAAAGCTTGTTTTCTAGCGGTGGTCATTCGGAATATTTTATCAAAATCGGTTTAGCCGTTCCAGGATTATCAGCTCTTTTCTAATTGATAAAAGATTCAAGCAACTGGAGCAATATTATTATATTGCAATGAAAAAATTCGAAGATCACCCAACTCTTGGTGTTCTCTGTTAATGATGCACATATGCCTCAGACAGAGACAGTCAAATAAGACAATATAGATAGGCGTAGATTAGCTTTATTATCAAAATAATTGTCCGCCGCCTTCATGTTCACAAAAACGACATCAGCGCCTCTGACGGTGGATAATGTAACTATTTTACAATGTAATCAGTATTTAGTAATGTTTGACCATATCATGAAGTAGCTGTGCGTTTAACTGTTCATATTGTCAAGTGCCGATTAATCATTGATCTGGACAAACAATTTCATGATGTGGGCAATTAGTGTTTTCTAGTTCGTGAAATATTCGACGAGTCGGCCACATATTGAAGTGATCAATTCTATATCATCAGGTCACGACATAGATACAAAAACAAATTTATCTGCACGGAATGGATTTCCGGTATGTAAATCTGGCGTCCGTAAACTGTGTTAGGAGTTTAATTCGCCTTGGCCTCAAAACACACTACGAATCTATAATTTGCTGGGTAAAATCAGTTTCATGGTTCACTGAACTTAATCAGCTCGCCAATCGCCGAAGCTCTTTGGAAATTGAAGTGATGTATCGAAGTGAGTTTTTATTTCCTTACTTTCCAACCGAGTTCCCAAAAAGGAGGAGAGATTCTCAATTCGATATGTTTGTTAACTCAGAACTCGGTCATTTATAAACCGATTTGGACAATTATCTTTTGAAGTGAAAACTTCGTTAGCTGTGTTAGGCGATCTCTGACTGGGGAAAATCAAAGGGATTCGTGTCAGCAACATGCTATCTTTGGATGAGCGAACGGGAAACATGTTAACTATGAAATAAATGGGGCTAGCTATCGAATCCTAATGGGGCAATTAATTTGTTGGAGAGAGTATATTTTCCATGTGGTTTTAGTTAAATTTGGTGAAGATCTAATGCAAGGTTCTAGATGTACAGGAAATTGGAAGTCGGGAGTTTAAATTTGCTAATGTCGGTTTTGGATTTATTATGTTAAATTGTAAAAATAAATGTTATTTATACTTTCCATCGTCGGTACTTGGTGCTTATATTGATTAAAAACCGGTTGGCTTTAAGATGTATAAATTTAAGTGGTTGTGATATAAAAATATTTTTGTGACACAGTACAAGTATTTATGGTAGATTTTCCTACCACCTACTATCACCACCATCAACATTTAAAAATAAATGACAATCATGAATCAATTATGGCGGTTCACTTTCGGATAGAGTAAGGTAAGGAAGTTATTAAGTTTTACGTGACAACGACCGTATACTGCGGTGCTAAGTGAAGCCGACGGGCGGACGGACGAACGGACATGGCGAAACTATAAGGATGTTTAGTTAACTTTGGAACGCTAAAAAAGAGCTGTGACACAAGAAATAATGGATATGATAAATCGCGTCATATGGGTGCGATAAATATATCTAGTTCAACATAAGAGCGTGTATTCGATTTGCAACGAAAACTTCATGTTTTCAAGTTGTTTCAAGAGCAATATCGTCATAATGTGAGCAGATTATTTAAAGGATATTACAGTTTTTGCGAGATTAAGTCTTGATTTAGTGCACTACAGAGCAAGAATATAATTTTTGATAAGCGTTTCTTAAAATTAAGACAATACCTGCATAGTGTTTTGCGAAAATAGGCGTCAGATTTATCTTTTAGGACGAATATAACCATTGTAATGTGCCATAATATTTTATTTTATACATTATATGGACAGGATATATGGTCCTTAAGTGCAACACAGAGCCAAACACAATTACTTCAATTTATACATCTTATAATATGATATTGCTCTGGAAAAAACTTGAAAACATGTTTTCGCTACGAATCGAATACGCGCCCTTAAACAGAGCATCTTTATACAAACAAACCTGCTTTATTTCTTATCAGTAGCACTAAGGGCTCGACATCGAGATGAACGAGTGTTACTGTTCTTTGTTCATCGCCGTGAACGTGTTATCATCGTACAGTCAAGTGGCCACGCCAACAATCTCACAGACAATATATCCTTTGAACACTTTAGCTCACAATGTTACGCCTACACGATCTTCAGGGGTGACGCGTTACATAAATGGAAAATATATTTTATAAAAATAAATTGAAATGATAATTTGTTTTCACACGTTGATAGATTTTTAGTAAGGACAAAATTTATTAGTATACTAGCTGTGCCCGCGATTTCGTCCGCGTGGATTTTTTAGAAATAAAAGTAACCTAAGTTACTCCTTATTGCATCAGCTATCTGCCAGTGAAAGTCTCGTCAAAATCGGTCCAGCCGTTTTGGAGATTACCCGGAAGAAACAGACAGAAAGGCAGACAAAAATGGTGAAAAATGTTATTTTGGTATGTGTACCGTATATACTTCATAATGCATATTTACTAAGAAGCGGTTATTTTAATGTTACAAATAGACACTCTAGTTTGATTTATTTGTATATATATGATTCCACTATAAAACGACCTTCAGCGAGCAGGCTAATGGATAAAAAGTATTGTACAAACAATTTAACATTTATCTTAATAAATATATTGCAAATGGTTTGACTAAAAAATTTAAGAGTCCGTGCACGAAATTAACTCATTTTGAACAATTTTGATGACCACTTGTGGGCAAGGCAAGAAGAATTTGAAACCTCTTTTTTGTTATTTTAAGAGTAGAGTTCTTATTCTTGTCGACAGCTTGTAAGATTTTTTAAAATAACGAATATAATAATGGCAATTAGCCATATTCAAAACCCCTTTTCCGCTAAAGTTACGAACGAGTGATGTTTGTGGTTCGCTGAACAAAGAACTACAAAATATACTGAATGTTAAAAAATCAGAATAACATCATTATATAGTCTACTCGTAAAGTCGTTGAAAACATTATTGAATTCAATACGAAATATAGCAGAAAAAAATGTTGAAAAAACGTGATTTATGGAAAACATCGGGACAAATAAATATTTTTTTTCTATACCTTAGAAACACTTCAAAGAAAATTTAAAAATTACTCATTAATCGTAAGGTACCGTTTAATAGAATATGATTTTTTATTTATAAATAAACAATAAGTTCATTTCGTATTTTAAAAGCAAAGTGAACTTATAGTGTACGAATATTATCGACCACGCAAACCCGATCCCGTCAGTAACGACCGGGCTCTCCCAGCGCGAGTACGTATCACTTTGTTTCGCAAGCGTTCGCGAGTTTTGCGTAAATATATTTCCGAGTTTATACGCCGACTAACATATTTTGATCCAATAAGTATTTTATTAAGTTGATTATTTATTAAATTTATTTCTTCTTCAATACTAATTATAAATATAATAACTACTATTCATAATTATATTACATAATATGTTATAAATAGACGTAAGGGTAATTTGCGGAACTACTGACCCGATTCCGAAAATTCTTTCACTTATGGAATTTCACTATTTAAATTTTTTTTGGGCACCTATTTTAGACGAGTATGTACAATTCGATTTTGGAATAATAATAATTTTCATTTTTTTAGACTTTGATTAATGAAAAATTTGATCATACTTGACTCGCATTGATTTAGTTAGATCAAAATACAACTTCTGGTTTCCTAAATCTTTTGAAGTCTCTAATTTGTTATAGATAATGGGTCGAAAGACAGGAACGCATTACGCATGCATAAATAAAAAAAAAGAAAAGAAAAGAATATGCAGGACTGATACGTGCTAGAGCAGTACTGAAAGAACGGAGATTTAAATTTAGAGAGAATTAAATTTTGGAGTGTTCAGAACGGGAGAACTGCCGTGAACACGAAACATGACTGGTTCTACTAAATTCAGGGACAGTTGCACATCACAAAAAAAGAAATATGTTTGCTTGCTGTGTGGACTGGTTCGGATAACCCTCTTAAAATAGAATGGATTTCAAAAGACGACGACTTCTGGGCAAATAAAATGGAACCAAAATTAAAATCATTTTATATGAAATGTTTATTGCCCGAAATCGTTGATTCCAGAAAAGCACGGTCTATGGACATTCGGAGCACTACATATTAAAGAAAAAAATTACCAATAGCCACGGTAATTTTTAAGCTAAATTATTCTCGTTTAAATTAGTTCCTTCTCCTTTTTGCGAGTGCTCTACATTAAATTGTAACTATGAACAAACTTCACATCATATTCTTTGGGAGTGTAATATTTGGCAAAAGGAACGTAATCAAACGCTCGATAGTATTCGATGCATATCCGGTGTAATTTATTACTCTGACCTTGTGGAAACACATAGAAACTTCCATGCCTTTAAGCGATTTTATCATTCTTACTACTGGCAGCAAAATTAAGTAGACCTTTTTGGTAGGTCCTTAATTTCCAAACTTCCGTGGTGCAACAGCAATCTGGCTTAACCTGATTGTAAAAGTCTCATTTCGTATCAATTTTATATTTTTAACATTTTGCTGTCTCCTGCTGAAAAGGAAGGAAAACAGGATGTATTTTCCTACTCCTCCTATGCTTCTGATTAATTTCGTTGCGGGTTCCTGGCTTACAGAATTCTGGTTTACAGAAGTTACAATAGTGGGAACGAAAGAAGGGCCCAATGCCCTTTTAAAAAACCTACAATATTTTTTAAGAATCTATTCAACGATACCCAACACTATGGGGCACGTGAGAAAAAAAATAACATTCCCACTTTACATGTAGGGAAGCTACACTGATTTAATGACTTTGTTGCCGTGACTTATATGTATATTCATACCAAATTACAGCTCTCTAGTACTAAGGATCTCTGATCTATCGTGCGAACGGACGGACGGACGGACGGACATAGCAAAACTATAAGGGCTCCTAGTTTACTTCGGAACCCTAAAAAGGGTCTTGACAGACGGACAACAAAGTAATACTATAAGGGTGCCGTAATATGCGACATAATTAGTAATATCTTTTCATTGCATTTTTTTTTGTGTTATGTAACTAAAAATTTACGCAGCTTTCTTGTACAAAGGATCTCTGAGCTATCGTGCAAACGGACGGACGGACATAGCGAAACCATAAGGGTTCCTAGTATACTTTGGAAAGAAGGTTAAAATGTATGTGGTTATATTTATACTTCTTATAATAAAGAAATAGGTAAAATCTTGTTTTATTTTCGCCTGAAATGAGAAAAACACGTAAGATAATTTACTTTTGGTTAGATAAACCCTTGCTCAGTTAAAAATTAAATAAAAGGGCAATAAAATGTCACACACTCATAAATGCGCAAGCAAAACAACTGAGTGTGTACTTATGAACACACGTAAGAAGTTATACTTCTTTGGCGTAACAAGATAAAAATCTTTCTAAAAATTTTATCCTTCGCGTATGTTTGTAGAGAAACGATACTAACAATAGAAGAAAGGTATTTATATACTAAAAGAAAGTTTTATTATAACGGTGTGCGCACGCATCGTAAAAATCTACTCTCATCATTTTGCCCTAACGCGTCAATAGAAGTATAACTTAAAAAAAATAAACCACACAAAATAAATAAAATATACTTAATTTCCCCCGTGTTGGTTCGGGCTTCCTCCGGGTAAGGCAGCCGGTAGACTTATGCATGTGGCATTGCCATCCCGCCACACGGCTAGCAACACACCATTAATATCTTTGGTGTCTATAGGCGATGGATTCTCTTTCCATCAGAAGAGCCACTCACTTGTTTGCTGTCTTAGATATAAAAAAAAAAACTTCCTCCCGATCTTTTATATATATTTTATTACCTAAAATATAATTTGCATTCGTATACTCTTAATTTTCCCTTTTTTAATTTATTTTTGACGATGTATGTAACATTAAAAGATGATAATAATATATGCAACATAAATGCAAATTTGATTTGCCTAGAATACGGTTACGGACCAAGATTGTTTGCTCCCGCTGCACTCATGAGACTACGCACACTACGATCATTAGCGACATTTCGAACACTACACGCACACATTGCTCCGAAATTACCTAAACTAGTACTGCGACGGAATTGATAGGGACTCTTAAGTTCGGAATACGATTTAATTTTTTTTAACATTTCACTATTTTGGTTGATAGACAAATCATACAAATCGAGAGTATGAAGCCTATAGAATATGCAAACGTTAAGTTGGCTATTTTTTCAGGTACAAACAGTTAAATCGATCCTAGTAAACCAGACCAGACTTAAAAGATATCGTTTTATCGTTGTTGATGTAGATTTTCATACAAATTTTCATACCTCATTTTAGCGTCTTAGAGGTTGAATTAAAAAAAACTTGCCTGTGTTTGAACCCGTGAATTTTCAACTATCTCGTTGTCAAATTTAATCAAAATCGGTTTAGCGATTTAGTCGTTAAAGTGTTACATAGTATACTACCCGAACTCGATCGCAGCATCTCCTACCGGGTTCAATTGTGAATTTAAACTATTCTCAAATTCGCTTGAACAATGAACACACATAAATCAAAAATCATAAAAATTGGTCTAGCCGCTTAGGAGGAGTTCAGTCAGATACACATGTACAGAAGAATTATATAAATAAAGAAGATACAAGTACCTTAAACGTATTTGATAGATCGTGTCTTTTTTACACAAAAGAAAAGACACCTGAGTATTAACAAGGGCCCTCTTATCGGTTTTGGTCTCCTTCCGTAAAAATTAAATAACGAAGAAACCATCGCGACTACTAGGTGGTAGAAATTTGCAAAAATCACGCCCCTGGTATGGTACTACCTTATGTTGCATACTACTCGTATATGTCGTAATCTGGATACATTTTTAGAAAACAAGTTTACAAGGAATATCAACAGAAAAACTTCGAATATTTTCTTTTGTCTTTTCGGATGCAAATTTAAAATTTTTCATGTACCATATTGATAGACGGCTATTAAAAACTTTTAATTTCTTTTGATAGAACTTTCTTTTTACCAGCTGTTTTGGACTAAAAATTAATGAAACTTGATCTCATTTCTGGCGAACGTTAAATATTCTTTGCTCAATATTATAATATTTCAAGCGTAAATATAAGACTACCTGATCCGTGCAGCTTCGCCCACGAGCTTTTATTTATTTGAATAATAAGGGATCAAAAATCTAATTAATTTTTTTATGACAGAATTGAGAAATATTAAAGTTTTTATTATTAAAATGATTATATTTATTTAAAAACTTTTTTTTAAACACGATGCATAAAGTAATACAATTTTATTTTACGTCGAAATATTAGCAGTTTTATGCGTGATACGCTTTAAAAAATAGCTGTAATTTTATACACATAATATTTTTTTAAATGCAGCAAAACTGCAGCAACCGACTTTCTATTTTCTTTATCTGCGGAACCCTGAATCAGATCTTCACCAGGTTAAAATGGGACCACATTGTTGCACGCCGCAGCGTGGCTGTGCATTATTATCGGTTGAAAGAAACTGTATTGCTCAACTAACTTCAATCACACTCAGTATTAAATTCATACACTAATTTGATATAAAAAGTATATGATTATAAAGAGAAACCTTAATTCTTCAAATTCTGTATAACTTTAAGCCTTTAAAGAGAGTTAATTAATCTAAAAAATCTCGCTGAAAAAAAATTTTGATGGCCGTCAGTTGTCTGTAAACACCAAATATGTTGATTGGCTTTAGAATTAACTTTTTTAGTACTTACTGTTGGTTCCGGGCTCCTTTGAAGAATAGACCAACTGCTGTTCTGCCAGGCAGGTCGTAAAAGGCGACCGATTGGCTACTCCGACCGATTGGATGCGAATCACTACCATCGTGGCTACTAGGTGGTAGAGTTCTGCATTGTCTCGCCCGGGTCTGGTACCACCGCCTTGCCTATTCCTGCCCCAATAGCGTCAGTGCTTGGTGCTGTCGTGTTTCGGTTTGGTAAGGTAGCCGGTAAACTTATGCATGTGGCATTAGACCTCGCCACAAGATAGCAACGCATCATTAACACCTTTGGTGTCTATAGGCGATGGTTGACTCTTTCCATCAGGAGACCCATCTGCTTGTTTGCTATTTTATGACATAAAAAAAAACTCTACTCAGAATAGATCCCTATTGAAAATGACTTCATTGGGATCTGTTTTTTTTATAATAAATAATTTAAAGAAAAAACAAACATTGCGCCGTGCACTTTTGGATTTGAATGATATAAAAAATCATGTTACATCATAAGTTCTTGTATTAGTAATATTTTTGGAAACAGGGGAAAAATAAGAATAGAATTTATTGTATCGGTACCTTCAGCTTTACGTGCTTTCCAAAGCACTGGGGGCTATCCAACTAATATCAAATATCTAACTAATATCGATGCGAAAGGGAATTTATTTGCTAAGCTTTCACGTCTTAACTAATTGACCACACCATTTATTTCAAGGCTTATTATTACATATGTACACAGTTCAACTTGTTAACACCACATATTTTCCGATATTTTTGGATATAAATATATTAGGCTGTTTCAAGGATTATGACGTTCACGAATATGTAGATGAAATAAAATATGCTAATTAATTGCGATTTGGCAACCCTAATAACCACAGTGAAAAATAGAACAATTAAGTGATCAGTCGCCGCTCGACCTCGCCGCTGCAGTTTGTTGTACCGGGTCACCGACCTGACCAGATCACGCCGGGAATGCTGGCTACTGCATTTTGCTATTTAAGCCAATGATAAATTATTATGATCACGCCGGTACCTCTGTGGAGTAGGAGTATTAAGACAATAAACTCCGAGCTGCTACTGAGATTTCAAACTCCGAAACAATCTCAATATCACATTTGCCCGATTCGAAGATTGAACATCTCCTCACTATGCATGGAAATGATTGCTATTTTTATTTCATTTTCATTAGATGAAATAAAGCAAATAAATCACTATGATTTCACATGTGAAATTTCACTAGCAATGATTTTCACTCATAAAATTCTATTAAAAATGAAGTATGAATTATAACTACTGTTGCTTCTACATGAATTGGAAAATTTCTTTGAATGTTCGCAGTGCATTTACGTGCTTATCGGGGGATCGGGGGTATTAAGACACTAGCACTGAACTTCGAGCTGCTACTGAGATTTTTAGTTCCGTGGGGAACACCGAAAAAATCTCAAAAACACATTAGCCTGATCCGAAGATCGAATATCCAATGATTTGAGCAAAATAGGGTCCACTAGACCCTTTTATGCTAATTATGTGTCATTAAAAATCTACTGTCTACTTTAAACATTTTGCGTCGATTTTTTAGAATTACTACCGGATCGGATCGCGGCCTCTCACTGAGAAGATCCGGTGGAAGAAATTCAGCGGGCTTGTCTTTTTTCCCTATTTTATGTACTTATTACTAATGAGCAAGAATCATATTACTAATGTACAAGAAAGTGCCCTGCTGCACAATGGCATAGGCTGACCGTCTATTACATTGTGGGACCAAGAATTTCGGCTTATCGTGGGTGCACTAGTTGCACCTCTGCCTTCCTGTTCTGGGACACGGGCGTGAAGATACTTTTTCACAAGAATTATTACACATCACAAAAGATATTTCTATAATTTTAAAAATTAATTTTTTTTTAAGTAATCAAAATTTTCACAATTTACAAAGTTATTTTACCATTTACAAAATTTTGTTATTTAAATTTTATTTAATTTAAATATTATTGTGAATTTAACAAATTTAATTTATTGACTATTACCATTTAATTTTATCGCCTAAAATTAAATGGTAATAAAATAAAGATTCTCCGATATCATAGAATTTTTTTGTCTAATAGCAAGTCAAACAATTTTTGGCGAAATTTATTTATAGGCAATGATTATAAATTAGTATGGATTATTATGGATATGATTGAAATTATTTTCGTTTGTAAATCTACGTTTATTAACATTGCATGTACTTACAATTTCCACAATTAAAGGCAGTTTGTCCGAGCGCATTGCTCTGTAAAGCGTACTCGTAGCCTCTAGTGCACGTTGCACTCGGGAACGTGTTAAAAGTGCAAGGTTCGTGATAATTGTGTTAAAAATAACACTGGCAGCTAATTGTACGTAACCGAACCGAAGCATACTTTAAAAACATTAAAGCTACGCTCGAGATTATGATGTGTAGCCTACGAGTTCTTCTGTTTTTTAACTACTGAGAGCGGTTCAGCTTTGCGTCCGATCCGAATATGGATTCGGATCGGACGCAAAGCTGTTGTGTTTCGAAGAAGTTGTAGAATTATTTGTATGGAAGGTCATCTGCTATTCTGCCAGGCAATTCGTAAAAGACAAAAAAAGGCAAACGATTGTTCATGTGTTACTGCCATCGTGATTACTAGGTGGTAAAGTTCTGCGACGTCTTTCCCGGGTTCGGTACTACCACAGTATATTGGAGACTAACAGTAGTCAATCTATATACATATGATATTCGAGCAACGCACACATAGACACCTCTCATGGACGCGATATCTCGGAATGGTTCGGGACAGTTTGTTCCGCACCAGTCCGAGATATCGCGAG
Source organism: Apodemia mormo (assembly GCA_036924255.1). Lineage (NCBI taxonomy): Eukaryota > Metazoa > Arthropoda > Insecta > Lepidoptera > Riodinidae > Apodemia > Apodemia mormo. The sequence goes on along the minus strand of JAUPFN010000022.1, from coordinate 8,859,989 downwards.
CGTGAGAGGTGTCTATGTGTGCTATGCCCGAATATTACTAGTATGTAACATAGACTTCTGTTAGTCTCTGAGTATTCTGTGGTACCGCCTTACCTATTCTTGCCGTAATAGCGTCAGTAGTGACAAAAGCGACACAGCCCATAGGCGATATGAGGACATGAATTTTGCGGATCGGCACTCGTATCACCTAAAATTTGCAATCCGCCAGCGATCAGAGATGAATATTAAACGTAACAGAAAAATCACCAAAACCATCGCTAATTGCTTGTTGATCGCTGGATGGACTTTTTGCGATGTCACAACACCAAAATAAATCAAGCGGCAACGAGTGCCATTAATATACAAGGCTATATATTATGTGTTGTAATAATTAAACAATTACGATAATTGCGCATTGCGAGATACGTGTCAACCCCGCGGGTCGCAATTGGTTTTTGTTTTTATAATAAAAAATGGTAAAGTGCGTGTCGGGCCACGCGCAGTGTAGGGTTCTGAAGTTGTCCATTACAATCTATACATATAATAAAATCGTAGGAAAGTTAAAACTCTACATTGAATATTTTTTTTAAAAGAATATTTGGGGCGTGATATAAAATCGATATCGAAGCCAAAAATATAGTGTAGCGGTTGAAACAATCACAAACGCTACAAGAAAAAATAATAAAAAATGGACAAAAATCAATAACAAATGGAAAAAATTAAATTCAAAATAAAACCCTGAAATTATTTATCTTGTAACACTATATACAAGTTTCAACGCTTCTCAAATGGTCTTCCTTTTCCCCTTACTTGTCCTTGTGTGACGTCATCAACCTCCACAGTAATGACGTCATACTGACAAGAAGCTGGCCCGCTGGTTCCATCACTTCGACCCTTCCGCGGTACGGACCAGCGGCGCCAAAATAGTTTTTAGAATTTTTGTCTGTTTGTCTGTATGTATGTCCGGGTAAACTTAAAAAGTACTGCATGGGTTTTCATGAATATTACTAATAGGTCGGGTCAACATATAGGTTATATATTATCACGCTATCACCTATGGAGTAGGAGCTGTGCGGAGTAAACGAAGTCCGCGCGAACGATGTCGCAGGCAACAGCTAGTAATGCAATAAAATAAGAGGGCATTTAATGTTTTATACTATAAATAGTACATGGCTGAGCTTTGCTAGATATTTTTTTGGTAAAAATAATGTTTTCTAAAAATGTAACCTAGCTAGATCGATTTATCGCCCCCGAAACCCCCTGAATATCATGAAAATCGTTGCAGCCGTCTCCGAGATACTGATTATAAGGAATACATGTTAAATTAGACTGGTGGATAGTGCTCTTTTGTTCGGAAATGTATTTTTTGTCGCCTTTGTGGTCAATGGTCTGGTGTCGGTGTCGACCGCATGAGGTTCCGGGTTGGGCAAATCAAAATGTGGTTTTTCAATTTCCTGATAAAAATAATGTTGCCCGGGATTTAATAAGTGCCTGGTTGGTTTGCTTGGGAGTTCCATTTCTTCTTTTTATTTGTCAAGTTCTCGTTCTCACGACTTAACGCCCCGTTTTCACTTTGATTAGTAGGAGTGCGAGTGTTTAATGCAGGTGCTTAGTATTAAGTAAAAAATACGTGAACACAGCCGTTGATCTGAGTGCTAAGTGTGAGTATGTGATTTGTACAGCGCCACCTAGTGGTAAACGTGAGAAACCAGTTTACCACTAGGTGGCGCTTTACAAATCACATACAAATTCCTAGTAAACTCCAAACGCGCTCACGATCGAATGCGAAAAGAAAAACTCACAATTAGCACTCAGTGCGAGTGATCAGTATTCAGCGTAGTAAAAGTGAATAGACGCTGATTACTGATCACTCGCAGGGATCAGCGTCTGTCTTCACGTATTTTTGCTTAATACTAAGCACTTGCATTAAACACTCGCACTCGCACTACACAAAGTGAAAACGGGGCTTTATGCAAAGTCGGACTTGGTTAATGAATTAATTAGTCTTGACGGATGATTTAAGAATTTGTAAACCCATAAAGTTCTTGTCCCATACAGCATACTACTGGAATTTATATATTTTTATCAAAAATTGGTCATCGATTATGTTCGAATTGTGACGAGTGTGTACGCTGTCCCTATGAAAACCCGAACAAAGCAATGAGCGATGGGTTGCTTTTGACGCCATCTATGCATTATTGTTGTAACTACTAAGCCCAACTGTATTATGGCGTCCTCATTTGTAAAAGTTTCACTGCTGGCTTCGTTAAATGTTGACTCAGTTAGTACTTGATATTTACAACCTGATGTTCATACGCCTCCATAGCTCAGGGGTTAGAGCACTGGTCTTGTAAACCAGGGGTCGAGAGTTCAAATCTCTCTGGGGGCATTTGAAGTTATTTTTATTCTTATTAATAAATTGTTTTTTTTATATTTGAAGAATGATTTTAGAAAAAAATTGACAATATATATTTTCATTAAAATATTTTATATAGTACATAATATTTTATTTTATTATATGGTATTTCTTAACAATACGGATTTTTTTAAATTGAATTGAGTTTTTAGAAAAGTAAAAAAATAAAATCGCAAACGTAGGTTTTCTAGGAGCACATTGGATACGATATATTTTTTTAAAAATCGTAACACATTTTTACTATTATAATCATATTAAAATATTAAACATCTGGTTATTTTTGTAATATTAATAAAATTCAAACTAAAATCTTAATTCACAATGTTTTTTTATAATTCAATTTTATTTATTTGCGATTTTTTATTAGTTCTAGCTAACGCGACCTCACGATAGAAGATAACCACAGGATGTTAATGATGCGTTGCTAGCCATGTAGGCAGGTGTACAATGTCACATGCATAAGTTTACCGGCTACCTTACCCTAAAAGTTCTAAAATGGAACACGATATTCGGCAACGATAAGCATTTTTAAACTTTATAAGTGATGACATCTTATGGTAGAATAATCTAATCTCTTGATACACAAACATCAATAATCATAAGTAATGTCATAAAATATGATGTAAGTTATGTCTTTATGAATCAATATTTTCCTTGGTAACGACATCACGCCTGAATGGCTGGACCAATTTCGGTAATTTTTTTTGTTGCGTTTGTAATTGTAAGGAGAAGGTTCTTGTAAAAGAAAATATTAAGAAAATTGCGAATTGAAAACTATTTAAACTTCAAATAGGTCATATAAAGCTAACCTTTTCCCGCGGTATAACCCTCGTAGATTAGTATCCAAATCGGGATTAAATATATGAACCTGAGTTTGTAAACTTTTTTACAACGGAAATAAGAAATTAAATATTTTAGGGAAGCAAAGTGGTAGCTTCGGAGTCCTTAGGGGGATTTAATTTTTTATATGTTTTCTGGTCTTTACCACTTAAAATTATCGCAATTTTAGACTGTTTTATTAAACAAAAAATATTTTTTATTTTCGTTGCAAATAAGGTTTACAACTTCAAATTCATATTAAATGTAGCCTATAGCATATTATAGGAAAATGTAGCCTATGGTTTACAGGAAAATATAGCTTTCTAATTATGACTAATTTTTAAAATCGGTTAAGTAGCTCCAGAGACTACTTTATGTCTTTATAATATTAGTATGAAAAGGGTACCGACATTATATAAAACTTTCTATGCAATTATTCATATTCTAATTATCTGTTGTAGAAATTTAAATAAAGAGAATACGAATAAACGACTTTCAACCTCTAGCACAAATGTATCTGGAACAGAAATCAGACCTTTACAAAATTTGTATGAATGCAAAGGGGAAGTATAGCTTTACAAGAAAAAAGAATAATCCAATCGATTAACAAATAACCGAGTTTGTTTTCCTCTTGGGTCGGTTGAAAACAGCTTTATTTTAGTTAATTATGAAAAGCATACGGGAAACATACTTTACATGTAGAATTATAAAGATACACAAAAACATACAAAGTAAAATTAATTTTAATTTGATATAATATATTGTGTTTTTTTTTAATTCAGCCTGAATCGCGATATTACAATTTCTTATGATGTTAGGTATATATAGACTCGCGCGTTTGGCGTTATCTGGGAGTCCGGTTCTACACAGTACGGCAGCCGTGGCGGGGGACTGCTCTAATCCCCGCTCTGGTGGAAAGAACGGTTTTGGTGCCTGGCCGTTCACACAAAGAGGAAACAAGATATACCTAGGGCTGGTCCACCCAACGGGTTATCTTATCAATGGAGGTTCAAGTTCGAGCACAGTCTCAACTTAAGCAACGTAGAACAGAGTGGTTCTGCACACCACTGATGTAGAACATATGACTCCCTTTTGTACTAATTCTATTTTTCTTATTTTGGGATGTCTTTCCCGACTATTGAAAATAAATAAGGGTTATGTTTTTTATAGTAAACTAGCTAACCTGGCAAACGTTGTTTATTCTATACAAATTACTTGTATTGAATATTTTGGTGGGGTACTTAGAGAGAGACGTGGCAGTTAATTGAGATAAAAACTTAAAAACTATAATATCTTTTAAGTTGGACCAAACAATAGATATTTATAAAACTAGCTGTTGCCAGCGACTTCGTCCGCGCGGACTTCGTGTACTCCGCACTGGTCCTTCCCCGTAGCTGATAGCGTGATAATATGTAGCATATATGTTGACCCGACCTGTTAGCAATATTCATGCAAAATTTGAAATAAATCCATGCAATACTTTTTGAGTTTACCCCGGACATACATACAGACAAACAGACAAAAATTCTAAAAACTATATTATTGGCTTCGATATCGATTGTAGATCACGTCTCAAGTATTCTTTTAAAAAAATATTCAATGTACAGTTTTGCCTTTCCTACGATTTTATTATATGTATAGATTTCATTGAAACCGGTTCAGTAGTTTAGGAATCCATAGTTGACAAACAACGCGACACGAGATTTATATATATTTAGATTTATTTTGTTTTTTTTTTCGAAATGAATTTAAGCATTTGTCTAAGTTACCGTTACTGCGGAAACGGGCTGTTTTGGTGAGTAGAGCTCAGCCAGAATTTAAGTTTAGTGGACTTCCGCCCTAAGTTGGCCCTAAGGGTGTCTCCTGTGAGAGCGAAACTCACCTTTTAGGGCAGCATTTTATCGATACATGGGAGAGTAAATGGTATTCAGGATTTCGACACGTTAATAAATCTTGACCATAGTCTAGTGTTATTGGGCTGAAACAGTGGGCCGAGGCGCTACCGGCGACGAGGCTGGCGTGTGTGTGTAAATTGTGAAGTGTAGTCTGGGATCATTAGGATCGGACAGGAATATGTATTCAGTGCCTGTATTATTATCTCGTATTTATTGTATTCAAAAAGTATCATCGCGCCATTTCCCTTGCCAATATTTAAAATAATTTCCCGATACCAGGGATTGGCAACCTTTTGAGACTGAAGGGTTAAAAATTTCAATTTACAAATTTTCAAAAATTCTTTTGACAACAATAAATAATAACTGCATGATTAAAGCTTTTTGATAAATAAACTGACCTATTTATTCATAAGAAAAATATCTATTTATTCATATATAAATAATGTTTTTTCACAATAAGATAATATACATGTGGTATTACTAGATAATCATTATTTAAGTAAAATGACCACTACCCATACAAGTTTTTACACAATGTTTTTTTGTGATTTCCAGCGGACTGGGCGACGGAGATGGTGTCCCGCGCAGAGATCCTGCGGCTGATCTACCAGGGCCGCTTCCTGCACAGCTCGGTGACGTTGGGCGCGCTAGGGCTACCGTTGGGCCGTACCACAGTCATGCACCTCGTGCCGCGCGAACACCTGCCTGAACCCAACTCTCATGGTATAACCTGCTTTTGTTGAACTCTACAAGTTTCCTTCTACACTTCTCTCTATGTCTTCTTCTCTTCTCTGTATCTCTTCAATCAATTGTCTTTCTGCTAGGCATCTGCGCGTCACTAATCGTTACTATTGACTAGGTGGTAGAGTTCTACCCGGTTTTGGTACCACCGCCTTACCTTCTACTGTCACAACACGTAGCGTCGTCGGTGCTTTTCGCTGTCATGTATGGAAGCATTGGCATTGCGCAGAGACATAGGTTCACTTTGCGTCTTCCATCATATTTATCATGGAGTTTATTATTTATTTATGTTTTCATTGTTTTGGTCGAGTGGTTAGGGACCCTGACTACGCAATCGACAGGGCTCGGGTTCGTTCCTCGATAGGGACAAGCATTTGTGTGATGAGTATAGATGTTTGTATTTCTGGGTTTGGGTGTTTATTATGTATGTAACAGTATTTATATGTGTATTTCTATGTATTAATATCTTTGACTAACGCCCATAACACAAGCAAATAATTTGCTTACTTTGGGGTTAGACCAATAAGTGTAATTTGTCCCGTAAATATTTATTTATTTATTATTTCTTTTGGAGAGTGTTCTGACGAGTTGTTTGGATCAATTTCTGCCGCCTAGTTTCATCATCGGACATGGCGTCAAAATTTGAAGTTTTACCCTCACCATTTCGATGTCTGGAAATCCACAAATGTGTGATTCTCTCGACAATTTTTGGCTTGCACTACTCTGTTGTGGAGTCAGTTACCGATAGGGGTGTTTCCAAACGGATACCACTTAGGGACTTTCAAGAAAGGAGCTTACTCATTCTTTAAAGGCCGGCTACGCAACTGCAAGTCCTCTGGTATTGCGGAAGTCTATGGGCGGCGGTGATCACTTATTATCAGGTATACCTCCTGCTCGTTTGCCCCCTCTTCTGTAAAAAAAAGCTTATGTACTTTGCATGTGGTATTCCAACCCTGCCTTGCGGATAGCACCACACCATTAATATCTTTGGTGAATTTTTCCACCAGAATAACCATCTGCTTGTTTGTTGTCTTATGTAATCCATCCAATCCAATCATCTGTTTTTTTATATCTTATAATTTAAAAAAAATATCATTGTTTTGATAACTGTCCGCCAGATTTCGGTTCAGAGTGCCACCTAGTGGTAAACGTGAGAAACCAGTTTACCACTAGGTGGCGCTGTACAAATCACATACATATTCCTAGTAAACTCGAAACGCGCTCACGATCGAATGCGAAAAGAAAAACTCACACTTAGCACTCTGATCTCAAGGGCTAGATGTAGGTAATAAAGCACAGTATAGTAAATGAACTGATAGTATTCTCATATTTTCCTGTTTGCAGAAGTCCGGTGGCTATAACAGTACCTATCAATCCTTAATCCCATTGATTCCTCTCCTAACGCCTAACTTATTGTAAGTTCTTTCTTATTTTAAAATAAGTTGCTAGTAGGGCTGCTACCTCTGGATCATGTACTACATTCTACACAGTTCGGCGTACAAACTACAGCCAGGACTCATATACTGTAAAATCATAATTAAAATCTGTGATTTATGCAGTGGTTCTTAACTAGTGGATCGCTGGTGGTCCGCAGACCACTGTTACTGGGAAATACCCGTATTGATCCGATAGTGTTGTTTTATTTGTAGCTAACCTTTTATATATTTACCATACAAGAATATTACCTCCATACAGTTGGTGCTACACGACAAGATATATATTTTTTAAGGTGCCCCATAATAATAAATCAAAAAAGTCGCCCCCGCCCCATTGGTCAAGTGGTTAGAGACCCTGACTACGCAATCAACGAGGCTCGGGTTCGATCCCCGACGGGGACAAGCATTTGTGTGATGAGCATCAATGTTTGTATATCCGGGTTTGGGTGTTTATTATATATATTATAGTATTTATATATGTATTTCTATGTATTAGTATCGTTGACTAACACCCATAACGCAAGCAAATAATTTGCTTACTTTGGGATTAGATCAGTAAGTGTAATTTGTCCCGTGAATTATTATTATTATTATTATTATTAAAATCACTAATTTAATGCGTATAAGGTTTATGGGTTGTGAACAGTGATGAAAATTGCCGGCAATATTCCCAAAGTTGCCAAAACTGCCACGAATGTTTATAAACTTGTCGATAACATTGGCAAGAAAAGTGTGAATAGAGAACGATATTTTTTACAACACTGTTTATTCTGATAAAAAGTTTAACTTTTTGACCGACAAGTTTCGAAACATTCGTGGCAGTTTTGGCAACTTTGAGAATATTGCCGGCAATTTTCGTCACTAGATGTGAATCCACGTCTAAGGAGCTCAGGTCCACCTATCCTACAAACTATTCATGACGTGTTTTACTGACTGGAGAAAATAAGTGTTTATTTCTTTTTTATTATCATATTTTATATGTTTGGTGTATTTAAGTGTTTAGTAAATAAGTGTTCTAAAGGTGGCAACCCTAGGTATCTGTAACATGTAGACTTTTTTACTTAGTATTTTTCTACTAATTTAGAATAGAAGGAGGTGTAAACTAATTTCATGTTGTACGAGATCACATATGGATTTTTCTTGGAATGCAGAGAACACCAAGGTACTGAGTATTTGAAAGAAAATCATTTACTCACTGAGTATTTAAAAAAAAGGATGTAAGTGTTTAGGGATACAACGTATTACTGAGAGAATTGGATGAATTTGAATATCTTAAATGCTTTCTGCAGGAAAGGGAGGTACACCGCCATGGGCGTACGCCGCAGTATTTTACAAGGGAGGCAAAAGTAAATGAACTTAAAATACCTAAAATAGTAAAAATTTAATGCACGCAATATCTATACATATAATAAAATCGTAAAAAGGTCAATGTATGTCCGGGTTAAACTCAAAAAGTACTGCATGGATATACTTCAAATTTTGCATGAATATTACTGACAGGTCGGGTCAACATATAGGCTACATATTATCACGGTATCACCTACAGGGGAGGAGCAGTGTCGAAACAAACAAAGTCCGCGCGAACGGAGTCGCGGGCAACAGCTAGTTTCTTATAAGTTTATACAAGGCGAAGAACGTCACACGTGTCAAGTACTAGGTGGTAGAGTTACTATACAATACTGCATTATTTCACGCTGTAATTTTGAATTGTACTTATAATGAATGTTAATTTTATTGTAACTTTATTGAACACAAATACAGTTAAGGAAAATGATTAAATAATAGTACAAAAGGCAAGCTTAAATTAAATCTGTAACTTCGATTCGGCAGCGCGGGAGGGGGGAAGGGGGAAATATTACCTTGCCCCACTGTGGATACGTCCATGTACACCGCTAATATCATAAAAGAGGATAGAGTGAACATTTTTATAAGGAAACTAAGATACCTTCTTTAGTTGGAGTTGGAGGATTTTTTCTGCGCCCAACTATATTCATAAAGGAGATAAAAGCAAGTGACGCGGTTGAAATGCGATCGTTGCGGAAATTTGTGCTGTACCGTGGATCTAATACGCAAAACTGAAGACAGATTGAGTTTGAAAGACGGTGTTGGATTAAAAATGAGACTGCATATTTCATTGTTCCGAACATGGAGAACGAATGGGAGGTGAAAGGTTAACTATGCATACATGTTGACTAGCCATGATTACTATTTATTAATTTACGAATTGTCTCATTTCAGATCAACGACAAAAAAGTAAAGGAGGTTCCAGCAGTTGTTGTTCGGCGTCTTGCTGCATATTGTAATGCGAGAACGAGACAGACGCGGGTGCGAGCGGGACGGTTGATGCGTATGAGGACTCAATGTGTTCAGTGCTCTAGAGTCAGAATTCCAATCTCCCAAATCAACTAGTATAAACCTTGTGTGTTGAATAGGATGACAATCTCAGTACAATGGTACGTGTAGTTAGAATGAGACAAAGACATATAAGGAAAGGGACAGTATACAACTAAGAATCCACTATAATTTATAGGGTTGTCACACACATTGCATTTATAAATCACAATATTGATATACGTCTATTTTTCTGCTTTCGACGTAACGTGCCATGTATCTTCCTTCCCTTTCGAATGACATTCACTAATTACATTGCGGGTTACTGTAGTTACTATGCGAAATAAAGTGTATTACGTTATAATTTGTAACGTAACGCACACTTATGTACTGTAGCTTACAGTACGAAGCACTTTCGAAGCGACGATGCTGATTGTGTTTGCGACAACCTTTATTAACGTGACTTTGTGTCACTTTCCCAATACAAACATCTTTTTTCTAGAGAACTGACATAAAAGTGATTTCATATTGGGATTTTGTTTATCACTTCTCAGTAAAAATAACTTGATATTCCTATTCAGCACTCTATAACCTTGTGATGTTTTTAAAAGACTCGCTTCTTTAAGTAAGATAACACTTAGATCACATTATTTTATTTTAACGATTCGCTAGCACATTCTTTTCGGACGCTGTTAAATTATGTGCACAAAATTTTAACGAAATTCTAACGCACATGTCGAAGCGATTTTTAAAAATGTCTCAAACGGTTAAGACCACTGTAGATTAGAAATTTTCAGGAATCTCGCGGATATTTATGGAAATAATTTAAATTTGACAGTTTAACTTTAATAGACACTGGCATCACGCTTATGTGACTCCTTGAAATGGACTTTAGAGGATATTTGAGGGTAGTTTAAGCGAATTGTATATCTCACCGCGTAAATTAGCTGATTCATAGATCTGTGCTGGCGGAATGTGTTTAAATTAGATATTTGGTATAAGGCTCGGCGTCATATAAATTGGAAGCGTGACTTAATTCCTCAACAGTCGCTACTCCGCTCAGTGACCAAGTGTTTCAAGTGCATTCGTGTCATGGTCAAGGTTGCACGGGCTTGTACACGTCATCCCGCAATAATATACAAATCCTTAGTATTAAATCAATGCCATCATCATGAATTTATGTAACGTTACTACGGAGATATTTATAAAAAATTTAAAATGACAAATTATTTAGTGAAACCTGTATGGGAGTGTAAATTAAATCTCGTTTGCATTGTAAATAGTGTATTCAATAAATTCTTTAAGTAATAACGGGCTATATATTTCATTTTGTGATAAGTTTATGCAAATTTTGAATTTAATTTTAATGTTTACGGCGCTAGTTGTAGCTTTTGTGGATAGGCGTACGGCAGTGAACTGGCTTAGGCGTAACTAGTGGTAGGGTTCTTGTTGCATAAACATATCCAATCTTAGAACATTTATTTTTTCTTTATACCCATATGTCATCCAATTTCGAAATATATTTTTTCCTTCATTTTTATCATTCACTTTTGGAATAGTTTTTTTTATATGCCATTCAATCCCGAAATATTTTCTTTTCGATCGTTGTTTTACAATCTTTCATAAATTGTCTTGATGTATACAAATTAGTCTTGTAATTTATTTTTATACTGTCTCGAAATAGTTGTATTTAAGCCTGTCGCAGATAATTGATTTTGTTTGTGTGATTTCCGATATTTCCTTAAAAGTATAAAAGAAGAGGCTGTTTATTATAATTCTAATATATTGTATATGATATCGCCTTACACTAATAACAGATTATCTGTTTTATGAGCTAGTCATAACTTCGTTTTATGGCGAACAATTCTTAATTCTTGGGAATCAAAGAAATTACTTTAGTTTACTGAACATTTTGTCACTTTTTATTTATTTCCCAAGACGACTGTCGTTTGATGTTATTTTAACTTAGATCGAGTCTACGTTGACTCTTATTTTACTGTGAATTTTGGATTTACTATTCTTTTGTGTTCTTTAACAATCCGATTTATTTTAATTAAAAAAAAATTATAATATCAAATCAAAGTATACCTGCCAAAACAGTAGTTCGTTTAAGTTCAAAATAGGAAAATCCCAACGTTTGCACATTCTATAGTTTTCGTATTATAAGTGAGTATAACATTTTCTTATTATTTCTTGGTTCAACATTTAATTAAATCATTTTTAAATTAATAATTTAAAAAAAAATTGTCCAGGTTTTTTCAGTAAATCCATTTTTAACACCTCTGATATACTATATTTTTATACACCTTTTTGTTCTATTAAATTATATGGTGAAGGTCGATTTAATTTTAGATCATCTACTAAATCGATTTCTCGGTACATTTTTCTAGTTACGCCTAGTGCCTAATAGAAGGGCACGCACTGCAATGCTATATTTATTACTGCTCTTACGGAGTGTATTAATAACACAGCGATTTAGATGTATTAAATTTTAGTGAATTCGGATGACTAAGTGCTGACATGATTAGTAAAAGGTTGGTTGCTGTTACGCCTCCTCATATTTTATTTACAGGTTTTCTAATGCCTCCTAGCGTTACCAACTTCCATAATGTAAATAACGGACGAAGCTTTTTTATTTTTTTTTATATATCGCGTATTCTTTTATTCGGATCGGCGGATGAATTATTTCTTAATTATAGACTATGTTAAATTGGTTTAAGTTTGAATAATCTAAATTTATTTGGCTTAGCCTTTACTTTTGTTGAATTTTTTTCATTCAAAAGAACAACTCGACTTATTTTTGTGATATAGTACAAATAATTTACGCATGAAACAGAAATATACTTGGCTAAGACGCTAACAGTATTACGAGACTACAAGTAATTGAATGTCTCTAGAATTTAGATACAATTCGAAATAATAAAACGCGACCGCCTAATAATTAATATGAAGTACCTATTCAGGGTTTCCGTTGTTCCTTGATGTAATATAAAATTTTATTTAAATGGTTTTGGTATAATCGTTTGCCCTTAAAGTTCTGACGGGATTATATCTTTAAGATACTTGATCGAAGATTGTTGTTTAAATGGACGATTTGAACTTTATTAAAACAAAGGTCCTATAACCTTTAGTGATGAAACGGATGGATTGAGTTTTCAGCCAAAGCGAACTAGAAATAGGTTACTTCTGACGTGGACTTTATAGTAATAGATGTAAAAATAAATGGTCTTTGCTCGTGGCTAATAAAAAGTAATACAGTACATATTAACTCATTTATATTTGATAAAAATTGTATGAATGTGACAAATATTCTTAGAAGAGCTATCTTAAGAGCCCTAACTCACCGGGACGCCATGACGACGTCGCCGGCCACCGTATCCAAACAGTTTATATTGAAATACTAGCTGACCCGGCAAACGTCGTTCTGTCTTTTTAACTACTCTCTTTTTTTCTATATTTTCTCACATTTTAAACCTTCTCTGGACTTCAGCAATTAATTCAACACCAAAATTACCCAAATCGGTTCAGCCGTTCTCGAGTTTTAGCGAGACTAACGAACAGCAATTGATTTTTATATATTGAAATATTTGGCGACTAACTTACTTGGCGACGTAGCCAATTCGTAAAATTCAATACGAATTGTAAGGACACCTGGCCGCACCGACCACACAGCCCATAGACACCTAATAATAGGCGATTGACTTGTGTCAACACATCTGACTTATAGTTCCGTTGTAAATGTCCACGTGCCAATGAGTAGTGATTGGGTAATCAGTGTCGACCAATCAGATGCTCTGTACATTACTATCTTTCACTGTGGCCTTGAGTTAGCCAATTACGGCGTTGCAACCCCACTTCGTCTTACCTCAGCTAGTTGCCAGAATGCATTCAATACGGAAAATCAAACATTAGTCTATAGGCTGTGTGGTCGGTGCCTGGCCGGCAACGTTGTCATGTTAATGAGTTACCGCCCTCATGGTCAAAATTCGTTTATTATTGTTAAAAGTGGTGTGAATGGAAGAACAGACGCAAATTACGTAATTTTTTTTTGACACAAATTACGAATGGTTATGGCAAAAAGTACGAATTTTTAATCGTTGCTATGATTTTCCTGTCAAAACCTTTTTTTGGCAATTTGTAACAAAATGTTGTGATTTTTTTTAAAAAATATACCAAATCATTTAAATTAAAGGTGAATGTTATATAAAACCATTACCCAACAATATTAAATTTATCGATAAATTTTAAACTAAATGTTTATCGACATACCGAATAGATCATTTTTTAGAATTTCATAGCTCTTGTAAATAAGTACTACTGGACCAGTGATGTTTTAAGATGTACTCATTTTATTGTTAAGGCGGCCGTGACATTTAAAAATGTCATAAAAACTTAAGTAAAATTGTTGGACCACTGTTTTTTTAGTTTTTTTAATCAAATATCTGTTTTTATTTCATGTAAAATTGATTTTTTGCATGTAAAATCAGTTTTGCGTTATCTTATTTATAGAACTGAATACCCGGGCTAGACAAATTGCTGAACAAATCTTAGTAAATACTGTACACGAAGTTTAAATTATTATAATTTAAAACATCTTATTAGCAATCCAAAGTATAAAATTAATTGTGGATTCAATTTCTTCCAAGTTCAATGACAATTGAAATGTTTTATTTAGGCAGTGGTACCAATATACTGTAATTATAAATTGTTGTTGCATTGATTTCAAACGGATTGCTGTCTTGCCAACTCTCGATTTTTCAGAAAATCGGGCAAACTTGGGATGTATGTAGCAACAATTTGTTCCGATGTATGAATGACTTTCCTTTTGGTTACTGTTTATTTGCTGTATGTATTTTGTTAAGTTGTGTAAAATACCTAGTTATAATTAAAATATTAAACCTGAGTTGCACGTTTTATTTTTGTTTCGCTTTTCGTTTTACTGTCCTGTATATAGATAGCGCTAAAATCAATTATTCCAGTATGCTTTAGGGTTTTTGCAGAGGAACGAATTTTTTAATTATTATAAGTTTCGTTTATTTTCATAGAGGGCGCTAACTTAAGTATTGTCAGATACTTTGTATACAACAAATAATGTAAGCACTTAAATAGATATATTTGGTGACATTGCCTAATGGCTATTACTAATAAAGACGCCTAGTTGCTTGCGAGAAAACATAAGGTTGCACAAAGTGCAAGTGAAGTTGGAATTTGAAATTGTATTATATACGCCCTCTTTTATCCCCCAATTAATTACAATTCTTAATAAACTTCCCTTGGGTTGTTATAATATACATAATCTTTGGGTTTAATTGTCTAAAAGCATATAAGTATACAAAATTGTAGTACCTCCTTAGGCACTACAATATCGTATACTTGTTAACAGTTCACAAAGTACATGAAAATGTTATAGATAAAAATCGAAAAATATTCGTTCGTTTGTAAGGACCTTTATTTTTTCAAATATGTATAGGAGATTTAAAAGGTAGGCGACTTCGAAATAAAGTGATAATGTAGGTCAGAATATAGTTCGATGTCTTCACTGTATTTTAAATATTTTGATAGATTAGCTTAACATAATCGATTTAAATAAGCGAAGCACTGCTGATAGTTTTTTACTGATCGTTTGAGGATCTTATTTAAACAGTTCTTAATGCTTTAAAATATTATCATCACACTACTAGGAAGCATATAGAACTCAGCAATATTCCATAGATCTTGAGCAGTATATTAGCGTGTAACATGACCTATTGTGTGAAAAAATTACACTTTCCAAAGTTTATAAATACTCAACGAAGTTTTGTGTGTACAATTTTAAAATATCTACCTCAAACGGCGGTAATAAATTATTTTAAGAACGCAGTAAACATGAACGAATTGTACATATGGAGATCTTTTTTAGACAAATCTAGTGTCCTAATTATTATAGCTTGAGTATTTTAAATCCGTTGTATGTGATTCGAGGTTAGGCTATCCAAACTTAGTTTACTAACTATCAATCCTAAAAGTTCTTAGCATTATTAAAACAATATAAAATTTTTGACTGTTGGATTCTAGGAAATTAATGCTATTGACTAACGGGAAAGATCCAATACGTTATTTGGCATTTTTTTGAGAAAGTAATTAATAACATATGGCACATATGGCTTTATTTTAAAAACTCTTTGAATTTTGTATGAAACTACAAAATCGATAAACTAATAATGGCGTTTTTAATATGTTTACGATAAGTGTTATGCAAGGCATGACGTCACACTCTGACGTCACACACACACGCCATTTTCACGCTAATAAAACAATTTATTTTACATTTCATTGACATATTCCTCAATATTATTTAATACTAGCTGTTGCCAGCGACTTCGTCCGCGCGGACTTCGTTTACTCCGCACAGCACCTGGCCGCTAGGTGATAGCGTGATAATATGTAGTCTATATGTTGACCCGACCTGTTAGTAATATTCATGCAAAATTTGAAGTAAATCCATGCAGTATTTTTTGAGTTTACCCCGGACATACATACAGAAAAACAGACAAACAGATAAACAGACAAACAGATAAACAGACAAACAGATAAACAGACAAACAGATAGACAAACAGACAAAAATTCTAAAAACTATATTTTTGGCTTCGATATCGATTGTAGATCACGCCCCAAGTATTCTTTTAAAAAAATATTCAATGTACAGTTTTGACTTTCCTACGATTTTATTATATGTACAGATACTTACCACTTATATGTTTTTTGTAATCCTTAAACGAACAATGAATTTAAAAATAAAAAATAAGATTATTATTATTTAATGTCAATTGCTTTTAAAAATAAACTGGTTTTTTTTCATTTATAATCAGTTTGTGCTAAACTGTTGAATTTTAGATTGTTCAAAATAAGTTTTTAGCCACATAATGATTTAAACCGAATTATTATTTTTTAGTTTATTGCAACACAGAAAAATATTTAAGTACTTTATTCATTTTAAGTAGGTATCAGGTATTTACTTTTACATTCATTATATATACTTATACTGTATCTAACAGACAGTAGTTTAAAGAAATAAACATATGAGAAACTAAATTGCGTGAAAGTATTACAATCACATTTATAATTCAGAGCACATACAACGGTATCTTTGTAATAAATACAAATAATAGGTGTCACTGTATAACAGGTGTTTACTACCTACATAATTATATATACTTGTTAATATTAAATCGATGAATATAATAATGTTGATTATTTGACATTTTGGTTGGTGAATTTCCCGCAAACTTCGGCGAAATTCACTTCAATCTAACTGGCTCTTCTGGGTATTTTAATAACTCGCTGCTCAACTCGGATCCTTTTGTCATTTTTGGAGGTTTTCTCCCTCAATAATTTTTAAACAAAATAAACTAGAATTTAAAAAAACGGGTCCCACTTTATGAAAGGAAGCTTCATGTCAAATCTACATTTTTTCAATAATATGTGTTTTTTTTGTTAGATATACCTGTATAAATTTTTGTTTCGCCCTTGCATTGTCAAACAGATAAATATAATCTAAAAAAAACATTAACATATAAAATCACTTAATCCTAGCACAAAACTCAAATGTTTATCTTAAATCAGATTGAATATAATTGTGAAAAAATATAAAGTTTTTTTTTGTTTTTAACATTGCAACATAACATTTTTTGGGATTTTCTATTTTAGGTGTTAACAAAGAAGTATGTTAATATTTCATTCAAGATCATATTTTTTAACAGGCGGGAGTCTCACCTGATATTAAATTATAATTTTTCATCATCGGCCAAGGACTTCGCACTACCAGTAATTTTGTCATAGTCATTAGCGGTCTTTTTTTGACCAGGTAGCGTCATTTAGACTAACACAATAGA